>JAGQAX010000019.1:28618261-29265761 GCA_019142605.1 Cephalopholis sonnerati
TCAACGACAAAAATCTACTCAGACAGAAGGGTCTGAAATGTGATATCAACGTAGTATCGTAACAAAAGATGTCCAACCTCTTTTACAAGCCGAAGGACCAACCCAAGGTGATATGTAAACTCATCTTCACTGGTCGACTACAAACATGACGTATTATGTGAAACATGGAAGTAGCTACATGCCCATTAGCCGACAGCGTCATTAACAGGCGGCTCGCTCAGTGTGTGACGTGCACTTGTAGATAAAATATAGGCCTATATTAATGAAGGTTCATTAGTACGGTTTGTATTTCAATTTCAATGTAGCACAGTGTTAACAATGTTACTGAGACTATTCTTTCTCACACCTTCAACTCAAACCACCAAAATATATCATTTAATAATTGAATTAATAACGTAAACATGTGGGCGACTGGTCGACTAGTGGCCTTAAATTAAGACTATTGGTCGACTATTGGTCCTGCTTAAACTGAGCTAAGCAGGCTATAACATAAACTGTGGCCGATGCCACGTGAGAAGATAATACAATAGCAGTGTTATTTTGGCCAGCACTCAGCACAGTTTTAGCAGTTTGCATATTATTGCCCTGGTGTTAGTTGGTGTTTTAAAATGTATGTATATATTTATTTTTTCTAATGATTGTAAATTTTGATTGTATGGACCCAGTACTGGACCGGTAAAATGCTGCCTCCCATTTCTTAGGAGAGTGTGACTAAGCATTACAAATTGCTGCTTTAAGTTGCACACCACCATGACTTGAAAATCACAATCACCTGGCTTCTGAGTAACCTGAGATATCAATGGGAAAACAAACACACCTGCGGCAGAGGCAGATAAAGCCAAAGTGGGAAAGAAACTGATAACAAATCACAGTATTGTGAGACAAACTGAAGAGGAAGCCTTTTCACTGAACTGAAACTAAAGGCTGGTGGTTTATATTTACCCATATTAAACATACAGACAGAAAAAACATGACTGCTATTGGTTATAAATGTATCACAGTATATGTAATTATTCACATATTGCAGAGCAAAGTGGCTTTGACAATCTAATGGTCTTGACAGCTTTACGAGGCCATTGTGGTGTTCTTGCTTTGTATATTACTGGTTGATCATACGTTCACATTCATGGGCTGAGTCCACTCACAGCTGTAGGCACTTGCATATATAAAGCTAAAAAGTCATAATATCCACTTCAATAAGACTTAAAAAGGGAGGTTATAAGGTCAAACGTAAGGTTCAGGCTTCCAAAAAAAGTCCGGTGTCCTCTCCTCCGTTCATTAATTTAAAGTGACGGATAAAAATCAATCCTGGACTCCCTCCTCTGAGACCTCTGATTAATGTCAACCCTGACCTGACATCTTCTCCGCTGATCTCTCCTCCTGTAGTTCAGGGAGGTCAGAAGTCTAAAGTGTCGCGCTGGTATTGCAGCCGCGGGCTGTTCTCGCTGTAGAACTGACTGAACCAGCGCCTGTGCTTCTGGATGGCTGAGTCCTCCTTCACAAGGAGAGGCTTGGAGATGTACTTCTTATTGTTCCAGATCATCACGTCCCGCTCAAACTAGACACAGGAAGAAGAAAACAGGAGAAGGTCACTGGACAGGCTTGTACTCTGAGTCAATATGAATGTTAATTTATGTTAACAAACGTAATATATGTGAGGTTTGTTTTAGAAAGCACTTCCTGTCTCCTCATTACTTCCCTTGAGCGCTTCATAATGAAACAGGTGGCACAGTTAAAGAAGAAGAAGGAACATACTTTAACTTTAACAGGATTAAGAATTAAATAATGAAGCGCAATCTGCATTATTTCACTGTGTCTTTCTATTAATTTATGATAATTTATCAGCAGGGATTTCTGTGTGAAGTGTTGCTGATTAAATGTCACTCCACTGTTTCTTCATCAGCTGCTGAGATTTGGCATTTCGGTCCTCACTGAATCTCCACCCTTTGAAATGTCCTCTAAAACTGAGTTTCCCCTGGTGGCTCTTTGTGTTGCAGAAGCAAAATGGCAAAATAATTTAACCCATTTAGAACCCAATTAAATAAATACATTTAAAAAAAACCCTCATTTCATTCATTATTTTGCCAGTTTTTAGATTTCATTTAGGTAAAGTGCTTTTTTTATACTTTTATTTATGAACATTTTTTAAGTTTCAGAACAAAAAAAAAAGAAAAAGAAAGTTTAAACTAAGGTGTCATATGTGGTACATACAATAATGATGTGACATCTGTCTCACTGGCTAAATAAACACATCATTTTCTCCACCATTTTTCTCCCAATTCTTTTTGAAGTCGTATAATATAATTTCCAGAAGGTGTAAGTGTTTAACAGTATTATTTAAGAGGCTAGCAGTGGGGCAGTTTTTCTGGTGCCAGTATTTTGTAATGGCCTTTTGACTGGCTGCCAGCAGGATCTTTAGTAGATAGAGATCATCTTCACTTCGTCCATCAGGGCTGTGTCCAAGAAAAAGGGATGTGAATGTTGTACTTATACTTAAACCCGAAGTTTTTGAAATAATTGTTGCTACTTTCTTAACAAAAAAACTCTGAATAAAAAGATAAGACCAAACAATACCAAAACATTCACTATTACTTATTAAAACGATGAAAATAAACATCATATTCATTGTAGCTTTAGTAAACTGAAGCCTGTTTCATAATGAAAACAGCTTCTCCTGAAAATGGTCTAGTCAGTTTCTTTTTTTAACATAAGCATTGCAGGAAAACAAGACGCACACTGTGACCTTTTCAGGGGTCCAACCACTTATAAGAGCGAGCCTGTCTTTGAGGAGGAGGCACAACCACCATCTGTATTTCTAATGTTTACTCAAATTGTTTATCTTGTTATTCTAACTGATAAAATTATTTTGGCCGAATCCTTAAGGCAGTCTTTTATGGGAGCCCCACCATTACCATTCAGAAAAACACCTTTGTCTTTGTTTTTTTTTAGCCTATTTGTTATTTTTTCCTTTTGTTAAATCGGTGACTGTGTTCTTCCACCTCACCACACAGCTAATTATCAAGTTTAATGAGAGCTATTTACACCTTTTCTGTGACTGTGTGGTGTTACTTCTGGTGGCAGTGAGGAGGCAGAATTAAACCAAAGGCAGAGTGGGAGGCAAATGCACACGATGATCTCTTCACATCAGAGCAACTCTGAATTATAGACTTACAGCAGTCTAAAATGGGAGGCCTATGAACATGCCATTCGGCTTCTTTGTAAATTTTGATGTTTACTCCAAAATATCTCACAATTATATGCTGCAGTGTTTCTCAAACAGGGAAACAGGTACCCCTAGAGGTACTTTGGAGTACTGCAGGGGTGACGTGAGCTTTTTTAAAAACGTTGATTTAAAAAATATCAGTCATGCATGACTCCTAAAATAGTTATAACACAATAACTTCAATAAAAATGGAAATGTAAGTTCAATAAACCACATTTTAAATTCAATAGTAACAAGAAATCACATGTTTGCCCCATCAGCGATGGGCGAGGCTTTTGATATCTGGTCTAGAAGTAGAATAGGTGCACTATCTGATCTCTACATCGGAAACAGGTTTGTACAGCTATCGCATAAATTAAATCTTCATGAGACCCATTTCTACAGGTATTTACAAATTAGAGGTTGCGTGGCTTCTAACTCTGCTTGCTTTCCATTATGTCCTCCTGTAGCTCTGCTAGACATAATTTTTTAAATATTTTTATAATGTGAATAGTCTGGATTCTCTTCAACACAAATGGGAAACAGACCGAGATGAAACAATCCCAGAAACAATTTGGCAAAAAAAAAATAGAGAGATCCTCCTCAATAGGCACACAGTGGTTCAGTTTAAAATATTGCATCGTCTTCATTGGACTAAAGACAGATTATCAAAGAATAAGACAGACATCAACCCTTCATGTGATCGATGCAAGCACGCTCCTGCGACACTGATACACATTTTGGTCATGTCCCAAGCTGTACAACTTTTGGCAATCTGTCTTTATCTAGAATATGTGGGAGAACAATAGACCCATCCCCTCTGATTTCATTATGTGGTGTGGTTCCAGTGGATGCCCCACTCCCTGGGTGCTATATAAATGAATGATATATATGGCCTTTTGGGTGTACAGGGATTTGTTTTTTATTTTTATATTTGAAAACAATTCAGTATTCTTATTTTCAGTGCAGTCTGCTGTAAACTGTCAACTACTGCAACAAATGCAAACATGTTTGCACTTGAGTTGACTGTGACCAGGGGGTCAGTTTCAATATTGATTGTTGTTTGCTGGTCAGGAGGTATCTGGCTGAGAATACTAGAGGGGAACATTATTGAGAAAGAGTTGCATATTATGTGTATTCTGTATATAATACACCAGCCTGCTGCTGCTGGACGGCAGGTTGACAAGAGTGCATGGACTAATCCATAAAGAAAATGTGTTGCAAAGTCAAACAGTGTGACAGTGAAGGACTGTGTGACAGAGATAGTAGAAGGTAAATGTGTACTGCACCTGAATGCACTCTGCTTTGAGGATGAATTTGGGCACCAGAGGTGGGATGTTAGACTGATAAAAGATTGAGTGAGAGACACACTGCAACAGAGGCTCCACTGGAGTCACACACTGCACGATGACACCCCGGCCCAGGAAATTGTGGTCAAACTGCAGGAACACCACTCCTGGACCCACCTGAAACACAGACAAATGTATGATTATTACACTCTGTGTATTTATCTTTCACATTTCTGGTAACATCTCTGTGCAGTTAAAAAACAAACTGTTCCGGTTGAGCCATACTGCATGGAAAATCATTGTTGTTAAAGAGCACATTTCCCTGCAGACTATTTATGAGCAGGCTACTCTAAGTCAAGCCAATAAGATCGTCAATGACTCATCTCGTGCTCTGCATACAAAGTGCGAGCTGCTGCCCTCTGGTAGGAGATTTAGAGTGCCTCGCTGCAGATTGAACAGATTTAAAAATCCATTTGTACCTATGTCTATAAAGCTTTTAAACAATGACAGATTAAGCCAGAATAGGCACTGGATTATGATGACTGCATTTTTAGCACTTGATGCTATTTATGTATCTTTTTTTCTTTTGTTTGATGTTTGGTGAATTATGTTGCTTTGTTCATATACTATGTTAATAGTATAAAAAGTTAATCTTGAATCTTGAACATTTACTCTAGTATTAGGTTAAAGTAAGGACTTTTAGTTTGACTTGCTTAACATCAGGCCTGTCTTACAGAATTTGTAATGCGTTAAAAAGCAAATGTGTCTTCATCAGACCCGAGTGCGGATGATTTATTGGAGAACAATTCATTTACATGCATGGTTAAGTCCAATAATGACCGCCTCTCATATTGTCATGGAGATAATTTCATCCCACAACTGCTAACCACCCGCTTCTGCACGCTTTGGAGTAACCATAACTTTCCCCTTTGTGCTGGATCTTATAGGACCCTCCTCCCCCTGCAGCCCTTTGCAACTCACTGAACTAGTGAGATTAGCGGTTTCAGGGTATACGTATTTATCATATATAATTTGCTAGGCAAGATAAAAATGTGCAGACTGCACAGCAGTTGCTGATGTTCCAGGCACAGCTAAATCGTAGTGTTTTCTGCATCAGACCAGCACTTGCCTCAGCTGTACCTCAGTGAAAAGTTCAGGCCCCTTGCTGCTTTTATAATAACATTTTTCTCCCAGCACAGTTCATATCGTTTGGGCTCCATATTGTTTTGGGGGCTGTGCCAAATGTCTTTTGTTTTTACAGACAAAGCTTCTGTTGAGGTTCTCAAATGAAGCTTTGAATGTCATTATCACTCTAGAAAAATTCAAACAAAGACCTCAGTTTAAATGAAGTGATTAATCAGATTAAATGAGTTTGTTTTAATTAAGACAACTTTCTTTGATGAATAAATGTAATTTATGGTTTGCATGCTCTTCCTTTGTCAGCTAGGGTTTTCTCAGGGTATTCTGGCTTCCTCCCACAGTCCAAAGACATGCAGGTTGATTGGTGACTTTATACTGTCCATAGGCGTGAGCATGAATGGTTGTCTGTCTCTGTGTGTCAGCCCTGAGATAGTCTGGTAACCTGTCCAGGGTGTACCCTGCCTGTAACCGACTACAAGTTGGGATAGGCTACAGCCCTCCCGCAACCCCCTAACAGGATGAGCGGTTACAGAAAATGAATTAATAAATGTAATTTATGACTAAATTGCTACTAGACCGCCTTGTGAACACAGGTGTGTGCCTACCATTTTGTGCAGGAAGCGAGAGACTAAATGGTTTGACTGCAGTGAAAATGATTTTGAATGCCGGCAGATATGGACTGGAGCAGAATATTTCACTAGATAAAATCAGTTGTGAATTTTGTAAATGATTACATTTATCTTTTTTAAATAAATATTGGCTTTTGGATTTTAAATCAGTCTGGGGTGATTGGAAATGTTTGGGTCACATGAGTCAGAAACATTCCTATGCAGCCACCACTGGAATCTAATTCTGTCATAAATTAGTTCAGGAAGGACCCAAATGCAGAGCAACAGGCAGATTGAAGGTTTAACAAAAAGCAAGCTTTAATAAAGCTGATGAAATATCTAAAACAGGCAGGTAGCCGAAAGTCCGAAAGACAGACCAACTAAAACCAAACTGAAAACCAACCGGGATAATATGATGAACTCAGGGAAGAAATCCAAACAGAACACAAGACACCAGGCAGAAACAGAGCAGAGAACAACACCAAGAACACAGGGATGAGCACGGATAATCTGACAAGGAACAAAGGTAAACACACAGGTATATATACACACAGAAAACTAATCACAAGAACGAGAAACAGATGGAGCAGGAGGACACAGGCAAAAGAAGGGAATTGAGGATTGGCTGACAACAAGGATGTGGATGGGAACACTAGGGTGGAGCAAATAAGATTAATAGAGAACAGGTGTGAAGGGAAGACTCAGGAAACAGGGAGGGACTAATGAGACATGTGGACGACAGGTGTGACAGAAAACAGGCGGGAAAACACACAAAGACAGGAAGTAAAACCAGAGACGAGGAGAGAATCTACAAAATAAAACAAGGAACGGGTTAAACCTGAATAAATAACATAAAACAAGGAAGAACAAAGTAAAAAGAAAATTAATGTTGATTTAGAATCCGAATGTCAACATTATGAATAAAGTTATAAACTATTAGGTACAGCCCAAGCTGTTTTCATTAACACTTAAAAGTTGCACTAAGAAAAATCCTTATAAACAGCAAGAAGCCACGTTAATATTAACTCTTCATCTAAATTTAACCATTTAAAGAAACACAGTTGTGTGCTCTCGAGTTGAGCTACAGTAGATGTTTTCATCTGAAACCTTATCAATGTTTGCAAAATCCATTTTAATTTTAATGTAATCATTGATCCAATTATAGATTATGCTTTCATTTAATTTACAAATCAGGCAAAGGAAATTATGTCCAAACTGCATTCCTACTTTACCGTACCTGTCTGGCCACAACACGAACATCCAGCAGACGCCAGTGGCATCCAAACACAGTAAGCTCATGTTTCACCAACATCCGAGAGCAATGCTTGTTGGGCTCTGACTCTGGCTCCCATTGAACCTTGAATAAACACATATACATGCAGACAAAGTACATACAGTGGCATTCACACGCAGAAATATACTGTTCAATAGTACTTACACAACCACTAAATACTCACAAATACACATTGTGTTTTTAACACAATTGAAAGTTTAGAACTGATTTGGCATCCCTGAAACTTTCAGGATTGTAAATGCATCATCATGTGTCGCATCTTTTGGCTTAGAAAGACCCTTACCTTCCAGTCATGCCGCAAAAATTCCCAGGTTTTGCTGTTGGTGTAACGCAGATCTACCCCACTGACAATGCCTGGCGTGTGCAGGTGAGCAAGGTGAGCAATGTCTGCTGCATTTTCAGGAATCTCCTACACGGACAGAAGAAGTCACCATGACACATTCTCGTGATTGTGTTAAAAGTTTGGTAAGACAAGCACACATATGCACCTACCTCTATGTGAGCGTTGATAAAATGTTCAGTTCTCCCCCGATAGACCCACTCGCCCTTTGTGATTTCCAGCTGCTCTGGGACGGTCCACTGAGGATCTTCTCCGTCACAGTGAAACCACACCAGGATCTGGCCGTTGACCTCGCAGCTGGGCCAGCAACGCACCTTGGCAAACTCTGGCACTGGATCATAAATTAAAACCCAAATCTGAATCACACAGGCTCTTTAGTCAGCATGTACAGGGAAACTGGTAGCATTTCATTTTTACAACCCAAATACAGCTTCACCACTCTATTCACATATGACCAACAAACAGTACTGGTCTATTGACTTTCGGTAAGACAACTTATCTAAAGTCAGTTTATTAACTGATCATATTCATGGTCTGCTGGGGATAAAACATTATTAGTTGGGGCCCTCCTTCTGCTTTACTCTGATGCCACCTTCTGGCCAAATTGTCAAATTTGTACACAAACTAATGTCCAGATTTGAACAAAATACATACAGATTCACAGCAAATATTCATGTTCTCCGGGGTATGAGTCTTAATACTTTTTGCTGGTCCCCTTAACCTTTCTGTAAGCACCACCGTAGGCCCAACTGTTTCAATTGTACACAAATAATATCAGCATCTTTTGCATCAACACACAGGCTGAAATGTTAGGGTTAGACATTAGACATCTGTAACAAGATGTCCTGCAGCACCACCCTCAGGAACTAGAAGTGCATTTAACTGATAAGGCTCTGAGAACAGCATCAAGATCTTTGTTCTTCCACTCGCACTACATTTTTTTTTGGACATTTTATAGACGAAACCACTGATTGGATAAACAAAAAATTAATCAACAGATGAATCAACAATGAAAGTCATTGTTAGTTGCAGCCCTATACACCCAATCAAGGTGCCACAGCACTGAGACATGGTAATATTGCTGGTTATTTATAATTAGCCATGCTTTTGGAGAAAAAAAAAATCACCGGACACCACCTTGAGTTCATACCTTTTTCTGCATACGGGATCCTCACACACTTGCCATCGCTGCCCTGAAACTTCCATCCATGGAAGGGGCACTCTATGCAGTTTCCCACCACCCGTCCTCCCACAGCCAAGTTGGCACCCAGATGAGGGCAGTAGGCATCCACCACGTAGGCCTTCCAATCCTGGCCCCGAAACACCGCCACCTGCTCACCTGGGAAGATAAATTACAGCCGAGACAAGCACTTAAAAACATTTTCATGAAAGAGCTGCCACATCAGAGAACATCCAAACTCTGAATTAAATGTTGCCACAGATTAGAGTGTTCACTTTTGGCAGCAATGTGAAAACATACTTGATTCTTCTTTCGTGATTTTTTTGGTTTGTTTTTTTAAGTTTTATTAGTTTGTTTGTTTTCTTTCCCTTTCCTCTCTTTTTCTACGTTTGTTTGAGTGATTAATACAATTACATGGTGAAGCTCTGTTAGCTTCCCTGAATGTACCTGTTATCCTATGGATGGGTGGGCAGGGTGGTTGGGATGGAATCAGGGATTCTCATTTCAAGTTTTCTATATATGATAAACAGTATATCTTTATAGTCAGGGGAGGAATGGTTGAATTGATGTCAAATATACATGTTTTGTGTCTTTTTTGTGTGTGGAATATTGACATTGAAAATCAATAAAACATTTACAAAAAAACCCTCTGTGAGTAGAATTTCTGTGTGATTTGAGCATGTTTGATTTTTTTCTGATGGCTTGTGTTTTTGTTTGTGGGAAATGAGATTATTATTGTGAAAACTGGTGTAGTCTATGTGTATAGGAGACTATCACTGTAGTAATTTCACTGGGGGGACTTAAATCAAATCTTTTCAAATTCTATCCATGGTGGCTTTAAATAGACAAATGCACTGTCAAACTGACTTTTGTAGAAGATAAGTAGCAAAGGTTGAAGTCACTGATTTAGATGGTTACACTTGGCCTGGTCAGATTAGGTTCCAGGGATAGATTTCAGCTGCAGTACAGTACATCTTTGGACTCAGTTTATATGGTACATGTTCAGGCTTAATCTGGGCTCAGTCAGACACCACATGTTGCAACAAGCCCTGCAACCCATACGACCACATATGTCATTTGTTAGTACCCTTTCATACAACCTGCAGGAGCGTTTCCTAAATTAGCTCCCCAATCAGCAGCAGGAGATAAACACGACCTCATACCTAAATAACAGAATAGGTCGTATATGACTGTTAACAGTTGCATGTGTTGTGAAATTGAACCAAAACTAGTTGGTTAGGTTTAAAAACAAGATCATGGTTTGGGTTAAAGTAAGTACATTTGTTATAAATGTAAATTGCTCAATGACATGTCAACGTGACGATGATGTGAATGTGACAACAAAGATGATGTAAAGATGATGTCAACATGACAACGGTGTCAATATGATGATGATGTCAATATGACGACGATTTCAACATGAGGAAGATGTTTATAAAACAACGATGTCAGCAGGATGATGATGTCAACGTAACAACATATCAACGTGACAATGGTGTCAATGTGACAACGATGTCAACATGATTATGATGTTAACATGACGATGATGTCAACGTAACAAGATATCAGCAAAACAAGATGTCAACGTGACAACAGTGTCAACATGACGTCAATGTCAACATGATGACGATGTCAACGTGACAAAGATGTCAACATGATGATGATTTCGATGTTACAAGATGTCAACATGACAACGATGTCAACATGACAACGGTGTCAACGTGATGAAGATGTCAACATGACAATAACGTCAATGTAACAAGATGTCAACATGACGACGATATCAAAGTGACGACGATGTCAACATGATGTTACGTACTTAAAATAACTCAATCGCTTTTGGTTTCACAAGGGACACTGTCACTGCCCAATCCATGCAGAAAACCCGATTTGTTCCACACATGTGCAAAGATAGTTGTGCATGTGTAGTTGTGCATGGGGTTAGGCAAAGAGTGGTGCAGGAATTAATCCTAAATTCCAGAAAGGAGTCAGCATTTTTGCACTTCCTGTTCCCTTGTCTCAAAGTCAATTAGTTTTTCGGAAGGTTTTTTAGTCACACGCCTGGATAACGCCTGTTGTTAACATAAGCTTAAGAGATTGGCAGATGTTAGTGACTGTTCAGCGGTGGTAACAAGTGGCTAAATGAGGCTACAGAATGGTATCACACCAAATGCAGCCTACAGCATCATTGTGGTGATGACGTTGAAGTCCTACAACTGTGGTATAGTTCCTTTACAGCCTAACATTAGCTTTTAACTTCTGCCCATTGAAATTTATGCTTCAAAAATCATAAAAGTTGTGTTCATTTGTGAAGATTATCTTGCTGAAAGAAACACGTCAGTACCCTACTCCTGTTTTCCACAGAGCCTTTTGTCTGCAAAAAATCAAAATCCAATGGGAAAATCCCATTGGCTTATTTATTAATGAAACCAGCGATGTTAACTTTCGGGTTGGCTCCCTATGTCACCTTTGTCATATGCTATGCTATGCTATACTATGTCACCTGGCTTCCTTCTTTGCTTCCGTCATAATTACTACGGCCTGATTTGAAGGAAGACTGTCTCATATATTCAGATCTCTTCCTACTGTATCTACTGTATTTGGGTTGACCTTTGGCTGACCTGCAGTGTTCAGACTGCTCCCAGATTAGCACAGGCTGGGTGACTGTAGTAAAGAGTAACCACTGAGCCAGCGCTGGCAGTGCCTCGTCAGGTTACTTCTCAGGAAAATTCTGTGACACAGCACTGCACTGCTGTCCCTAGAAGTGAACCACAGCGCAGTGTGTGAGAGCAGCACAGGGGAAAAGACCCACTAGGTGGAATTTAATATATGATGTAAATGGATGACTGCAGAGAAAAGTTAGGAGCGGTCATTCACAGCAGGATGCAGAACCTTAAAGGAGCCATGGTTTGACTTGGTTCAACAGAATGTGGGACAGTAAAATGTCAGGGTGAAAAGGGACAAGAGGGGGAGAGAGTAGACCAAAGAATATGTAAGGAAAATACAGTTCTGTTTTCCAACATGTGCAGTACATACATTCAGCAATCCCTCATCCCACTTTGGCACTAACCAACATGCATCAGACTCTTAGTATAAAGAGCTGATAACCTGTTACACTGGGGCTTGCTAAACTAGATTTACTGCCTCGTGGTTGTACGCCTCTGCAAACCACTCATATGTAGCCATGACAGCTGACAGTCCTTCAAATATGGATGTCACTGCAAAGAAGCTACATGTTCAAAACACGTATGCTTCACACACATCTTCAACCTGGCAGCACAGATGATCTATACAATCAGCACAGATTAAAGGCGGAGCCCAAGATTAGTGTCACCACTTCAGTCTCCAGCCAAATGTCTCCCTGTTGTTCAAGCAACAATTGGCCAGAAAACATGATGATGTCACAGTGAAGTTGACATTTGTCATTTTGAATATAAAATGTCATCACTTTATCATTTTATCCTAAATTCTTGGGGTTTGGCCAAAAATATGTTTGATGAGGTCACAGTGATCTTTGACCACCAAATTCTAATCAGCTCATCCACGAGTTTAAGTGGACATTTACCCCAAATTTGAAGAAATACCCATGGTCTGTCAGCCCTAAGAGTCTTGGCTAGTGTACTCTGTGTCATTTCGTGACATGTTTTTATAGGTTGGTTTATACATGTGGGTCATAGGAGAAGTCATGTTGTAAGAATTTAGCACAAATTTTGTGACACAGTCAGAATTTGGATGCTGATGACTGTCTTTGGTTGAAGATGGTTTAAGGCAAACACTGATAGATGATCTAGGAACACAATTTTGGATGGAGCACAGAGACTTCACCATGTTTCTCTTTTGTCACTTTAGAAATCACATAATGAATAGAGGAGCACCCTGTGGAGTTAGTAATACAACAACAGACAGTAAAGAAGAAGCTGGGGGGAGGAATGCCTTCACAAGACTGACAGACATGAGGTCGCAGTGACCTTGACCTTTGACCACCAAAATCTAAAGAGCTTATCCTTGAGTCAAAGTGGGCATTTGTGCCAAATGTGAGGAAATTCCCTCTTTCCAATTTATTTGCAGGTGGAATTCAATCCCTGTTGTGACTTTATCCATATCACTTTTAGTTCCACTACTATTGAGCTCCAAAAAGCTTATAAAGTGACCTTGAGTTGGGATGGTTTTATCAAATAATCATGTTACTTTTTAATTTGGTGCTGAGGCAATCAGTTGATTAATCAATTAATCAGTCATGAGAAAATGAAGTGACACATCAATTTCGATTGAATTTATCTATTCATTTCATAGGCTCAATCACTGGTATTTGTTCATTTACAAAGCCATACTGGGCAAACTCCCTTCGTACATTTGTACTCTGATTGAACAGAGATCTGACTGTAGCTACAGTCTGAGATCTCAAGACTTAGTTTTGCTGTCTGTCCCCTATGCACAGACTGAGCTGGGAAAGAAAGCTTTTATGTGCTCTGCTCCTCTCACTTGGGATAACCTTCAAAAAGATTTGAAACTACATGAATTGGTCTCTCTGCCTGATTTCAAAGCTCTCACAAATACAAGATTGAATGAAACAGTTGGTTCTTATCATTGTGCGAAGGTGTTCTAATATTTCTGTTACTGTATATATTTTATGTTTTTATTGTGATGTTGTTTGGCTGTAACTTTTTCGTATGCTGCTGTCTTGGCCAGGTCTCCCTTGGAAAAGAGATTGTTAATCTCAACGGGACTTACGTGGTTTAAAATAGGTTAAATTTAAAAAATAATCTTTTTGGTCATTTATTAATAAATGGCACAAAACACTCTCTAGTTAACAGCTTCTCAGATTTGTGGATTTGCTGCTTTTTCTCTTTTTATATTATTATTAACTGAATATCTTTGGACTTCTGGTGGCCCAAAACAAGTCGAAGATGTCACCTTAACCTACTGGAACTTGTTGTGATGCAAAATTTTTCACTATTAATTAGATGAAGCATTTAAATGGAAAAATCATGGATAAAAGGTATCATTAGTTTTGAGTGTACTGTATACTGATCCTCTCTGCAAGAGCAGGTGCTCCTTTTTACTGGTGGATATCTTTTTCAGGTAGAGAACCTTTCATATACTGTTTATTTACGGCAGGTGATGTGACGGAGGCATGAAAGCACCACACGCTCTTTGAAACCTATTTGAACTCAAACTCAAAGAAACTCCGTGAAGAGATCAAACAGTCCCACCGATCATCAACACGAGAATAACAAATCTAAAATGTGAAACACGTAACTGTTTTAAATCACACCCACTGATGAAAAGATGCCGAAAGAAATCACATATCAGCGTGTGAAATAGATTTCAACTATGTAAGAGATAGATATAAAGCAACACGGAGTCATAAATATGAAATTGAACGCTTTAAGGCTGTGAATGATGAGTAGTCATATGATCATAGACCAGATTCAGGATAGACTGGCTGTCAGATCATCATAAACACCAAGTGAAAGAAATCAGCTGTGCTCAATCAATCAGTCATAACAGACCTCATTAGATTGATTTGATTTTAAAGATATGGTAATGTTAAAGCTGTGAAGCCTGCATAAAATAGAGCCAATTAATATTAAAATGACGAGCATATCACCGACAGATATTCATGATAAAATAAAATGTACTGAAAAAGATTAATAGTTATGTTTGCTGCACTTTCAACTGAAGATTTATCTGTATATAAAAATGTTGCCTTTTACTTTTAATAGTAAAAGGCTATAAACATTTGAAGGCATCGCCTTGGCTGTGGGGAATTACAACTGCACTATTTTATGACATTTTAGAGCCTAGACAAAAACAATGAATGAAAAAGATTAATTAGGAATCCACTGAGTTTATTGCCATTATGTAATAATTCAGTGAATACCTCCATCTCCATGACACCTTCAAATCAAACAAAGCTTGACTGACCTGCAACAATGGGGCTTTGTTTTAAAAGATGAGTGTTACTAAGCACCCTAATCACTAAGCCACTCTAACACAGAGGGTAGGCCATTGTGTTTCAAGTGTATACTTTAAAAACTTTGTAATATGAGCTTGTCTCTCCTATCATGGCAACTTAGCCTCACAACACCTGAGAAAGGACAACAGGGACCAGGTGAAATGACAAACACTGAGGTTGTAGAAAGGTTAGCAGAACAGATGAAAACCTAAAGACCTGAAATGCACTACCTTTGTTTACAGGACTAGCATGTAGGACTTTAGCTTCAGAGTGAGCCCTCCTCAATCCACGCTGCTGTTCGGTACAGGCAGCTGCGTACACGGAGGCAGCTGCCCAGAGACAGAGAGGCTTTGCTCTGTCAGGCTCAGAGATAACATTATCATCTACCTTCTGCTGAGAAGTGGTGAATTTACAGCTTAACGCCAATCAATACGATACAGTCTATGGCTTTATTTTTTAAATATCTGGTGTTGTTGCACATTTCCGATCTGTCGTTAGCGTAGTTAGCCAGTTTACTACATTATGTCAATGTCACTGTTACGCTGAACGTCCAGCTGAATCCTGTTCAAGCTCTCGAACTCTATAGGCAAAAAAAGAGGAAAAAATAGTCGAATGTTCATATTAAACAGCCAAATCTGATTCGACCGACATCATTCTGAGTCATGTACAGACCTAGTGCTCTGCAGCCAACACAAAAAAACCCTTAACAGCTATGGCCCCATCTACAGCCAGCGTTTGTTTGTCCGTTCTGCACTACTGTAGTAACAGGACAGACTCCACGGATGAGGACCTGCTTTGTATGTAGATATATATAAACGACTCATTCTAAAGCAGAGGTAGGCAACCTGAGGCTCCGGAGCCACATGTGGCTCTTTAACCCTTTTCCAATGGCTCCCTGTGGCTTTGATGAAAAATCATATTGAAATTAATAACAGTTATTTTTTCAACATTTTTATTTTCTTATGTGATTGTTGTAGCCCTAAAGTTGTCACATTTTCCAACTGTATAAATGTGTAGCCCACACACTGAATAAAAAAAATGTTTTAACATCTCATCAGCTATGTGCGTCACACATCTACAGCCTGGCGCCTATTCCTTAAATTTGTGGAATCTTAATAGCGATGTCTTGAGTCTCCTTGTTGAGGGTAGCAACTGATTCCAAATCCAAAACAAGAAAACGTCTAAGAATTTAAACCTAAAAGGAATATTTATAGGATAATTTAGATTAAATAGGCTGTGTTGCCGTCACTATAAGGCACAAATATGGCTCTTTTGATAGTAAAGGTTGCCAACCCCTGATCTAAAGTAAAGAAAACACGATGACTTTTGTTTTCAGGCAATTAGGCTACACTGATGAAAACATATTCATTACAGTATATGCCATTTCTGCCAATAGATTCCCCTTAATGCTACACACTGGATCTTTTATAACTATGTTTTAATTAGTTTGTAATCACCTAAAAATAAGAATTGTTGTGAATCTGTTACCTTAAAATGAGCCACTAATATCTGCATACAGAGTGGGTCCTCTTCCATGGAGTCCGCCATGTTTTTCTAGAGTAGCCTAGAACGGATAAACTACACACCAGCTCTGGAATGGGCCTTTCGTGTTTTTGCGTCAGCCACTATAGATCTCCTTCACGTTTGGCACTCAGGAGATGTTTCAGTTACGCCACCTCAACGCTAGATGCCACTAAATCCTACACACAGTCACCAAAAAATCAATAACAAACTACACCTGACACAATCTCAAAAATGATGCAAAAATCTGAGGATTTATGTCCAGGTATGACAAACTTGTCCATGCAAGGTAGGAGCAGAATATCTCTGCCTGTCTTTCCACACTTTTACCCTCTTTGCCTCTCAGGACATTTGGTTACTGTGTGCAAAATGTTGCCTAGAGGTCAAAATAAACAAGGAAAAGCAGCAAACCACATTAAAATACATGCATGGTCATGGACAGTAACCTCGCCTATCTTCATCTCACAACTAGTTCAGGGGGTTTGAATATGACATCACACTCATGCCTGCAGCAGCTTAGATAAACAGGGGTGCAGAGTTGTATTTTCTGCTGATGTACCTGAATTTAACCAATCTCAGTTTACACACTTTGATGTGTGATGTTACTCCCCTACACTCTACACCAAGCAAAACGAAAGGAAAACGAAAATGGCTCCAAATAAGGTCAGTTGAGAAGGGCTTGGAGGACATCAGAAAACTCTGAACTTTATGTTAGTGAGATTTGTCCCTCTCTTTTCAAAATAAAATACAACTTATTATTGCTACTTTGGTCATGTTTGTCCAGTATTTACATACGTTCATGCGTCAAAGGCTATAAAATTATGTCGACAGGTTACTTTAGTTATTCCATGTTTTAAAGAAGTATCCTACCTAGTACAGAGACACTCCTGACCTCCCCTCTCTGCAGCATGCTTGAGTCCAGCACTCGGTACCAGCCGTTTGGATACACCGGAGGCAGCTCTCCGGTTTTCCTCCTGCGTCGGACCTCGTTTGCCGCCTGGGCTCTGGAGCGACCGTCCTCGGCGATGTATCCCACATCATCGGGCCCCCTGAGCAGCTCCAGGGGGGCGAAGAGCATCCTGTACAGCCAGCCCAGGGCGAGGAGGGAAACCCCGGCGGTGATGCAGACCACAGCCCAAGTGAGCAGCCCCCAGTCCCTCCATACCTGGTACCCACTGCCCGGTGAGTCCAGCGGGTCTCCGCCTTGTGTCATCAGCATCGCACCTACTCCCACCCCAATAATCACAGCCACCTTCACAGTGCACATGCTCTTGCTGTTTATCAGTGGTGTCCCTGTCCCTGTCCCTTACTTTGACATGTTGATAGTTGTCCGGGCGCTTTGGAGACGAGACCTGCCACTTTCTTGAAGCCACACCCGATTGACATTTGGCACTGAGCAGAACTTTCATTTGGGGCCCCCACTTTTCTCTCTGCTACTATCAGTTTACCTGGATCTACCTAATTAGATTACATTAGATCAGATCAGCTCAGTGCAAATGTCTTTAAAACAAAAGCACGGAGATTATCTGTTGCCATCTTTGACTCTTAATGGGTGTTAATCACTTGCTCCTGACAAGCAGTCAGACATTCTTTCAGACTGCATAAGTAGGCCAAAACTGGTTTAATAATATCAATACAATGGCCTGACTTGCCTCCACTGTCAAACCCAGTGAATAAAACTGACAAAATTAATTCAATGGCAAGTTCAGACTGTGTCCACCCTAAACAAAAATTGTACTAAACAGTGCCCCCACCCCCTTAATTCCTCTGCTATCCAATATATGGCATTAAATCTACTCTCAACACAGGTATTGAATGGCGACTGTTGTCATTTCATTTGAATTGCTGCATTCATGAGTTTTATTCTTATTTCTTAACTTTTGTCACTAGAAAATAGTTATATATGTATTTACATTAAGTTGTACATAAAAAAGCTTTGATATGGGCCTATATTTATTCAAACCATTATTCAGTTGAGAGAGACTCATTTTCAGTGATGCTAAGCATGAACAAAAGACACTAAAGACAATCAATAAGCCATCAAAGAACCATCATGCATATCAATTCAAACAGAAATGAAATCATATAAAACAACAATAGCTATAAATGATAAAATGCTAAAAGTAGAAATACAGGGTGATAATGCTAAATTCAATCAAAACAAGACAATAAATTAGGCATTTAAACAGCCATAAAGGTGGCCAAGTTTAAGGTCTTTAGCAGATTATTCCATGTATAAGGTAGACTGTAAGAGAATGACTGTCTTCCTAGTTCAGTTCTAAATATGGGAGTGTGAAGCAACAACCTGTTCTGTGAACAAGCACCAAGGTTATGTGAGGTCATAAAAGGGATGAAATATCTGCATCAAAGCTTTATAAATGGACAAATACCAATTCTGTCTCTGCCTCACAGCCACATGTGGCCAGCCAACCTTTTGGTAAAGGTGGCAGTGATGGGTGCTGTAAGAATCAGCTGTTATGAACCGAAGGCCTTATGACAACAGGGGATTTGTGGGGAAAGTCATTCAATTTATTTTGGAAGATTTTTCTTCTTTAAAGTACAAACGTAAAGTCAGACCCTTTGAAGCAAGATGCCCCCCATAGTAAGGGGCATCTTACCCCTCTATATTACTTAGTTAGATTATCTAGTGTATAGTCATATGTGACTTTATATAGTTCATATCTACACATAAACAATTAGCCTAAGGGAAAGGCAAATGGCTTCCTGATAACTCATTAATGGATCAGGGTTGGAATTTTAGTTTATTTTATTTAGTTAGATTGCTCTTCTGGGGGGCTTGAGGGCATTGTGCCCCAGTAGTGGGGTAAGATGCCTGGGGTGGGGGGTTCAAACCATGGGGGAAGCCCTTTTGTGCGGAGCTTACATGTTCTCCCTGTGTCAGCATGGGTTCTCTCTGGGTAAAGGCATGCAGGCTGGGTTAATTGGTGACTCAAAAATGCCCATAGGTGTGAATGTGAGCGTGAATGGTTGTCTGTCTCTATGTGTCAGCCCTGTGATAGTTTGGTGACCAGTCCAGGGTGCACCCTCTCGCCCAGTGACACCTGGAGTAGGCTCCACCCCCCCACCCTCCCCATCCCAACCAACAGGATAAGTGGTTATGGAAAATGAATGACTGAATCTAGCTTTACATGTTCTTAATTGGAGGACTCAGGCCAAGCCTGTATAGCCTGTATTTTTAACGACTAGACCTCACTCATATGGCGCATGCACCCTCAGGCTGTTACTGGCATTGTTTACTTATGCAAGATCTTAGACTGTAATGTAATATTGTGTTCTTGCATTTATGAAGACTAATTGTTTTGGTACAGCATAACAAAAGAAACAGATACTGTAAACCATTAAAGGAGAAGTCCAGTATTTTGCACTTTGAGCCCCATTCCTGGTTGTTTATGATGAAATAGAGTGGTTAAGACCAAAATCTTGACGATTGCATCTTTTCTGAGAATTTGAGAGAATTTGTCTTTCCCCTGCCTGGCTTAACAATGCTGTCTATGGCCATGTGTAAATCTGTCCTAAAACCACCTTAAACGTTGGTTTTCAAAGCCATGAAACTCACCCAGTGGTCAGTGGTGTTCCTTGATGTTCTCACATAAAAATCGTAACAAACTGTGGTTTGCAATCGTCAAGATTTTGGTCTTAAATACTCTATTTCAACCCAGGAATGGGGCTCAAAGTGCAAAAATACTGGACTTCTCCTTTAACAGCACACACAAAAAGGAAACACATGAATGTGAAAATATGCACAGTGAAAAATATAAGACATGTACTGTTCAGTTCAGTTCCCATCAAGTAACCCAAGAGGCAAAGAGCAGGAGGTAGTGATACAATGACAAGCTGGAGCACATAGAAAAGTCAGAAATGGTTGTCATGGAGCTTTCAATCACACCACCTTTACTACATCTTCATTAGCAAAAAACCATAGAAACAGGCATATTCTTTTTTTATCAGATAAACCTTTAAGCCAACATGGACGTTCTATATTTTCTGCAACAAATGCACAAACTCTACATGCTGACGAAGATCATTTGATTAAAAGCTCCAGAACAGCGGACCCTGAGGTGAGACTGTTGTGGTTTCTGAGGTCAAGAATCAATTCTGAAGCTCTGCTTATAAGGGGATTAATTATATGCAATTAAAAACTGCAAGAGAAAATATACTTAAAGGCTATGAAAATGTATCATTCTGTCTTTAAACTATATGTAAACTAATCCCTTTTATGATCAGCATGTGTAACAGTGATTAAGGGCACTATTTAATATCGACATAACTGAAAAAAACACAATGTTTTTTATGCCATCTTCTTAAAATAGTTTCCCAGACAGCAATGCACCTTGGATATTAACAGTGACAGAACCATGTGGTTGCCTTGAAGTTAAAACTTATTCTCCGAGTAGGAACCAGGAAGAGGCTTTTCAATTACCCGGGTAAATGAAAAAAGTTCTTGCGGTGGAAAAGGGGCTAATGGTTTTCTTAGTTTGTCATTGTTGGGGTCTTTGTCCAAAACAGCCTCACCCTTTTCCTCAGTGTTCAAAACCAGGGGCCTCTTCACATCCTCACTGCAAAGACGCACTCATGCATGCATAATTTAGAAAATAAGAAAGAAAACTACATTTTATGAAAGCACCTGTTAGATACATGATACAAGATATGTGCATTTTGTGTTTAATTATCAACATGATTACATGCCGCAAAACTGCAGGCTTAAAGGCTGCAGCTGTTTCCATGTTTTTTTAATTGCACAAGGCTGCAGCAAAGAGCATTGATTACTAGTTAAAGTAGGAAACCCCACTAGAGGGCACAGTTTACACAAAGACTATCTATAAATCTGTATGTCTCTGCAGGTGGATTTAGAGATTGGCATGCACTCTCATGTGGCACTTTGTCGACTCTGAGATCTTATATAAAATTAGATTTAAAACAGCTGGCTCATGATTGTGTCAGTATGTCTGTCTGATGCAGATCTTTTGTCGTTGTTATTATAAAAATAACACATATTGAGAACTGCGAGGCCTTGAAGCAGAAGCATGCACTTTCTGAGTGCTTTCAACTTTGCTTTGGATGGTTGGGTTTTATTTTTAGTTGCTCTGTATCAAGTGACTTTTCAAACGCATTGAACTACATACCTTATTTAGACAGTATTTTTGGGATGCTGGGTTGAGTGCTGATGGCTGCAGTATGTTTAAACAGGTTTTCAGACGATGTGAGTGGAAGTTGTGTCAAGTCTTATCGTTTAGTCATCCTGACACATACTTCATCGCTGACTTTTTTCTTTTAATGTCCACTACTGATGATGAAGGACACCGCTCTAGGTAGGTAGATAGGTAAGTAGGTTTTACTCACAAGGTTGATTGTACGCACTGTTTTATTTCTGTAAATGGTGTCTTTTTTAAAAACTAAGAATGCATTACTGAGCATCTGCGGCATGATGTGATGGGAGGCTGGGAAGAGTGCTGGCCCAAAGGCGAACAAAACGTAGCCTCATTTCCTGTCCGATGGAGCTCTCATTCATCTTAGCATTGATTTCCAGGAACTGTTGTCCAGTGCTGGTGAATTCAGGCCAGATCACTGGCACCTTCAGGTTTCCTTTGTTGGGGTCTCTGTGAAAATAAGAACAGAGAGAGACACACATGTGAAAGAGTCCATTAGTTTTGTAGTAAAAAATCCCTAAGTTAATATTCTGCAGTGCATGCACAGTGTGTTTTACCCAGTTCTGGCGAAGTTAGTCCAGTAGGCAATCATATAACCAGACAAGTCTCTGTGTCTGTCTCCATAAGCCTTTGGTGTGGTGAAGGGTTTGCCAAACACGTATTGCAGGTCATCAGCGTGGTCAGCTCCCACCCACTCATTGTAGGGTTTGCCTGGTCGAGCCAATAAACTGGGCTCAGACAGCAGGTAGGAGTAGGTTCGCCCAGACCTGTTAAAGACCGTCACAGTGTTAGAGTGTATCTGTTTAGCATTACTGTTGTCAACAATCTGATTATGACAGCCACAAACTTTGCCCTTAACTTAACTTTGCCCTTAACTTTCAAAGACAAAAGAAAACTAATCTTGTGTTGTTTTATCATGAGTAAAACTAACAAAAAAGATTAATTTAAATCCCCTAAGGTTAAGTTGCACCCATTTAGAATGTTATCACTCAGCTGAAGGGACATTATCGATGGTTATCAGCCTCACAGATGTGGGTTAGAAGTGGCCTGCTACACCTCAGCATACTAGTGGGTGGCAACCTCTAATGGCCATGGTAATTTTGATGGAAGCAAAGGAGGAAATCAGATAATGATCAGATAGTTCAAAGACTGAGAAAGTCAAGTGTTGGGAGGAGGGTGGGAGTCAAACAAATATAGAACTTTCACCCAGAAGATCAGGGTTCATGTGAAACCAAAAGTGAATGCTGACTTACTTTAACTGACGTCACGTCACGTCACATCACATCACAAACGTATTTATTTTAAAGATACTGTATGTAAATCTGGAGAAAAATAGTAGACTTTTTAGTCTCATTCCCAGGTTGTCAAATACTGCTGCTGGGTGATGCTTTTGGTCGGTAGTCAGCTTTTGGTTCCTACTCGGAGAATACGTTTTAACCAACCCAAAGTGTCAGTATTTGACAACCTGGGAATGAGACTAAATAGTTAACTATTTCTCTCCAGAGTTACACACAGCACTTTCAAGCCAAACCAAGATCTTTGTTCTCAACCTGACTTCATAGTATTGGCTCCTAAACCTAATGAATGTGAAAGTGAAATCTAACCCCTGATGACAACTGATAACAGCCATTTAATGGACTGATAATGGCCCTCTGATCATACTAGTGAGTGTAGCGGGCCCCTTCTAACCCAAACAAATATAGAAATTTCATCCAGAAGACTGGGGCTTATACCCCACCTAAACCAAAAGTCAGCGATGACTTATTTTAACTTAAGTATGTAAGTTCTTTACGTCACGTCACATTTTCCTAAACCTAACCACATGGTACTGTAACAAAAGTGACAGTGAAACCATACTCACAATGACAACTGATAACAGCCATTGAATGTACTCATAATGAGCTTTTGAACGTACTAGTAGGTGTAGCACACCCTGTGTAAACCATATCTATGAGGCTGATAACCACTGATAACACCTATTCAAGAATGTTAAAATTCAAAATGGGTGTAAGTTTTCAGTTGTCCCATGCATTGTGCATTTTATATTTGAAATAGCAGCTAAAAGATATGTGTGGTCAAAGGAATCAAGCAGTTGGCCTCACCTTGCATTAGCAGCATGCAGGTAGATGGCAGTCTGTGTCGGAACCAGGAACATGTAGTCAGTCCCAATGTCCACAGCAGTTCTCTTAATGCTTATCTGGCTGGGCGCTGATTCCCAGTTGGATGAGTACTCATCAAAGGCAATCTCAAAACCAGCTTGCCCCTTCTCTTTGGTATAAGCAGCAAGAAGCCTCTTCACATCTTCTCTGCAATGGAGATAAGGTAGAAAGCTCTGTTAATGAAAGGACTCTCAAACTCTATTATCTTTGACCTCCAAAACCACAAAACAAAATGGCTTCCCTCTGAAGATAACTCAACCTTACGCAGGAATTTCTTGATTCTTGTCATTAAAGTTGGGAATGTCCTTGGAGGAGAACAGGTGTCCATCCATGTTATTAACCCCTACAAGGTAGTCGATGTCAGCAGCGTTGTGGAACAAGTTTTCAGGCTGATCAGGGAGGAAGTCTCCATCAACAACAGGAGACAGAACCAGGTATTTCACAGCTGGATCTGAGAGACATTGACATGAAATTATTGAGCTAGCACTTCACCTCACCCTCACATATTTATATGGTTTTGTTAGTTTGTATGTAAAGCATGTTTTAGCTCAGTTTTAGCTCAAAACCACAATGCAACATGATTTTTGAATGTTGAATACCTGTTATATATATATATTCAAAATAAAGTTTGATAGACAGAAAATAATGCTCACAGTCTGGGGTGCCTAGTTTGACGCGGGGAGCAGCCATGGTGAGATTCTTAGCATCAGTCGATTTCAGACAGGCCACCATCCTGTCATCAGTAGGGCAGCCGACATTCACAGCAACCTGAGTATGATAATAAAGCAGGTTTTAAGCAGAGTTTACCTCGAAATAAAAAATACAGATTTTTCCTCTCACCTGTAGTGCTGTTTGTCAATCTAGATTGTTTCAGTGTTAATTGCTGAGATATTGGACCACACAGATGTTTGCCTTTCTCCAATATAATGGAACTAGATGGCACTTGGCACTCATGACAGATGTAAACAGTAATGGTGTCCTCCTCAGCTGAGCTGTAACATTAGCTAGCTCAAGTGAGCTACGGCCGATATCTCCAACACTGGCCATCTAACACCGAAACAATCTAAATTGATTGCGAAACTTTAAGTGTATTTAAATCCTATTATGAACATAAATTATTCTAATAATGTAACATTAGGACTTTTACACCACAGCAGGGTTCATCTCCATGATGTCTGATTATGACATACCTCCTCTGCAACCTTGAGTGGGTTCCTGTTCAGGCCCCAGGGACAGAGAGCAACACCGCTCTGGGAGATAGCTCTCTTGAACAGCCCCTTGTTGTGGGGGGAGAGAGTCTGTGTAGAAATACATACATAGAGTTTACAATTATTGTTTGTAGTTTTGTTTATTTGCTGTTAAACGTGGCTCCAGTTTTCAGCTTCAGTATAAAAAAATGCATGAAATAGCACTTTTCATGCCTTAAACTTGACACTTATGACAGTGGTATTAGTAGTATAGCAAAAAGGCATAAGTACAGTTTTGTTTAAAGATTATTTTTAGGTCTTTAAATGCCTTTATTATAGACAGCTGGAAAGTGACAGGAAGGGAGGTGACATTATGCAGCATCCAGCCTAAAAGGAGCTCATACGCACATACGCTAAAGGTATGTGTGCTGTTGTGCATGAATGCTCAGAAATGTTATTTTGGAATACTTTGTAAGGGGTTTATAGGTTGTAACCAATGGCTTTATCAATGGTTAGTCATTATTATTTATTAATTATTTAACAAATATTATGCAGGAGGGTCTGAAGCCTGACAACTTCTATATCAGTGATACTCAGCTTATGGCCTGTGGGCTAAGTTTGGCCCTGTTAAAATGTTATGAAAGCTTAAAGTTACACATGATTACGAACATTGCTGCTTTGAGCTCCACCCTCTTATCCAAATATGATCACTTCTGGCTCCAAAAACCCAGATGGTGACGGCCAAACTTCCAAACGTGAGTCCACAAACCAGTGGGTGACGTCATGGATGCTACGTCCATTAGTTTGTACAGTCTATGTTTTTTACTAAAGCCTCTCACCTGGAAGCTGACACTAACTCCGCCTGCAGATTCTCCAAAGATGGTGATGTTGTTAGGGTCCCCTCCAAATGAACGGATGTTCCTGTGCACCCAGGCGATGGCAGCATGCTGGTCCCACAGACCGTAGTTTCCTGACACACAGGCATCCAGGATGGGCTCAAAAAAACTTAATTCAAGTAACAGAATGTAAAAAACCCAGCATAGGCTAACGGGAGGTTTCAGTCAATTCCCATTACCAGTACTTACCAGGTAAGCGAGAGTCCCCTGTGCTGAGGAAGCCCAGGGTTCCCACACGGTATCCCACTGACACCACAATGGCATTGCCCCTGGCTGCAATCTCCTGACCGCTGTACAGATAGTTGTTGAAGAAATTTGCCCCCATAGAACCACCGACCATGAAGCCTCCTCCATAGAACCAAATCATGACGGGTAGATCTGATGACACTTGGGGTGAAAAAGAGAATCATAAGCACATCTACTGTATCAACGATTCCACCATTAATTTATAGAAACACAAAATGGCTACCTTGTCGGCCCTGAGGAACCCAGATGTTGAGGTAGAGGCAGTCCTCACTACCAAAACTTGAAGTCTGGAGCATACTGATCTGATGACATCTCTTAGCAAACTTTGTTGCCTTCAGTATACCTGGGGATGAAAACAATATTGATTGTTGAAGGGATTATTTCGCAGTTTAATTGCTATTTATGCTATACAAAAATACATTCAAATGTTGGGTTTGAGCGCACCATCCCAGCCAGGGTGAGGTTTGGGTTTCTCCAATGTTCCAGGCTTGGCAGCAAAGGGGATCCCTTTGAAAACATCCACTGAGCGGAAAAGACCGAGTGGGATATTTTTTCCCTGAACGCTGCCACCTTCTGTTTGCACCACGCCCAGCTAGAGACACAGACAAGAGCTGTCACCTTCAATAACAATATAATGCCTAGTGTTAAAACAATAATTAATACAGTAATTATGCTGTCATAAAAAAGATTCTTCACATTTTAGTGCTACTGCGTATTGACAGACATGAAAAATTGTGAACCTATCCTTTAACCCTACTGCTGCCCCCATCCAGAGCAGTACATTACTTAGCTTCCATGTCAGTACTCCTGGCTGCTTCTCCAAACTGGGGCGTGGCGACTGACATCTCCTGTATGTAATACACTGACTAAGGATAAGAGCCTCATACAACCCCACTTCAAAAGACCTGAAGTATTCCTTTAAATTTCCAGCTGATAATTTGCAGTCACAGAAAGACAGGGATGAAGTGAACTCCTTTGAAGTAAAGGCAGAGCAATATTTTAACAATAATCACATCCCAGCTGTGAAATAAGTTCATTTTTTTCCACCACAAAATTAGTCAAACAGTCTAAAATCAGAAAGAGCAGATGAAAAATTCTAATAAATTTAGGTCCTTACAGAGGCTGCGGTGGCCGTCCCCAGAGACATGACAACAGCAAACAGAATCTGCAGTTTCTCCATGGCTGTCCAGGAACCAGCGAGTACCTCTCCAGGAGCTTATATACACACGAGACCCTCCCCGATAGAGAATGAATGGTAAATAAAGCCGTTTACTTGTGTTATATAACCTTAACACCCATACTGTCACCCTGTGGTCAGTCTGACCATGACCTGTAAACCTCTGACCTCTGATGGGAAACAGCCTGGTGCAAATAGTGCAAATTGCAGGAATGTATTCATTTTTTTAAATTGCCAGTACTGAAATGGGACTGCTAGGTCTGAATACTTCAATGTTTTGAATAGAAAATAACCTTCTGGTCACCTTTTTCCATTATGATAACTGAAATTGTGATGATAAAAATAATAAATCACACACCCACATGTTAGATGTCAACACAGAAGAAGATAAACATTTTTCAAGGCTATAAGAACGTTGTTTTCCCTCTTCGAAATTCAGGGTAAAATGTTTCCACTGAAGACACATAACGTGGAAACGATAAAGCCCAGCAGTTCCTCTAAAGTTGGTAGAGAAGCAAATGTTTCCCCTGACTCACAGAAACAGGTGGACTGATTCTCAGATCAGCAAATAACACACAGCTTCAGATTAGATAAAACCTCAGAAATAGCCCCATTTGAACTGTAAGTGTTTCACTAATGTGAGACGAGAGCGGCCAAGTTCTTTACAAGCTGCCCTGTCACAACACAGAGGCTTATCTACTGACAGATATTGTACACGCTGTAAGACAAAATACAAAATATTGCAGGTGAATTTGAAATGAACGTGGCAATGCAGACCAAGGGTGGTGGTTTGATTTCAACATTTGAGGTGGAACACTCAATCTCCTGCATTTTAGTCATTTTTATGCAGCAGTTTTATGGCGGTAATGTTTTTATTTACATGAAAGAAAACTTAAAATTCAGGCTGCAAGTAACAATTCAGAATATAAAAAATCTATTGGAATATAATGCACTAAGCCTGTCAGGCATTTTGTATTGCCTGTCAGAGGCGTACACCACTTCCCGCGCAAAAGTTGTGATCTATAAAAACAGACTTGATGGGAGAAACTTTGACTCATGCTTATGAACATTTGGCTTTTGTCCATATGTACATTTTTTAGTATGGATCTTATGCACTGTTTTAGAAATGAGACCCCAGCTCTGTGGAGCGTAAAACTTAAAGTGGTACTATGGACGATAATCCAAGGGTTTGGCTATTTCCTTGTGCACACACACACGCACACACACACACACACACACACACACACACACACACACACACACACACACACACACACACACACACCTACACACACACACACACCCACACACACACACACACACACACACACACACACACACACACACCACTGGCAACAGTTTTTTTTAAAGCCAAAGCAAGCTAATTTAGGGAGCTTTGCTGCTATTTCCCCGTTTGTTTCTCTCGTCCTTTCTTACTGCCACTTTTATGTTTAAAAGGCATACCTACTCTCACTGGACTTTCATTGTGCTCAGCTTGTCAGTCTTGACAGATTTTGCACCCAAACTAGCAACTGTATCGTATCGTCTCGTCACATGATCAAATAAAGACTTTACATTAGGCAAAATCAACATACATGTTACCCAACAGTCATCATCACATACCTGTATATGACAAAAATATCAAAGAAAATTAAGAAATGATTCATTTAATTGAATAGTTTTTTTTTATTATTATAGTTTATTCATGGTTTTTCTAGTTCCTGTAGAATAAGCATATCATTTTGTTATAGATGGCTACAACTATTTTACCAAAAAAAGAAAAGACAAGACAAGACAGGACAGGAGAAGAAAATACAATCATGACGAGTATAGATTTGCATTTTTTTTAGGGCATATAGCCCGTAGTAAATGGCATCATTTTTAATTTGTGACAACCTGAATAATTTGCCAGCACTGTCTATATTTATTCCCTTACTCATTACCCAAATGTTATTTAGTATGGATGGTGTTTTTTTTATTTTATGAATTATTAATATTGCAAACACAGATTAAACTTTTGGTATCTTGTTAGAATAATAAAATCAGTTGCTGATACATTTTTCTGCAACAAAAATGACTGAAGTGAGATGAGCAGACTGAACAGGTCATAATTTACAGTTGAGAAAAAGTAAAAATATATATATATATATATCACAATATATGTTATTGCGATACTCAGCATACTGCAAAACATTTAAAATTGCAACAACATTGTATAGTTACTTTCAGTATCATGATAAACTGATAAAAGTATTATGGGAATTCTGGTGATTCCAAACCCTATTGTTCAGCAGTAGCATCTGCTATCATCCAAAAACCAACCAAATCAAAAACTCAGGTTCCAATCATGCAAAGTGATGTGTAATTTTGTAAACTGAAAGAAGCACAGGACATAATAAAATAAAACCAAGGAAAAATAATTTGTATCTGTCGTTGATTTATTGTTTTATGAACCAATACTGTGGGTGATTGCACAAAGACTTTAATCATAGATGGATGAGGGAAGGTTGGGTAGGACGCTGCACCAGAAATGTACATATCTCATTCTCATCTTCTGTTTCACATAGTTCCTGTTCATATCATGATGGATCTCCAGGTACTGGTGTCCAGTGCTGGTAAATTTTGGGCCAGGTAGCGGGCACACTCTCTCCTTTGTTGGGGTCACTGTGGGTACAATCAGAGGAAAGTGCAACTGAATTGAGGCAGTTCTATTTCAGTGTGCGATTCAGGTTTGTTTGATTTCTGTGACACTCCTTTGTTTGTGTCTGCAGAAACATACCCAGTTTTGGCAAAGTTGGTCCAGTAGTTAATCATGTAGCCAGAGAGGTCACGATGACGGGGCCAGTACCCCAGTGGTGTGGCGAAAGGCTTTCCGAACACGTACTGCAGGTCATCAGCGTGGTCGGCTCCCATCCAGCTGGGATAGGGCATGACAAGGCCGCCCATACGGTTGGGCTCAGATAAGACGTAGGAGTAGGTGCGGCCAGTGCTGTGGTGAGACAAGAAAAGAACAGGGATGTGACGATGACTACACCAGAGACAGGGCAGAATAAATAAAGAAAATGTTTGACTCCCTTTGACTGATCACTTCCCAGCAAGTTTAAAGGTCCAGTGTGTAGGATTTAGGGGGAAGTATATTTTCTTAAGTGTATAATCACCTGGAAATAAGAATAGTTGTGTTTTCATCACCTTAGAATGAGCCGTGTATATCTATATAGGCAGTGGGTCCTCAGCCACAGAGATTACCACGTTGCACTGCCATGTTTCTACAGTAGCCCAAAACAGACAAACCAAAACTGGCTCTGGATAGGGCCATTTGCATTTTCGCATGAGCCATCGTAATTAGCAGCCACCCCACGACGAGTGTCGGAAAAACACTGATTTCTTTTTACTAGTTTTAACCACCAAGTCTGTTTTTGCAGATAATTTGGCTCACGGTAAAAAACTCCTGGATGTCAGGACCTTAAATTACCAAAAAACAACAGTGAGCACTTATTAGCAGGGGCTAGGCAAGCGACATCAGCGAAATCTGTGTAGCATGATCTTATTCTTACGTGGCATTGGCAGCATGAAGGTAGAGGGCAGCCTGAGTAGGAACCAGGAAGATGAAGTCTGTTCCAATCTCCACAACTGTTTTCTTGATGGTCTCCCTGCTGGGGTTTGAGCCCCAGGGTATAGTGTATGTGGAGAAAGCGTTGTCCAAACCAGCCTGGCCCTTCTCTTTAGTGTATGAAGCCAGGAGCCTCTTCACATCCTCGCTGCAATCAGGAAGGTTTGAAAATGATTATCTGATAAAACACTATAACACCACAGTTCTAACAAAAGCACAGCATGTCTCTCTAGGTAGATCTGTTGCAGAGTGTTTCACACTGCGATCAGACTGGTTTAACTCACATAGAGGTGTCCACCAGTTGGGAGTTGATTGAAGGAACATCTAAACCAGTGAAGACGTGTCCATCCATGTCGTTGACTCCAGCAATGTAGTCAATTTCAGCCGCGTTATGGAACAAGTTGTAAGGCTCATCCGGCAAGAAGTCCCCGTCAATCACAGGAGACAGGAGCAGATTCATAACAAGGGGATCTAGCGGAAGCAAATACAATCAGACACTTACTATGTACTGTGTGTTTTATAAATAACTGGCATTTTAATTTCCCATTTGTTGAATCTACTATTGGTCCATGAAGATTAAGGTAGAGGAATTTAGCCCTACATCCCCAGAGTTTCTTCAATAATTATGTTTAACATGCATGCATAAAACTAAACTCTTAATATGAAAGGAATAGGATCAATCTTCCAAACTTGCTGGTCTAAATATTAAACACATTAGTGCCATTAAAAAGCAGATACAGTCGGTATTTATCGTCACATCCATTTACATCGAAAAGAGAAAACACAGCATTTGCTACCAAGCTTAAGATTTGCTGTGTGGCTTTTTGAACATCAAATAAACTTCAAAATCCAGAGTTAAAGGGTATTCTTTTAACGTGAGTCCTATTTTCCCAACATTTTGAAAAAATTGGTCCAGTCTTGAGTGAGAGCAGTGGCCAGGCTGCAATGTTAACACTTGCACCATCAATTTACGTCCACTAAAAGTTCTTATCTTTGCCCCTGACAGGCTAGAAACAGCCCAAAGTTGCTATCCTCAGACTCACTAGACTCCAACTTTCTACGTTTAACAATCACCGACTGAAGTGTGGCTGAAATCAGCCCTTTATTCATTCAGTTACATGTGAACGTATGCTGGCTCTATACACACTAAAATTACTAATTATTTAAATGGTGTCTGGTGGGTTTGGTGATGGTGATTTCAAGGCTGTTTCTGGTTAAACAAAAAGGATCTGAGATTTTATACAAACAGTGTTAGCTTGCTTAGTCACTGGTAAAAAAGCTGTGAGCCTCCAAGGACTTGTTGTTTTTGAGGTTGCAAATCCCTGCACGATAATGTCATAGCACGTCGTCAAAATATTAATGGCGCTGAATAACGTTATCACTGCTACACTGTCTGGAAATGTGCATGGAATTTCCGAAAACATGCTCATCTATTACATCATAGTGTTAATAGCTGAGGGATGTTGATATAATGGCAGTTTAATTAATCATATCTATAGTAAAAGCAATAGTGTCCCTTACATGAGTGTAAAAACTGCCCATCCTTGCTGACATCGCCCTTAACACGCCCCCTAAGTATAACTAGACACCGACTGTATCTATATATAGCACTGAAATTTTACAGTGTGGCAGTAATGTCCACTAATGTCCCCAATTTACATGCATGCATACAAAGTTTTAGCTGTGTGTCCAGGTACAAATTTTAGAGGGCATTGGGCAGAGGCCACTAGCTGTTGGCAGTCAGCTTGTTGTGTCAGGACTCCTGAGGACAACACTCACTGGCCAAGTTTTAATACAAATTTTGTGCAAATTTTCCACAAACTCTGAAAAGGAAAATGGGAATTAATGTGCATTTCCATCCACTTCTATTATGTGAACTTTAGGAGTTGGGCATATTGAGATAAATATAATATAATAGATGTATAGTTGCACAATTTCCTCAGTGGGATGCCATTAAACCATTGCAGAAGAAGAAGGTGCAGCAAGATGACTTTTTCATCTCTACGTTGCTCTGATAGAAAGCACCACAATGTCTTAAATGTACACTAGGCCATGTGGAGTGCAGTTCTTACTATCAGGTGAGCTGGACAGTTTGAGAGAACCAGCCAGCGTAAGGAGTGCAGGATCACTCATCTTCAAACAGGCAGCCATATTATGATCAGTGGGGCAGTTGACCTTCAGGGCAACCTGGAGAGAGGGTTCAATCATCTTTAACTGTATCTCAGACCTTTAGTTATATACATTTTAATTACAGTTAATTACAGAAAAGTGTAAATATGTCAGAGAAGCTGTTCTGTACCTCCTCAGCAAACCTGCGGGGGTTCCTGTTGACAGCCCAGGGGCAAAGGGCGACACCGCTCTGGGAGATGGCCCTCCTGAACAGCCCTTTGTTGTGTGGAGTGAGAGTCTGTGGGCAGGTAAAATAGATATTTTGGCATGTTTTTCTAAATTAAGTTAGATTCATACTTATAAATTGGGAATTTTATTTCATTTTATATCTACCAGGAATCTGAACAAAGCCCCTCACCTGGAAGCTGACACTAGCTCCACCTGCAGACTCTCCAAAGACAGTTATGTTGTCAGGGTCTCCTCCAAATGAGCGGATGTTCCTGTGCACCCAGGCGATGGCGTAGTGCTGGTCCCAAAGACCATAATTTCCTAAGGTGGATTAAGCTTTTCACTCAGTCACAGCAGAAACGACTAATTTCATGGAACAATTTATAAAACTGGCCAATATCTGCTGGGCACAACTCTGTCACTGTTGTGAAGAAAGAAACGGTCACCTACCAGGTAAGTCAGAGTCTCCGGTGCTCAGGAAACCCAGTGCGCCCACACGGTATCCCAGTGTCACCACAATAACATTTCCTCTGTCTGCAATCTCCTGCCCGTCGTACAGGTAGTTGTCCAGGAAGTTTGCACCCATCGAGCCTCCGGCCAGGAAGCCTCCTCCGTAGATCCAGACCATGACAGGCAGACCAGAGGACACTAGAGGACAGTGAGAATAAGTTGTAGTGTAGATTTTATAGGATGACACTCTGCGGGCTTCTCTCAGTCTTTACCTGAGCGGCCGTGAGGAACCCAGACGTTAAGGTAAAGACAGTCCTCACTGCCTCTGGTGTCGGTCATGATGAGGTTCACCTGAAGGCATCTCTTCCTGTATGCGTTGGCCTTCAGAATACCTGGCAAGAGACACGAATGGTGTAAGATCAAGGGAGGACTTTCTTATAAATTAGTTTGCATGACACAGTACATCAGGCCTTAAGCTGATGTTTACTTACCCCTACAGCTAGCAGATAAAACTTTCTCAATCAATAAGGTTAAGGAGGAGCAGAATTGGCTGCTTGGAGTGAGGGCTACAGTTGCTAAAGGAGCATATCTTTGTGGGGTGAATTATAGTTTGTAGTTTTTGATGTAGATGTAAAATCCAGTAGTTAAAAATTTCAGTCAGTTAGCAGAAAAATATTGGCATTGTACATTTCTGCAAACCAAAGATACTTTGCATTTTGTTTGGAGAGGCTTATTCCATAAAGTGTATAAAATTGTGGAGGCAACTACTGTGATGTCACCCACTGTTTTTGTGGACTCAACGTTCTAAAGCATAGATTTACAACAATACCAAGATACCGGATGTCAAGATGGCACCTATCAATTCCAGAGTTGCTCAACTGACGTACCCGCTAAAAAAGTTTCTAGCTTCTGGGTTTACTTCTGCAGTATGTGGCCCAATGCAAAAATGCAGTACTGTTTCTCCTGCTGGCTGCGTCAATGAGTTCTTGCTTGGCTCATAGACTTTACATTTTGATGACGTCATGGATATTTTAATCACTTTTATCAGCTTATAGGAAGTTTTACAAATATAAAACCTCATAGGTCATAATTGACCTTGTTTGTTCTTCGATGCATCCTTTCAGCAGTTTTAGATGTGTCTCTTTTATAATGGGGGTCTGCCTGGAAATGCTTTTTGGGCTGCAGGGGATTTTTCTTTTAACTGCAATACCATAGGTGACCACTGGAAGAAAATGGCTGCAAGGCTAAGCAAGGCTAAGCTCTGAAGGCATTTTTGGACATTGCCATCTTGGTTTTTTTATGGAGCCAGAAGTGACCATATTTGGATGAGAGGGTGGAGCTGAGAAGGAGCGAGAGGCGGATCGGACTAGGAGCCAAAGATGAGGCCTCACGGACAGCCTGTCACTCAAAACGATCCACCTTTAATTATGCATAATTTTAAGCATTAATGAAATGTAAACAGGTGAGTTATTTCAAATTTCAACCCAGAACAGTTGTCATGAAGGGGGAAAATAACTGTTAAGACCAAAGCCTTTTTTGGTACCAGGCTGTAAAAAATTTCTGCTTTAAAGTGGGCATTTTAACATGGGGATCTATAGGGACTGACTTCTGGAGCCAGCCTCAAGTGGCCATTCCAAGTACTGCAGTTTTTGGTAATTCAGCTTCAGAGGCTGCCACTTGGTTTATGCACTTAAACCACTTGGTCATGGTCAGGAAAATATCATATTTTGGCTTAAAATACCCTGTGTTTGGGGCACAATCCTTGCTGGAAAAGCAGTGATGCCTCAGTAAAAAACTACTGCTTTTCATGGCACTGTCACCGTGGGAAAAGCAGCAACAGGTCACTACAAAACACTCACATTTGGTGCCTGAAAAGCATTTGGAAACTCAGCAATGACTCAATAAAACATAACCAGTTTTGTTGTTTGTTGATCCTGAACAGTGTTCTGCAGCTTGGCAGGTGTCTTGCCTAGATGACACGCCATCCACCTTACCCTCCATCTCTCCGATGACAGTTAGATCTTGTACTCTGTCCCCTCAGAAACATTGATATGATACTTATCAAATGTGCAATGTAACATATAATGGCAGCATTTTCTTTTGGGTTATTGGGCTGCAGTTTACTCACCGTCCCAGCCTGGGTGACGCTTTGGTTTTTCAAACCTTCCAGGGATATCAGCAAAGGGAATGCCCCTGAAGATGTCCATGTGGCGGCGGAATCCAAGACGAACGTTCTTGCCCTCCACCATACCTCCCTCGGTGTACACCACCCCGAGCTACAGGAATTAAACACAAAGAAATGCAAGAAAATGACTTGATATGGCAGTCCAAAAAAAAAAAACTGAATGTTTTTTGTTTATTTTTGTTGTTCTTTTAAATACAACTACACCAATTAAATCTGGCATGCCATTTAGATTTGAATTTTCAGCTTCCTTTTGACAAGGTTTGGAGAAAAGGAAGATGTTTGAATCAGTCAGCAATTTAAATAACGCATTATTATATAAATAGGTTAGAATTATGTTGTAACAGACATATGAAAACTTTTGATCCAATGCAATAGATCTCTCTGATTAATGGCTCAAAAATGAACAAATAATCAAACTTTCTCAATTAAGAATAGAAGCTGAATTTAGTGGTGCATGAACATATGGTCCTTTGGATACACTATAATAATCACAGATTTGTGAAACTTACAGAGGTTGCGGAGACTGTCTCCAGAAACACGGCAGCAGCAACTAAAATCCCCAGCATCATCATCATGACCACACTGTGAGGACCAGGTTGAGCAGACTTTTATAAAGGAGACCCCTCCCCTAGACATCATCTGACCAGTGTGCAGTCTGTGGGCCTGCTTCGCCCACTGTTACATCATTACTCGTAATATTTAACCACCTTACGTCCACAGCACTTTTCTCAATGCTTAATATGGATTACCCTAAACACTTAGTGATGGAACAACATGGGAAACAAGTGGTTTTCACCCGGTATTGGACATTGGTAGACATATGACAAAATTGTTAACAAAATTAAATTTTTGCAACAATTTTTGAGTCCACATTTAAATGTGAAATCAATCAGCTGTTGCAAAAAAAAAAAGAGGATCCCTGTACAAGAGGAAGATGAGAAATGCAGTTTTTGATGATCAATTTAATTCCTATTGTTTTGTGACTTCACTGTTGAGGAGTTTTCAGTTGATAAAAGCCAAAAGTCTTATGTTGGGCTTTTATTTAGCTCTAAGAGAGTTTTGAGATGTTAAATAAATAAAATAACATTTAAAAAAATATTTTTAAAAAACTACACAGACATGTCTTTTTTTTTTTTAAAGGTTTGTGTGACTAACATTTGAGTGATTTTTAGTTTCCAGCTTTTGCAGTTGCGTATCTGGGGCCTCATTACAGAAACTTCAATAAGTCTGATATCCTAAATTACCTACTTTAAAAATGACATTTAGGATTTCTGGAATTAAAGAAACATGCTTCCTAACTGTATTGAGGGAAAATCTTCAAATCCCCTAAGTTAGACATCTAAAATTAGGACGACATAGACCCTGTTCAAAATTCAAACTAATTGTCAAAATGACTGCAGCTGTGTCATTATATGTGCATGGCAATGACACTGAAGACGGGGAACGTTAACAATGAAATATAATAATTGAAAGGCTACTCAAACTGTAAGATGATGCCTGACATCTCCTGAACCGTGTGCTAATGGGTATATATATATCAACTGCCAAGAGGATAATTTAATAATTAATAGCTCGTCCATCTCCAGTAGCTTACCAGTACATTCTCGTCAGATAGAGTCAGTCCCATGTACAATCTAAATTCAGATATACACAGACATAACAAGTGCCGACTGATGAATCGAATGTACAGTTATAGTTTGGATTTCTTAAGATAAGAAATTAGGTCTGAGATAAGACAGGAAACAGCCATCAGTGTAGGAATTGCCTCTGCAATAGACAGACAGGATTTTTCCTATCTTGGAAACATACGATAGGAGATAGGAGCTAGGATATTTTTCTGTAATAAGGCCAGGAGGAAAACAACCTCTGCTGAGTTGACACAGCTGTCCGAGTCACACTGCTGTAGCCAATCCAGACTTTAATCCTCGTGACCCCTTTACGAACTCTGCAGCGCTGGATTTTAATACCTTTATGGTTATTTACTATAAGAATTTTTAGTAAATTTAAGTGGTCATTATTAGCATTTCCCAAAATGTTACCTATCTAATTTATTGACAATAGGTAGTAAAATACATCAGGGTGCCTACAGGTATCAGACACTTACATTTAATGCTTTTTAAGACCTTTTCAAGATGTTTGTTTAACCAAATCTAAGAGTCATTTATAGTCTTTTTTTATTCAAGCATTGCAGGGAAGTATAAAGGTGAGTATGTGGTCCTGTGCAGATATGGGGCTGTATTCACAAACTTTCTCAGGATACTCTTAGAGAGCTCTTAACTGAGCCTACACATTTTTTAATAAGCAGCCCTAGCTTAGGAGTGATTTAAGAAAGTTCTCAGAGCAACTCTGAGCAAGGAAGGGACAAAAACTTTTACCTCAGTGAGGGGGTGTGGTTGACCCTGTTGTTAGGTATGAGGCATTCTTTTAACAGATGTGATTGGCTGTCAGAGACACACCCTTTTGTGAGTCTGCAAGGTGTGGACACCCAGTGGAAATGAAATGAACTGCTGACTGTGAAAGTGTTGTCGTTAATGTCATCACTCTGCTGATGGAAGGTTGAGACAGACTCAAGTCATCACTGCTGCTCTGTTGCATTTATCCAGTTTTCAGATATCTTCGTGCTGTGAACGTTTTATTTCTGACGTTATAGTGTAATATTTAGTGTTTCATTTACTCACTGTCATCTAGCGTTTGGAGAATATTTCTCTGACCTCTTTGTGTTTCCACCATTTTCTACTCTGATTAAGAAACTCTTACGCCTCTTAAAAGTCCTCCTCTGTGCTCCTAACAGTTTTTCACCTTATGGGTGGTGTATTCACAAAGCTTCCTATTGCTAAGAGTTGCTCCTAGTGATGAAATTCAAAGAAAATTCTTAGAATTATGATGTTTTTGAGTTTCCCCTTAAAGTTAAGACTAGGTCCTTGTTGGGATAAAAGTTATTCGCAGAGCATCTTAGACCTTGAGAGAGCTCCTAAGGTGAACAACTGTTAGGAGCAGGAAGGAGGACTTAGTTTCTTAATCAAAGGAGAAAATGGTAAAATATAATAATAATATATATATATAATATAATAACACTAAAATATTTGAAAAACTGGAAAAATGCAACAGAGCAGCAGTGATGAGTTGGGTCTGTCTCAACCTTCCATCAGCAGTGATCACACTAACAATGACAACACTTTCACAGTCAGCAGTTCATTTCATTTCCACTGGGTGTCCACACCTTGCAGACTCACAAAAGGGTGTGTCTCTGACAACCAATCACATCTATTGAAAGAATGCCTCATACCTAACAACAGGGTCAACCACACCTCCTCACTGAGGTAAAAGTTTCTGTCCCTTCCTTGCTCAGAGTTGCTCTGAGAACTTTCCTAAATCACTCCTAAGCTAGGGCTGCTTATTAAAAAATATCTAGGCTAAGTTAGGCGCTCTCTGAGAGTGTTCTCAGAATGTTTGTGAATACAGCCCTGGGAGCTCTTTTAAGGTCTAAGATGTTTTGTGAATACCTTAACTTTAAGGGGAAATTCTAAGAAAACATCACAATTCTAGGAATTTTCTTACAATTTCATCACCAGGAACAACTCTTATAGGAAGCATTGTAGGTTTAAAGATTTGTATCATCAGAAATGTGAACTTTCACACAGAACAGCTTCACTCATTTTGACAATTAAGACTATTTGACTATTTTTAAGGCCCAATATTTATAAAACTGAAATTAATACATTTTAAAGGTCCAGTGTGTAGGATTTAGTGACATCTAGTGGTGAGACTGTGGACTGCGTGGAGGAGGACTATGATGGCCAATGCAGAAATGTGAAAAACCAAATGTCTCCTTCTAGAGCCAGTGTTTAGTTTGTCCATTCTGGGCTACTGTAGAACATCATGGTGGACTCCGTGGGAGAGGACCTCTCTGTATGTAGATAGAAATGGCTCATTCTACAGATATGAATACAAAATGAACTTTAGTTTTAAGTGCTAATAAACTAATAAAAACATAAATATGAATATTATAAACCATTTATGCCAACAGATGCCCCTTAATCCTACACATTGGATTTTTAAGGACCCACAGACACCCCGTACCTATCGCACCTATACCTATAGAAATTAAATCACCTATAGATATACTACTGGGGACATAAATATGCCCAGTCATCTTAACACCAGCATCTACATGGCCATCCAAAAGCACCTGTGCAGACATGTGAACAGACACATCTGTTACCATAGTTATGTTTGTATACATACTATATGTCCAGCCAGCGGCCACAACCCACCAGGAAAACTTGTAACTTTTCCATCAACTGCTCTGTATGTTTTTTTTTTTTAAATTTCTCAAGCTCACTGCTATTTTATTTCAATTTAATTTTATTTTATTTTATTATTTGCTATACTTTTTCCATTTAATCTGTAACTTTCTGAAAAGAAGAATTTCTGATTACTGTAAAATAAATAATACTCATTATGTACATGATGTGACTGGCAAATGGCATTTCTAAGCTATTTGCCTTGATAATGTTATGCAACTACAAAATCTGAAGATAAACTGCATCCTGACATTTTATACCTCTGCCACCCAGTCACGTTGCAGTTGACATTAATGTCTGTCCAGACTCATGTGGAGCCAATACAGTAGACACTGCTTCAAATATGAATGTTGCTGCACATAAACTACATATTCTAAAACACGGATGCTTCACACACCTTCAGTCTGGCAGCACAGAAGATCTATACTATCACGGTGTCAAGGTGGACACGCAAGGGTAGCGTCATCATTTCAGTCTCTTACTAAATGTCTTCCCTTCCGTTCCTGAGTTATGGTGTTACATACTGGAAAGTGTTTTTGCAGAACATTATGATGTCACAGCAAAGTTGACCTTTGGGATATAAAATGTCATCACTTTATCATTTTATTCTATTAGACATTTGTGTGACGTTTTGTCACAATGACATATGAATTCTTAAGTTATGGCCAAAAACATATTTTGTGACATCACAGTGGCCTTGACCTTTGACCACCAAATTTTAATTAGTTCATCCTTGGGTCCAAGTGAACACTTGTGCCAAATTTGAGGAAATTCCCTCAAGGCGGTGTTGAGATATTGCTTTCACAAGAAGGAGACAGATGAGGTCACAGTGACCTTGACCTTTGACCCCTGACCACCAAAATCTAATCAGTGCATTGTTGAATCCAAGTGGACGTTTGTGCCTAATTTGAGGAAAGTCCTTCAAGGACTTTTTGAGATATCACATTCATGAGTATGAAACTACCTGTAACAAAATGCCTCCAGCCACAGCTGTCAGCATGGAAGCATAAAAACTTAATTACAAAGATGATACAGTTCTCACACAAACGACTAGAAATACTTATTTTTTATTTACATTTACCTCAAAAATAATTCAAACATATCAGAAACATTTACAGAAACTAGTAACATATTAACAGATTCAAGATGAATGTCATCAAAATGGTTTCCTTTTGTTACATGTAATCCAGAATTTCTGTCTCCATCTCATTTTCACTTCCCTCCGATGGCTGAAACTCATCATCCTCATCTTCATCTTCCTCATCCTCATCGATCTTGTTCTCATCATCCTGCACCTCGTCCTCTGCATCCGAATCTCTCCCAGGGTATTTTGAAGTCAGGCCGATGCGTCTGCGTTTCTTGGGGAAATTCGGCAATGCTGAAAGAGGAATAAAAATGTTGTGTTAAGATGTTACAGGAGTCCTGCACCATTTGTATTTTTCCTGCTCCACTTACATCATCACAACATTTTTTCCAGGGCTTTTTCTGTCCATATTCTAAAATGCATTTGTGTCTACTTCCTCAATGGTTCATATCTAAGTATTTAAAAACTGCATATCCCATGAGTCTTAGCCACAGAAGCACTTTGTCCCAGATGCCATCCTCTCTGGACCCAGGCCTTATTGAGCATTATTAAATTTTGACGGAGCATGTCTATTTTAGGGTGGCACAGTTTTTTTTTCCGGGTACTCCAGCTTCCTCCCACAGTCCAAGATCATGCAAGTTAGGTTACTTGGTGACTCTAAATTGTCCGTAGGTGTGAATGTGAGTGTGAATGGTTGTCTGTCTGTATGCGTCAACCCTGTGATAGTCTGGTGACCTGTCCAGGGTGTACCCTGCCTCTCACCCAACGTCAGCTGGTATAGGCTGCAGCGCCCCACGCAACCCCCAACAGGATAAGGGGTCACAGAAAATGAATGAATGAATTTCTATTTTAAACCAGCACAACATTTGTAGCACTGGTTTAGCGATGCTACTCAGCCAATCAAATCTGTGCCCTCCGATAAGCATTGCGACTCAAGTGACACACAAGGGGGGGGAGAGACAGACTCTTACATGTGCAGTTTTTTCACAGGCAGTTCAAAACTACTTTGTCCCTTCATATATTTTGAGACAGTGCTGATCAATAAACTATAAATAAACTACGAGACAAAGCACAAAGCATCTTTCGAGCCACTCTTTTTCTCCAGGTGAGGAAACAGAAGATTCACCTGTTCAAATTCACAGTTTTAAAGCACCTGAAGATGCAGTCATCACTAAAGCATATGTCATGTGAGGAGGCCAGCATGAACAAATGGAATGATCAAAGTTGTCATATTCAGATTATGACCTCATACACTGAGTAACATGCAAGAAAATGTGGATATGTTCCTTACGTGGTTTCTGGACTCGGATGACCTTCCCGATCATGGCTGAGATCATGTCCCTCAGCTTGTCAGTGGTGCCGAGAACACACCAGCCGTCCCGCTCGTCACACGCCTGCTCATTATCACCCATCTGCTCGATCACCTCTTTGATACTGGAAACACAAACAGAACCATTACACCTAAAAAGTGGGGGACACTTAAGTACAATTTAGAGGTTCTTGCTCTTTACTTGAGTATTTTTATTTTCTGCAACTTTGTACTTCTACCCCACTACTTTTCCGAGGCAAATGTACTTTTTACTTCACTACATTTGTTAGATAACTTTATCAACTTTGCAGATTCAGATTAGGCATATAAAACATAATCAAAAAATAAATTATGTTTTTATAAGTTTAAATTAATATTAAGTTTAAAGATTTTCTTGTTCCCTCGGGGAGAAATTCACAAACTACCTAGCAATAAATACAGTAATTAAAATTAACATCTTTACAAGCTGCAACAGTGAAATAACACACACACACACATCAATGCATCAATAATTATGCAATAATGTAACACAACACATTAAACACACTATTAAAAGACTAGCCCATTTCCACGATCCCCAAAACTGAATTTAGATCACTACACCAATTCTACGTGGGAAAATTTAAGGCCTTTACATGACAAAATGTCCTAATTCTTCGGACCTTCCCAGACACCCAGTTTGACTTGAGATAAAACACTATTGCGCAAGTAAGAAGTTGTGCCTGCACTGCGCTGTAACGTACCTTTCCACATCCAAATCACAGAGCTGGTAAAACATCTGTCTGTGAGGAGGCAGCATGCCTTCTCTGAAGATGTACGACGACTCCTGTGGACATGAAACAGATGTCAGGTGGCATCAGAGCAAATATCACACCTGTCAAGTTTTGACTTTGTCAGAAACAGATAAGACAACCCTAATTATCTTACAACATTTTAATCTGAAGGCCTACAATGATACAAAGTGTCTGGATAAATGAAAACATAAGACCTGAAATTATCATTAAAAAAACAGACAAGTATAAAATCTAACCATAAAATCAGTTCTGCCATTAAGGAAGAACAGCCTGACGCTACCATGTCGTCACCACGCTCCAATAATGGCGTCACATACCGGTGACTGGACCGTGACTGACCTTCAGCTGGTACGTGACTGGGACTGGATCTCGACTGGTACTTGGACCTTCCTGAGCTGAAAGTTCCATCACGCTCGCTGCCTGGGAAACTGGAAAAAAAACACAGCACTTTTTCCAATATGTTGTCAGTTTATCTTGGCAGCAGCAGCGGGACGGTGGAGATTACTGAGGGCATGCTACTGGAGTTTCAGACAGGGCACTCACATCAAAGTTTAACCATTTACAGCAGCAATATGCTTTTAAGTTTGATGGTGTGACTGTGTTCATGTGATGCTTTGGAATTGAGGTGAAACAGTACTGGTTTAATGATACTCTGTGGCGAAATGTGCAGAATTAAAAGAGTTATTGCTCTTTCATGGGAGAAAGTCAGTACGCCGAGTATGAATAAATGGATTTCTGAACTATCAACAACTCTGCCCTTGAAAAAAAAAATACATATGCTATCAGGAATAATCAATCCCTCTTTCACGCTATCTGGGGTCTCTTCATGTGTTATCTAGAGAGGACTTAACCCACATTATGGAAGTACCCAGGGAGATGCTTTAAGTGAAACTCTGCAATGTCCAAATCTGTCAGTATTTCTTTCTTGTTAATTGTTGTCAAAATGTGTACATTAATATAACTGAACACAATCCTCAACCTCTAATTTATGATTTTCTTTCTCTTCTCATTTTTTTAAATGTATTGTTTTATTTATCATTTTTATTTTTATTGTATTTATTTATCTATTTGATTTTTCTTCCTCTCATTTATTGATTTAATTGATTTTTATGTAATTAATTTATGTATTTATTTGTTTTATTCCTCTCTCATTTATTGATTTAATTTATTTTTATTTTATTTAATTTATCCATAAATTCATACTTTTGGGGTGAGGGGTGGGGTTGGATAACATGATTGTTAAATTTTCTGCAGGGTGTACCGAGATTTTGTTCAGGTGTCCTTTTCTTTCTGCGTGTTTGTGGATGTATATATATACATATACTGGATGTGTGTATGTGTATGTTCATTGTCATTACTAATCAATAAAAAATACTGTTGGAAAAAAATGTGCTGAATGACTGAGCATCATGTGGACATGAGACAGATCATGGACACACACAATGGCGTATGGATCAAGTGACTATAAAACTGCCTGAACTACCACAAGCCTCCATTTTGTTTACACTTCTATCTTGTTTTACACTGATTTGCACCATTTGCACCCTGACTACCAGCTTTTCCCAACAGCACAACTGTGTCTGAATTTGACATATGGTTGAATCTCCAGTGATGAAAACTGACTTCTGGAGGCTACTTTGTGTGAGTTTCATCTAAACAAATTTACAGACTCACCTGTTTTGTTGAATGTGATGGGCAGACTGTAGTTAAGGGCGCTCCTCTTGGCTTTCACTGGCATATCAGATAATGAATACCCTGCAGTGTGAAGAAAGAGGAACCACCAGTCAGTGTGAGGCACACAGGTCCTGACTTTCATTAAAGATCCTTTTTTTTAAACCAAACGCAAATCATTTGGTCGAATAAATCCCACGTCACGTTCTCTTTAGCCCCTTTTACACTGCCAGATTTTCCGCAAATGTTGGGCCATTTTGCCGGCAAGCTGCAAGCGTTTAGACACACAGAGCCGGGTTAGCGAGTTGATCTGAGGTGTCCCAATTTTCCGCCTCGTAGGGTAGTCATATTGGTGGAACAGTTTTGATCTAAACAGAGTGAGGCGGCTTTCCGCCTTGGGAGGGTCTGTTGATGACTTGTGGGAGGAGCTGTTGATGACGCCGCACGTTCGACCCACTGGCGTGGACTTCAAACCAGGAAACAGCTGATAGCAGGAATGACTATCTAGCAGCACTAAGGAGACGCAAAGCAGAAGATGAGCAACTGGGGAGATAAAGAATTGCGCGCCCTCCTTGCCCTCGCTAATGAGAAGGCCATTAACCATCAGATGACGGGAACCGTGAAGCACAGGCCGATGTATGAGAGAATCGCTGAAGGACTGACCAGCCGCGGCTTTCCTCGGTACGTCACCGTTTACGTCACACGCTGAGCTACATGTTTTTTTACTAGCTCACGCCCCCCATTGCCCTGAAAAAGGCACATTCTGTATAAACAAAAGTAGGCAGGCGGCATTTTGCTGCACTCCCCGATTCTGTTTTTATACTGCCAATGCTGAAAGAAGACGGATTGGGCTTTCCTGCAAATTTGCACAAATCCTATGTGAAAAGGGCTTATGACAAACTAAGGAAAGATTATTGAGAAAATGAATATAAAAAGAGCAACTGGGGAAATATAGCAGCTGGTCAACAAGGTAACAAGGTAACACGAGCTCACTTGAGAAATCCACTGAGCTCTGGTATTAAAAGCTGACCATTATAAACAGACCAATAACAAAAATTAAATTAAATCAAAAATTAAAATAATAATAATAATACATGTGATAAACACAGTGACTCTGCCCAGTCCAGTTATAAATGATTGAAACCAGTGTAACGAAGCTCAGCATTTACACTCCTTACATTAATGTGCTTCTTTGGCGCCCCCCATAGGAAATGTGACCACACTGAAACTTTTCTACACGGTGTTGCACACTGAAAACAATGAGCCCGTGTTAAGTGAGTAGAGCTGAGTGAGGGTTTTTTATAGTAAAAAATACGATGACCTCAATATTTGTGTGATGGTGCAAATATTTAATTTATGGTGAAGTGCATGGAGCATGAATATTGATGTTGGACTTGGTATAAAAGGCTTGAATTTTAAAAATTTGCGATGAACACTTTTGTTTTTTTCATTTCCTCCCCAGTATTAAAAGGCCTTAAGACTCAAAAATTAAAAAAAAAAAAAAAAAGGATGGTGTACGATATTACTGAATTGGTGTAGGACTTTGTTTTTCTAAAGTGCTACATCGTAGGCAACTGGACTCGCTTGAGGGTCTTGAAGACGTTTCATCTGTTATCAAAGAGGCTTCTTCAGTTCTGTTCTGTTCTGTTTAAACGTCTTCAAGAAACTCAAGCATGTCCAGTTGCCTACGCTATAGCACTTAAGATTTCCGTGACCTGGATGACTGAGAATCTTCACCAACAGCACTTCATTTTTCTTTTTAACGTCAAAAATGGAAAACCAACCGTAACACTGAACAGAACTCAGTGAAAAATACATTTGAATAAATCCTCCTCGAAAACAAAAAAAAACATCAGCTGCCTCAGGTTGTTACCGTGTTTGGTGCTACAGCGGATCCTGAAGTCCAGTAACTGGTATTTCTTGGCCTCTTTGGTCTTACGGGGGTCGTAGCCCAGCCGCACCCACAGACTTCTCCACGGCCCTGTCACCTACAAAAGCAAATCAGATGTTTCACTTGTAATTGGGCACTAAAAATGTTCATTCTACCTTTTTAATTGTAGTACATTTCTTTGGTCATTTACAAAGGACTTTACTATTTTGTTAATGCAGAGAACAGACTGTATGAATCACTATAAATGTACAGAGTGGGCACAATAACATGAACACTAGGACAATAAAACTGAATCTTATATGAAACGTATAGTATTACATTATTCAAATGTGCTTCACAACACCGTAGTTGAAATAAAATGATGCCATTTCAGCTTGGAATCCATTTCAATAAGAGAGTTTCCATTGTGAAACTTTTCTCGTCAGCTACTGTGAAGCTAGCACCTCACTGAGGCTCAGTGCTCGGCTTTCATTTCAGTTTCACCGTCTCAAAATGCAGTACATCTATATGACACCAGGGAAAGTGCATTGAACGCCAGTTACCTTTTGACCTAAAATGCACTAACACAGTCTTTACCAGGCACACTGTGTCCCCTCAGCTCACCATGTAGTAGGCGAAGACAGGCAGCAGCAGCTTCAGTTTATCAGGGTGGATGTTGATGTTGGCCTTGACTGCGTTCCGGGACCAGATGGGCCGACTCTCAAACATCTAGGTGCAACAAGTTTTGTTTGAGATAAGATAAAAGTCATATCTGTGTTACACTCTGTGAAATCATTTTCTGTCATCAGTCAGGTGCCATTCCTGGAGTGCAAACTGCTGGCTGGCGACACTGGTTAATGGAGTCATTTTAATTCAATCACTAAAGTTATTAACAGCACTCTGTGGAGTTTTTTTTATTTCACTCTCAGTTTACTTTCACACTATTCCACTCATCTACAGGTGGGGCTGCATTGCATAGGCAAAAGCAGGAAACTGCAAGCTAGTAGACATGGATGTAAACAATGCAGGTTTCCAGTTTTAAGCTTTGCAAATGGTTTATGAGGAAGGAAATTAATCCAACATGTTTACTAGGCCCTGTGCTGTCGTCCTTTTTTTCTGTAGCTCTGCCCAGGTGTGCTGCACTGCTCAACGAGGTGCACCTGGCCTGGGGCAGCAGCAGAAGGAGGAGGAGGCCTCTGACATTGGGACTGCTAGGCCTGCTGCCTCTCAGCTTGAGATTTTGTATTGTTATGTGTGCATGCCTCTGTGTTAATAAATCCCATAAATTTAATTATCTTAAAGGTGTTTTCTGGGGTTGACTTAGGTCAAGGGTGGAGTGTTGTTCAGTGTTGTTCCCAGATGGCGTAACAGTAGGTAATGAGACAATAGATATTTACCTCGGTGACTTCAGTTTTAATTTCTCACATGCCCTATTTCTGAGCATAAAATTATAATGCTATAGGTGCAACAAGTTTAGCTATAGGTGCAATAATGATGGTGATTATATGCTATCTGTACTGCTGTTATTATTTTACTACTGTTATTACTCAAATTTTTGTGTTTCTCTCCTTCCTTTAGTTTTTGCTTCTCTCTGTAAAAGCACTTTGGATCAACTCTGTTTGCATTTAAGGAGCTATATGAATAAAGTTGACTTGACTCAAAATGCTAAATTCTTCAAAACAAAAGTAAGTGTGGACAGGCAGCTTGACAGGCACAAGGCATGATGGGAAACACCTGGCTCTCACCTGATCTAACAGCCTGACTGATTTAGATGTTGACTCAACAATATGAGGTTAAATATAAACTCCTAATTTTTGTTGAATGGGAGAGAGTTTGATTTTATTTATCTGATTTGAAGGTTAATTCTATTAATGGAATACATGCTGTGTGACTGATGGTTTAGTCGTCAGAGATTAAATACATTCATCATAAACTGTATGTAGTCTACAGTATATTAACATCGGGCTGTTTTAACTGTTGAAATATTTAGCAACACAAAGACCTGTGCAGAGTGGGATGTGAGGATTTTTAACATAACATCTGTATAGATGTGAAGCACTTACTATAACTGACTGATCTTAATTTAGCCTGTGTAGTCGAGAGGACAGGTCTGCTCTGCAGCAGCAAACTGATATGATGCTGATACACATGACAATTCATGTAAAACGGAGGTTGAACCATGACTATAAATTACAGATCGCCTGTAAAGCATTTTAATAGGTTACTGTGTCATAATTAAAACAAATGGAAACTGCGAGCAAACTGATATGTGGGTCTGAGAACATTATTAATAAATCAGCATCAGATCTGACAGGATGTGAGTGTTACTGTGACTTCCTGTACAGACTGTAGGCTGCTGGAAACTGTCAGTAAAGTGTGCAACTTCATTGCAGCTTTTTGTCACCGCCTCTTGCTGCAGCCGCCTGATCTTGTCTACTTTCCAGGCGAGGCGCAGTTCATCTTGAAAGAGCCTACAATTACTCTTTCCCGCCGGGATTTTAATGTGCATGCAGGGCAAAGTATCCTAATATTTTTTCATACGTTGACATGTATGAAAAGATCTGAAGTGACTATTTGATACTATAAGTGAATTCACTAAACAGCATTTGTAAGGGAATGATTCTGTGCCAAGCTTTTAGATCCATATCAGTGGTTAATAAGTGGTGTCCACTGTGCTTTATTTTAGTATTCTACCTTTTGCAGCCATTTGTCAAACGCACCCCCTTTTTAATTAAAAGAGACAGATTTATTTCTCTCTGACGAGCTCTGAATGTGCAGGGTCAGTCTGGATTCCTGGCACTCTGGAGTTAGTTATGGTTTCTAATGCCTCAATAAAAGACTTAACTTAGATCAAAGTGCCACAGATTTCTTAACATTTCTAAATTATTCTTGACATTAAACATTGTGTTGTGCTTTCAGTAACCAGCCGATATGATTCCAGCAGCACACATACCTTTTTCAGCTGTTCTTCAGCCTGCTTGTCGTTCTCCTTCACGCAGACTCTCACCCAGTTGGCCTTGGCTGGCTCGAGGCACTCAGTGGGCACGGTGGGATCAGCGAAGCTGACAAAAATGGCGTTGTGGGGCCGACGAGCTCGACTCCAACCAATGAAGTTCTTGTTGTTGAGGGGCACCTGGCTACAAACAGAAAGCAGGAGAAATATTATAAATATATTCCTGATAGGCTGCATCACATCGACCTCAAAGATAAAGCGTTTCCAATATTGTTGTTTACACAGGACACTTGACAAGGAAAGCTAACAGAAGCTGCGAGGTTAACCATATAAATGATGTTTTTGTCCACAGAGCCCTTACAGTGACTTTTGATAGACATGGTCAGGCCGGTAAAAATAATCCACAGGACTGTCGAGGCGTGAGAAGCTGGCGGGAGGAAGAAAGAAGGGCATGGGCTTCTCAAAGAACTCTTGATTCTCTGATTTGCGGAGGATGATTTGGTTGTACAAAGAAGTCTCTTTTCCTGCTTCTGAATGCACAGCGAGGTACTGAAAGTCTGCCATCCCTGCAAAACAAAAAAAAAAAAGAAAAACCTAGTCAGTCTTTTTTTATTTAACAAGTTTAAACAATGTCTATATGATATAGAGTGCACAAGATTTTTATTTAATGTGACAGTGGTGAAAAGGAAAGAAAAACTTCATACACTATGTGGACTTTCAATCAAACCTTGGAATTTGTATGTTGTTGCTATGACTCCGACGATTTCCATGTGGATCTCAGCATCTTTGGGGTCCTTTTTCCTCACCCGTCGGCGCACTCTGAGGACGAGGTTGCTTGAGGGGAAGCGGTTTCCACACAGAGAGTGGCAGAAAGGGTCCTGAGGTCGGTAACGCAGCTCCAGGCGCCTGTTGGGGTGAGCGTAGGTCTGTGGGATTCACAGGATAGCAGCGACAGGTACCAGATTAGTGTAGTTAAGCTGCAGCAGTGATGATAAAGATGTGAACACAGCAAAGAGGTTGAGTTACAAAACAGCAACCTGACATTTAACTTTAGAGAGTTTACTTTGCAAACTGTGTTACAAACCATCAAGGACCAACTCCTAACAGTCCTCGAGGTCGGGTAGTAAAGCAGGACCAACCTCAAGGCCTTCATCATGAGAGATAAGTGCTGTCAAAAAAATATCCATTTGAACAGGTTTCAATACTAATTTTCCACAGTATTGATTCAACAGTACCAGCTCTGCTTTCTTGCTCTCTCTTGTTGTTTATGTTTACTACAGTCATTCAGCTGTTTTCTGCTACAACCCAAGAACAGAAAAGTCATCGCTGCCATGTTATAGCCCTGATGAATGTATCTTTAACAAAGTTTTACCTGTGGTATGGAAAGTGGTATCAAATATCGATATATTTCAAGGTATTGAATCGAAGTTAGAAATTCCTGTATTGTATGGCACGTTGGTGAAGTGATGAACATTGTTGCCTCACAGCAAAAGAGTCCCCAGGGTGAGGGGTTTGAATCCCAGGGTGGGGGGACCCTTCTGCGTGGAGTTTGCATGCTCTCCCCGTGTCAGCGTGGGTTTGCTGCAGGTGCTCCAGCTTCCTCCCACAGTCCAAAGACATGCAGGTTAATTGGTGACTCTAAATTGCCCATGGGAGTGAATGTGAGTGTGAATGGTTGTCTGTCTCTATGTGTCAGCCCTGTGATAGTCTGACAACCTGCCTCTTGCCCAGTGTCACCTGGGGAAGGCTCCAGCGCCCCGCAACCCCTAAGAGGATAAGCTGTTACGGAAAATGAATGAAAGAATGAATGAATATTGTATCAATGCAAGGGTGTCAGCTATCAGTGATTATTTATTATATAAATTATTAACATTACAAGTACAAATTAAACTTGGATGTCCTGCTAGAATACGAAGATCATTTGCTTTTTCAGTCCACTAGAAAAGTTTTCCCCTTGGGGACATAATTTACAGTTGTAAAAAGGTAATAAATTGCAATGTATCGCAATACTCAGCATATCTGACATGTATAAAATCACAATAACATTATATCTTAACCTAACCTACCTTATGTTTACCTTATGTTATATACTAAGATAGGTTTTTGTGAGATAAATATTAGGTGATTACTATTATAAACATATACATGGGCTATTTTTGTGTGACAAAATTAAAAGGTAATAACAATGATTTATTAAGAAAAGTCTTAGGTATAGGTTTATGTATATAAGTAAGCTGTCTGTTTCATTTCACTCACTGACTTATGGAGAAGAGGTGGGATTTAAAAGGTTTATGCTTCCTCCCACTTCTTTTCAAATGTCTAAATCACAGTACTATACACTAACAGCTGCTTTTCATTATTTGTAGCTACTTCTTTTAGTATTGTTTTACTTTTAATAGCACGTATATGTTTTAACACACATCGAGGTGAGGCTTGAATCTACAGAATAACATAACAAAATCTGATGAAACAAGGTGTTGTTAATTATATTGAGGCTCACACAGTGTATTTAATTAACACCCAGGCCTGTTAGCTACAATAGTCTGACACAATTATAGTCTGCTTACTTTGGACACTGCTTTTTCACCCCCGAGAGTCTCCAGCATCTTGTCCACACTGGAGACCACCGCCGGATACTCCACACACACCAGTTTGTTGTCCCGCAGCTCCACACTGGAGGAGCTGCCGGGCACATCGACAGCTTCAGGCTGAGAGGAAAGAGTCAGCTCTTTCAGAATAAAGTTCAGCTTCAGCTCCTTGGAGTCCGCCATGCTGGCTTTCTTCATTGTGATTTTTATGTGGGCATGAAATGCTGCAGTTAGACCATTAAATATGTGGAAGAAGAAACACCACCCGCGTTGGCTCAGGTCTACAGTGAGCGGGTGTCCATGTACAAAATACAGCCGGGCGGAAACATGAGCGCACTCGTTTAGTTCCGCGTTGATTCCTATCGATGTCAACGACACATGGTGCTAAACCATTTAACAAAAAATAAAAAGGAAATAAAACCAATTCATCTTGTCAGCACAATTTTAGTTTCTCTAAAATTAACACCGTATTATGTTTTTATGTGCCTTAACGCTTCTTGTATGATCTACTGTTTGTTAATATAGCCGACACGTTCAACTCCAGTATAAGTTGTCTTAATGCTAAGTTTACATTGATATTTCGTGCTTTTATATTTTATATTTCCTTTAATAAACATACTATAAAAAATATTGTTCTTTTCTTTTCTTTTGTAAAATAGTCAGTAGCAGTGTTTAACAAATAATATGCTTAGCTACATGAACTAGAAAAACATGAATAAACTACAAATATTTTTAAAATTCATTAAAATGTATTTATGTATTTTTTATTATTATTATTTTAATCGTAAAATATCCAGAAGATTTTAAACAGATCTGCAATCTCACTTCTCTGAAACCTCTAATTCTGTTTACCCCTTTAGCCTTAGTGATATTTTTTGTTATTATGATAATCCAGATAATAGTATAATAGTACTCTTAATTTAACTATGTTATTTTTAAATGCCAGTTTAAATTCACGAACAGAAATTCTCAAACTCACTTCCTAATTTTTTATCTTTTCGCATAGAATTGCAGATTCTTCTCGAATCATTTGGCTTATTAATTTTTTTTTTTTTTTAAGTGCTAAATTTATGGAAATGTGTGCAATTTTTTTTACCCTGTATCCTCTGACCAAATATACTGTTGTTGTTGTTGTTGTTTTGTCTCTGTATGTTTGTGCCTGATTTATCTTTTTTTATGTAAACGTCTTTTTACAAGAGCTGTTATCTTTTACCTGTTGTGTACATGTTCATTTCAACTCATAAATTTGGCCACAGGGTGGCGGTGTAAAACCAAACAACATGCAGTCGATGAGGGAAATTCTCTGGCAGTGGGAACAGCACATCATCTCCATCAAGGTTAAATAACTTAAGTGACTAAATCTTCTTCAGTGCTCTGAGTCTATGTGAATGATCTCTGTATTTATTTTTATTTTGGGTGTTTCAACAGCCACTAAAAGTATTGTTGTATTGTCAGAAGGAGAAATCCACTGTTGTCAGATTCAGAGGGACCTTTAGTAAAGAGGATTTGTGTGCTGTCCCTCCCAGAAACTGTCAACAGTCTGTCATCCCCTCAGAGAACACAGGAGACTTTGAAGAAACCCTTGTGTTTACCGAGTTATTTAAGATGCTGTTATATAGGCGATTACAGTCTGATGTGACGCTGTGTTTACTTAGATTCTAGTTTGTCTTCTTCTGTCATGCCTTAAAGGCAGTACAAGGTGTAACATAAAATTCTTAGTCATCTCATATTCTCTCTTAAAATCACCCTCATAGAAGTCTAAGTATTAGGGGTTTTATCCATGTTTTTGATTTTTTTAAAGAACAGACAGACATTTTAGTGAAATATTTTGGGATTTTGTCATGTGATATGTCTCTGTGCAGTGCAAATGACATGTAAAATGTCTGAAAAGTCTGCTGGAATGGTGCAGTCATGTGTAGTTATAGAAAATGAGAAAATAATGTCTCAAATTGGAGGTCAGCTGGAAAATGTGATGCTGTTTTTAGTTGTCTCTTAGAGATGTTGAAGTACAATTTGTGACTAATCAACCTGTAGTTTAGGACATGCTTAGCCTAGCTAAGCTTAAAGCAGCTACAAGGTGTATTTGTTTTGTTTTGTTTGTAAAAGGGCTATGCTAACAGTTTCCCACTGCTTCCAGTCTTTGCGCTAAGCTAGGCTAAGCAGTTCCTGGATGAATCTCTGTACCGGACACACAGAGATTAAATTCATGATTTTCTCATCTGACTCAGGGGAAGAATTTACACCTTCCTCACAGCAGACATCATCATTCACGTTATTAGTAGCATGAGCTTTTTTCTGCAGTGACAGGTTAAAGGTCCAGTGTGTAGGATTTAGGGCCATCTATTGGCAGAAAAGGTTTATAATATTCAGTATTATCGCCTGAAAATAAGAAGCGTTGTGTTTTCATTACGTTAGAATGAGCCGTTTATATCTTCAAACCAAGAAGGTCATCTCCATGGCTGTATAAACAAAACTGGATATAGCTTTGGAGGCGGGGCCTCGTTCATTGACAGTTACTCAGTGGCACATGAAGCCAAAAAAAGCTTGATTTCCACAGTTTGAAATTACCTGGCTCCTCTGCATTATGGGTTCCAGGTTTACTTCCGCAATATGCGACCCACTGAATAAGCCCACTGGTTTTTCTTCCACAGATCTCTAAAGGCTAAGTGGCATTCATGAGGGCCTTGCTTGGTCCTCTTCACAGTCTGCCACATGTTGTATGGAAGCCCAGAACGGACAAATCAAACGCTGGTTCTAGACCAACACATTCTCACTCCGACCTCGTCACATATTGACGTTTGCTCATGGACACTCCACGTCCACCTATGACGTGCAAGATACCCTGGATGTGTTGGTTGTTGACACTCTGGGACACCGTGTCAAGTTCTGCCTGTTACATGCATTGTCCTCTTTTAAAATACACCTCCATTTTCACAGGAAATTTCATGTTTACATACAGTCTCTTTCAAAATAAAAGCACTGCACTGGTACAACATCACAAATTTATGATACAACGTAAAAACAACAAACACACATGGTTAGAATTTGGAAAAAGAGCAGGGTTTGGCTTTATAATCTTAAGGGATGCAAACACTGCTCTCTCGGGTGAAAGTCGGAGTTTGTTGGACCCATCCACCACCCCTCCCGCCTGCCCGCTCTTGTCGGTCTTTCACCACCTTAATTTTCGTCCTTGTCCCTGCCGTGTGTCCCCCGATGCCACCGGGCACCATTAAACTATAATGGCAACCGGCCGCATATCATGCCGATGTTAAAGGATGGCTTTTTTTGTTGTTTCTGACGCCGCAAGTCACTGCCCAAGCACCGAATTTCAACAACTTCGGAGTGAGACCAGGCTCTCTAGACAGGGCCATTCATTATCACAGCCACCATAGTTCTCCCACACACAGTCTGCAACCTCACCTCTAAATTCTACACACTGGACCTTTAAAATGTCTGCTGTGAAAAGAGCTCTGGCTTACAGCCTTATAACAGCATGGGAACTACTACAACACTAGAAAACATCCAAACCAAATGTGGATAAATGATTTACCCTCCTCTATGATATACTCAGGTTCACGCTGAAGAATAGACGTATGGATATTAGGAAACTTTAAAACTTTACTCTTCAGGAGAAGTCCATTCAAATTCTAATGATAACACTGGTTACAATGAGTTCTTGTGGGTTTATTATGCTCTGCTGGACTGGCTTCCATTTAAAGAAAAGTGCAGCAACTCTGTGAACACTATCAGAGCTTCAATAAAAACATAAATGGTGACATCCAGCAGGGCCTATCACAGTGTTTTGAAGCTCAGTGTTTTGTGGGAGGGATATAAGTAGGAGGGGACAGAAGGTACACAAGGCTCTGACTGACAATCTGTTGTGTGCTGTGGTGAAGTAAGGATTTTGACAATCTTTCTCTCTTTGTCTTTCTTTTCTCTCTTTCTCTCGGGAGCCCTCGTCTATCGAAACATTCGTCCAGCTCTTGGTGCTATCTCAGTCGAGGGCCTGTCCGCTCCTCCCTGCAGCTCTGCTGGCCTGTTCCTACCGTTACAGTGTGGGGAGGCCATGATAACGTTATCAGACAGCCTCCACCGCCCGACTTACTCTGACAGAGCCTGCTGCCGTCAGATTTCACCCCTCCTGCTACCACTCAGTTTATCCTCCTTCCTGTCATCCCTTCTCTCAGCCTCCGCACCTCCAGCGTCTGGACGTGCAGCTGGCTGTATGGTAGTCTCTGCATGCATGGCCATATTTGAACTTGTGATGATGTCGACGTTAAGCCACACCTACGAGGCCTTGTCCCTCTCTGTAGGCAAAACGAAAGGTTATTATCAGTGATTGCTTTAGCTGCACTCTCGTAATATATTCAAGTGTACTCGTCACACTGCTGCACAGCCTATTTTATTTAGAACTCTGCAGATGCTAATTGTGACCCTGACCATGTTTCTGGCTGAATATGTCTGTGCACTATGACCAAGATAATTAAAGAGTGATTTTGTTTCCCTGTTCTATCTAAATAATTTTTAGAGACCAGAAAATGAAAAATGATCAAGTAATTACTGAGATACATAAAGATAAAAAACAACCTGGCCAGCTCACGTGTTGTAAAAGTTCAGAGTACAGGCAGGCTGTCCAAAACTGCATCTGAGGCACTCTAGACTGTAGTTAAAATCCTTTATTAATACATGTTTTGACTTCATCCTTTGTGGACCATGAATGTCAAAATGTATTGACAATCTATCCAATAGCTGTTGAAATATCTCAGTCTGGACCAAAGTGGTGGACCTGCTAACAGACTGATACTGACATCCCTATATGGCATTAATAAAAAAAGCCAGAGGAGTGTTTGAAGAAGTACACCTAATTTTGAGTAGCATAAATGCTATTCTCCAGCTCTCCTCTCTTGTTTATCATTTCATGAACCTTCAGATTTATCTCGCAACATAGGTTGGGAAACACTGCAGCAGACTATCTCCTTGCTACCAGAAGTGGGAGTAGGCTAAGTCAGTTCAAGTTTTAAGTGAGTCCCAAGTTACTGTGGTGAGAATCAAGCAAGCCAAGGCCCTGATATAAGTCAAGCAAGTCTAGTCCGATCATAGTTAGCTTTGTAGCTAATGTTAGCCAGCTAATAAGCTAATGGTGGTACATGGTGGTCGTGTCATTGATTTTTGAGCTGCGGGATTTGCATACCACTGTTTTCTTTCTACTGCCGTCATAAACAACAATCCTCGAATGCAAATGTTATTATTTGTGGACTAGCCTCTTCCACGATAGCTAACTAATTCCTTTCGACTCATCCGTCTCAAGTCTAAGTCAAGTGTCAAGTCATGAATACCGAGTCAAAGTCAAGTCCAGTCTTTTATAAATGTTAGTCAGGCAAGCGTCAAGTCCTCAAATTTGCAACTCAAGTCTAACTCCAGTCAAATCACATGACTTTGCTGCATCAATGCTGCTGTCAAAGCTTCCTGGGTAAAGTTTCCTGGACAGTTTTTTATCAGGCAGTTTTGACAAGGAAACAAAGGTACAGAGAGACGAGAATGGCATGTGGCTCCTGGGATACTACTCATCACATGTCTTTTACTTAAGACCGCTGGGTACCCATGACATCAGTTCTGCTGACATATTTTATCGACACGCCACACAGGCATGATGATAAATTAATCTTCTGCAGCAAATGCAAATGCATTTTATGAGAAATTAATGTAAATATGGCCTCTACTGACTGCCAGTGCTCGATAAAGAGTTGTGTCCAAAGGTCTTTAAAGATCCCAGACCTTTAACTTACAGTGACCACAGCAATTGATGCTCATGATCATTCTCCAAGATGGCGAGTTTTTCTGTTTCCTGTACTGAAGCGCTGGGGCTTTCCCTCCAATGATAACAGGCTGGATGTAACTCAATGCACCATGTTGATTTGCCTTATTGTGAAATAGATTATTAAATTCCAGGAAAAGCAACCACAGGAAATGTTAGTCTTTTTTCCCCCCATCAGTCTCTCATGACACTTTGAAGGCGCGGCCTTTGGTGCACGTCATCGCTGCACTTATCTATGGGAGGGCAGGACGTGCAGCTGGACCACAACACAGTGTCAGTGGCAATCAAGTAGTATCTCACCCGCCACACTGTGTGACAGCAGCAGATGTGATCATACAGCATCTTCCTGCGTCCAGTCATAGAGAGGAAATCTGCTGACAGTTTATTTTTTCGATTTTGGATATTCTGTCTGTTTTAGAAACAGCAAGACGGATCAGTGGCACATCAGTCAACAATGACTTTACAAAGACAACACGATTCTACGACTTCAGGGCCAAACTTTCATTGACACATTTTGTTTGTTTGTTGCTTTTTGTGAACTGTAGTATTTTTGGGAAAGCAACGTAAACAGCGGCTTTAGTTAGTCTGGAACTTTTTTTTAAAACATAAGTAACACCTCATGTACTACAGCTTCATCTTTCTGGGCCTGTTCCCTGTGCTCCTGTAACACTATAATAAAAACTATGTCAGCCAATCATACCCAGAATTCAACTTTCAAGCCTTCTTCCTTTGTATAATCAACTCTGTCTCAAATCTTGTCATTTGCCCTGTCATGCCCTGATTTTATGTAAAACTCTTGACATGCTGCTCTGTCAAAATCTCATAAAGGAGAGGAAAGGTTTATTTTTCAGAAGCTGTGATAAAAAAGGAGGAACATGAAAGACAAATCATTTGAATCCCTAACAGCTGACATGGAATGAGATTAAATGATTTTTGTGGAGGGGAGGGGGATGTGTACTTCCAACACAGAGGCAGTTGGAGATGCATGTTGAGACAAAAGGTTTATTTGATGGCAGATTTCTCATAGTAAATAATGACTCAGACTCCCATGATGTTTCTGTGATCTTACAGGAGGGAGATGGCAGCTCTTCTTGGGGATCTCCCACTCTGTCGTGCATGAATGTGTCATGGATGCCTCAGGCCATCCTTCCATCCTGCAGCGTTTCCACAGTACTGGCCATGCAGGGTTCATTTGCATGGAGGCAATTTGCAAGACAAATTTCAGCTGTGTGCTCTATCTGTTGGGTGTGTGTGTTACTGCGAGACAGAGAGACAGGCACATTTGGATTGGGGTGTGTTGGTTTTAAGACACAGCACTGATGTTTGAGTCTTGATTTTTTTTTTAAGTTGTTAGTTGTTTCTTTGCTGAATGGATCAGATTTGGAGGATTGGCGTGGTTGTTGGAGTTGTTTCTTGTATCAGACTGTGCTGTTGAGGCAGAAACATGTTATGGACCTATGTCACACTGCAGACAATACTTTTCAAATATATTAAATCTAGCTATTCACGCAGCTTCTGAAATGCTTTTAGAAACTGTTCCCGGGTGGAGCTCAGTGAGAGCTGAACAGTTAGAAAGACCATCAAGTGAATTTGCAACTTTCAGGATACCACTACGCCTCAGGCAACACACATTATGCAAATCAACAAAGGCTGGATAACCACATAAACAACTCTGACACGGTTCTCATCATTTTCTCTGACATCTAAAGAAAATCAAAATGACTCCACTGAATTCTCACACCCATGCAACTGTACACAGGTGAAGTAGTGTTACAGGTGCATGCGGGCTACATGCTTTCTCCATTTTCTCCCGTTTTCCCCCAGGCTACCCTCCGCACCGCCGCCCCTCCCCTTTCAGGACCCATGTCCTGTTTGCTTAGTCCCACCCAAGATGTCTCCCTTTTCTGTTGGTTACCTGTGCAGGATTTTGATTTGCTCTGTCTCCTCTCACCAGGATGCAGCAGGCGGTCTACCTGTACTGGATCACAACAGACCCTGTTGCCGTGGTAATATCAACACATTTTGCATAAAGACCTCAGATTTGTTTGCCAGACCGTAAGCCCTCGCGTCTCCTCTCTTGCCTGTGCAGACACTGATTTCTGCAGCAGTGACTCCACATGGCACAACATATGGGAATGCACATTTGGTGAATTTAGTTTTACTTTCCTTTGAAGGTCGGATTTAGGGGGAAATATAAGCAGAAATTAAATATAATACAATAAGTATGTTGTGATTAATGTATAATCACCTAAAAATAAGATGTGTTTGTTGTGTTTTTGTTACTTTAGAATGAGCCGTTTATATCTACATAGGGAGCTGAGTCCTTTTTTATGGAGCCTGCTATGCTGCATCACCATGTTTCTACGGTAGCCCTGAATGGACAAACCAAACACTGATAGTGTGTTCTTTATTCTTTATTCAGTGTTTTTACTAGTTCAAATCACCAGCTGTCAACTGTTTTTTGTCTGTGTTTTTACCGGTTTAAATCACCTGGTCTGTTTGTTTTAGAGAGGAAGAGACCTCTGCGGAGAAGTCAACTGTCGTTAAAAAACTCCTGAACATCTGGATTTTAAGTTATCACAGACAAAAAGTGAACTCACATTAGCAAGAGCTGAGCTAGCAGGCCATCTCCGATGTGCCAAACAGCATTTAAGAGACACTGATAAGTAACGTTAAACTGCTTTATTCTGTGTCTTTACCACTTTAACACACCTGGTCTGTTTGTTTTGGAGAGGAAGAGACCTCTGCAGATACTGTGGCAGGTAAAAACCTCCCAAAAGTCTAGATCAGAGAAACAGAGAAGAAACATGACCACACATTAGCAGTTGCTGGACTAGCTGCCCATCTGCAACAAAGCGGACAGCGTCAGAGAAACACTGATTTGTAATGTGAAACTGTTTTTTTAGTGTTTTTACCAGTTTAAAATCGCCTGGTCTGTTTGTTTAGGAGGAGAAGAGACCTCTGCGGATAATTTGGCTCCCAGGAAAGACCTCCTACACAATGAACACGGAAGGGACCGGAGGAAGATTCAGCTAACTGCAAATGCTAGATGTCACTAAATCTTAAACACCTGCTCCTTTAATTTATATATGATCTTTATGGGTAATTTTTAGGATCCATTAGGATGTAAAAATGTGCTGCCATCATTTGTAAGTCAAAAGAAACTGTACAGTTTTTTGACAACACTTCATCAAGTTCGTGTCAGATTTAAAAGGCCCAGGTGATGATCTGATTTGCCTCGAGCAGCTTAATGTCCTAACAGGTTTGGTGTTTGAGGAAGGTGGTGAGTCTTCGTTGGAGCCGCCACTTGTTTGTTGAAGTTAATCCAGAGGCTGACTGGGTGTGGTAACAGTTGACTAAGTAATCAATCCCTTCTCCACAGCTTCTTATTAATCCCTGTATCCCATTCGACTCAGTGCACTGTAAAGGCCGAGCAGTTACACTGCGTGCATGCAAGGGTGTGTGGCCAGAGTTCATTATGGTCTGTCTGGCAGTTTGTGCAATTGTGATTTTTTACTGAGATTATGGAGCTGGTTTTGCCTCCCCAACTGAGAATGAAATAACTCCCTTAACTGCTGCTAACTTTTCTCCATGAGCTTTCGAGTCGATTCTCGGGAACAATTTGCATGGTGTTCCAGGTGTGTTATTTGAATGCAGCACTACTCCATCACACATTATCTCTGGGCCTGTAAGAAATTTTCACCTGAGGCCACAGTCCCATATTCTACATCCTGCTCTGACAGGAAAGTGACTGAGAAAAACACACAGAAAGAGGCGACCAGGGAGTAAAAGTGTGTTTACAGTGCTCATCTTAGACAAACATTGAGCATATATTTTGCCCTAAAGGTAAAAAGGATTTTAGATTCTATTTCACTTTGCATGTGAAAGACAAACCAAAGATTTTCCTTCTTTTCACCCTTTATTTAAAAGCGTTTATCAACTCACACACAGCCAATATAATACACAGCACATTACTCAAGCATACTTTCAATAAATTATATGAAACAAAAAATGATCCTTTTGTTACCAAATGCATATTTTGAATCTAAATGACATCAGCACATCTCCCATTCATCCACATGTAAACTCATCCGAAAGATCACTTCCAATATATTAACTAACACATTTCTTCATTGTACACATTCATTTTTGAAGTTAAATTACCTTCAATCAGAAATCAATATTAGCTCATTGTTTTAATATAAATTTATTTTACACTGAGACACATAGGCTCCTCTTCACTTCATGCCATGCTGGCTCTCGTGGTGCCTGCGGAGATCCACCTTGCGTTGGAAGCCCTTGGAGCAAATGTCACATCCAAATGGTTTGAAGCCCGTGTGTTTCCTGCTGTGTGTAATCAGGTTGGAGCTTTGGCTGAACGCTTTACCACACACTTGGCATTTGTGCGGCTTTTCACCTGAAAAATAAAACACACACAAAACAAAGTTTTTTTTTTAAATAATTTGTGTAAAGAAGTTGCTGTGCTTCCTGAAAATCAGGTTTGCCATCCATAAATGGCGCTTGTGTTTTTTTAATTTTATTAAAAAGATAAGGTTCGCTTTGATATCTGCAGGTGAAGAATCATGCCATTGTTCAGATTTGTCAAACATTTATTTGCAACGAATGGCGAGAGCATAGAGTTCCTTTTACAGAGCTCCGCGTGGAGCAGGAAAACCAGATATGCAAATCCACAGGACATTTGTTTAAGTTTCTTTTTCTGATTTATCAGTAGTTATATTACTCCTGGAAACAATTCCTGCACACTGCACCTGGAAAGCAGAAGATTAGAGCAAGAGGAGCAATAGGCAGTTTTATATATGGCTGCCTGCTGTAAAACAATCTACACGCTGACTTACCGGTGTGAATGTACGTGTGTTTCTTCATATCAGACTTCTGGTGAAACCTCTTGCCGCAGAACTGGCAGGGGTAAGGCCTCGTGTCCGAGTGGATGAGCAGGTGGGTGGAGAGAGTGGATGAGCGCTTGAACGATTTGCCACACATCTTGCACTCGAAGCTTTTTTCCTGATGAAATACAAAAGTAGAAAGTGTTACAAGATCATCAATAATTGAGACAGATGTCAAAAATGAGCTTCAAGATTTGTTTTGACCTGAAAACAGCAGTTGACCAACTAATTTCCTTTTTCTTCTGAGCACTAACTTTGACGCTTAACTTTTAAGCCAGCATGAACGAGAAGTTCTTGTCATGCTCAAAAAATGGAAATCTGAACACCTACAATCCCATGACAGCTTGGCAAAGTCCATCGAAAGCTCCACAAAATCCATTCAGCTGATCTTGTGGTGACATTATAATTTTAGTTACACACTTTAAACCTAATCCTTGGACATTACCTGATCTTTTAATTGAATGATTGTGATTCAACGTCATGTCTGACTCTTGTCACATGTATTTCCTCATCCTTGGTGAAGTCAACTCAACAGCTAATGAACAAACTTTACACTTAAAGTAATATTTCACCCCCCAAACAATACACCACTGCCCCACTGTAACGATATACTACTTGCATATCAATTACTCACCCTGTGATCCATTAAATTTCTATTTCTTGCATGCCTCCATAACAAACTGAAAATCCCCAAACTGAGAAAATTCTTGGTGATTTGAAGCCACAGGTGTCCAAACTCTCACACAACTCATGCAGTGTAATCCAAGTCTCATTTATCTGGTCATATGCTCAGTACTTCTCAGACACACAGCCCTTTCTGACAGGGCACGAAACTGAAAGTAAAACTATACTCTCTTCAAAGCCAAACTCCACTGTTAAAAACCGTAATTTTACCTCACTGAACACTGGAGCTAATGGTCGACTGCTGCCTTCATCAGTCAGTTTGTTTTCGTTATTGTGTGACTTTGGTGTTTTAAGGAATTAGGTCGGATTCACCAAAGTCACACACTTACACAAAGAGATTGAGGCAGTAGCAGATAAATGAGCTCTTTTTACACAGAGATCATGCTACAGTGCCGCTACAGAGCTCCTTCCTTATGCCACCTTTGATTTTTACACAGAACTAAACAATGTGGGAATCATGCCTCTGTGGGACTTTCAACAGTACGCCAGCATCATGGAATCGAGAGAGGGGTGACGGGCAATTCGTCAAGAATTTTCTCCAATTTTGGATTCTTTACTCGACATAGACATTCAAGAAAAACTTCACAAATTCAAAGTATAATGTAATATAATAGCCTCTATAGAGAGACAACAACCCTGATAATGTCATAGTGATGTCACCAGGGTCATCTCAGCTTGAAGATGTGAGGATTTCACCAGGCAGGGACAGTCTGATGACAACACTGAGTCATACCTGAGAGTGGACGTTCATGTGTTGCTCCAGACTGACGGAGTGGCCGAAGGTTTTCCTGCAGATACTGCAGCCAAAAGGTCTCGTTCCACTGTGCGACCGCCTGACGTGAACCTCCAGTCCGTGGGGCGTTGAGAACACCTAAAACAGAGTTAGTCCATTAATGCAGGTGGCTGAGAAATTCAACTGTATTTCCAGCTGATAAGAGATTCACTGCGGTTTATATTTTCATCTTGGCTCGATGAGAAGCTTCACAACAAAAATCAGACAGTGTTTAACACATGGCACGCACCTTGTCACAGGTGATACAGTGGTAGGTGTTGGAGGAGGGGGAGTAGTGCGTGCTGCAGTCCAGAGGCTGCTGAGGCTGTGGGCTGCGGCTGATGTGGGTGCCGTACAGATTGCTGGCGTGCTGCAGCACTGTGGGACTGAAACTCATCTGACGGAGCTCGTAGGAGGAAGGCACTGGCTCCCAGGCGTACGACGGCTTGTAGTAGGGAGGGAATCCAGCCATGTGGGGCTCTGAGGGTGCACATATACAGACATTAAAAAAATCACCTACTTGAAAATTAAACTGTAGAAGCAGCAGCAAAAGATGGAGATAAATCCACAGGCAGCTCACCATTTAGGTAGTAAGGCTGCGTGGGAGCCACAGGGGGTCTGGTTGGCTCTGGGTGAGCAGGTAAGGGGCACTCAAGCTCTACCTCCTCCTTTGCAAAGTGGCCCACAGGGGAAGACTGACCCTCGGACTGAGGCCTGTCCTCAGAGTCTGTGCTCTGAACCTCTGGTGGGTCTTCTACAAATCCACAGTAAATAAAAGTGTGATTGACTCAAGCCAAAGACATGGATCTGTGTGATTAGTCAGAAGGTAAATATTCTAAAACAATAAAACACTGCAGTTCCTTTGGACGACATCTTGTTCAAATAACAAACATCTCATTGGTAACCTTAAAATGCTGAACTGCTATATGATTAATAAACATCCTTTTAAAATCTGCCTTGAAATGAAAATTAATGCAAAGGCTTTAGAACGATAACTTTAGTAGGCAGCTCCAATTTAACCATCCTGAGCATCGCATATTTTTATAATGTCATATTTCCTATTATTATTATTACCTGTACACATGGGGGCCCTCGGCTCGTCTTCATATGATCGGTGAACATTAAAGGATGTGCACCTTTTGTTTTTCACCAGAAATGACCGGGGCATGTTGATCCTACACCAAAAATAAATCATTAGCGACACAATAAAGCTTGAAATAAAGACTGGAGGTCAATAAAATATCGTTGAAGTCATATTTTGTAAAAGAAAAAGTCACTACAAGCGTTTAAATCTAAGATCATGCGACTACTGTTACAGTTAATTGTGTCATTTCATTACTTTCGATTTAATTCACATATGTTCAGTCTTAAACTGCAGGTGGGTTACTGTGTTATAATCCAATTTATTATAATTGTGCACAGTTTAAACTCGCGCTATATGAGTAATGTGAATTATTAGGCCTTAACTTACTACTTTGTCAACTTGTCTATTGATGTAAAGTTTAATTAGCACATTTTAAATGTTTTCACGGTTAAAAAATAAACTATTTTTTGTTTTAAAAGTATTAAAAGTCGTTAAAAGTGTCACTCTAGCTGTGTTAAAAGTTATTTTACAGTTAGCATGTACTCACCGTTAACCCAACAGGTTCCCGTCGAAATTAAACTTTCAGTGATATTAAAAATGTCCTTGTTTTTGGGTGTGAAGCGGCTCAGTTGGCGGAGTAAAAATGCGTCCCCAAATCCTTTTCTGAAAGTCAGGAAAGCAAAGCAGTGTAAAACCATCACACTTGTTGCTCTCTCGTTTTCTCCCCTCCCTGATTTTCAATCAGATAATTTCGCAGGAGAATCTGACTGTGGTTTCAACCAATGAAAAGGCCAACCTGCAGGTGGAAATTTGCGTAAAAAAACACGGGCCCTTTGCTGTCTCTGGAACAGTTACACAAAACACCCAGTGCTCCTGGGAGGAGGGGGAGAAATGTCGGGTTGAAAAACTGAAGTTATCTTCCTCAAGCAGAGCGTTTTGCTGCTTTAAATTAAAGACCATTTATTTAAATTCAGCTGCTTATTTGTGCTGATTTAAAAAATAATAATAATTAATTAAAAACAAACACACTCTAAAAATCACTTAAAAAATTAAAAACGAGGAAAAAATTCCAAACAAAAAATCCGACCGAATATTTCCACCTCACAATGTTTGATTTACAGGATTTACTGGGAGTAATGCTGTGTATGACTGTGTTGTGTGCAAGATTTAAATGACCAGAAGATCATATGAGAGTGTAGCACCTCCAAAGATACACACACCAAACCAGTCTGGGTGATTAACACTGTTTGCTCTGTCTTTATTTATTAAAGCATTTAGATATTCAGACATGACAGATTTCTTCTCCGGGTGTTTTTGTGTCATGGGCAGAATGACAAGATAGGTTCAAGAGACAAAATGAGGGAGTTAATTTAATGTTTTTTTTTCTGTTTTGTGTGTGTTTCTGGGAGATGCAGTTTTTAGAAAGTACTGACAACTTGTCAAATCATTTCAAAGATCATGGAGTCGAGGAGTCTAAAACTTTTTAAGCAGGAGAGGATTTATATGAGAGAACACATGCAAGTGCGACATCTTGTGGACAATGTGTGTAAGTCCCCACACTTGAATTAATGATGGGTGTTGTGTGTATGTGTTCTGCAGAGGCTTTGGAGAGAGCAGGGCACAACCTAACACATTTTAGTATGCGCTGAATATCATTAAACCTTTTTGAGATGAATTATTGCATTGTTTTATTCTAACAATATACACACTTGTGTGTGCAGAAATTTTATCAAGCCTAGCTGACACTTGCTAGGAGTTATATATGGTTGGATTCAGTGACTTACATTAACAGCTCAGTAACTGAAAAACAAGCATGACAAAGAAATTTACTTATGTTGGCTGAAAATACTCTTCGTTACTGAACTCGTCCAAGCTCTGTGGTATTTTTGGGTCACTGTTTGGCGGTATTTTGGTCAACTGGCTATTGTGCATGTACTGACACAAATAGAGACTTGACATCAGACAACATTAACACACATATTGCCCACCAATCATCATTGCATATCTTACAAAAATATCAAAGAAATTAAGAAATTAATCACCTCATCGAATAGCTTTTAATCCTCCTGAGACTCAAACTTTTATTTGGTATTCATTTTTTTATTTCTCCCAGCTATATGGGATCAGTAGGACCTGATAAATATAAAAAACTAAACATAGTCAACAATAATAAAGTCCCAGTGTCCTCAAACGAGATGATAATAAAGTGCCTATGTCCCCCACTGAGGTGATGATAAATTCCCAGTGTCTTCAAACGAGTACTAATTTATAGCATCTTATGTTGTTACTGTTGCTAAATTTGGTCAAATGTGTTGCCATATCAAACTACAAACAAAATCAATCGGAAATAAACAAGTTTCAACCCTAAAATTTGATCAGGTTTTGTATCTTTGTACCACTTTTGTGTCGGGATTGGCTGCAGACTGACTTGGCAGAGATGGCCTCCATCTTTCTTTAACATGGATTCGTGTATTGTGCCCTTGCTACCACTGGATGGGACAAAAAAAGGACAAGGACAACAAGTCTAAGTTAAGCAGAATGAAGTATAAGGTCCAGTAAACCCAAGATGTGATGTCCTCATATGCGGACACAGGGTCTCAGGAGGATATTTATAGATTTTTATAGCTTAAAGAGAAGAAGCAAATAATTTTGTTTGAGATAGCTACTGACTATTTAAAAAAAAAGAAAAAGAAAACCATGGATTTGCCTTTTTGAGGACATATAAAACAAATGGCACTGTTTTTTTAAATTAATAATATTCTTTTTTCATCATTTATCTTTGAACATAGGTATATTTCCAAGGTGGCAATCTAAATCACGTGCAAGCGCCTGCTCTCTCTACAGGCCCTTAGGGGCCCCAGTGCAATCGCACTGTCTGCACTGTCTATATTTACGCTCCTGATACTTCATGTTATGTATGTACTTTTTTTTGCATGCTATCTGTAGCCTGCATTTTTTCACATTAATAAATAAACAAAATAGGGCTAACTTTCGGGGCAAGTTCATAATAAAGCTTTATGTCAAGCCTTGGTCAGCTATAGTTGTCAGTTTTATTTGAAATATTGATTTTATTTGACTATTTTTATGCATTGGATGTTATAAATAATATAATTATTATTATGTTATGCTACGCTATGCTATGCTATGTTATGTTATGTTATGTTATGTTTTGCTGTTATGTTATGTTATGCTATGCTATGCTATGCTATGCTATGCTATGTTATGTTTTGCTGTTATGTTATGTTATGCTATGCTATGCTATGTTATGTTATGTTATGTTTTGCTGTTATGTTATGTTATGTTATGTTGTGCTATGCTATGCTATGCTATGCTATGTTATGTTATGTTATGTTTTGCTGTTATGTTATGTTATGCTATGCTATGCTATGCTATGCTATGCTATGCTATGTTATGTTATGTTATGTTATGTTATGTTATGTTATGCCATGCCATGCTATGCTATGCTATGCTATGCTATGTTATGTTATGTTTTACTGTTATGTTATGTTATGTTATGCTATGCTATGCTATGCTATGCTATGCTATGTTATGTTATGTTATGTTATGTTATGTTATGTTATGTTATGCCATGCTACGCTATGCTACGCTATGTTACGTTACGTTACACTATGTTATGTTATGTTATGTTATGTTATGTTATGTTATGTTAAATACCCCGATATAAGATAAGATATAAGATAATATATGATAAGACTTTATCAGTTAATTAAAATTGCACACATTACAAGAGTCAGAAGCAAGATGAAAAAGAAAAAAAGTGATTGAGTGCAAAATAAGAATAAAATCTGCCAAAAATACAAATTAGATGCAATAAAAAAATAAAATCTACATACACTATGTACACATTTCACTTATACAGATACTATATGTCTATGATAGATAGTTGCACAGGATATTTGTAATACTGTGTAATATCTTTACAGGAGAAATATATAAATATTACGTCACAGTAAGTGGTAAAATATTGCACAGTATGAGGATACATACAAGTATAGGTATACAGGCCTATCTATATAGCTGTATGATATATTATAATTATAATGACAGATGTAAGAATGATACATTAAAAGTATGTCTATGATATGCATATAATATAACATATTATTTTAAATGCAGCTGTAACTTGTAGCTGACCTTTTGTTGGGCTCATTATAATAGCTTAATCATTAAATCATTTTGTTAATACGGACCAATAAGGATTGAGCCTTACTAAAACAAACTACAGCATTAATATATTAGGTACTTGTCTGTGTTTGTGAAACTCTGCTGCTGTTACTTCCAGGGATGTGTAAACACACACCCACACACACAGTCACAGACACACACAGCGCAGCAGCCTCCCCCACTGGCCAAAGTGTGTTTAAATGGAGTTGATATTGTCTGAGATGAGGCTGGTTAAAGTCATCAGGGCCTCTGAAACATCACCAATAACCCTGCCTGTGCCTGTTTGTTTACTGCTTTTTTCTTGTTTGTGATTCTATGTGTTCTTGTTATATATACTGTATATTTTAGCGGCGTGTGTGGCTGTAACAGAGCATGAATGCTGAGGAAACCTACCCTACTTCCCCAATTTTTATTTTCAATCTTGAAATAGCCTATTTAGTTTGACTCCAGTCCTGCCTACCCAAACACACAGAATTTTATTCATTGTAAACTTCTTTTGCTGAATATTTATTTGTTTTTATGTTGTTATTGTTTTTATCATTCATGTTTTATGTTACTTCATTCCTTATCTCGCTGACTTTGTTTATCTTTTGTTATTTTCTCTATCTTTGCCTCTAAGGTGACCCTACGTGTCTTTAAAGGTGCCCATAAACAAAATGTATTATTATTACTTTCATCTTTTATAGTTCTATTATACAGAGTACAAAAAAGAAAAGTCCATACCTCGAAGCATGTACCTCACTTTGCGTACAAATTGGCATCACCATCACTGTACATACATCATAGTTACATTCACTCTGTTGCACATGTCACACACTCATTCATTCAGGTTTATTTAGGCTATTTAAATCTATTGTTTAAATGTTCTGGTTTGATGCTAAGCTGCATTTACTGTAGTTTTACTGGCACCTGTGCAATGACAATTAAGTTGAATTTAATCTAATCCGATACAACTGCTGAACTCTGCCTTTTACACTGTATGACAGCACCCATCAGGCCAGCAGCTTAATCAGAATAATTTTCATAGAGAGAGACTGCGGGAATTCATCAATAATGATGCAACATCATATTATATGATGTAATAGTAATCAGGACCATCAGGTTTAGCTTTAGTATTGAGAGTATGGAAGACAATATCTGCCAGGAAAACACTGAAACAGATAAAATGTCAGGCAAAAAAACCCAACAAAATTTAGTCGAAATACGACATCATTATGAAGAGATTTAACTTTCTATGTCAAAATTGTGACATGTGTTAAGTCACAGTCATGAGGGATGAAAGGTAAAAATTCTGAATTATTACCTCACAGTTCTGACTAAAATAAACATAGAAGTAACATTTTGACTTACTTTCCAGTAGGGCTGGGTGATACAGCCTAACGACTACAAATGATATATCGCTATGTTTTCAAGCAAGATATAGGCTAGATTTAGACAATATCATTTAGGACAGTCTTAATCAAATGATACTTAAGAAAAAACGCACGCCTGGAGCAGGAATTGATGCGTTTAAATCGAGTTAAAAAGCCTTTATTTCAAAAACATGCCTGCTTACTTTAAAACACAGACCGTTTTCGACTCTCTGGTCTTCATCAGGGTTATCAGGGTAGCACCGTTCAGCCGAGATATTAATTTTTGTCCATATTACCCAGCCTTAATTTCCAATTATTTTGACTTTAAACTTGAAAACTGACTGAGCAATTCATAAATTTACATTAGCATCTCATTGTTCTTTGCCCTTCCATACATACATACTGTACATTTTATAATTTCTAACCTGTGTGTTTTTGTGGCGTTAATGAGCCTCCATATCAATCACTCACTACCTGCTTAAAAAAAAAACATCTAATTTGCGCGTGCGCTTTTCACATGTGGGTCACGCGAAACCGCATTACACACATTTCATCCTTCCACCAATGAGGAGATGGGAAAAACAATCTTAGCTTTGCAACTGGGCGAGGAACTTGTCGTGTTGCGGATGTTAACACTACTTCTGAGTTATTTCGTGTAACTTAACATGTTTATTTTTGATTTAGCTCGCGTGAATGAGTTGTAAAAGTTGCGGCAGAGACTTGCGGGGCGCTAACTTGTGGGATTAGTTTGCATGCAGCCCGACAGCGGAGGCTGACTGCGGTGGGATGGGCTGTGAGGTGTTCAAGATGGCGGCGCCCTGTGGAGTGCAGCTACTCTAACAGGTAAACAGGTCCGATTATTTATGTCTTTTGTGTTTTTCTTACAGCGAATCTCAACGCATATGACTTGTGTTGCTCCACATGAGAGTTTAGGCTCGCTTCTCCGCCGATTGAAGCCGGCTGACAGGCGAGATGAGTCCCCGACCGAGTGTGGGTCGCTGCTCCCAGCTAACGTTAGCTCTCGGCGTTGGGACCGACTTGTTTTTGGAAAGACCCGGTGATGGATTTAGTAGACGTTGATGCTTTGAACATTCAGTCGTGATTATGTCTGCGTTTTCCGCAGGGTTTGAAGAGGTTATCGGTTCACCAGAGGAAAGATGCTTGTATATTTGTATAATCGGATAAAGTAAACCCAACCCTGCCCATTGTTCTCTGCGAGTTGTTTACGACAGGCAGCAGCCAGTGGTCAGTCCTCATACAGCAGCCTCAGACCTCAGCCTGTCCGGGCTCTGTCCTGGCTCTGCACTGCTCTCATTATGCATGTCACTGTAACAGATTATCACCACTGCCTTTGTGTTTTATTTCTGTGCTTATTTGATGCCTCATCATGCATCACAGTGAAACACCTCTTGCAGCTCTCTGCATCAGGCTCCCTTGGTTTTTATCTGTCGGCTGCAGTCACACTTGAACACCAGTTTTCTCCCCTATTATCACGTCAATCAGTAATATCCTGTTGTTAGCATGTGCTCGTTCATTCGTCATCCTGTCACCATGGAGACAAAATGGTTCACTAGTTTCACAATTTGACCTCCTCGACCTAGCAGTGGCAGGGCTGCAGACAGGATTTGAGAAGTGCTGAGGTCACGAGTTGAATTTCCCTGAAACCAAAAAATAATGTCTCCAAAATGTGCTATTTATGAGTCATATATGATGTATTTGGCTATGTTTTCTGTATGCACATTTCCATAAGGCAACTTCAAAGTGTTCTTCTCACTGGAAGGATTAGAAGTTGGGAAATACTGCATATTTTGGCTTGAAATTAACACCAGCCAAATGCAGGTAAATATGCAAGCGGCTGCTAGATTTGCTTTACTCACCAGCCAGAAAACAATAGTGATCTATTGAGTGGTTTGTAGATTTTGAAGTCCACCAGCTACAGTGGCAGGTGGACAAAAGTTAATATCCAAACCTTGTCTAAAAGTAGTGCTATTAAACTATAGTGAGTATAGGAATATGCCTGAAATTACCAATGTGCTAGTATTATAAATTTATAGTAAACTTCCATCAGGTTGTTTAAAATGGAAAACCTAAAAAATAACAGGAACATGACCCCACTGTCCTCAAGCTTCCTAAGGTTCTGCTAATACACATTTTAGTGCAATGCCAGCTTTTTGGTGTTGTTATAAAGATCAATACCTCTCTCTGATGAATGTAAACATGTTTTTCTGCAAAACCCTTATTTAATTTAGCAAAATATGGGAAGCGTCTAAGCGCATTAACATTAAATGTCCAAACACAGAGGCCGTTTTACAAGACCTTTGCCAAAATAAGACACAGTCTAAAATAGAGGGATATCTGCTGATCTAAATTAAGGGTCCTGCGCTTGGTTGAATTGGGATGGGTTGGGGTGAGTGAGGGTCTGTGGGATTGCCTGGGAATATAGACTAGTTTCAGATAAATGCGGTTAACCACAAGCTCCCAGAGCTGAAATGTCCTCATACAGACTGTTTTGTTACGTACTGAGAAAAGCGAATGATGACCCCCACCCTATGTTAATAGTTTGTTTTTCTAGTGTTTGTGTGGTTTAACAAAAACAAATCTTCTATTTTAATCTTGCAGTTTGACCTCCTATTGTCACGTCATCCTGTTTTTGATTACGATTTTTTGATTTTTCAACATTTTGATAAATATCAGAGACGACTCTTCTCAGCTTAGTGTATATTGACCAGCCCTGTGCTGCAGTTTTTCATCAGTCCTGCAGCTGTAAGATATGAACAGATTCATAGTTTTATTCTTGTGTCTGGCTATTTGCATGACAGATCCCTCATGCAGTTATTCAGACACATTAATTAACAACAAATCATACATTCCTCTCAGTAGCCCCCAAGCAATTAACAGCACAATGTGTTGACCTCATACATATATGAATACTGTGCACATATAATGAGATATCTTACAGTGGAAATCAAATCAATACATACATACACAACCTCACGGGTATAATAATAATTTGCAATTTTAAACAAATGTAAGCCAAGCAAAACAAAACCTACATATGCATATGTTAACGTTAGTTAAAGCACTGTATATCGGATTGACAAATAAATGATCTGTACTCCATATAAAGTTAAGAATGTGGATTTAGTATTTTGTGAGTTGTTTGTCTCCTTGTGTTCAATGCTTTATAAATACACTCAGTTGCCAATTTATTAGGTACATCTAGCTAAAACTAATGGTCTAATATAACAGTGCTGTAGTAGTCCTGTGGTCCTTTTATTTATTTATTTTGTTCACCATATTTATATTAATAAGGGTAGACTAAATCTTAGCAACACCTCTCAGTAGAATGCAGTAATGTGTTGTATTAAAGATGCGCTAGTTTTAGCTAGGTCTAACCTGCCAGCTTTTTAGGGCTTTTTACCTTTATTATAGAACAGATGGAGAGTGACAGGAGACAGGGCAGAGAGAAAATGGGGTAGACGTGCAGGTTTGAATGGAACCCAGGCTGCTGCTAAGGCCTCGGCCTATGTGGGGTGCACGCGCTACCTTATGAGCTAGAAGGCACCCAAACATCGCATTTTTTTCCGCCAGAAGGGGGGCACAGCCTGGGCAATAACACAGCGCAGCACTAGACTTTAAATTAGTAATAAAAGGAAGGTGTTTTGCTTAATGTTACACATGTTTTGGGATATTTAGGGACATATTTTAAACAGTTTAAACAATTTCATGACCGTGGGAACTCTGTATATAATCATATTTGAGTTTTTGGGTGTATTAATTCAGATTACTTAATTTGATTAATTGAATTATTTATCTGTATTGTCATCACCATCAAGTTACTTAAAAGCCTAAATACACGTGCAAGCTCGTAACCTTATTATTGCTGAAATGATGAGTCAAATATCTGACTTGTGAACTGACAGAAAAATAATTGACAACAGTTTTAATGATTGATTAACTGTTAGCAAAGAAGCCTAATATTCTCTGAATCCAGCTTCACACGTGAGGATTTAATACCTTGAATATGATATTAATATCTTTTAGTTCTGGAGTGCTGCTCGGACAGAACAAGACATCTAAAGACATCATCTTTGCCTCTGGAAACTTGTGTCGGGCATTTTGCTCTGTTTTCTGACATTTTAAAGACTGAAAAGTTAATTGCTAATTCAAAAGAGTAATTAACAGATGAATCTGCAATTAAAATAATTGTTAGTTGATGCACTAAACCTGGTTTACTCCAGTGAACCACCTTAATATTCCCATTTTCTTTCATCTCCTGCAGCAAGGAGATAAAGGGAAATCTGCTATTAGCTTACAGAACAGGGCAGTTGAGCTGATGAAAATCATTCCTGCAAATGGACCGAGCAGGCTGTTTGTGTCTTTTATGAAACTGCTGTCAAATATTCACCTATGAGAAAAGGAGGCTGTTGGTAACGGCTTGCACACAGCCAAATGTAATTTCCAGTTTGTACATGGAAGTGCTCAGGCTGAATAAAGGTTCTTTGTGTCCTCCTGAGCGTTCCCAAGCTGTCAAGGATCACACTGAGGGTGGTTCGTGTTTGTGCCACTGACCTGTCCCTGCAAGACACTCGCTTGTAGGGTGAAAAACAGCCACGTTTGAATCCACTTCCCATATCCCGACTTCCAAACCCCATGACTTAGCAGTTAATTGGTAACAGGGAGGCAATTGCGCTGTGACCTCTCCTGTGAATCAACAAACAGGAGCGTATTTGAGCATTTAGCGTCTTGTTTTGTTTTGTTATGAACGACCGTGGCTCGAGAAGATTAACATCGTCACGTTTCTTTCCTGAGAGCAGTGTTTTTATCTGACATATGACTTTTGTTGAAACAAGACAAATAAGCTGGGTATTGATTCATTTCTTCTCATCTCTCCAAATTAGCTGGTGTTGTCTTCATTTTGGTAGCAGGCGACGGTGTTGAAAGATTCAATATTCTGCGCTAATGTAATAGTTGGTGGGATTCATCCTCTAGCATGTCGAGTGTTTAGGCCCGAGTGTTGAAAGGAGATCTTGAGAGCTGATGAGATGTCTGGTGCTGATTCATTACTCCTGTTAGGGAATAAGCTGCTGGGTGCAGACACCCTGACGATAATGACCTGCCTATCAGGATTATTTATGCCTGTTTTTCAGATGGAGATTTGCAAGGCTCCCCTGGCCTCCTTTACTTTGAATGACCGACTGAGCGTCGAGCCTAACTGTATCACAGACAACATAAACAGACAAATAACCTGAAATGGTGCACACATTGGGCCAGGCGGTGTTTTTAAAGCACATTTTTGTCAGAAGATAATAAGTGGTAAATATAGCTCTTGAATTAAACTCTTCATTCAGGGTGTTTGTAGTAAATAGGGAGAATTGAAATAACTTATCTTTGGAAGGGTCACATAAGATGCAGGTCATATATTTGGATCTATCACACTGTTTTAACTACACCTTGGGTGTTTTCTGCCTTGCCTGTTTCTTTAATGCATTTTCAGAATTTTTTTTGGTTTGTTCTCTCATGTAAGTGTTGTAGATTCAGTCTAGTTTTGTTTGTAAGGCCAGTGCATGGTTCAGTTATGATATTCTCAGCTTGTGTGCTGAACACAATTGGTACGGAAAATCTGTGATAAAATTCTGTGGGTTTAGATTCAACCGCTAGTTAAGTGTTGTGTAATTCATATGTTGATATGTTATGTGGTGATGTAAAACCAGCGTTTTCAACCTGTGGTTCGGGGCAGCACCAAATTATTTTCCATTGTATATACGCCTCCGTGCTGGCCATGGCGGAGGGCACTCCCAGTCTTGTGAATGCTGCATCTCAAGAACGCCTTGAGGGAATTTCTTCAAATCTGGTACAAATGTCCACTTGGACTCAAAGATGAACTGATTAGTTTTTGGTGATCATAGGTCAAACGTCAAGGGTATGGTGACCTCGTCTGTGTCATTCTTGTGAACATGATATCTCAGGAATACCTTGAGGGAATTTTTTCAAATTTGGCACAAACATCCTCTTGGACTGAGGAATAAACTGATAAGAATTTAGTGGTCAAAGGTCAAGGTCACTGTGACCTTACAGAACTTGTTTTTGGCCATAACCTAAGAATTCTCATGCTAATTATGACAAAACTTCACACAAATCTCCAACAGGATAGAATGATGAAGTGAGGATTTTATGTCCAAAAGGTCAAAGTTCAACTTCATCGCAACATCATAATATTCTGCATTAAACACTTTTTTCTGGTCATTAATGTCATATTACAGGAGCAGAAGGGCAGGCATTTGGTCAGATAATGAATTAGTGACAACAGTTTTGGGTGTCAACCGTAACACTGTGCCAATGGTATAGATCGTCTGTGTGCGAAGCGTCTGTTTTTTTTAACAGACATGGATGTAAACTGTAAGAGAAACTTGACTGGTGCGTGGAGGCATTGAATCGTGGGGCGATACTCCTAGTTTATAATCAGTGTTTTCACTCATGAGTTACTGGGTAATTTTACAAAATGAATGAATATAAGAAGAAAAAAATACTGTTTTGGTTGGAGAGGCCACCTCAGAGCTAAGTTTGCAATGTGACAAGGGGTTGCAAGATGGTTAGTCTTCAATAAGGGTTCCCATGGTCATGAAAAACCTGGACAACTTTTATTTTCAGGCCTGGAAAAGTCATGGAATTAGTAAAAAAATAATCGAGAAGTTATAAAATGTTGTTGTGTATAATGAAGTTGTTACAGTTATCTTCCATAGATAACCCTCCATGTAATGTAACATAATCACAAATTTATTTTCTGTGGCTGTCGATGTAACCTAGGTCTAATATGTGTCATTGTGTGACAACCTTTTATTGACCATCACGTTCGTTTCTTCATTTCATTAATAAATTCCCTCTCTCCCTGCATGTATGCCCGCTGGCAAAAATTTTGTTTAAATTAATTTTCAATCTGATATATTTGAAAAATGCTGGGCAAATGGGGCAAGAAAAGTCTTGGAGAAGGTTTTGAAATTTTGTCCATGAAAATGTGTGAGAACCCTGTTCATTTTTGGGGGTCAAGAAGAGGAAAGTGTTGGGAACCACAGATATAGAATAGGGGCGCACGATACTGGATTTTTTGCTGATATATGATATGTAACATCTCATTTGACCGATAAGCGATATCGATCTGTCCACTTTTTCTCTACCTAATTTTAGTGATCATCAACTCTCTTCTGTAGTGGAATTAACATCATATTATGCATGGATGCTCTTATCTTGATGCTCCATCAGCAGATAAGGACATATAATACAATACTTTACTTACTGATGACGTGCCGATATTCTTGTGCATCCTTAACATATAACATCACAGCTTTGTGTGCTCTGTTATCAGACTTAGCATTTCTTGTGTCTTCGTTGAGAGAAGCATCGATGCCCTCTGAGTTTGTGCTTTCCTGAGATCTATCTTTTCATTTCAGCACCACTATGTTTCTTTACTGAACACATTTTGTCATGTCACAGTAGGAAAATCAGGTGTAAATAATAAAATCAGTGATGGCTGAATTCCATTTAGCTGCCTCAGTTCCAGGGTCCTGGTGTTGTGCATGTCGGCTCAGTGTCTCGCTGTCATGACTTACAGGGCCACTTGAAAAGAGCCATCGTTAATGTCATTAGTAACACCTGTGCTTCTCCTGTTACGACAAGTTAAAATGTCTCCTGTGAAAAATGGCCTGTTCTCATTAAATTTAATTGGCACATTGCTGCATATCAGATCAGTCAAATAGTGTGAAACCATCAACAGGAATGATTGATGCGTCACCTGTGTGCACGTACGTTTGCAAATGTGGTATGAGGTAGAGGTTTAAAATACCTCAGGGAACCTTTAATCAGTCCCGTTTTGCCAATAAATCCTTAAACCTGCTTTGAATTATTTTTTGGCCACTTAGGGAGAGTGCAACAAGCTGTAAACACAGCACTGACAAATTATCACCTTATGTAATAGGGCTAACAGTTGCTTATTTACACATCCAGCAGACACAGAGTGACATTAGCATTCATTTGGAGTCCTGTTTGTGTCCACCTGGTATGTAAAAGTCCAACATTAACTGTCTCTCAGTGCTTAGCTCTACACAGCCCTCGAGGGAAACATCTGGCTCTTTAGCTGCTAAACACTCCACTATGTTCACCAAATAGCCACTAATTTTCTTTGGCTGCTGTTTAAAGCTGGGCTTACTTTAAATGATTAAGCTTTTAGGTAAGATTTGTCATTTCTAAAAGCAAGTTAGTGATGTCAGCGTACAGTTGCAACATGCCAGTAATCTTTGATACTTGTTCCAGTTATCCCATTACAGCCAGCACACAGTTTCCAGTTACTGTTGTCAGTGGTATTTAATAGGCCAAAGGACTTTTCAGGCGATTTCACTGTTGTAGGAAAATTTCAGTTGTTGTCTACTCCAGCGATCTTGATCATTTGGTGTAAGGTGGTGCTAAAACTTGATGTTGATGTTGTCTTGATGTTTCGACAAAATCAGACATGTTTAATATTTTTTTTCAACCAATATGTAAGCATAGAAGTATAGCAGAGTACACTGAGTTTCCTCATGTCCCTCATCCCTCCCCTCCATCCCCATATACCAAAATAAACAGCGTAGACAGTCAAGGAAACAAAAGGAAACCCGCAAATAAAGGACTTAAAACTGCACTAAACAAACCAAAGCAAAACAGGACAAGATGAGACGAGACAAGGTGAGATGAGACTAGGTGAGACAAGACAAGACAGTGACAAAATTAATGGCAACAGCACATAATAATCCATACTTAATGATGGATATATAAAGGCTCTAGGCCACAGAAGTCCAGGCTCAAATAGTCCAGAAAATGTCCAAGTTCGTTATTGATCTCCTCTTGAAAAGAAAGCTAATAATGGGGACCAGAGTTCTTGAAAATATGTCCGCAGTTGTTTTCTTCTAAGGTCAATCTCTCTAGTGGTAGGAATTGTGATCATTGTTTCAGGAATAGCTGAAAAGTAGGACGTGATTCATTCACATGTTCAACATTATCGTATGTTTTTAGTCAACAAAATCCAAAATATAAAGTATCTACGCAAATACAGTTTCACCTCATAGATGATACTGATGCTGACTTGACAAGAATACTGTCGACTGTGGTGCCTTTTATTTTGTCTTTCTAGAGTTGTGAGTTCTTGCGGACATGTGAGAAATTGTTTTAAATTAATCTTTCTTATAGGGAGTTTGCTTTAATATGTAAAATCTTGTAGTGTGTGACTAAAAACTCTCACTGTCTTTAGATCTGAGAGGGCGTTAAACCTCAGTCTTTTAAAAGTTCTTTCAAAGTGTTTTCAAAAGGGTCTTCCAGTGTATGGTAGACATAAGCTGCAGTGTTGTGTTCAAATGTGTGTTACAACCACAATCTGCTTAAAATAGGGATATAACACAAAGGTCTCTAATGGGGTGACCTCATGGGAACTTAAGCCACATCACTCACACACATGTTATTATTTAACGCCATTTTTTATGTCCAAGTAAATTTGATGAAAGTCCAGTTGACTAATTAATGAAAATGTCATTTTTTTTCCATTTTGAAGAAATGCCCTTAGCCTGCCTCCCAGTACAGAGCTGGTATTGTCATGTGACCACTAATCCAACATCACAGCTCTAACTAATTCTGGGAAATGTTTATGCATTGGTCTTGGTGCGATGCAGAGGTGCCTGGAGACTGTATTGGTGGGTGGCCCCAGGAGTCCTCCAGGCAGGCAGGGACGGACACCGTGAGAGAGACGCTACCTCCACCTCCAGCACTGCCACCACCATGGCCAGGGAGCAGCCCAACGTGGGGGACCTCCTCCCGCTTCTTGAGACCTCCGACCTCCACCAGCTAGAAGAGATCAGAGGCCTCATCAACGAGCAGCTCACCACTGGTAGGGTGGCTCCGCTTATTCATGTGTTCATCCCATCACCCCAGACTGCTTCATTACTGTCCTTTTTGCCATCTGTTTGAAAGGACTGTTTTCTCAAACAAAGAGCTGCTGTTGGTGGAATTTACTGATTTTAATATGCCATTTACTCCTTTCAAAAATGAACTAATCCATTGTGTGTTTTCCTTGAAGAGCGAGGGTCCATGCTGCTGAACGGGCTAGTGGACTACTTTTTGGAAACAAACTCTGCCCAGGCCATGCATATCCTCTCCTCAGTCAGAGAGCCACATGATAAGGTGAGAAATGCCCCAACACAGGCTTATGCCTGCTCACAACAAGATTTAAAACAGTGTGGGGAAATCAGTTTATTCCAATTGAATCGCTGGAATTAGAGGATCTGCTCGACTTGCTGTTCTACTCTTGATTCATGCTTTGAATTTCGTTAGTTTGAGAGGGACAGCCCAGCTATCAAGTCTGTATATCTAATTTATTTACATCGGCAAACTGATATGATGGACACGCGTTAAATGAGAATTCTGGCCCTTCATGTAAAATAACATGGAGCTTAAAAGGTGACTTCGGTAACCACTTTTAAGTCCTTGTTTTTGCCGCTGTCAGGCTCAGATTAATAAGTGTCTGACAACATTATGGAAAGGACCCCTGCAGAGATATACCTTTTTTTTAATAGTAAGATCCTGTTTGTTTAACCAGAAACAACCCTGGACGTCAAACCCACCAGACTCCATTTAAATAATCAGTAATTTTACCATCGTAAAACACACTTCAATCAAAGCCAACAAAAACAAAATAAAACTCACAAACCTGTCTTGGTTTGTCTTTCCACTGTTCCAACAATCACCAACTGTTTGGGTGAAATAAACCTTTAATTCACTCAGTCAGATGTGAAAATATTCTGGATCTATACATGCTAAAAATACAGTTTATTTAAATGTCTGGTGGTTTGGTGAGTGCAATTTTGGGGCTGTCTCTGGTTAAATGAAAAGGATTTTACTCTTAAACTCTGTAGGGATACTCTCCATAATATTGTCAGACACTCAGAATAATTATCTAACAGTAAGTTCACACAGTTTATTCAAAAGACGTATTTGTACTATTCACTCTCAGTTTCATAAATATCTGCAAACCGTTCCTTCTGTTATGGAACACTTTCACTGCTTCTATATTGTTGTTGCTGTTTGTATTTGCATATTGCCATAGCAAACGAAGATGAGGATTTGCTGTGGTGTAGGGCTTCGAGGTCATCATCATTATTTCTGCAGTCCTCTGTGATTTTATTTGCATCTAATCAAAACACTTATACCATCCTGGCGTCTGAACGTCAGTGAGAGGTCAGAGTAGAATCACAGCGGTGATTTGTAGCTGTTACTTGATGTGTTGATGCACTACACACTACATAATGTTTATATCTTTATATAGATGTGAAAACAGCACAATTCTGGAGAAAATGTTCTTTACTTTGAATTAATAATGAGACAAACTTGTGCTGCTGTCCCTCATTCCTTCCCTCACAGCACCTTCTGGACAAGATGAATGAGTGTATGACCAAACAGGCCTGCCGGCTGCCCACCCTCACCCTGCTCGGCCATGTAATCCGCAAGCAGCCGTCCTGGATCCACAAGATCGCTCGATACCCTCTGCTGCTCTCGCTGCTCAAATGCCTGAAGGTAACATCCCAGTTAGGACTCAGTGAGAAAAGAAATCTCCATGTCAAGGCACTGAGGGGTGGATGGATGGATGAGGATTAGAGATCTTTCATCCAGCTGCTTTTAGAGTTAATATCACATAGAATATGTGATGATAAAATATGCGATTTTCGCTCAGACTCCTCCTCAAAGACAAATTTTTTAAATTGCATTTTTTAGGGTTGTGGTTCAACATCAAACTACTGTAGAGGTAGTTCTAACAGACCGAAGATTTAATACTTGCCTGTACTGAAAGTGTGCAGCTGAAACAATTAATGCTGTACAGGTTTGATGAGCTGGTTCTCTATTAGCTTTGTCAGTGAATGCTCCTTAGAGAAACACTGCATGTTTGTTTACTCAGAGTGGACAGAGGTGAGGTTTACAGTGGTGCTGTGCAAACATTTGTTGATTAAACTCTCGATTAGATTAAGTTTTAGCCATGCCAGCAACAGGGCATTGGGAATGTGATGATGGTCTATTGGTCCAGACTTAAATGTCTTGACAGCTGTTGGATGGAAGTCAGCACACATTTTGGATTCAGCTGCACCTCTTCCTACCAAAACAAGATGCTCAGAGAGGTCTACATCCTGGTTTACTGATGTAACATGCTTTAAAGCAGGCCTGCCTGAGAATGAAACACAAGTGGTGTAAAATAAAACTGGAAGTTGTTTACGTCTCATGGCACATGATATAGTGTGTAATTACAAGCGTGCTTCGTTTGCTGCATGAGCAGCCTGTTAAATACTCATAAACAGTCCTGAGACACAGCGCTGTGGAAATTTATCAGATATAACTGGCATTGTCTCCACTTACTTGAAGACTGCTGTGGTTAAACCTCTACTTAAGAAACCTCACCTCGATCCCTATCTGAATCGAGGGTCTAATAATAGAGGTTGTTGTGTGCTGTACAGATTGTGCCGTAAAGCCTCTGGAAACAAACATGTGATCCGTGATATTAGGCTATATAAATAACACTGATGTGACTTGAACTAATTGTTGCAGCAGTTCCTGTAAAAGTTCCTTCTTATACATTTCTCAGTTTTGTACCTTGGATTAAATACCAGTTAACGGATAAAGAACTGGTTTTGTAAAGTGTTTTGCCTCATAATGACATTTCGAAACCTCAACAGAGGGAGACCGTCTATGCCAGATCATCAGTTAAAGGTTCTTTTAAAATCTGACTTTATCATCCACTCAATCTCAATTCCCTGGCAGACGGATACGGACGTAGTGGTGCTGATAACCGGAGTGCTGGTGCTGATCACTCTGCTACCCATGATCCCTCAAGCTGGGAAACAACACCTGTGGGAGTATTTCGACATCTTTGGCCGCCTGGCATCTTGGAACCTAAAGAATCCCGGTAGGCGCTGCCTGTCATGTCTCAAAAACATGTTGGTGCAACTTATATGTATATATACACATAAGGAGATTCTTTTAGATTGTTTTAGATGAGTCAGCCTCAGGCTCGCTCTTGAGGTGTCAACTACTCCCATATTAACTTCTAGCACAGCAGCAGTAGAACAAAATAAGCCAAAATCAAAAGCTGTCACTGTGTTTGCCAAATACGTTGCCATTTACAATGAATTTGTTAGTCTGGTGTTCAAGTTTGTTCTCTTTTCCCCCTTTGATATTTCTTACACGTTCAGGACACGTTTCAGAAGTTTATCTAATCCACCTGCACGCCAGCGTCTACTCACTCTTCCACCGTCTCTACGGCATGTACCCTTGCAACTTTGTGTCCTACCTGCGCTCCCATTACAGCATGAAGGAAAACATGGAGACTTTTGAGGAAGTAGTGAAGGTGAGGTCATTACCCCTTATTGCTCTGCTTTGTTGCTCTCCATTCGAGTTTTTGTAGCCAAATGATCACTAATGTAGATTTTGTGTTCCACCTTTCCTTCAGCCGATGCTTGAACATGTTCGTATTCATCCGGAACTGGTGACAGGAACCAAGGACCATGAGCTTGACCCCACCAGGTAAGGTCATACCACTCTGCCTGGCAAAGGATTAATTTAGTGTTTATTCTTCTTTTCTGTGAGTAATGGTGCTTTGCTTTGCTGCAGGTGGAAAAAGTATGAAATCCACGATATCGTCATCGAATGTGCCAAAGTGTCTCTAGACCCCAAGGAGGCCTCCTGTGAGGAGGGCTACGCCACCATGCCTGAGAACTTTTACCCCCAAATCCACCTGCGACCACAAGACTGCACTTCCAGCCCCTACACAGACCTCCACAGCAGCTACGGTCAGATAACACTTCATACAAGTGACACTTGATATGTCTCCAACATGGCAGATGGGTCACAAACTTTATTTTACAGCCAAACAGTACACTAAAATATGTTTCTGAAAACACTTGAAGTGAGGTATAGGCAGTGCAGTTAGAGAATTTTGATTCATATGTGATCAGCACTACCTAGTTTGATGCGTTGACTGCAGTTCTTAAGTAGTGACTGACATGATTGACAGCTGTGTTAGAGACTCCTTGGCTCTGATTGGTTGTTTTTGCTCAGACGAAGTAGATTCTAGTAATTCTAGTAGTATCCGTTTTGATTTCACTTTGTATCTCAAAGAAAAAATTATCTATAAATTAGTCAGTCTTGAGAATATTAGTTATTTGGAGCCCTAGTGATCGGCTAGTACTAGCCCTAACCAGTGACCTCCTTGCCCTCATCCCTGTCTCTACTGTGTCAATTGTCTCAACTGTCTTCAACCTAAACATGTCAACGTGACAAGTACTAGCCAGTCACACCATAGTTGGCCAGGACTTGCCAAAAAAAGCAGTGGGATACCATAATTGTGCCGACATGACGACTCCCTAAAAGTGGAGCCAACACATCTAAATTGCCCCATGGCGGCTGGCTATAGGTATAGGCCATAAACCCCGCCCCCTCTATGTCTGTGGATGTATGTTCAAGTGTTCATTTTTCTGACACTTTTGGTTTTAGTAAGTTATTAGATGCTATAAAAAGGGGGTGGGGCATCATGATTGAAAACTGTGTGTGCCAGTCGATGTGCTCGCAGTCGAGTCAGGCAGGTGTATTGGTGGGAAACTGATACCGTTGCTTCACTTCCTGATCATGACTGTGCAGATTCTGGCTCCAAATGAAGTCAACATTGCAAGATGGCAGTGCCCATATCCAGAATATTTTGGCTTCATTTTTATACAGTGGGAGGAATTGGAGACATGTCGTCCGTCGTCTGTAATCCCAGACAATTCTGCCTTTTATCAGTGAGACCCTTGGTTTTTTTTACATTAAACACTGTGTTTTCTAAGTGGTTTAAAGGACAAACACCAAACTGTGGTGGCCCAAAGAGCAGAGAAAGGGCCACAAGTTGTTAGGTGTACCCATTTGAAGACTGATCAGACTATTTGTCTTCTTGACAACAGGAAGCTCTTCTTCGACCCCCTTTTCAACTCCACGGCAGCCGCTACCCCCACCTCTGTCCTTGCCCCCCTTCTCAGGGACACAGACCTCCTACCGCAGCCCACAGACCTCCAGACGGCAGGTAAGATCATCCATAATACGGTCAAACGCTGTCAGAATCCTGGTTTAGGGCACAAGACTGGTCAGTAACTGAGCAGAGGGTTGTACCAGAGCACCACATTGTTGAGCTTCTGTTTGTCGCTAGCTCATGCACACGCGGTCATGTTTACACTCTATGAATCACCTGTTCTCCAAAGACGCGGAGAAGCAGCGAGTGGACAGACAGTTTTTGAGTCATCAAAGTCAGCAGGCTGGCAGACAGTCGGGTCAAGCTTCAGGAATTACAACACGTGCCCCCCCGTCCTTGTCCTGCCACCTCTCTGTAGACACTCCCGAGGGTGGTTGCCATGGAGATGCCTTCTCTCCCTTTCTATTATTGGGCCAGCCACTCGAGGGAGGGGTCTGGGTGTTTTTCTGCCCCCTGGGGTCTGTCTGAGGATTTGTCTCTGCGTTACACTCCCTCCGACCCAGACAGACGAAAATTTGGAAAACATGGGAGACCCGCCATTTTAGGATAAACATGTTCAGTTGGCTTGAGTTTGTGTTGTTGACTTGTTATTAGTACTGTCTTGTTTTTTTTTTGAGGGAGAGTGAGTGAACTCTGTTGTGCTGGTGACATGTCCTTTAATCAAGGTGCTAAACCTCCACCTGCTCCACTTTCACTACTTTGTAAAACAATACTGAAACAAGGTAAAAGTACGCAGGCTCTTGAGCCAGTCTAGATACATTTTGAGGTGTCGTGTAATTAATAGACAGTATTAACTAAGTTACAATAATTACAGCGGTTGCCATTACATTGCAGTCTTTTTCTGGCCTTCTTTGAAGTGAGGTCAAGTCAGGGACGATCTGCCAAAGGGGCTAAAATCTGGATCTTTGACTGAGTGACAGACTGTGATTAATATCAGACTTTCCCCCCAAAAAAATTTAGTTGAGATGCTGAGTGAGCCACCCAGACCTTGACTCACCTCGTCTCATAAATATGGCATTTGCTGTGTGAAGGTTTATGTTTCATTTCATAAAATGTGTACAATGTTTTTTATTGTGTTAGCTGAGGTCAGTGAGATTAGCCCATGAGAAAATATGTGAAGCCCTGTAACAACACCCCAACTCTGATAGGTCCTATTTGGCCCATAGGGTGAATTTATTATTGTGCAGTTTAAGATTTTTAGATTGTCAATACATTCACATAAATTTTGTTATATTCCTTAGTAACCTGTCCTAGATACCATAACTTCCTGCCAGCTTAGTGAAGATGTTTTGAAACACATCTGAAATGTGTTTGAGTGTCCAAACATCAGCAGTGAAGGTTGGAATTTGTGGATTCTGGGTCAGCATAACAATCAGGAATTGTGTCTTTAAATTGCAAGGTTTCCAATGTGCCACATTTCCTAAACACACCCATTCTTTAAGGGTCAATCATCAGAATTCATCCATGGATTGAATAGACAGATGTAGTAGTAGTTTTTGGCAGCACCAACAAGATGCCATTTTCCTCTCAAGTATTAGAATAAAGTTTTCAGAGGCAATTATCTCAGGACGTCGGCACATAAAAGCAGAACTATTTGCAGGAGTAGACACCACTGTGAGTGACGAAATGTGTGCTTTTGGTAATTTGGGTGAACTGACCAGTAAGATATGCATCAAGCTGAGAACCATGTGTGCACAACCAGATGTATCATATAGACTCAGCATCAAGTCAAAATTAAAATGTGTCTGTTTAGTGTGAAACTACAGCCGGCAGCCGGTTGTCTTATCTCAGCATAATACCTGGAAACGGGTGGAATTAGCTTGCTTAGCTGATTAACATGTCACACCTCATTTTATTAATCCCAGGGGTGCAGTGCTATTTGTTCATGTACCAGAGCACACCTATGATATGTGCATGCGTCCACTTGCATGGTAACTGAAAACACACCAAGCAGCAGCAAAGTGCAGGCCTGTGGAAAGCTGCAGCAGCCATTCTGAGCTGCGACTATTTGATTCTGTGGCGAACTTGCAGAAGACTTAGGCTAGAGAATACCCGCAGCTAAGCAGGAAACAACACAGTCCTGTGACTCCTCTGACATGTTGACCAATATTAAAAAGAATTTCTTCCTGTGAACACATAAACATGTCTCTCAGGCTGCAAAAAAATGTAACTATTGCAGCAAGCTGTACTTCCTGGTGTGGTTTTGGTGTGAAGTTGTGGCTCATTTCAAAGGTTATGAAACCACTGCTCGTACGGTGATAAGTCTAAATATACTAGTCAACTCTAACTGTAATATTAAAGGATGTATTAATGTTTTCCTGCCCTTCCTCACCTTTACTAGTTAATAGTTAGCAGCTATAGACTGAGAAAACATAATTTAATTCACTGTGCTGCTAGCAGCTTTTAAGGTGGAATATTTTTGTGCATGTTACTCAGTGCATAAGTTGACAATGAGAACAGTCAACCCACCTTAAACGTCAATTTGACAACTCTTCCTATTCTAGTAATTTTTCGCTCTTGCATGACGTACACTTTAGAGATGTTTGGATCCTCAAGCGCTTGAAAAATGTTGTTGTATTTTAACCATATTTTGCAAACTGAATATTTCAGGTGCTCTCCAGCAGCACTACACCCCTGATTAATCCGTGTGTGATCCAAAATGTAGAAACAACAAGATGTGGTTTTACAGTGGGTCGTTAGTCAGCTGTAGAGGTGCTGCTAGGCAGATTGTGACGGGCTATAATTCCATATTACTCAGAGAAAGATAAAGAAAGAGAGTATTTCTCAATGGCTTTTTATCAGTGTTACAATGCTCTCTCTTTGGCGTCTGTTTTTTGCAGAACTCCACCTGTGAACTCAACTCTTCCTGTGGGGGGAAGGACCCTCTGTGGAGCCCCTCGTCGTTGTGTGGCATGGCCACGCCCCCCTCCTCCAGGGGCATGTCACCCAATTTAGAGCTCTCCCACAGTGCCTCACACCTTCCCAGCCGCTTCCACTGCACATCAGGTCAACCACACTTTCATGATTACAGTAGATTTGTGGTGTTATTTAAGTTTTAACCGGAATTTGGAGTTTTCTTTTCTGCTGACCGCTGATTGTTTTGACCCGAGCAGGAGGAAAAGGAACGCCTGCCTCCAGCACTCCAGCCACCTCTTCCCCGCCTCCCACCCTATCAGATGACTTCCCCATAATCTCCTTACCAGCCAACACAGTCCAGTCCAGTCCACCAAGAAAGGTACGCTCTCTCCCCTCCATTTTAAAATTGTCATCATAATGCCTCGTTTACATTTTTTTCCTGTCATTAATCAGTTCACTGAGCTGACGGCACTTGTCCTTTTGTGGATTTCATTCCTACTTTTATTAAGAGACAAAAATCCCTAAACACTCTTCTTCCAATTATTTTTTCACCGTAACAGAACTGCAAAAGGCCAGTGGGTGGATTGTGATTATTCATCACCAGTATGCTGTTTTTCTGAATTTCACAATAGCTTAATTGTTTAGGATTCTGTTCCTCCTATGTTGCCTATCAAAACAAGTATGACAAATATGCCAGCCAGTTTAAATTATCTAAACTTCTATCATGTTGACAACTAATTACCTTGACAGCAGGACGGAAACTGATTCATCAAGCTTGCTTTAAGTCTGTGATTTTGCAATCAAAAGAGAAGCAACAGGAGAAAAGAGTTGAAACTATTATAGTCTCATTATTGGTTTCCAGCAGCAGTCTGATTTTTTTTGGCTTTTTGTCTCAGAAATGGCTTTTATTCTGGTGTATAAATGTAGAACAAGGCAAAGAATAAGAGTCTCTAATCAGCCTGTGCTGCATGTCTGTAATCCCACATTACAATGTGAAGAAGGTGTAAATGTTCTCAGAAACTGAAAGAGCTGGAGCGAACCACTGATTTGTTATCCAGAATGAATCATAATATAATAAAAAAAACTTCAAACTGTGTGACTTTCCAGGATCGTCGACAAGCAGAGAGCAGTAAGCCTGCGCTGGTGAGACAGGAACCAGTGAAGGATACAGAGAAGAGTGCAGAAGGAGCCCCAAACAGAGGTTAGTCATAACGAGTCTCATCACTGATTTACCATCATTAATTTCAAAGTAAAGGTCTTCACAGGTCATCAATTTTCAATTTGATCTGGAATTAACCCGTGGAAAAGCACGATTAATTTTCAATCTGGGCAGTCAGACCTGAAGATAATTAGACCTGAGCCAAAATATGGTTGACCTGAACACACACTAATTGGGAGAGAACATCGTAAGCCATCGACTAGCTCACAGTTGTGGTTAAAAAGTGCCATTATATATCATAATTTTTACTGCACTTCACAGCCTATACTATGTGTGCCATAAAGGGTAACTTCTGTGATTGCAACCTAGTCCCCACGTTGTCATGTTTGACATTAGTCCAGTATTGAGCAAGAGCAGCAGTGGCACAGGCTGCAATGTGACGTTAATGAGTTGTGCGCCATCAATTTATGTCTACTAAAAGTGCTTATTTTTGCCATTGACATGCTGCGATGGTCATTATCAGTGTCTGACATTATGGAAAGGGTCACTACAGAGAGAGACCTTTTTTGAAAGAGTAAGATACTTCTAGTCCAACCAGACTCCATGGAAGTAAAGAGTTATTTTATCATTGTAAAACACACTTCATTCAAAGTCAGCAGAAACAAAACAAAACTATCAAAAGCTGCCTTGGTTCGTCTTTCCACTGTTCTAACAATCACCAACTCTGCCCTAGTTGAAATGAAGCCTAAAGTCACAGATTAAGACATGAAACTGTGCTGCCTCTTTACAAGATAAAATGACCGTTTATTTAAATGGAGTCTGGTGGGTTTTACGATAGTGAATTTGGCACCTGTTTCTGGTTTAACATTAAGGATCCTTTTCCTTAAGAAAAAGGTCTGTCTTTGTGGGGATCCTTTCCATAATGTTGTCAGACACTTTGAATGAAATTTTGAGCCTCTCAGTGGCAAAAACAAGCACCTCTTATGGACATAAAGTGACGGTGCCCAAATGCTCTGAGTGGTTTCACTGCTGCAAGCTGCAGCACTCTGTCTCAATACTGGACCAATTAAAAAAAATTGTCTCTATTAGTCTCGTAGACACAAAAACATGAAGAAGTAGGGGCCAGGTTAAAAATACCAAAGTTACCCTTTAAAAACACATTTTCCTCTGTGATAACTTTGAGGTACCGCATGCAGACCTGCTGCAATACAACAGGATCTTTCCTGGACTTAATTAGACTGAATGTAATACCTGTGGTGCCAAATGTTGAATAACTTGGATCATTAGTCTTAATCAGCTGCAAAATTCCAACAATGTTTCCCCAAAATAACCAGATCAGAAGGTGTATTTGTTGTGTTGGTGTTTCAGCTTTTCTGAGAAGTTATTTTTCTAACATCATACCCACACTTTCGATACATCCCACTTCCTCATCAGATGCAGGAGCTGCTGAGAACGTCTCCATGACTTTGACAGAGCTGTCTGTCTTCATGAAGAAACAGGAGCTGGAGCTTCAGCTGAGAACAGAGAAAGAGAGGGAAGAGGGTGAGTATCGACTTGGTACAGATTATAGAACCAGATCCCCTCAGTGTGTGTGACTCAGCATGGAAAATACAAGTAACTTTGTGGGAATCTTCCTCAAGAAAAAATATGCTTTGCATGAGGCAATGACAGAAAGATGAAATCAGTTATACTCAAACTGCCTTGTGCTGTCTTCAGAAATAAGTTGGCTCACAAGCATGTTACAGGCTTGAATGCTTTTTGTGTGTAGCAAAGGATGGCGTGCATCACTTTGACTGTGTGTGTGTGTGTTATAACAGCCAAACCATAAAATTGCCAGACCCAGGTCTGCTCATCCAGAGCCTGAACCAGTTCCAGTATAAATAAACTAATATAATATAATTATTTATATATATTTTAAAAAAAGATAGCATGTAATTGATAGTTTATTTAAACCTTTATTTAAACAGGAAGTCCCTCAAGTAGGAGATCTCTATTTTAGTGGGAGACCTGACCAAGACAGCACACCAGTTACAGTTTAATTAGAAATAAACACAACAGACAGGACATACAGTCTGTAAACACACAAGGAACAGCCTAAAACCAGTTCACGTGAAGCAGTTGCATTTCTCAGATACAAGGACGTTTAACATGGCTTCAATTTTTTTTTTAAGGAGACTAGATTTTTTTATATTTATGTAATTATTTCTGCAGCATTCTGTGGGTTAAATAAAGCATAGAAAATTACCAAGGTGAATAATGACAACATTAAAATCTGTGGTTACATTTTCTTGTGACTGACAACATTTCCAAATCCCTCTTGTTTCAGAGCAGAGTCAGTCACTTAAGTGTTTTGTTTTGTCTGAGCCAAAAAGTTTTGAACTGGATCACATCTTTTAATATGTGAATTCATTCTCCTGTTAAGCTAAACGCACCTGAGCTCATGCACTAAATATCCAGGATGCTAACACATCCCTGTTTATATCCCTGTGTGTGTGTGTTAAGCTAGCTCTGCACGGTTATTGGTTTAAATCCCACTTGAGCCACTTGTACTAAAAATAAATGCACCTTGAGTATTGTGGACCATTTTAGATAAAAGCAGCTGCCAAATGGCGCAAGCTCTGCTGCCAAAGCTAGCTGCTTATATTTAAACATTTCCGTCCTCTTTGGGGAAAAACAGAAGCCCAGAAACTTCATTTTTTTGTGTGTGGGATAGCAGGTACTTGGCACTTGTTGTGACTGCAGAAATATTTAAGCACAGACATTGCCATTCAGAACATGCAGGTTTAAGTCTGCCACAATCCTCCATATGTTGTTTCTGCTGCAGCTGCCATCACAGAGGAGCTGCTGAAGATCACTGAAGATAAGCAGGAGCCGTCGGGCCTGAGGGGCTTCGACTCCCCTTTCTATCGCACCACTGAGACTCTAACTGGCGGTCAGGCACAAGACAAGACCCTCTCCAACACCCAGCCTGGAGGTCCGGTCAGGGACACGCACCGTGTTGTCTCGACGCCAGACAAAGGGGAGACCACTGCGAGCACCAGTGGTGTTGGGAGCGAAAGAGGAGGTGGGGGAGCAGGAGACAGCAGGAGTTCAGCCCTCGGCCTTGAGCAGTCCTGGTCCTTCCAGTCGGGCTTTACTCCCATCGATCACCACCTGCACCGCAGCCCCTCTGCCCCAGACGACGAGGTGAGCAAGTTTGGGATGTTCTCTCCGAGCCCGTGCAGCAAGACCCCCTGCCCCCGTGCCCTACGAGTCGTTTTTCGACCTGGCTTTGCCCAGGGCGGCCTCGCTGTTTGTGGGCCAGAAGACGTCGGAGGCGGTGCACAAGGCGGCGATGGAAAGGCTGTCACAGCAGGAGGAGGGGTTGGAGGATGGGGAGGAGGAAGGGGTAGTTTCTGCTTCACCACTGGAGGTGCTGGATCGCCTTGTTCAGCAGGGGAGCGACGCCCACGATAGAGTTCTCAAGAGGTAAATCTGCACAGTTCGACTTTTGTTCAAAGTTTTCTGGCTTTTATTTTTGTTGTTATCATTATTTATTAACCACTTATACCTGAACAGGTTTTCCTCCATTTTGGTTTTTGCACCTTTTAAGCCTTTTTTCAACTAAATCTATCAAAACCTCATTAAATCATTTACACACACACACGGTATATTTGGAGAAGTCACACAAAATATATCAGGTTGTTCATATGCCCAAATGCATTGTTGTGCATGTTGTGCCTAATACTAATAATTATTTTAAGGCAAATTAGCAGATAGATTTGAGTGTGTTGTCAGTATGAGACTCATGGTGATCATACTGAGGAGACTGAGGAGACTCAGGAGTGTGTTTTGATGGGCTGTTCACTGTGCACAGCCTGCCCGGGTTGTTTCCACTCTATTACTGCAGCCGAAAGGAAACACCCAGTTGAGAACAAGTGTGACATTGTTCAGAATCCACCGCCCCCTTTCTTTCTCCACACTGACACACAAACACACACACACAGCGAGCCGGTCCTCCGAGCCAATAATACAACCATGTCAGCAAAGTCAACGCAGGACACGGAACAATCTGGCTTCACTCATTTCAGTCGACCATCACCCCCGTGTCTGTCTTCATTAGAGCCAGACATGGCCTGATGGAGGGGATAAAATGGGTGGAAACAGAGACGGCAAAGTACGGCATAGACAAACAACCAATTCAGCATTTTATGATGACACTTGTAGGGGTCGGCAATATGGACAATATTGATGTGACGATCACAATTACAGCATTATCTCTATTGATACACGACATCTACTGAAGCAAATATAGTTTTTAAAAAAGTGACAATCTTTATGAGTATTTAAAGAAATAGTTTGACATTTAAGGAAACACGCTATTTCAATACCTTGTTGGATGAAGAGATTAATTCTGTTAATTAGATATGAAGCCAGAGATAAGAGGCGGTATGCTTAGCTTAGCATAAGCGCTGGAGTCAGGGAATCGTCAGCCCTGGCTGCGTCTAAAAGCTAAAGAGTGGAGTCTCCACTGATTGTCCGACGGCCTCACTGTGATGACATTGCTCGGTTGATGCTAGAATGGATGGTCTGGAAGAATAAGTCCCGCCCTACTGTGCTAGGATTGGCTAGAGCGCAAAATGTTTTCGTCCAATCATAGCAAACAAATGTTTGGAGAGCAGGTGCAAAAATTCCCCCGAAAAAACAGCTCCACATCCAGGGGTATGTGGGCACTGGAGGAAAGCCGACAGAAAGCCCCTCGGATGTGGGCACTGACCCCACCTACCTCCTGCCCTCCCTCTGGTTCTCCATTAGAGGAGTAGAGCACAGCCTGGGTCAGTGGGGCTTGCTGGAGGCTTTGCCAGGGCTGAAGAGGCAGTCATAGCTGGCGTGAGGAGAGCCAGGGCCCTCAGAGCGTGTTGGAGACTGCACATCCTGGGTTACGTGGACACTGGAGGGCAGATGACAGTGGGCACTCGGCCTCAGGCACGGACCCCTGACTTGACTCTCAGCCACCTGGCTCCATCCCAAAGCCCCTAAGCAGCCTGTAGCAGTGAGCTGTGAACTTAAAGCATATTGCTGGGATGCAGTGATGTCAGAAAAAGCTTTGTGGCTGTGGTCAAAATTAACACTCTTTGCCCCACAGCGAAACAACCAACCACTGCAATGTAGAGTTTCTGACAGTCCCTCCCGAATTTCCACTGTAGCATCAACCTTACGGCTCTCAGCCAAGAAATAGCTCCAGCACTTAACCCAGCTGTGAAACCACAACACATTGCTTTTAGTCTACAGATACTGTACAGATAAAACTAAAGATCTAGTGTGTTAATCAGGTGCGATTTAAAGGTGCTGGTGGGAGGATTTAGTTACCTGTGGACAGAGCTAGTCTAGCTATCTCCCCCTTAGTGCTAAGCACAGAATCTCCTGGCTGTGTATAGATATCTTTATATCTATCATACCGACTGTATCACCCTAGTATTGTGTGTGTTAACTTGCGCTTTTCATACAAGTTGTGCCTCAAGGGAAACCTGGTTTAAGTTTTGTATTTTGGATTACAACCAGCATCTATGAAATGTGGGTGAGCTTGACATAAATCACTGCAGAGCAGCTTAAGAGAGAAACTTCCCACAGAGATCATTCTTCTAAAGTGTTTTCTCCGTTCTCTCCTTTTCCAGATTACCGTTGCCAAGTAAGTCAGCTGACTGGACGCACTTTGGAGGTAAAACACTCACAGCACAACACTGCCTTACATTGATAAAAGACGCTATTATAAAGACTGCAGATGGAGCATTATTCAGGCATGACTAGCAATTCGTCACGAGCTCTGAGACATGAACAGCATGTTAAAATGTTACCCAGCCAGACAGGGAATTTGTTCAGCGGTTTATCAAAACACACAAAGTTCCCACAGTCCTACAAAACCTGATCAGCTCAGAAATGGAAAGTTGGCCACTTAGAGATTTTTTCCCCCTTCTTTATTTATTTATGCATTCAGTAAACCAGTGTAAGAATCTAATCTTCTTCAGCTGCAGCTCGTAACAAAATAGAAACACTGTGTGATTTTGTTCAAACTCTGCCAGCTTGTAATTAGAATTCTGGAATTTAATCTTCTCCCCTGGTTGACTGATAGGAGTCATGTAATTTGGATTGCATCTAAACAGAATTCCACTCAGTGCTCGTGGCAGACTGCTTTAACCTGTCTGGAGCAATGTGAAGGTCCTGGATCAAATTCTCATGAGAGTTTTTCTCTAAATGTTCTCTCTCTGCTCTCTTCATACGTGTTAACAAGTGAAGCTCTGTGTCCAGAGTTATGTTGAACAGTTGCAGGGATTGAAGAGCACTGTATACATGTGTCACATTTTAAATATCTTTATAATTTGATTAACTGGGGAAACAGCAGTCGTAATCTGTGTTGTTACCATCAGGTCACTGGTTTAAATCAAAAGAGAAACTGGAATGTGGATCAAGAAACCCTTAAGGTCGACAGGTGCAAGTTGTTTTCAGACCTGTGTGTTTATTTGTTAGCCACCAGGATGTCCCCTAAACATAACAGATGTCAATAAAATTAGGTGGATGGTTGGGCCATGAGCCAAGGTACAAGTGATTAGTTTAGGTGCAGATCCAGGGAATCTATTAAATAAGGAACCAGGAGTTGAACACACTGCAGCTCCTTTGTTTTTACCTTATTTGATTACAGCGTTTTAGTAGGGCTGTGGATTATTTGAAAGGTTTCATTTACAGATACCAAACAGTATTTTTTTTTTAGTACATTTCTTTTCATTTAAAACCCCTTTTTCCATTTAATAATCAACACCAAAGTTCTCAAAAGTTAAATGTGTTGCTGTTCCAAAAAAAGTCTAAAATGGTCAACTTAAATTAGATTTGTATCAGGAACTATCTGATCGAAGAATAAATAAGTAAAATGCCAACTGACAGCAAAGCAGGTTTGATGTCCAGCCCTCTGTCAACAGAGGTTTTGGTGTCACACATCGTTAAGACGTTGTGCAAAAACTTCCCTTAAGATTCTCGTGTTTTTATGAAGATTACGAATGCCTGTGTGTGTAATGATTTACTGCCATAACTTGAAAGAGAAATATATACATTTGCTGATGCCTGACAGTCATTGACCACTGATTTAGACGTCCAGGCCAACACCAGGGCAGGGGTTTGCGGTAGAGCTGATGGCATTCATTATGTGCTTAAAACGAGATGATTTAGATTTATCAGTGGTGCACAGATTAATTTTTGGAGTGCAACTAAAGGTGGACACCAGGATACAAATGTTTATTATTAAGTATAGTTTTATTCTGATTATATAATAGGTCTGTGCACCTGATTTGCTAAAGGAAAAACAGGTTATTTAATCACACTATTTACCACCTAGTGAAGCATGTTTGAATATAGGTGCAAACATTAAAACTATTTATGAAACTACCTGGTTTGCACCTGCATTTGTAGACCAGGGGCTGAGGAAAAGTCCACATAAATACATATAAGAATTATTATATAAAGTATTCAAAATATTATAGTACCTTTAGGAGTAGCCCATAAGAAGATATCATCGTCCATCGCAGTGTTTCACTGTGGACATTGTCATATGCCTATTCGCTAGACATGAACTGACCCTGGTGTCACACGATTGTCATTATGTGTGTTTTGATGCACATCATGGTAGCGATTAGAATTTTTTAAAACATTGTCTGTTATGAAAATAACTTAAAAGGATGATGTGGAGCTTGTGGAAGTCTATGCTCTTTAAAATACTTTGTGTATGTTCTAGTGTCTTTTCATTATGAGTGACTGATCAGTATGTTCTTTGTTAAAGTCTGAAATGTGTAACTTATATTGTTTTAATGAATGATGGACATTTACACCAGAATAGCTTGACAATATTTTTTTCTGTATTATTCTCATTACAGTACCTGTGCTCTTCTGGTGTTCCACACTTGAATAATAATTAAGCTCATTTCTACTAGTGCGTATGTGTGTCAGGCGTGTGACCGTGTTAATTACATTATTATTACCACGGCCTCCCCAGGCTCAGCTCCGCTGGACGAGCTTCACACGCTGCGCAGCCAGCTGCTCCTGCTGCACAACCAGCTGCTGTACGAGCGCTACAAGAGGGAGCAGCACGCCGTCCGCAACCGACGCCTCCTCCGACGCATCATCAACGCCACTGCACTGGAGGAGCAGAACAACGCTATGGCAAGTTTGCATGTGCTCATTATCACAGATTAGCCCTGTGAAGTGCCAGAGACAAAAACAAGTATTTAAAATTAACCAAAGGGCAGTGTAGGTTTGTTAACGGAGATACAGCGCCACAGGATAGTTACTCCCAGTGTGTCCTGTTTACACTTTGAACACAACAAGAGGGGAAAACACATCTAAATCCTTCAGAGATTTCCACTGATCACTGAGGCATTGGAAGTATTTTATTATTCCAGCTGTCAAATTAGTCGAGTGTCCCAGACAGATCGATTTTCAACAAGTGATGGTTACAAAGGACGGGGTTCCCACAAGTCCCTGAAATACTTGAAAAGAAATCTAGGCTTTGAAAGTAACCTTAGAAATAGACATGGGTCATTGAAAGTGCCTGAATGTATATATGTTGTGCAGGAACAGAAATCGAATGTGCGGCCATGTTAGCATGTGCTAACTGGGTATGGTATACCCTGAGCCGTGTCTCAAACTATACCATGTTGGATCTTTGAATTTGAGGCAATTTGATGTTCAAGAAAGTGTGGGAACCCTTGTACGAAGCCATGCATGCTGTTTAGTCTCCAGGAATAAAATGTAAACAGAGAGATGGAACCTTGACACATTCAGGCAGCAATCAGCCGACATTGTAGCACAGTAGTTGAGTTGTCTGTGTTTCCATCCCTGCCCTCACTTAGAGACCAGCTGGACTGCACAAACTGCTGCAAAGTGCTTTGAAATATCGCTTCTTTCTCACAGCATTTAGAAACTCCTGGACACTTTGTACCTAACTTATGCATTTGCGTGTGTGTGTCTGTGCAGAAGGACCAGCTGAACCTGCAGAGTGTGGACATCGTGTCTCTGAGGGAGAGTCTGCAGGTGGAGCAGCAGCGGTACAGGCAGCTGTGGGACGACAGGGAGACGGTGGTGACCAGGCTGCACAGTCAGATCAGACAGCTGCAGCAGGGAAGAGACGACTACTACACCAAGAACCAGGAGCTCCAGGTACACATATACACACAGATTTAGAGATACACAAAGGTATACATGACTGTATACTATACAATACAATACAATGATAATGATACAGTACAAATACATGTGTCCACTGTAGTTACCCTTTATATGATATGATGTAACTCTCTTTAACCTGGTTCTAATTTACGTCTCCAGAGCAAGTTGCAGGAGTGTCAAAAAAGGATGGACGAACTGGAGGCGGAGCTTCAGAGGTCCAACAACAAAGTCTGCCACACTGGTCACCTCCTCAACCAGATGACTATCAAGGTAAAGAAACTCCTGAGCCGTGGTCTAATTTAACTCATGATTTTCACAGGTTGGTGACAGAGTAGACTTCAAAGCCCCTTTCAGACATCAAATACGCAGCATTGCTGGCTTCATATGTCTGATGAGTTAACAGGGTTTTGTCATTTAATCAAAGGCAAGACAAGGCAAAATTATTAAGGCAGTTCAAAGTGCCCCTACATAAGGCGAAGAAAAGAATAAAATTAATTTAAAAAATTGAATTAAATAATATTTAAACAATTCATTTGACAAAAAATAATGAGACCAGAAATACAGTCTTTATTTTCATCCTTGCAATTTGCATAAATGAATAAATTAAAATATTGAGAGGGATAATTATATAGTTTGTATAAAGGGGTTTTTGGCTCTTTTGTGCTGAACTGTGAGGGGAAGAAATCATTTTTAAAACAGACATGACACCAGACAAATCTCAAGTCATTGTAAAATTAGTCAATTTACTGTGTTTTTGTTTTATTAAACCTTTTTTGCATTAGACATATACTTAAAGAGATAGTTTGGATCTTTTGAAGTGGGGTTGTAGGAACCATTTATCCATAGTCAGCGTATTACATACAGTAGATACCTGTCTGTACGCCCCCAGTTTGGAGAGGCAGACAGGAGTACTGACACTGAAGCTAAGCAATGTACTGCTGTGAACAGGGGCAACAGCAAAATGTATTTTAGCCACCTAAAAAAATCAGTATCAGTTTTTAAATGTACACTATATTAAGAATATTTTCACCACTTTACCCTAGAGCCAGACAGCCCTTTCTGACTGGGAACTGAAGCCATTGTATCGCTCTCTTTAAAGCCAGACTCAATTGAGAAAAACAATAGTTTATCATAGCTGAACACAGCAGCTGCTAGTCTACCGCAACCTTGATCAGTTAGTTTGCTTAAAAGCTTTAGTTCAGATTCACCAAAGTCACAAACTAACTGATCGAGGCAGTGCTAGACCAGAGCTCACATGTTCAGTGAGCTAAAATTACTGTTTTTGTCAGTGCAGTCTGGTGGCTCTGACGGGAGCATAGATGGAGAGCCATAGCTGGTAATGGCTGTCCTATCAGAACGGGCTGTCTGCGTCAGGGTAAAATAGTAAACATATTCTAAATATAGTGTGAATGTAAACTGTTTTCTAGGTGGTTAAAATACATTTTGCTGCTACTCCTCCACAGCATTACATTTCTTACTTTCCGACTTAACCTCCAGTCTGCTTCTCCAAACTAGTGGCATGCTGACTGCCATCTACTGTATGTTAAACACTGACTGTGGATAAGAACCTCACACAACCCCACTTCAAAAGATCCAAACTGTCTCTTTAAAGGTGCGTTCACACCGGACCTTCTATTTTTGTCGCTGTCGCTCATATCGCTCCTTTGTTGTCGCGAGTCGCTCAGCTGCAGTCGCTCGTCAATTTGGCACAATTCGCCTTGTCGCTTTGATGACGTCATTCAAGCGACACGCTCTTTCCTTCCTTATTACTGCTCCGTTTGGTTCAGCATGGCTGACATTGTACCTGTTGCCGCCGTTTACCTGCTGTGGAAGTCCCACAAGCGCCGTACAACCAAGCGTCGTCGGTTTTGGGTCCACAATATACTCCAGATGCGCACTGATCTCGGCGAGTACCACCAGCTTTTCCAGGAGCTGCGTCTGGACCAGCCGCTTTCAACGGTATACGCGGCTGACCACGGCCCAGTTTGACAAGCTGCTGGCGAGAATTGGAGGCAGGATTGCCCGGTTGGACACCAACTACAGGCGCGCCATCCCAGCTGAGGAGCGCCTGGCTATTTTGCTCTTTTAAGAGCCACCCACACAAACATAAAGAGCATAATTCCTACAATATTGTGTGCAATGCAAACATACACCAAGACGTTTTTTTTTTTACGAGTAACTCCATCCTTATATTTAGCTTAACTACAACAATAACACTATCACACAACAGCAAAGTAAATATATTAATTAATTCAGTGCATACATACAACATAAATAATAAATACATTACAGTTCTGTAATGTATTTATTATTTCAAAACATGGATGAAAGAAAACTATTTTCTATCGACCGCGTCTTGTATTTCTATCGAGGAAACGTTATTTCGGGATATCATTATGTTTTATCGCCCAGCCCGACAGTGACATATGCCCGTTCATTCATGAGAAATCATACTGCAACACTCTCAATCAAACAAGGTGGGCAATGAGAAATCTGCGGCACTACTGTACAGTAGTTCGCTAAAAACACACCGGCAGCAGCGCCCACTGATCTGTACTGAGACTGTTGTTATTAAATTGTTATTGTTATATGTTTACCTATTTTGAGAAATATTTTCGTTTTCAAATAAATATTTGGAAACGAAAATTTATGTTTTGGTGTACTCTGGCGAGGTTTTCTGATATTTCTACCAGAATCTGTAGACGGTGCATCTGGAGACGGTGTGGGCGTGCTGCTGCTGTCTACTGGTGTTTTCGCTGTTGAGATTCCTTACATTCAGGTTTTTGCTACACCATTGTATGTTCTTTGCGTTTTACATGGATGGATGAAAAGTGTTTGACAGTACAACAATTGTTCTACCTGGAGATGACATGCGAGCTCTGTCAGAGACCAGTGTGACTTCTGTACTGGACTGACCAGCAGCTATCGGGAGGAGATCAGTTCGCAGTGTTATAGATATTTTGTCAGACATTATATATAAGTATGAACAATAACAAATTTTTAAAAAATCATAACTGCGGGAAAACAACCCTGCGAAATGTGTCACTTTCACCGGCGGTCTGTGGAGGTAGCTATAAATACTCATAAATCTTATGTGTTTTATTTTAGGACCGTATAAGCTTCAGAAAACGTACAAGACACATATTTAGGATAAGTCATAGAAGGAGAGGATTGGAGCTTTTTTTTAAACAGAGTTATTTAAATAAAAAAAAACCCAAACGGTCTGTCAGACCGTCTTGGAGGTTCTAGTGTTAAACACACACCGGCAGCAGCGCCCACTGATCTGCACTGAGACTGTTGTTATTCTGTCATGTGAGTTAAATGACTGCTGTGTGGAAAACCACTGTCCGTAATCGAGGTGCAGAGGGATGATTTTGAAAAGAGAGAGTGAGAGGATGTGGCTGTAGCCGCCCTGACGACCCTGCTGTTTCGTTACATTTTCTCATTGAAAAACTATAGAAATGGCATTTAGATGATGTTCTGTATAATAAATGAAGTAAAATAATAAAAAATCGGTTATAATAATCAAGCTCTCAAGTGATCAAATTGACTGGGGACCAACGCGATCACAGTTTCCACTGTATTTGCTAGTGTGTTTCTTTTGAATGTCTATCACACAACATTAAAAAAACTTACCATTAACCCCGATCTGTTTGCTTATGTCCCTCCACACAAGTTCTTGGGTGTGCGTTTTTTTATAATCATTTATTGTGTGGTCCCACAGGATTCTGTGGGACCACACAAGGACAATTAATCTGTCCACGTCCACTGCCATGTCAGTGTATCCAGAAGTTATTTGCTCTCTACTCTCAGGACCGGCGGATGGTCTCAGTTGTTGTCATAGTTACACATACGGAAGCACAGAGCCCTGCGGCAGCCAATCAGCGTTGAGCGACAAGCGACTGACAAGAAGAGAGAGAACGTTGATTTGGGATTTCTCAACTGAGCGACAGAGCGATTTTTCGCTCTGTCGCTCGGAGCCCGAGCGATTTTTCGCCTGAGCGATTAATTGCTCAGTCGCTCGTTTGCATTGACTTAATATGTAAATGCGTCGCTAGCGACAAAAATAAAAGGTCCGGTGTGAACGCACCTTAAGTGACACATTTATGTACATTTATCTGTCTCTGATTTGTATACCTATTCAGCCATGCAGCCAACATGTAAAATTACCAGCACATTGACATTATACCATGCATGTGTGAAAGGGGCTATATGTAGTCATGTTTCAAGAACCTTTTTGGAGTGTCTTTTTTGGCCTGACATTTCCAGTTCTTTTACTTATATTTTGATGGTGTATGGCAACATACTGCACTGAAAGGAGTTTTATCTCTATTGTCTGTATGTATAAACCTAAATTAGTCTAAATAAGTTGCTGATATATCACTGTATATGTCGTATATTATTACTGAAAGTTGAACTGAATTGGTGTTTGTGTGGACAAATGTGTTAAATCAGCAAGATTGTTTGTTTGGACGCTGCCCTTCAGGCTCCTGCTGTGTAAAATTTAAATCAAAATGTTCCCTGTGCTTCCTTGTGCCTTTCTAAATGGAGGAATTGGGCAGAATAGTGAGCAGGCTGGCGGACAGTTGGGTCAGACTCAGGGGGTTACAACAGCACATGCCCCCGTCCTCGCCCTGCCACCTCTCTGTAGACTGCAGACTGTCCCAGGGCTCGGTTGCCTTGGAGATGCTGTCTCCCCCTCTCTATTTTTGGGTCAGCGGCACAGAGGGGGTCTGGGTGTTTTTCTGCCTCCTGGGGTTTGTCTGAGGTCTGTTTCCCTCATCTGACCCAGACTGAACCCAAATCCTGACAAACAAGGAGGCGTTGATTCAGGAAGCAGGCTTTTCAAATCAGACTGAATCCACACAGTCCACTAAAGCTCCTTATTTATGATATTTAGACAGAATGAATAGACTGTACAGTTTAACATCCTGTGAAGATCCTTTTCATAGAATGTCTGTACAGCTTAGCATTTCTCATTTGCGCTGACCACAAAGTGAAGTTCTGTCATAAATTAAAATTAGTTTGGGACAAAAGGAGCTCCTTTTTGAAATATTCGCACGGCTCATTTGCTGCAGCTTGTCTGATCTTCAGTGGGTTCAGAGAGATCATTAATGACTAATTCTGTTGCGCTTATTGTTGATGCATTCCTAGATATTTTTGGACAGGTTTGATTTGTAGCATAATTGCTGTTTTGCCCTCCGTCGTCATTGTTTGTCTCGTGTGTCCTTCAGCTGAGCAACAGCGAGAGCACCCAGCAGCAGATGAGCTTCCTGAACAAGCAGCTGCTGCTCCTCGGGGAGGCACATAAGCTGTCCATGCAGGAGTTACACCACGCAGGCGCCGATAATACAAAGGTATGGTGGAGAGAAAAGTGTGTGTGTGCGTGTGTGTGTGACAGATGCAGAGAACTGCAGAGACGACGTACTGAGGTGAAAAAAGGGACACTAATTGGGTTTGTTGGGCGCCAAGTCAAACTGTTCTACTGAAGTGTTTTTAGCTTCGCTGTAACATCATCTATGGAGATATGTCACGATCATAGAGCAGACTTCAGTGTAGTCAGAGGGTAATTTTAATTGTATATCATTTTAGGCTTCATAATTTGTGAAGTCTATCATGACATAAATTCTGCTTATAAACTCAGCAAACAGAGGTTACCAGGAAGGGAAAGGAAGGAAAGTTAGTCTAGGAACACTCTTTGTTTACCCTCAACCAAGCCTGACAGGTTCAGGTGTGTTAAAATTGACTAACGAGCCGGTGTTAAAGCCACATGTTCTATTTTTTCCGCTTCTGCCGTCTAATGGTAATTTAGCAGACAAACATAAGATTTTGGTGTTGAAAATAGTGTTGGTCAGAAAAAAACATGCAGTGTCATTTCACCTTGTGCTGTAGGACATTTTTAATAGCTTTTTGCTTGTCATTATAACAAAAGGAGTCGTCGATTAATTGGTAAAAAAATCTGCATTTAAATCTTGCTTAGTTGCAGTCCTACTGGCATCATATAGAGCAGTGATCCAAATTGTGACATGTTTGTTTAGTGTTTTTAATGCTTCTCCATACACCCTGAATGCCCCTGACACACATTTTCCAACCTACTTGAGATTAAATCGACTGCATTTCCATGAAACTGTGCACCTCTCGGTCCAATGCTGTATCTATCCTGTTTAATGGCAGCAACCGAAAGTTTGTTTTCACTCTGCAACAGCTGCTCCTCTAATCCATCGATCTGATTTGATCAGCTGTGAGCTACCTGACTACAAACGGCAACTCAAACTCAACAACACTCCCCCTCACCCACACATACACACATTGACAGCCACCGCCACACATTGATTTTCACTCTGTTAGAAACAGACGTGTCATCTGTGCTTTACTAGGTTGTCTTTTCATATTTTATCATATTAAATCAACAACTGAAAGTTTTGTATCTTTGTGTGTTTTTAAAAAAAATGTTAACATCCTTTTTGAAATGCACATGATATTTAGTTACGATCATGAAGACGCCTGTTTCATGCATCTTACTGCATCTTTCTTTTTGGTTCAGTTATGGTATGATTATTTTTTAAAATTTTGATGCTGATCAACAGTTGACACTCAATTTTGGGATGTTCGAAAATTCCCTGAATACACCACACACAGACTACTTAATGTTGTAGATCCCTGAGTCAAACTGCATTCACAAGTAGTAGCCTTTACTGTAAATAGAAAACAACAAAGCACATTGAAAAACTCATCACAGATGCTCCCTAGAGAAGAGCAAGTTGCTCTCACATGGCCTGTAAACTTTCTTTTATCTGTGCCCTTTTTCACCTGCTCATTCATGTCTCGTCCCTTCCTGCTCTTGTCACCTGTGTGGACGATGACCCTCACCACCCAGGAGGCCCAGATGCTGAAGGTGTCTTATGGGAAAGAGGTGGAGACACTGAGGCAGAGCCTGCTGGTTCAGGGTCAGAAACTGGAGGCAGCACAGCAGCGAGTCGCCGAGCTGGAGACGCACCTCTCCAAGAAGGAGCACCTCATCGCAGAGCAGAAGAAGTTTCTCGAAGATGTGAAATGTCAAGCAAAGTAAGTATGAACCTCCCGGGTCCTCAAAATAAACTTGGATTGAACAACAGTGCAACAGTATAAGCTCCTGTAAAAATCACTCACCTGTTTCTTTGTCTCTCTTCTGTCTTTGTATCTGTCCCATCTCACGTCTTCTCCCTTTATATTTTTCCTTGTCTCTATTCCAAATGTGCTCAAATTCTCTTTCCCTCCTCATCTTTTTCCCTGTCTCCGTCTCGTCTGTCTTTGCAGGGCGGAGCTGCAGGCCTCAGACAGCAGGTATCAGGCTCAGAGGAGAATCACTCAGCTGCTGCAGACTGAACTCCTGCAGCTCTACAGCCGAGTGGAGATGGAAGCTCCTGCCAGCAACGCCACTAGTTCACCACCAGGGGGCAGAGCTGACCCACACACTCGTGCTGACTCCAGGTCAGGCTCAGAGCACTCCTCTTAGTGTAGCTGTTCATTTTGTATAGTACTGTGTGACGGTTACTCTTCCAAATTAACTACATGATTTAACTTACTTTTTTACTGTTTTACAATGGTTTCCAAACTTTATGGCTTGTGACAGTTTAAAGGGATAGTTCAGATTTTTTGAAGTGGGGTTGTTTGAGTTACTTATCCGTAGTCAGTGTATTACATACAGTAGATGGCGGTTGACATGCCCCCAGTATGGAGAAGCAGACTGGAGTGTCGCCAGACTATTGACACATAGAGACAGACAACCACTCACACTCACATTCACACCTATGGCCAATTCAGAGTCACCAGTTAACCTGCATGTCTTTGGACTGTGGGAGGAAGCCGAAGTACCCAGCGGAAAACCCACACTGAACGGGGAAGAACATGCAAACTCTGCATAGGGCTTCCCCAACCTGGGTTCGAACCAGGAACCCTGATGCTGTGAGGTGACAATGCTAACCACTGCGTCACCGTCCGGCGTGAACGTGGCATAATACATTCAAAACACAGCCCCTGATAATGAGCTCACAGTGTCTCAGTTTGAACTTACATTAACGTTAATTTAAATACAAAGCATTTGCTCGCCAGCCTCAATGTTCCACAAATGTTAAGTAGCCTAACCAAAGCAGCACCAACAACCTCAAAAAAGTTGCTTCTTTGATTACTGAAAATTGAATTAGACATAAAGTGTACGTGTCACAGAGTGCTTCCCACAAACTCGGTCATGAGGACCAGGCTGCCAGGTTTTCCCAACTCCTGACACTGTAAGTAAGACCCCCTCTTTTCAGCTGACACAGTCCGTTGGTTTGTCTGTCCCAGATCTCCTCCCTTTCAGACCCAGGACCCCCAAACACAACAAGACCTAACCATTTTCTTAGCTGATCCCCGCCCCCGTCTGCTCAGTGCCATTGTATTGTATGTTTGTAAGGCAGGGCTTTTCTACCGGGAAGTTGCTGTAAACAAACATTGTGATTTGGTCTACTGTTTTGATGATGGTCCTCATGTCACGTCACTGATCTATCAATAGATTGTCAGGCACCTGAGTGTTGTTGTTTATGTGTGAATATTTTGTCCTCCACAGTGTCGTGGTTCCAGACGGACCAAGTAAAACTCACACCAACGAGGAGGTGGACATCAGACCACCACACGATTCCCCCCGGGGCAACGGCAGCACTTTATCGCCACGGCAACCAAAGGCGAGCAACTCTTCCAAGACAGCAGCCAACTCCATCAATGGCAGCCAGGACCTGGCCCCACCCCTGCTGGTGGAGCCCTCTCTGTCCTGTCCCTACGCCAACCCGCTCGCTCCCCTGCCCCCCTCAGATGCGCCGCTCACCGTGGGCTCCTACCCCAGCGCCAAGAGCTTCCTGGGCATGAGGGCTCGCGAGCTGTTCCGCAACAAGAGCGAGAGCCAGTGCGATGAGGAACAACCGCCGACGCGCCTGGCCGGCCTTGCCCACGGCCTGAAGACTGAGCTGTGCGTGGAACCGCCCTGCCCAGGTTATATCGCCCCCGCTGGCCCTGTACCCTCCCCCATCCTGACTCCGCCCCCTTCCCAAGCCCACGCCACCGCCTCTCCACTTACTGTGCCCATTAAGGAGCCCCCTTTTGAGTCCAAGCAGAGGGCCTCCAGCCAGGAAAGCCCCCGCAGGAGAGCAGGGGCAGGTGGAGGGCGGGGTCAGGCGGGTTCAGGGCGTCCCCGGCAGCAGCAGCTAAAGATCATGGACTATAATGAAACACATCACGAGCACAGTTAGAGACACAGAACTGAGCCGGGATGCAGGGCGGAGGTTGAGAGACTGAAGTTTAACGATGAAGAAGAGCTACAAATCAGCAAAAGAGTTAACATGTCAGCAACTCTTTGGAATTCAGTGTTATTTGTTCCATTCCTCTGAGTGGACAACAGGATTTCCCACTATGTATTTTTTTCTTTCTTACACTGAATCATTCCCCTAAAGAATTTTGACAAGGTTACAGGGATACAAAGTCCACGTGTTATTACCGGTGGAGATCTTAGTCTTATGGATTTGTTTATGAGACAGAGACGCTCAAAGATATGCCGACAGTGATCTAAGTTATCAATAACTTTCATGTAAGGCTGTCAGTCTGACATTTAAAGGGTCAGTTCACACAAACTGCAAAACTTAGCTTCAATAGTTTAAGACATGCAGCTAATTAGGCTCTAATTAGTCCAGATTTTAAGATAACTGTCTCTGAGATTTCTGCCTTTACAGCCAACATGATGAAAGTGAGTGGCATTTTGTTTGTGGTGCTCACAGCATTGAAAGATAACATTGAAACTCAGCAGCAGCATGTCCTCTGAAATAGTGTCACAAGGCGTGTTTCCATCTATCTGTTTGAAGATGTATTTTCAATTTGCACAAAAAACCTGAGTGAAAATGCCAAAATTCTCAAATATTATGCTTGGATGAGGTGGAAAAGTTGCCGTATCACTAAAAAGGTAAATGCTACTGAGATTTAGCAAATTAAAGATGTGGTATGGTCATGGGTCGTCACTGCGCAGGTCACTGCAGGCTCTCTGTTGTCTCTGGATGGCTTTTAACACATTTATGCACACAGTGCTTTTACCAGAAAGCACAGAGCACAGAGATGTATTTCAGTGTCCAGTGTGCTCTCCATTATTATACATCCATTGTTTTCCTTCATTTGAGGTTTGAGCGACACTCTTAACTACATCATCTCGTCTGCGCCCTCTTCCACTGCTTATCTCTATAAATCAACTCCCAATATTGGCACAAGAGTAGTGGACAGAATGTTTTGGGTTTTTTTTGCCAATTTTCTGAAAATGAAAATTTGCCTTTCATTTGGATGGTAACCCAGATACAGTTACTTTGGATAATCCACAAACCTTTGAGTTTTAGCCCCTTTGAAAAAAGTTACAGAGAGGTCTGTGGATTATCAAGAAAAATGTGGACACTGTTTCTGTTCATTTTTGTCGATGCTGTGAGCACCACAAATTTAGTTTTGCCTGTGGAAACAGGAATATCACAGATAAATATCTCAAAATTCTGACAAATAAAACCTAAACTTTTTGCTCTAGGCAGCACCACTGGAGCTACAAGAGAAAATGTGGGATTTTTTTTAGTAATTTTGATGAACTGACCCCTTACAATCGAATTAGTTACTAAAAAACACCATGATCATCTGTTGGGCGCGTTTTGGCATTGACCTGCAGACTGAAATATGTTTTTGATATCAGAGTGCATGTTGAGTGTTAGTTAGGAGCAGTGAAGGTGATCGGTACGTAGAGACAGTTGGTTTGTTCTGGGGAAACCTTAGAGTGGACCCAAGTGGTAAACTAACATTTCCATACAAAACTCCAATGAGTTTTTGTCCAAAGTAAGTCAGAGGGAGCATGTGTTTTGTTTGCGAATGTGCAAGCGTGCAGGTGAGGATGTCATGTTGGTTCTCGTATTTCAGCAAAGATGCAATGAGGAAAAGTGTATGAAATTTAGAGACTGATGAAATTGTATGCATTTTTATGATTGATTTCCACATTCTTTTGTACCTTTTTAATTTTTTATTTATTCAGCCATGAAGGATGCTCACAAGTACATATCCTAAATTTGAATCAGACCTGGCAAATGACACAAGCCCAAGCTATAAAAATCTAGTTTTTCTGTTGAAGGCGACCAGCAAATCAATTTGATGTGCCATGTAAACCTTTTTGTTCTGCCTGAATTCAAACAACTCTAAAGAGAAGTGTTGTTTCTTATGTTGGGTGTCCATTCAGCTGGTGCAGCGTGGGAAACAGAACTGAAAACATCTTGTCCATTCCCTTCTGCAGGTCTGATAAACAGGGAGTTACCTTGTTATTTTTCCTAAATATTAGAAGAAACTCCGGTATTGAAAGTCATCTAAATCCTGTTGTCCACCGGGAACTCCTGCTGTCACTTCCTTTTGCCTCGCTATCTAAAGCATGTTCAACAATCCACTTTAAATGCCAACCGTAGTAACTACCGCAAACCAAGACAGAAGGTACAATCAGCACAAACTGAGGAGACCAGGACTCTGACCAGAGCTGGAGAATCTGGGATATAATGGCAAAAAAGGAAGTTCTTAAAGCAGTGGCTTGTGTTTAACTGTGAACAATAAAGATCGTCTTCAATGTTTTGCACTACAATTCTGAGTTTTGCTTTTTTTTTTTTTGCTGTTAAATGTGAGACCCTTACCTCTGTGGAAGTGCAGCATCAACGTGTTTTGTCATTATGTCCAGGGAAGGTTGAGTTTGTTTCAGATGTTTGCAGATTGAACAGAGTCAGTCCATCCTCCTGAGCTGTTTTGCTTTGCAACTCAATAGAAAACAGATGGAAACAGAAATAATGAGTGTCTAATGGCGCTCAGGATGATTTTCTTTGAGAGTCAGCCCTGTGATATAAGGCCCAACTGGACACAAAAGCACAGGTGTGAACCCCAGAGCTAAAAAAAAAAAAAAAAAGCTTAAATGATCAAACAGTGGACTGACTGACTTCTGTCTCCTTTAAATATGGGAAGTTGTGGTTTTTCCTGTCCATAGTAAAGTGAATCTTTGATTTTGGACTGTTGACACCTTCAGCTTTGGGAAATTGTGACAATTTTTTACAATTTTCTTTTCCTGTTTTTGAACGTGTGGTCAGACTCTTAGGCTTGTTTAAATTCTTTAATTAGTCGTAACTCAATCTAAATTCATAAACCTTATTTAGACTAGCTATTTTGAGGGGATGCATTAACACTTTGGTCTATTTTTGTTCAGTGGAAAAACGGTCAAAGGGTAACTACGATATTTTCTTACCTTGGAACGTATTTTCCTATGTTTTCCGTGTCTAAACGAATAATAGGAGCAACAATGTTTAAAATTGGTCCAGTGTTGAGCGAGAGTGCTGCAGCCAGCCGCCACAATGTAACCCTCTCAGGACTTTTGCACCGTTAATTTATGTCCACTAAAAGTACTTGTTTTTGTCACTGACATGTTCAGATTATTATTCTAAGTGAACAATATTATGGAAATGATCCCTACAGATATAGACCCCTTTTTTTAAAGTGTAGGTTCCATTTTGTTTAACCAGAAATGGCCCCTGAAATCACTAATGCCAAACCCATTAGACTCTGTTTAAACAGTAATATTATTGTGTATTGAGGCAGCATATTTTCCCATCTAACTGGGTGAATTAAGGATTTATTTCAGCTAAACCAGAATTGGCGATTGTTGGAAAAGTTGAAAGACGAACCAAGATGGTTTTATGACTCTTAAAATAATGACCTGAACATGCCAGTGGCAAATCAAACACTTTCACTGCAAGTAATTTGATGCCAACATGCCCCGAATGGTTACATCGCAGCCTGTTTCACCTCGCTAAAACTGAACCAGTTTCAAAAATTAGTGTCCCCACTGGTCACTCAAGACAAAACAAAAAAAGGAAAATAGGGTCCAGACTGGAAAATCCCACACTCACCTTTATGTCTTACGGTATCAAAAATGTATTGTTTTGATACCTGTACTAAAACTCGGTTAAGTTAGGCGCCAAAAGAGTGACTCGGGGGTGACGTTTTTCTCTAGGCCAATGAGGAAGTCAACATTGCATTGGTTCCCTTGCTGCATGTGTGCACCACAGACCTTATTTCAGACATTTAACAAAAAACCCACTCAAATACTCACTGACTAATAAGACAAGGGAACCACGAGTGCAAAAAAGCTAACTTTTGCCAGGTTTTTGGACTCATTCCTTGGGCACTCTATATCAGTTTTTTTTTTTTTTAAATATACCCTGTCCTGAATAGTAGAAAAAGATTTCCACACACCTACATCTATGTAGCGTTTCACTGTGAAACACTGTGGAAAAATTAAGCTACAGACTTAAACAATGGTTACAAAATATGACACAACACAGTTATTAATGTTACACCAACATGATAACCTTATTCTTAATAGGTGTTATTTGTTTCTTTTTCTTCTTCCTTCTTTTCCTCTTGTACCATTTAACACTTTGTTCAACACTTTATCCAACAATACAAGGTACAAAAAACGTCAGGTATAAAACCAGACCATAACAATACATGAGAGCTGAAAACATCAGTTGCAATGAGCGCTGAATGACAATCTGTAAAAGGTGAAAATTAAATAATTATCAATATCTAAAATAAATACATAGATATCAATACATAAATATTAGGAAGTGTTATCATAAATAAAATAAAAATGGACATGAGAAAAAAATAATTTCACATTAGGGGGGTTTCATCGAATATTTTCTTTGTAAATTTTTTTTTTTTTTTAATTGCTTTTTTTGTTTAGCATTGAGTTAAAGTCAATCAAAGAAAGATGGAAAGAGGGTTGTGAACCTAAAAATAAAAATAATTAATTTCTGTATAAATACACAGGAACGTAAGAAAATGATTCCATTGTCAGTTAGCTGGGGAGAAGTTGGGATGATGTGCAACTGCTCTCATATCGTCTATTAAATATGAAGCTGTGAGCCACGAAGACGTTACCTTATTTTAACTTAATTTAGTTCAGGTGCGCGGATTAAAAACAAATGCGATATGACGTGTTAATTAGTGAACCTCAGGCAGCTGTTGGTGGACTGTCCTAGCTTTGAACACGGCTAGGCTAACGTTAGCTTAGTCCACCGTTAATGCTAAACTAAGCTAACGGGTTTACTAACGGATAAACATGCTAACTCTGCGAAAGCTAACAGCGTATTTCCCAAATTGTCGAGTTCCTCCTTCCTTAAACACAGAGGTGAGTCTGAAATATTCTCAAAGACAACATTTAGGTTTAGCTCTACGTTAGCTAAACAAAATATAGCAAATTAGCTAGTTCCTGCAGTCCAAGAAACACCTTTAGACCAAGCTAAGCTAGGTTTCACACAGAAAATCAGTACTAAGATATTTAAAAAGTACTGTAAACTCGTTATTGTATGTATTTGAACGAAAACTGCATTATATTTGTGTTATTAAGGACTGAATATGATAGCTTATACTCAGTGTGCCTGGATAGAAAGATAGAAAGCTGTTCATTAGTAACATGTTGCATTTAGCTTGATTGGGGTCTTCTATGGTCATTATTTTTCATGATAAAGCACATTTAATGGCCTCTAGTTGTGCTTGATATGTTATCTTTTCCTATCTTTAACTTAAAGTCTATTTTCTGACATTTCTAAAATAGCCCATCTTCTCTCTTGACTTTCCAAAAGAGAAGTTGGTCAAATTTCTGTGATCATTTGTTCACAGATACTGTAGGTGTCCCTGTTTCCATGTTTATATTTACTTTTATCCCTGTGTTTGTTGTCCTCTTTCCACCAGAGGACACTGTTGCTCCAAAAACCCCAGCCTCTGCAGCCATGTTGGGATCAACAGGTAAGGCAGTCTGGTGAACACGGAGTTACACAGTTCATGATTGAAGATGATTCAGATGCTTAGGCTGTTAACGGTGCTGTTCAATATATGACAGCAGGATTGATGATATTGACGAGAGGTGGTGATATGTGTTATTTTTCTCAGGCTGTGTATTTTTTTCTTTGATATTTTAGTTTACTTGAGATGAGGAAATAGTATCACGACTGCTGCAAAACAGACACCTTCTGAAGAGACGGCAGACAATAAACCAAAACCAGAAATATTACTGATACCTAAAGAAAAGTTAATCCATGTTGATTTATACAATTAAATCTTTCTTATTAATTAGTGAATGTATTAGAATAGTTTATGACAAATACTGCATGTACGTAGTAACTTGAAATTTGAAGACAGTTTGTTCGGTAACAGCATTCTGTCATTTTGTATTTGTATTTTTCTTCTGTGTATGGTTTGTGTATGTACATACGTGATTGTATGTGTTTTATCAGCTCCCAATTCCCTGAGCCTTGCTGATAACTCTCATCCTGCTTCCAGGACTGAATCATTTTTTGTGAGTATAACCGACCAAGTATGATTAGTTTATCAAACGCGTGCATATGTATTTCACGAGAGAGAGTCCAAAAAAAAAGGGGAAAAAAAGTGGTATGATTAATTTACCAGCATTCCGCAGGGTCAAGGAAATTGATGCAGGATAATTGGGCACATAGGGAATCCTTGGCAATTTGTGCTTTCAGACTCTACTTGAGAAATTAGATGTCAGTGCAAATGTGAAATTGCTCCTCAATGTTCTCAAAGATTCCATGAAAATTTAAACATAAATCTTAAGTATTTCCAGCAAAGGGATTCTTTCCCTTTTTTTTGTGCCAACTTGAAATGAAGCCCTGTGAAAATGATCTGAATGAAGTGAAAGTGTATGAGGGGGGAAAAAGACATCCGAGCCTGTGTAAAGTTGGGGCTGCACTCCGAGGAGGATGTCGGGGCTCTTGCTCTCGGTAAAATCCTCATGCAAGAATTCATTAGATTCTTTTTGACAGGAAGTAAAGTTTGAATTCATCCGAAGACATGTAATTATAATATTCAAGATATGTACACCTATAACGCAAAATATAACTCAGACAGTGTGGTATAGCCTACTTTTTTTACTCTGGTTGTCAGGGTAGAAGTTGGAAGGTACAGACGTACGACACATGTGTTCATATGAATGAAAATAAATTACGCAGGAATTAATAATTGATATAAAGAGCATACATTTGTCAAGTTCAGGAGGCCATTGATTGATAAAGTTGTATGTTTTAGTTCGACAAAAGTTTGAATCTTTTTTATTTTGAAAAAGTATTCAGACTCTGATAAACCATTTTTTAAATTCAATAGTCATTAATTACGTTTTATCAATTTTGATTAAATCGCAAGCATTACAAAAAATTAATAAATCATCATCATCATCACCGAGTCTGATCAAAACTTGGGGGGAAATTTTATATTCATGCAAGATCAAGATAAACTGATCGCTTAAAAGTCTTGCTCCAAACTCCTAGTTATATTTAAATGTTAGTGTTTATTCCTCACGGACACACAGTGCGAAAGAAAATGCTAAACAAGAATATTTTTGGTAAGCATACTACATACTGACACTCTGGAAAACGGCTTCATTTGTCCTCATTAAAAGCTTAAAAGTCCATGAATAAATAATAATTAAAGAGGATACTTTTTTCCCCCTTTTTTATCTTCGGCCTTATGCAAAATACACTCACTGACTAAATAAATATGCTCCATAAAGGCTGTTTAGAAACGTGCCCTCCCCCCCTACTTCCACATTTAGATAGCTGACATGCACCTAAAGATCACATCCTACATTGGCTGTTGGTTTTGGAGGGAAAAATTGGACCTCCGAGAGTCAACTTAATGCAATTAAGTGAGGATGATGAGTCTTTCTCTCTCTGTGCTGCTTGAATCAGTAAGCAAGGCAGAATCAAAACTTAAAGGCAAGAAGAAAAGAAAAGAGCGGGAGATGAGCGTGCACAGACCGGTCCCAGCGGTTTAATTATTTTAATTATCTCTCCTCTTTCAGCTTTCCTAAAAAAGAGGCCATTAAAGGATGCCCGTTTGGGTTAATCTGATTAAAAAAACAAGATGGAGGGAGAGATGAAAGGCTGCAGATGTCAGTGCTAATCAGGGGAGTTAAAACTGCTATTTGTGAACTGGGACGGTTGTTAAAGTGGGTAGAAAGTGCGTGCAGTGTGAGTGTTTTTTTAAATACGTTTTTCCTCACTTCAAAACACCTCCTTCCCGCAGCCTCTGTTGATAAACTCTCTCTCATGCATCTCCTCAAACTAACGCCATGTTTGATTCTCCACCGCGCTCTGTAACTGTGCTGGCAGCAGGTCAGGCAAACACGGCACGACTGGAGAGAAATATTAAAAGTTTAAGTTTAGTCCCCAGTGATATGGCTTCGTTTTCGTAAAGGAAGATGCCATTTGAGGAAGTGATGAAAGCAGCATTAGCAATTAGCAACACCAGAGTGAATATTTCTTGGATTTTGCAGAAAGTCGGCCAATAAGACACATCATTATCGATTTACCAGCCTGTGTTTTTTTATTCTGAGGCAAAACATAATAATTAACTGCTCCTCATCAAGTCATTTTTGTCAGTAACTTAGTCCTTAAAGGGTTATTTTCTTAAAACAAGTGAAGAAGGTCTGTCAGTTTCCTCTGCACTTCAACTCCTCTCATGCATTTTCTAAAACTAGATTTTGTTTTTCTTGATTCTCATGGAGCAAACTGTCCTTTTCTTACTTGTTTCAGTATAAAGGTAGCGAGGAGGAACAAAGTTGAGGCAGGTGTATCTCAAAGTCCACCAAGTACAAAACATTTGTGCACTCAGATTAGTCAGAATGGCTTTTTAATTGTACAGTATCCTTTTAGTTCTATGTTCGACACAGGGGAGTAAATAGCCGGTTTGGTTATTTAGTGTTTTAAGATGTAGATGGTCTCTTCTATGATAGTTTTACATTGAAAACATGCCTAAATTTTCTCACAGCACCAGCAAAGTTTTTCCACTTATTTTAAGATTTAATTTTTTTAGAGACATTTTTAATATTTTTATGTAAAAATCGGTTTTGGTTTTAACTTACTTAAGAAGATGGAGATGATTATTGCAGTGTAATTATTTAATGTGGTTATAAGAAGCCGTAGGTATCAACTTTATATCACTCAGCAGGCCCAATGCAACACTGTCAACTTTGATAATGCAGGGAGTTGTTAAAGTTCCTCTGACTGCAGAGCTTGACATTTGTTCAGGCAAGAATGAGCACAAAACCAGCACAGGTGTTGAGCCACAGCATGGCGAGAGAGGAGGGGAAAGGAGAGGGGAAAAAAAAACAAAGATCTACTTTCAAACTAAATCAAGCAGAAGGAATGTCCTGAGTGTGTACAGAGATGGACGGGAGCCCATGCAATATTAAAGCGCCATGTCTGGCAATGCCAACCGTGCCACTCCTCTCCGCGGCTCCCGCCCTCCCGGCTTCCCGGCCATCGGCTCTTCCCTCAAGGTGACACTTCAAAGCGGGCACGCAGACGTGGCAGGCCTGGCTGTCGGCATGGAGCCAGTCCCCCCCCCACCCCAACCCCTCCCCGTCCTCCTCTTTCTCTCCCGCCCACCACCCATTCTACCCTGCTACCCCCACCACCACCACCACCACCTCAAAGACACAGCTCCTACCCCTGCTGGGCCAGGTCAGCGCCAAGATCCACACCGCTCGCCGCCTCGGGAGCCGCTGTCAAAAAACTCTTCCCCACAAGCTTAATTAATAACGGGCCATTCCTAATGCAAACCCTCTGAATCTGCAGCCTGTTTCCCTCCGATCCTATTGGTGAGTTCTGAGGCCTCGACAGAAGGCAGACAAGGAGAGGAGGGCTGGTTGGGGATGCATCCAAATCATTTGAATTTCGATGATTGGGATTCACATGCATTATTCTTCGCGCTTTATAACCTATTTTCTGTGTTGTACAGTGTGCCTGCCTGCCCGCCTGCCTGTCTGTCTGGGTGTTTTTTTTAAAGATGTCTCTCTTCTGCAGATGATTGGAGACACTCGAACCAAAGAATATGGGGCTGCTGTCCTCGGCCTGTCTGACAGGTGGGGTAGGAAAAACCTAAATGTACACACATACACACACCCAGTCTGCATCAGCTGGGTCCAGGGCCTGTAATCACCTCTCAAACCTGGAGGGAGAATTTTACAGAGCGCGCCGTGATCGATATTTGCCGATCCGTCTGCCCGTATCAACCTCAAATAAAAGCAGAGAGCAGGAGACAAGGCAGCACAGGCAGGTCGTGGGGAGGTCTGCGGCACCCCCGTTTGATGTCTGTGAAAGCGCTCATCAGTGTGTAGAACCGGCCTCATCTCGGCACGCCGGGTCACCGCCGCCTCACCCCGAGCAGCGCACGGCTGATTGTCTCGCTGTCGGGGCGAGCGGGGTTGTTGTTTTCCGAGGTGAGAGGACGGATCTTTTCCGGCAAGCTGGGCTTCGGTTTTTTAATAGGGCCCCAGCTCCGGCACCTCGCAGGCCCGCTCAGGCCGACACGCTGATGATGAGGAGGGGAACTTGTCCAAATTCTCTCCTCCTCCTCCTCCTGCCAGTCCTCAGCTCGTGTTGTTACTGTATTTTTATTCACTGCATGTGCTCCTCTGTCTCGTCTGTTGCATTCTTGATGGACCGAGCGGGGGAAAAAAGTGCAGGCTAAACAACCCCGTGTGCCTCGAGAAGCCGTGGTTAAATGGTACACAGCTCGGAAACATAAGGTCTGCAAGTGCGAGCGCAGCCACGAGAGCATTGCGGCATTTAGGGCAAGGAGCTGGTTACGTTAGCTGACACACTGATATAATTAGGTCGTAATAAATAAGAAAGGCAACGGGGAGCGAGGGCGTGTCTCAACAGTGGCCATTAGAGAAACCACATAGGTTGCATTTTGGGAAAAAAAAGTCACCTGTCTACCTGGAAATACACACACTTTCTCTTTTTCCTGCTCAGTCTCACACACATTTACTCATTGTCCTACTTGCAGAGTCCTTATGAGTGTTGTTCTAAACCCCAGAAGCCCTGGCCCTTTAAGTGAGCTAACTGGGGTGGTTGTAGGCTCAAACCAACCTTAATTAGTACACTTACTGCACAGCGAGGGCAGGTACGAAGGCGAGCCTCCGCACTGCAGTTTCCCTCAGATTAAGCCTCTTTTAGACGAGGCTGTAACCTCCCACAATGATGCGGTAATTAACTTCATTAGCTTTCGATTCTCTTTTAGTTTTGGCAAAGTGGGTGAGGCTTAGTTTTGGCCTCCGTTGAGATAAGAGTCGCAGAAATCGGTTAATCTTGTCTGTCTGTGTTTTATCTCCACCAATGTTGCTGTATTTCACGCGTGCTACCTGCTGTTCATCTTGGCGACATGCATGTGCATGAGCGGGTTGTAATGAGTCAGGCATCGGGTTTTAATAAGCAGAGCTTTACCCACAGATCCTTCTGTGATTTGCATCCATGTCGGACACGAGGCGTAAAGCGGGGTGATTGATTCATGGCTCGTCCCATATTGGAGCGAGGGAGAGGGAGGAGAGAGAGAGAGAGAGAGAGGAAGGCCATAGATTTATTATCAAGCTCAGCGACAAAGGGAGGAAGAGAGTGTGCATATGTTAATCCGCTGGCTGAACGATGATCAAAGACTGGAACAAGCTGAGCCCTGCTGATCGCCTCGGGGCAAACGATGCTCTCCAAGCAGCTGGGAAAGTGTGCAGACGAGGAGTAAACAGATAGTTAGAAAAATCAATAGCCGAGGTTCGGGCCGCGGCTTGGTCTGAAGGTCAAAGAAGGCTGGTGTCTGTGGGTGCTCAGAGGGAAGTCTGGAAACCAGGGGCGCTTTTAGGCCAATCTAAGAGAAGTGATGTGTTTACAGCTGAGTTGTGTCCAGGCATGAAGGAAGTTCAAGCTGAGGTTACGGCTGCTCTGGTCAGTTCGGAGATAAAAAAAACCCCACCATGAAGAAGAAAACAATTCTGGCTCCGACTCAAACATCTAAAGATTTAATTCATGGGCAGTGGCATGGGTGTGTGTTTGGAGAGAGGACCTCGCATCCGCTCATTTGGGTTTCAAAGGAAGAAGGATTTTCTTTTTAGTGTCAAAACACCCTGCGTGGGACTCGTTTGTTCGTTATCTGTTGTCCCACCTTCTTCTTTAGACTGACCCAAAGTATTCCCACAAGGCCTTTACCTCTGGTACCCATGCTGGCGGGCTGCTTTGGGAATTTGTGCCATCCCTGTGATCCCGTCCTCAAGGCTCAGTTTTGGTTTGAATTTTGCAATTTCCATCGTCAAAACATCCGATTCTCCTATATGTCCTCACGTAAATATTGCAGAGAGTCGAGCGCTTTCTTTTCATCAAAGCAGTCACCTCGCAGCTTCATAGGCTCCAATAGCTGTTGAAAAATAAAAATATTATCTGTCATTGTTCTGTTCATTATAAATTCAAGTCTTTGTTTGCCTATAGCTGAATAATTAAGATGACTTAGCTTTTTACCCCCAAGCTTTGGCGTCTTTTGACTTCCTCCACTTCTGAAGCGGATTGTTTTTGTGATTAGTCATTTTGTTTAATCTGGTAATGATGGCATCCCCTCAGGCTAAATGCCTGATTTGTGCTTACCAGTTTATTTATTCATTTGTACTTTTGACGTGTTAATCTGCATAAACGGCGCAGAGCTCCACCAGGACCCCCAAACGTTTCTCTGCACCTGTCAATTACAACAAATCTAAGACACCTGGAAGCAGCCACCCTGGCCTCCGCGTCTTGATTGGGTTAGAAGTCTGCCTGTCAATCAGCCCTGATCTCCCTGGTCCTGTCAGGGAAATACTGATATTCAGCCCTTCATCTGTACTTCAAGACTGCAGCATGCATTGATCAGAACTGCCGCTAATTATGATTGATAAGAGAATGTGCAGTACAGCACAGACACAAACAGTACAGTACCGCACAATGCATTTCTCTTTTTCACTCTGAGGCAGTGCTTCCTAACTTTTTTGGCTTGTGACCACCTGTCACTGGTTGTGTATATTATATTTATTCATGAATTGCATTTATCTGAATAATTTTAGGGCCTGAAGAGGTAAAATCATGCAGTAATTCACAAGAAAAAAAGCAGAGACTAGAGAGAAGCCTCAAAATATGTATTTAATTTTGTGTAGCTGAAAGATTTTGCTTTCCTATCCTGTTAATCTTGCTATTTACTACTTCTGACCCACTGCTTTAAGGGAGCTCAATTTGTAAGGCAAGCCAAAAATTGAGGATAAAGTAGAAAGTACTAAAGCTGCACAGTCTTCCAAACATGTAATTTTTTTGGTATCCAAATCTGGATCTGAAAAAAAAAACACACACGTTGGTAGACAAATTGATGATGTCTAGAATTATTAGGACTTTGTATAAACAATGCGAACTCACGACTCATTACCCCTGATTTATTGCCACCGAGTGTATTGTGCTGCTGTGGTACAAATTTAGCAGGATCCCTTGAATTAAATTTGTCTATGTGCAATGTAAGTTATGATGCATTTGCACAATATAAGAGTGATGGCAGTGTCATGTCAAATAGACCAGTGTTTCCCAAACTTTTTCCTTAAGGGACCACTTTTCTATTAATGAGTAAGCTAATTAAGATAATGAGTACGAGTAAGTGAGATATTCCATATTATATTCAATAGATAACAAAAACAGTACGGAACAACTGATAAACTGCACAATTAACCTAAATAGTGGACACAATAACTGCAGCAAGTTTGTGTAAAATGAGCAATTATGAATTTTGAGCAGATTATCTTCTGTGAATATTACATCAGAGGTTAACCTTCCTAATTTGTGCGAACATTTTGTGTTATGTTTTTAATTTTTAACAACCATGTGTACTGATAAGGCTTCTTTATTGAGAAATTTTGTGTTTCCCTCTTCCATTTGCTCGGCCATTGTTCTTTTAGCTCTCAGATTGTTTTAAGTCTGTACTGTTGTAATGCAGGACAAGGCTGTTGAGCAGAGAGTGACTTTTCTATGAATAAAGCTTGTATCTGGTACTTTACAGTGCCCTAACCCTGGGAGATTTAAATGTATAGCTTGACTAATACTGTAAACTTTAAAAATAACAATTTCATTTGGTTTTCTTCACTGTAATGCACACAATGCTGAAACCGAGGCCTAGTGTATATGTTTTGAAAAAGTTTTCTTACACTCTTTAAAAGCTTTGGCCATGAAGCTTTGGCAACCCTAAGTGGGGGCCAGGACCCCCAGGTTGGGAACACCTAAATGACTTTGGCAACAAATTATAGGAAATACCATAAACAAATGTGTGTATGTACAGGAAGATTCATCTAGTACCAGGGAATTTGGGGAAAATGTTACCCCTACACCTCACAATGAACCCAAAATGCAAACTTCTTTGGCTCTTTCTTTCCACTAACTGTCTCCAAAATCTGTTGGATAGTTTTAGAGATGCTACTAAATGAGCAGACGTACTGAAAACAGATTCCTGTGTACTGACACTGATCACAGTTTGCAGCATATAACGACAGCATTTATATTTTTGACCTAAGAATAGTTGAACTGGATAACTAGTCTGCTGTGAGAGTTGAGAACATACCAAACGTCAGAAGGAACCGGCTGACCTCTCGGGCTGCAGCCTGGCCATTAGCAAATCCTCCGGTATGTTGTCGGACAGTTGGAGACCTATAATTTACTGCAGCATGCCTCAGTTAGCCCTACAGCAGGCCTCTGGTTATCTGATGCAAATGTTCCCAAATGAAACGAATGGGAAATATCAACAAGCTCTGAGTAATTGCGGCTGATAAAAAATGCATGGGGGTTGTGGTGCCGGACTCGCTTCCCGCAGACGCAGAGAAGTTATCTCTCATTACCCGGACGGTGATAAAGTGCACAGACTTTGCCGTCAAGCAAAAGCAATGCATTCAGCTCTGTCTAATAAAGGCTGCTGCCTACCACGCACTTGCTCGTGAAATCCATTTGCAGCCGTTTGTTACGGAGAAGAAATATTGTTACTGGCTGCAGCGATTAATTTTCTCTCTCTGTGCTTTGACGCTTGTCTCCGTAGTTAAAAAACCCTGCATATGAAGTCTAGATGTTTTATTCATTGTAAAACTTAATTTATATACAAGTAAGGATGTACACTATATGAAGATTTCACACTAACAACCCCCACAGTACATTTAAAAAGTAGAGTCTGTTGCAATTCTTCATTGGTGTACTGGGAATTACGATATCAGTTAGTTTTCAAGTGCAACTTGTCTTTACGTGTTCCTTGCTGCACCAGAATTCAAGACCTCAGTCCTTCTATCTGCCACCTGAATGTCAGGAGTCAGGACAAGCACTAATTCAATCTGCCATGCAAAACAGCTGTTTGGCTCCAAGAAATCTGAATAATAAAGAGGATGACACGACGGCTGTCGCTGCGAGCACAGCAGGGGATCCAAACTCCACAAACGAAAAACATGAGACTAGATTATGAGGAATGGATGAGGGTGGTTTCATGGCAAAGATGAGCAGCTTTTCTGTGCTGCCGGGAAACTTGTAGTCTGTGGAGATTTGAAAAATATTCGAAAAAGAAAAGTACATGTGGTTGGTGCCTCGAGTTAAAAAATCTGGGAAAGGTCAGCTGAAAGACGGAACCAATGTTTTTCCATGTTTTAGCCCATTTGCTACTTTACATTAACTTACTGCCGTCTGTTTTGAAAACTAGGTCTTTTTAAAAATGTTTTTCTGACCTTCCAAGCAGTTATTGGTCTCCTTTCAGTTCAGTTTGGTATTAAATCAATGTGCAGACCTCAGACTTGCTCAAGATAGATACATAATCCATCCCAGTGAATGTCATGTCAACTTTTATTTTGAACTTTTCAGAAGCAGGTCAGAATTAAGATATATCTCTTTCAGGTCTCTGACTGTTAGAATTGCATCGTATTTGAACCTTTTTGCATTCAGAACTGCGTTAATAATCAAGGGACGGTGATGACCTTCTGTCATTTGTCCACCTCTTGGGTCGGAAAATGTCCAATACTTACCAGTCACCTACAAACTGATGACACTGCAGTCAGCCTCAGTTATACTGTGTGCTTAGTGCTATTTGTTAGTATGCTAACATGTGCTAATTAAGGCATAAACAAAGATGATAAACATGGTCAACAATATATCTGCTGAACATTAGCATGTTTGGATTGTCACTGTGAACATATTAGCATACTGCCGTTAGCATTTAGCTCAGCACTAGTACAACTTCCCAGCTTAGACTCTTGTTTACATTGCTGTCTTTTTGTCCGTTTTTATTACATTAACTGTACTTTACTTTTTTTGGGGGGGGGGTTCCAAGTCTCAAATACCCCAGCAGTAAATCCAAGACATAACTTCTGGTTTTTGTAACATGTCTTAAGTCTGATGATGCGTTCACATGGAATCAGGCAGACGGTAGACAGCAGACACACAACACCCTCTGCATGGCTCGGGAAAACAAACAGTCTGACAGAACATACAATATGTTGCAAAGGTTATGTCGAATTGTTTACAAAAAATTGAATAAAATTATTTCCTTTATTATCAAATGCAGTTATTCTAGTTATGTCCAGTAATTGTCCAGATAACCCCTGTTTTCTTCTTGTGTCATTGATTGTAAATTCCATCACAGAGGACGGCAAAAAGTTAAAATAATACACCTAATTGTACCATCCTACTCTTGCCCACTAAAATTATATCCGGTTTTCGCAGCATTAGCCTTGCTCTGGATGGGAGCATGAGGTAGTTTGGAAGCAGTGTATTACCCCCAGATAATAACAAAAACTTTTAAATGTAGGCAAAGAAGCAAAAGGTGTTCACAATGACACATCAACCAACTGGATGGTGTCCAATTGCTTCCTGGAAGACATGAAAAATGATATATTTTTAAATATATGCTGTGGAAAATGTTGGACAGTTATGTAAAGCATGAAACATGCAGAAACCATATTAATAACATTCATTGTTCTGCTCAACCTTTCCAAATTCTTTTAAAATTGCTGTCAAAAAATGATCCCTTCTCGATGACAGATAACATTTCTGTGAACTTTGAGTTCTTCATGTTGCCCATGCAGATGAAAGGATCATCAGCAATTCAGAAAAAAACTTCACTTCTCAACTAGGGTTAATGCTTGTGGCAGTGCACTGACGTCAACAGCTGTTCTCAAACAAGCCCTTTGATGACTCATTGACAGCAGAAGCTCCCGATTGCCACTTTCACTAACTGGGGAAATGTCAGCGTCTGCGCTCAACGGAGGCTGATCACAGTCCCTCTACAGCTCCCGCCTGCCAGAACGTGGCAGTGATGAAATAGCTGTGGTGTTAATGGATGTGAGAGCAATCTTGACCCCCTCCAAAGAGCAGGCTCTCTGTCTCCATTAAAAAAGGGCCTTTACTTTGGTCTGGATCAGAGCCTCAGCTCTCTCTGTGCCACGGGGAGTAGCCAGACAAAGGTAATTGTACGCCTCCTCTGCCCCTCCACCTCCACGTCAGGGCCCAGGGGAGTGCCTGTGGAGGACATGGATTTTGAAATTGAGAGAAAACACACACAGACAAGTAATGATTAGGTTATTAGCGCTGAGGTGACTAATTACCTAATTGTACTGTCAAAAGGGGGAGCAGGAGGGGGAGCTGGGCTGCAAGGTGAGGAGAGGAGAGGGGAGCAGAGGTGGAGTGTTCGGAGAGGCTCCCCAGGCTGGGCTGTAGGGGTGGGTCCCTCACTACGTCTCTCTTTCCCCGCGGCATCCCCCCAGCCTGCTGTTCAGGTCCCGGTGACATCTGCTCATAGCACGGCGTGTCCTCCCTCCGCCCCCCTCAGAGGCCGAAGTCATCGCCCCCCCTCCACACCCCTGCATGCCTCCCCGTGCAGATGTTGCAGTCCCTGGGTCCTGCCTGCGTGGAGAGCGTCAGGCCCGTTTGATGTGTGATGAAACAGAATCAAGCGAGCCACTCGGGGGCTCTGGGAGCAAAGGGGGTAGAAGGGGCGAAGCAGGGTACCAGGGAAGATAGGAGTGGTGGAGGGGGAGGAGGGGAGGTGGGGAAGAGTACAGGGAGGAAGGGATGTTGGGATAAGTCTCATTACAATATCAATCAGAGGCCGGGCACAGAGCACAGGGTTGGGATGTCCCTGCACTGGAGGTCAGAAACCTCAGGAGGAGGATGACGGGAAGGGGAAGAGGGGAGGACACAAGGAGAGGAGAAATGAGGAGAGAAAAAATGAGTGAAAACGAGAAAAGAAGGGAGGAGAGGTGAGAAAACAAGATGAGAAGAAAGGAAGTGAGTCGAGGAAGATAGGGGAAGCAGACTTAAGGAGAAGAAAGAAAGGAAATGAGATGAGGAGGAAACGAGGGGAAGAGAATGATCAATGAGAGAGGACAGGGCAAGAGGAAAAGAAACCAGAGGAGAGGAGAGGAGAGCTGAAGCAGGGGGCAATAAAGTATGATATAAAATAAGAGAGGAAAGAAGACAGAAGATGGAAGGAAAATAGATGAGAGGAGACAAAATGAGATGAGAGGAAAGGAAACAAGATAAAAGTAGAGGAAACATCAGGGGAGGAGATGAAAGTCAGTGAGAGGAGACAGGGCAAGAAGGAAAGAGGACAGGAGAGGAAGCATGAGGAGGAAATAGGAGAGACGACTGGACAAAATGTTGATGGGAGAGAAAGTGAGATGAAAGAAAAGAAAGAAATGAGATCAGGCAAGAGAAGAGGAAACAAAGTAAATGAGATAAAGGGAAAGAAAAAGGAGATGAGATGAACGTAGGTGGGAGATTGCAACTAAGGAAAGGAAACGAGAGAATGCAAGAGGAAGGCAAAGGAAAGAAAACAGCTGAGGTGGAGAGTAGATGAGATAAGAAAAGAAATGAGATTAAACAAGGAAATGTAGAAGAGGAAAGTGGACGACAGGAGACAGAGTGAGAGGAAAGTAAACCAGAGGAGAAGAGAAGACGGTAAGGGAAGAGAAAATTAAAGGAAAAGAAAGTACATGAGAAAGGACACCATGCAAGTAAAGGAGACCATAGGAGAGAGGAGGAAATGACAATAGAGGAGTGGAAGTACTTTATATAGTAAGTAGATGAGGGGAAGGGAAATAAGATTAAAAGAGACGAAACAAAAGTGAAGGAAAGGAAAGTAAATCAGAGAAATTGTGATAAGAGGAAGCAAGAGTAGAGGAGCTGGTCGCAGCTTTCTCTCATGTCTCCTTCCTCTCTTTCTTCCTCCAACATGGCTTCCCTCCCTCGTCTCTTTCGCTCTGTGTTCCTCTATATATTCCCTCATTTACTCCTGCATCTCTCTGCCTAATCTTGCTCCCTGTGCAGTATGTTAATTATTGTTGTGAAAGAACAGAAAGTTAATGACGACAACGAGGAGAAAGATGATGATGATGATGCGGTTATGATTACCACTTAGTGCGGGCAGCACCGTGCCACGTAGAGAAAAGTTTAACGGCAGGAAGTGGGTGAAGAAGCGCTAACAGGGGATCAGGTGAAGCGATGGATAGGTTAGCAGTTAAAGATCAAAGTGAAAAACAAAGGCGGATTTCAAACGGGCCCAGAGAGCTTGGCAACAGACCCGCGGCTCCTCTGATAATACTTAGATCTATAAATGTTTCTTTTTTTATTTATTTATTTTCTTATTTATTTTTAAAATTATTCATCGCCATAATAATTTGGGCCTAACAAGCACTTGAGGGAGACGGCTTCCTTTTGCATCTCTCTCCCCCATTTCTTTAGTTCCCCGCTCCGTGGTGCTGGGAGCTCGGGGATTTGGGGGCACTATTAGAGAGAATTTCTTTTATTTGCTGCTAATGAATGATATGCATGATACTATTTTCTTTTTTCTTGTGTACTTTGTGGGGGTAACTGCGAGGATTGGGGCAGGAGCTGGAGAATTGGACTCTTTTTCAAGGCTTTGTTCATTTAACCCTCTTCTCGCCTTCCGAGAGAGTGCACGAGGTTGTTATCGTCACTTTGCCGGATTTCCAATTCAAATATGCAATCATACTTCACTTGACACCAGTGATATGGCATAGTTTGACTTTGTTTTTCTATTTTCAGTCACAGTGTATGTTTATGAAATATGGGTTAACTGGTCTGTAGATACAGGAGAGGCACAGCAGGTCTGTAAACATCTCTGCTACCGAGAGAAATAACTGCACATTTATTGTTCTTGATTCTTTAAAGGGCTCCAACTGTTTTTTTAATGCCCATACAGTGCAAAACAGAGCAATTTACTCCATGTAATGGTGGGCTGACGATGCACAGTTTTATTAATCTTCTATGTGAAGTTAAAGCACGCTACACATTTTAATCGGCTTCTCTGCACTCCCAAAACATACCACTTTTAATGTCACAACCATATGGATGAATTGATCGTGTTGATAGCCTTTTTGTGCTTGCGGAGTTACATGGACTTGTGTTGATTGTGCTACTACTGAAACAATCATTTGTCTTTCATTTTTTCACACTGTGTCACCATTTGAATATATATAATTGATTATTTCTAGCCTCTTAAGAGCCTGAGTTGTTAGTCGGTGTGCAGGCATGTTTTCCTCTGCTATGGGATTGTTGGATGCACCAGGGCCGCCGCCAGGGGGGGTACACGGAAGCTAGCAATATTCATGTTTCTCCTATTAATACAAGATAAGCAATGATAACCACATTTGATTTTAACCAAACAAAAAAACAAAGCATTGTGTTTATTGTTGCTATAATAAAATTTATTCTTTTTTATAAAATTTTTATTATGATGTATCCCCCCCAGTTGCGAAAAAAAAACTGCAGGGAGCCAGCCACATGACTTAAGAAATTTACTGATCTAAATCATTAACTATTTAAAGATGGACGCACATCTCCACTTGCCACCACTGTACAAACATGAAGCCAAAATATCCTGGATACAGATGCTGCCATCTTGTGCTAGTGATGTCATTTGGAGCCAGAGTCTGTACAGTTGCGATTCCTGTGTGTGTCGGGTTTCCACCCTTATGCTGGTCCGATCAGTCCTGAGCAGCACCATACATTGCGAGCACACTGTTTGGCACACATAGCTGTCAATCATGACGTAAAATTCCTGTTTTTATGGCATCAAACTAAACTTACCAGCAAAAACAACACTTGAGCATACATCATCGGTGAGAGCTCCTGACAGTTATCCCGTCAATAATTTTTTTCATGGATTCATTAAACAAGATGAGTAATGCTCATTTAATCTTATCTCACAGTTAAAGGTGTGCTACGCAGGATTGTCAGGTAACTGTAAACATGCTCACCAGTGAAAGTTAAAGTAAAAGCCAACCCCAGATTCACTTTTGTTTGGCATTTTGCCGCACTATATTTGCGGATTTTTCAGCACTGTGTCATCTGGATACCTGATGCTCACAGTCTGGGCACCTGGTCGCTACCTTTTTAGCCCCAGCCTCACTCGAACTCTGTCAGGGTACACGCCCATAAACATCCCAAACACAGAAAACATGAGAAGAAAATAAGAAAATACAGGCAGAGGACAGAGTCTCTGCAGAGATATACACCATCACACACGGTGGTGGTGTACACTTACTGGTAATTAGTGATGATTGAGAGGGATTACCTCTCTATGAGGCTATACAATGTTTGGAAAATCCTGCATAGCATACTTCTAATAAAATTATAAGCATACTGCCATTTAGTTGAGTGCAGTTTTCCTTGTTTCCAGAATTCCTCGCAACCCGTGTTACTGTTTAGAAACAAAATAGGCAAATCATAACAAAAAAAGACAGTTTTGGGGGTCCATGAAAAACCAAATGACTTGTTAAATCTGATACTTTTGCAGGTGTATTCTCCTGCTGCCGTATTGTATAAAGTATTTATTTTGCTGTTTGTGCAAAGATGTTGATATTCACCGGGGAAACACTGACCTTCACCTCTCTATGCAGGAAATGATGCAGATACCTTTTAAAGTGTCGTCTCGGTAGACTTATGGAACAGCCGTGTGCACACAGGCACACGCACATGCATACATAGACAAACACAGAAGCATAAACTATTTTGCCTGCAGTGATGGCTGCAGTACTATATTCCAAATGTTAAAACAGCAGCACACAACAGTGTGCTCTGTGCCGGCGTAAACATGGCCTGATAATGACCTCCCTTCTGACTGGGGAGAGCTGCCCCTTCTCGGCTATCCCTCCTCTCCTCTCCTTCTTCTTCTTTGGTGTGATGTGTGCGTCGACCCGGGCCCCGAAAAACTTTGAAGTTGCCTCTCTGCCACCTTCTGCCTAAATCGGCAGCTTCAGATGGGAGTTGATGGAGGCGCTATTGTCTCCCTTTGGAGCGCTCTGCAGGAGAGGTGGTGTGATGAATGTTTGAGCAGCGGTGATAAAGCTGCACTTTTCCCATGCTGAGAGTCATGCCAGAGGCTTCACACGCCTCGCCGGTCAGGAGGGGAGACTCCAGGCCGGGCCGCCCTGATCTTTACCTCCTACAGTGGGCTATATGGATGGGGCTTCTGGGAGCTTTGGGGCTAAAGGTCGACTGTGTAAGTGCAGAGCAGCTCCATAACACAGCTGAGAGAAAAGCCTTGTGTGTGTTCATGCTCAGATTCACATTGATGACTGCCCTTTCTTCTTTTTTACACACACAGCACAAAAATAAACTTTGTACTAATATATGTGGACGCAGAGGGCTCGTGTTGATGTTTAATTCAACCCTGTAAATGACCATTAATTAATAAACCTCATACTTCAGTCTACTCCATGTTGCATGAGCGAGCGTTTAACTTTTAATCTGGCAGCAGAGATGTCGACACATGCTTTAGTCTGAATTTAAATCGACTCAATTAGAGCAATTCTGTAAAAGATCTTACTCAGATTCAACTTGAAGATGTTAAAGCTTCATCTTTGTTTGTTTCTGCACAGCTTGTTGCTCCCCAAACACCAAGCATCTGTGCAGAGGGAGGGGACGTGGGATGGGGGGGGGTTGATGGCAGGCCACATGGGGAGCTCCTCCTCTCCCTCAGTCTGTCAGCCCACCTGACTGCTGCTGTGGCAGGCCTGCCCAAGGCAAGACCACAGGCTAGGGCCTCCTGTGGGCCTCCAGCAGGGCTAGCCAGCCTCCCAGAGCCCATTAGAGCACCCTTCCTTCCACCTCCGCCCGGGAGGCCCCCACCTAGCCCTGCAGCCCTGCGCCCCAAGATGCCATCGCTGTCCGTCCTGCTCTGCGCTGAAATAACTCTATTGTTTTCCCCTGTTTGCCATGTTGTGTCTGTAATAGGAGCAGTTTGGGGGCATGTTTTTTTATCTTTATTTATTTTGCCGCCTTTGCTTGCCTTGTCCTCAGGCTGCAAGGTTTCAAATCAGGCTCCTGAGAGGCTCCAGCTTCCAGTGGTGTGAGAGTATTTTTAGGGAACAAATCCCAGGAAGGCCTTTTTTACAGTTACTGCACTAATGTGGTGTGACTGTCAAAGCTTCCACTGGTGTCCACCGTTCTCCTGAATGGCCCAAATAGGAGGATTGTCGAAGCACTTAACCTGGATTCGGTGTCTCTTATAGCAAAGACAATAGCAGGGAGTGTTTCTGTTGTATATTTCTCTCTCTGGTTCTTACATCTCTGATTTAATGAGATCGTCTCTGGAGCCGCTGAGATTCTCAGAGGCAAGGTGAGGTGGGGGGGAAATGATCAGATATTCTGGATATCCTGTGATTCTCTGTCTATTTGAGTCTTTTTGATCTAAATGAAACTACAGGGTGCAGAACGGACCCTGCATGTGAATCAGACCCGGCGACTTTGCATACGAGCTGCAGAAATACCAGGAGAGCAAATTCATGTTCAACCCCAGTTGTGGATGCAATTTGTGAACGTGAGCTTCTGAAGCGTGCTGTAATGGTTCAATTTATAATTAATAATATCTGATTTGCCAGATTGCCATAAACTCAGGGAATAAAAATTTGGGTGTGTTGGGGTTTGAGATGTTTTTTTAAAGCATTAAGTATTTATGATCCTTGATGGATATATAAACTGTGGTAAATCCATTGCCTTGAATATTGATTATCTCTAATTAAAAATGCAGTTTGATAAGAAGGTTAGCAGCTTTCTCTGGTCAGCCTCGCTCTGTTTTACAACTTTCATATTATTTTTTAAATTCCTGACCTCCTTGCGGTGTTTCCCTGCTTGCAGTTCAGTATGTCAATTAGCTGTAGAGCTCTTTAACGAGCAAGTCATTAGTTCTAATTAGGACGTGGTTAACTGCGATGCATTAAAAGGCGAAACCCATCATGTTGAAGGATGGCGGTGTCGCCGCTAAGCCCGACTGGAAACAGCTGTTGACTTTCCTGAGAGGGTCAAGCTATAAACAAATACTCCCCTGAGCATAGTGAGAGGATGGGACAGCCACTCGTACAGAACCAATGAAAGCACAGAATAAAAAAAAAATAGTGACTGAAGTGTGTGGTTAGAAAGAAATGGTATTGTCTGTCTCTGTCAGTTATTTCTTGGACATACTGTTGTGTGCAACCCAAAATAAGTACGGCCACAAAATGATTTCTAGGAACCCTCTATGCAACCCTGTCTCCTGAAAATAAAGTTTAAATACTATAAAGAGAGAAATGTAATGCTACATGGATTACACTTTTTATCTACATTATAAGGAAACATTTTCACTGAGTGAATCTGCAAAGTCGCACAGTGTTCATACTGACTATATCAGCAAAGTAATCGATGACAACTAGGGCTGTCAAGCAATTAAAAAAATATATTATACATGCTCTGTGATTAATAAATCTAAATTAACCATAATTTTTTCATCAGGATTTAAAAAATTTCAATTCAAATAAAATTTTAGCAGATAGCCATAGTAAAGCTGCTGGATTTTGGATACAATTGTCCCCCTGTCCTCTGCCACTCAAACTGGTCTGCAGTGCATTGTAATCCATTTTGTGGTTTGGGAGTTGGTTTGTTGGTCACAGGTAGACAGGCAGGTAGTCTGAACGCCTGGTTGAGTGTGGCTTGACGAGGCTGACTGCTAGCATCAGAGGCTGCGCCAGCTTGGACCTCTGGGTTCGCTGCTAAATGCTTTGTGTTGAGGTGATATTTCAGGCTTTAAGTACTCCAATGGTGCGAAAATTCCTTCCTGCAGAAACTGCAGAGAATGATTCTCCTATCAACAGTTCGACCTGGATGTTTTTAATTTGACATGTTCCATTCATGGCGCCAAGCAGCGTCATCTGGTCTGCCTTCATCATCAAAGGGCACCACAAAACGTGATTAATCAGCATTAATTTTTTATCAACACATTGTTTTCCTGTGATTAATGAATCATAACGAACACGTTATTTTGACAGCCCTAATGACAACATTTTATGTGTGTTGTGTGTCCCCACAAAATCTTCTTGAAACAAATACAAGTTTTTATGGCTATGTTAATTGAACTCAAAGCACCTAATTAAAGTCAGGGAGAGATAGCGGTTTTAGCTAAAGATTAAAGAAGTCAACAGTTAAATGTTATTTTACTTTTTTTTTTTTTTACAAAAAAGGAAATGGCGATGTCACTGAGATGGGAATTGACACAATTTCATGGATATCAATGCCATTATCGATTCTGCGGATTGGTCCAATTCCTTATTGATTCCTGATCAATTTCCTGTTTGTAAAAGATTTGGCCTACACATGTTCTCAGCTCCAACGCAACAATTTTATCATCTCTGACTCTGACCACAGTATAGATAAAATGAGGGAATATTTTATATTAGATTACCACTTCTGGTGTTACGAAACTGTGCCCAAGCTTTCTTTTAGAGTCCCACAGGCTCGACTGAACAGGTTGAGATACTCTTTTGTTCCTCAGACTGTAAACCTATCAAATCAGAGTGTGTCTCTAACTAGTCTCAGTGTACCTGAATCGAACACTGAATGTAGGGAATGACTAATTTTTTGCACTGCATTCGCTTTTCATAATTCCAGAGGTGATTTGTAGCATCTGAAGTACAGTTTTGTTGTTTTTGTTACAGTTGATGTAAAACAGTTGATATCCTGGGATGCGAGACAAATTTCAGTTTTTTTTCTGATAATGAAGTGAAATCCTAATCTCATAATCGTAATCTTATTTGTGCATCTTTCATTTTGGTGTAGGTTTTCTGCTAAGCCTGACTGTGTGGCGCTAATGTTATTATTGTATACGATACAGAGAACAGAGAGAGAGACTTTGTTTGATCATGAAGTCCAGTGTTTCTGTACAATTCTCTGGTTTATCAGTGAAGTATGAACTTGACTGCAGACTGGATTGTCTACAGACAGTGACGAGTGACGGCTGACTCATATTAACGGGTCCGGTGCAGGGTGAGTGTGTATCGGCAGGGCCATGTTAAATAGGCTATGTCTCGTGAATCAAATATCTGTATCGTCACTATGCTGCAATTTGATAAACACATCTGTCGTCCCTATCCAGGCACTGTCTCACGACACAGTACAGCTACCAAGTGAAATAGCAATGCATCATCAATTCACCTCTCACACAAACAAGCACACAAACCCTCACCTCACACAAACAAGTGGCTCTGTCTCGCACACATGCAGCACAGCGCTACGCATGGGTGCTGCTGCCATAATTTCATTCATGGCACAGACCGATTTTTGCGTAGCATGTGCGACATATGCTGCAGCACTGATGTCATCATTATTTGTGAAATGAAGCCACATTTTGGACCATTTCTTCCTCTCAGCAATGACTCCTTCTTGTTGCAAGTTTCCAGCAGCATAGACACACGAGTTTGACATCATTGTTTTGCAGTCTGCAACTGTCAGAAAAACACTGGCATAAATAAAAGCAATAAAAAAGCTCACGATGGATGAGACAATTTGGAACTGGCTCTCAACTGGAAGTGTTTTTCGATTCCCATCCCCAGCGATGTGTTGCCTTTTCCATATCTATCCGCCTTAATAAATAGACTTTATTGCAGCTCTGACAATGCACAGCAAAGGGATCAAATCAGAAAACAGTGAGTGTGCTATCTGTTAGACAAACAGTCTAACAGACTAAAGATCAGAGATGAGAACGAAAAGAAACAACCCAATCTGCAGTTTTTTGGTACAAGAATGTAGGACTTCCTAGACTGGAAGAAAACATTGGCCACAGTCCATCCAGTAATTATGTTTCCTTCATAATGTATTAGGCAAAACCATTTAGTAATTTCCTGCCTTTTCTTTACGTAGCTGGTAACCTGGATGATGGACTGCATACCTTTAGTAAACACGGGTTGTTTCAAGAATTTAAACAAACAACCAATGCTGTAGTTTTTCTGTTAAGGACAGACAGTGTCTCTGAGGCAGCAGCATTTTTGGCAAAATGGCCACAGATGACATTTTAAATCTGTGACAAACTAATGTTGTCACATTGTTAAACAGTAGCACAAGGAGAAAAGAGGCATGAAGTCAGTGAGCTGTCTCAGTAATGTCAGTTACACCGTAGCAAAAGTTTGCTGGTGTTGCTAACATTGTCAACCATAGCATACGCCAGGGATGATATTTTTCTGTAGGCCGACACAGAAGTTAGCGTCATCCTGGTTCCCTCGTCAAAAAGCATTCGCCATTTTTCCACTGGATTTTGGATTATTGCAGAAAATTTTGCTCTGTGGCACACAAACACTTTTGATACATGTTTTGTTCAGCAAGATAAACATCACAAATAAACACCACTTTAATTTTTTTAGTGTAAATGCAATCACCAGAAATAAAAAGCCAATGGCTATAAATGAACTAGTCCTACCACGACGAAGCTATAAAGCCGCGTTCAGCGTGATGACGTTTTGTAGTCTCATATAGCCACTTGTTAGCAAATGCCTTTTTTAAGACACACAAAACCTTCAAAATTCACAATTAGGGTATTTACTGATGTATTTTATGTCGTAGAACAAAATGTAAACCATAGACCTTAATTCAGGCATCTGACCGAAAACCTATTCAAAGATCCCATTGATTTCGAGAAGAGGGAACTGGGAATGTTACAGTGCTAACTCATTTCCAGGTTTTAGGACTCATTCTTGGAGGACTCTATAAGCTACTGGTCATAGATTTAAGATTCAAGAACTTAAAGTGAAATTGCAAGTGTGTCATCCCCAAATGGTGCATACAATTAAAACTTCACATATGTTCACAAGGAACCAATTTAAGTACAAAATATAAGCAATATTAACAACTGTGTATCTGCAAAATGCCAAAGTGAATTGAACTAGGCAGCTTGTCCCGTTGTAATAAGCAATGCTTACATTGGCTGTGTATTTACCTTTTATTATCCTATGGGGGGCAGTTAAGGAAAAGTTTTAACACCAACAGATTATTTAATTACAAATCCACAGCATGAAGACTGTGAAGGCATTTGGAGAAAAATCTGCTGCACCTTTGCGAAAATTTCTTAGCAACCGAACAGGACTAACTGCCAAACAAAAAAATATTTTGGTACCATGACAGTATCTTACACACTTAGATTTCACAAACTTTTTTAGGTGATGCTGTTTGTTACATATGGAGCATCCTGAATAGTTGGCAGACAGCTGTTTTTGCTGATGTGTGCGCGGGTATGAGGGAGGAGGAGGAGGAGGAGGATGGCAGGGCGGCGGGGTGTAGCTGAGGATGTGCAGGTGCACAGCGAACGTGACAGAAAGGTACACAGGCAGAAAACAGACAGAAAGTGGAATGAAACACGGGGAGAAAAGATAAAGAGGAAGAAGGAAATCATTGAGCGAGACTCGTAAGTGGGAGTCGCGGGGCTCGGCATAAATCGTTGTAGATTACGGAGCCTGTGGAGATCTTTTGACTTGTGTTCCTCCTCTTCCTGCCTTCTGTTTGACATGAGAGTGAATGAGGTAATCCACTGTGCTCAGGGGTACACAGGCTCTGCTCCCATCTGGGCTTTGAACCTTTTGCTCACCTCATGCTCGGTCTCTGGTGTGTCGTGGTATAGTGGAGCATGTCAGACAAAGAAATTAAAGATGGCAGTTTACAGGGAAACACTCGGCTCTTTTGGTAACGCGTCTCTAAGAAGAACCTGACAAATTGATTTAAAAGGATGAAATACGTTCCCCAACCCACAAACGTTTTCCCCCTCACCTTTTAAAACATATTTACCTCCCTGTCTGTTCCCGTTTTGTCACTTTGGGAACGTGTGCGTACTTTGTGCACATTTATGTCTGTTTGCATGGTTGCATTTATGTACTCATTCATTTTTCATGCTCGTAATAGTACTTCTTTGCAGCTATTGCTATCAATCAGGAAGGGGGGGTTGTTTGCATGTGAGATAATATACGTGAGTGCATACAATATGTGTGTGTTTTGAAAGTGCTCTGCTTGCAAGTGTGTTTTCAAAAGCAGGACTGCGACTGTTCTTTTGTTGCACACAGCTGTCCCACATTAGGGATCAGCCGCTATTCCCCAGGCAGTAAAGGGTTTTCAGAGGCCCTGCTAATTGGCTGTAATCTCCTTTTTAAACTTGAAAGCCAGCAAGCCTCCAGCCTCACAGTTTACAAGCAATTAATGCAAGGAACACCAATACTGCTGGTCACAACTGGTGTATATCTGTTCCCTCTTCCTGCGGTTCCCTCTTATCTGATCTCACGCCCGTCTCAGAGGCGGATTGACTCCTCCTGCTTCGTGGGCCCCGGTGTAAACAGCTACTCAGTAGTGGGGCCTTCTGGGGAAGAGGCGCGGCGGGGGGATTTGGTCTGAATCTTGAAGTGTCCGTGGGGATGATGGCAGGGTTTGGGGATCGGAGGGGTTTCCTTCTTAGGCGCTGATGAAATAATAATGCATGGAGTTGGCGAGGCTGAAATTTGCACATGAAAATCCTCTCCCTTCGCGCTCCTTGCGTCTAATGTGCCGCCGATGACAATCCCTGCCTCTCACAGTTTATATGCAAATGAGTTCTCTCTGCTTCCTCCTCCTCAGAGAGTCGCCCAGCCGAGCTAGAGAGAGCGAGATAGACAGAGAGATATAAAGCGAAAGAGACAGAGTGGGGCTTTTTTGTTGTGTTTTGTTTGTGTTTGTCTTGTTTATTTTTAAAAGGATTTTTAAAAGATGATAATATATTTTAATTTTTCCCTTTGTTTTTTTTTTTTTTCCTGAAAGGCGATATGCAGATTCTCTGAAGAGTTTGAAATGCCAGACTTTTCTTTTGTGTTTAATTGGAACATAATGCCGGTAGTCTAAATAAAGTGTTTGTGTGAAGTGAGAAATGGTTGTATAATGACTAATTTTTTTTTCCCCCCAACAAACAAGACTCATCCTCCCCTCAGGAGTCTCCTCCGCCTGCCTGTCTGATTATTCTCTTTCGATATAAATACCGTTTCCTCTCCATGACCTCTGTTCTGTCTGGTTCCCTCTTTTTTTTTTTTGTCCATGAGCCTCGGCCTCCTGCTCAGAGGAGCTGAGTGTTGATAGCACATCACCAGACACTCTAAGCTACTAGTTATGAATTGGGGTAAATGGAAACAGAAGAAAAACAGACATAATCGAAAAAAAACCCCAACTCTGTTCAGAAAATAAAAGCATGTGGATTAGGTTAGTCCCCATTTTGTTTTTAGTCTGAAAAACATCCACTGAGGAAGCCAGAGCAGTCAACAAACACGGGGTAGTTGAGATCATGATTTCCCTCCCAAACCTAATATTTAAACTAGGCGTTGTAAATACATGTATAGAATCAAATCTGCCCAAAGCGTCACTTTCTCGCACTCAGACTTTGGTGTGTTGTGCCCACTTGTTATGACGTCTGCCGAGAGCCCACCCAGTCAGATTTTCAGTCTGGCTAATTGATACTTTTCAAATCAGCAGATAAACAGCGACAAGAAAACAAGAAATGGCTGCGTCGGCTTTCACTGTTTCCCTGTACCCCCATTCAAAGCAAACAAGGCCCGTCAGACAGAGGAGGGGTGAGATGGATGGAAGGAAGGAGGGGAGGGGAGTACAGAGGGGGAGAGGAGCGGGGCTTCATGTCAGCCTGCTCTCCTCAGTCACGGCCAGTTAGTTAAAGCAAACGCAGGCGGACCCTGGAGAGAACGCGGGGCGGCGGAGAGTGCCAATCACGGCCGGGCCCTGGGCATTCCCCGGTACAGCTCGCCTTGAGCAACTTTTTATTAATTTAATAAACATCCCACAGAGACAGAGCGGTGTGGACTTATGTACCCTCGCAGACAACAGCACCGCTCGGGCCTAATGAGATGTGCTACTCAAACACACACATATTCACACATACACACACCAAATGTGCGCACAGTCTTTCTGGAAACACACACACATGCCACCCAGAGGACAGAGCATTAAAGAGCTGGTTCACCTAAATTGCAGAAAATATATCTTGCCATTGTGGTGTCCAGCCGTGAAGATAGTTTTGGTTGCCCAAGTTTTGGGATATCTGGTTCTGAGATTTCTACCTCCACCCCAGTACAATGGAAGTAAATGGCATTTTTTCATTCGGAACTCTGTGGATTATCCAGAGTTACCAGGCCATAGTCTGTGGAGGGAGGCTGGGTGTTGAATCGCAATACTTTTTGGTACCAACCAAAATGTGTTTGAGAACAACATGTATAGAAAAGAGTCAAGTATCAAAAGTTGGCGTCAAAAGTTGGCATAAAAGCTTATTATTTAATCAGATGTTTCCCGATGTATTTCAGAAAACATTCTTTATTTAACACTGATGCACTGAGCAGCCTGTCATATTTCATAAAATGGGAAAAAAAGGCATTAATGCATGTTTCGCTTCCCCAATCTGAGATCACAAAAGCTTTGTTTTGGTGTCTGTATCGGAACATAGGTGTGGTGTTGTCACAGATAATCAATACCTTGTCGTAGACAACAGATGTTGCTGTTGGGTTCTTACATAATTTTTTGATGCTTTGAGCACCTCATTTTAAATTCTGTTAACCTCAAGTATATTGGGGTCGCTGCAGACACTTTAGAGATGGATATTTTCAAACCTAGTTTTAAACCAAGTTTGTATCAACTGTTGACACTTTTCACTTTTTAATTCTCAAGGTATTCAAGTTAAATTTCCAACCTTAAGGTACCACAGAAGTTAGAACGTCTTTAGCTTCTGTACTGTGACATATTTTCCAGTGACACAGAATATTTAAGCGGTGTACATTTTCAAGGGGGATTTAAATTAAATCCTTCCTGTTCCATTGGACTGCTAAAAGGGGGCGTGCTTAGAGTTTATCGCATGCATAGCTATAGCGGAGTCCGCTGCTGAGCGAACTGTTAGCTCAGACCTCCGCCACATTGTTCTGGAAATGAAAACAAAGGTTTTGCCTACTGACATCTGAGCTCACATATCTTCCTATCTCTCTCCATATTGCTCTGTTAATCAGCTACGACAACCTAAAAATTGTGACGTGCAGTTTTATGTGACTGGTGTGGCTAGCTAGTTTCAAAGTCTAATTTGAGTGCATGAACGTTTGTTAACGTCCCTGAGTGCAGGATGAGTCATCAAATTTTTGAAACTGTTTTACGGAAATAGAAAAAACAGGGATTTGAAGTAAAAATACAATTTTTTTGACACATATGTTGCGTGTTCCGACCTCCCATTGTGTCAATCAAGTTTACACACTCACTCAGAAACCTTCATTCCGTCACTGAAGTTTTCGGAACAGATTCAATTTTCTGTGTTTTTTTCGGATCCGTCAAAATCCGTTAGAGAGTTGTTGGACCAAGAAGCAGTGAAGAAAAGTGGAATAACCTGTAGAACACAAACATCTGCAAGGAGAGAGAGAAACAGGGCAGAAGAGGACAGGGAGCCAAAAGACATGGAAATACATGGAAGCAATGTCCTTCTTGACAAAAAGAGGTTGATATTAGCCCGTCCAGAAATGCACAGCAGCAGTGACGATGCTTACAGCAGAGTGCCATTTAAGAGCAACACAGTTTTCATAACTTAGGTAGCAGACCAGACGCAGCCAGAGAGGGGCAACAGCCAGGGAGGTAACACTGGTGGTGAGAGGCAAGGGAGCAAGTGTGTCTTTCCATTTTGCCTCGTGCTGCGAATTTCCGCAATGAATAGAACAATAAGGTTTCTCTGCATAATGATTTTTATTGACGGATGAAAAACATACATATGAAAAATGCAGACTTGTAGTCCACACGCCTTTACTCTTTCCAGAAAGTGTCGTGGTTACTTTGAATAATCCGCAAAAGAGTGTGGTGAACATTTTTCTTTGGAACTACTTTCTACCTAAGAAATAGTCCCTTTAAGTTATTTTATTTTTTTATTTTTTATTTTTGTATAATAGAGAGTACCATTCTTTGAATTCAGTGTTTTGACTCAATTCCATTTACCTCCATTGTACTGAGGTACAGGCAGAAATCTCAGAGGTGGACGTCTCCAAACTTGGGCAAAGAAAGCCAAAACTATTAGCATGGTTTAACTTAAACTTTGTATGTATAGGGCCTTTCGTGCAAATTTGATACCAACAAAGGTAAATGAGATTGTCTTTTTGTAATTTGAGTGTACTGACCCTTTAAACTGGCACGCCATCTTTGAAATAAACTTCTTCTCTTCTGCCCTCGAAACACTCCTCAGTCTCGAGTTCATTACGATTCTGCGGGCAGCGCGGCGATGCGCCAGGGGTCCGACTGAGAGCACAAAACATTATGAAAATAATAATGATCTCACTTTCACGCTTGTTTCTTCCTGCCCCGGCTGCTTATGGCGGGCGTCAGTGTCGATGGGAGTCATTAGAAGGGTCGGGCTCTCTTCTCGACTGATGAGAAGCGGCTGCAGCAGGAGGGACCAGGGGAGCGGGAGGAGGACAGACTCCGGCACGCTAACAACCACAACCATCATCATCATCACCATCGCCACGCGTACCTGCTGCTCCGGGGAGACGCTGCCTCCTGTCAAACAGCGGAAGGACCCCGGTTCACCTGCAATGCAAAGTCGTGTGTGTGTAAATATATGTGACTGCATCTGCTTGTGTGTGTACCTGCGTATGCAAGTGTGTGTGCGCGCATCCTGCTGTCTACATAATTCCCTCCCAGTCTCAGCTCACTCTTTGGCTTTGACTGTTCACTCTCTCTTTCTCTTCCTTCACCTCACCCCTCCGTCTCCCCCCTTCCTCCATTTCCCACTGTATCACTCCATATATTCATGAATTTCCTGTTTATCATGAAAACTTATGCATGAAAATAGAGGGTGGGAAGGGGGAAAAAACAAAAACAACAACAAAAAAAGAAAAACAAACAGGGTGAATGTTGATGGGGGTTTTGTCTCGTCTGGGTGCAGCGCTGCACAGGCAGCCCTGGTCCTCAGGGGACATATGCAAGAAGACCCTGATTCCATCTCCCTTTTTCTTTTCTTTTCATTTCCTTTCTTTCCCCTCTTTCCTTCCATCCACCCACCTACCGCCTTACTTCATTCCTTCCTAACATTCGTCCCCCCCTTTGCTTTAGCCTCCCCCCACCTGCCCGCTGCCTTTCTCTTCTCGTCTCTCCTTCACACTGTCAAAGCCAGTTACAGGCAGAAGAGCTCTCCTTCTTAAATAATTCACAAGTTGATTAATAGACTCACAAGGGTATAATTAGGCAGGGGAGAGACAGTGGCTAGTGTAACCAGTACAGTGCTTAGGGGAATTAGAGAGCGGGGTTATTGAGGAAATGGAGAGTACCAGTAAAAAAATAAAATAAAATAACGTGGCGGCTGCAGTGGTGGACTCGTGGAGGGGATGAAGAGGCAGGGGGTGGATGAGGAGAAGAGGGGGGGGGCACCTTTTTCTGAGGCTATGTGTTGGATATGAGGCAGCCTCTCCAGGAGCATGGAGCCCGGGGTTTGTTTGATGTGGAAATTGGACAGTTTGAATCCGTCTCCTTTAATTTTTCACAACTTACAGGGCCCCCCTGGGTGCCTCACATTCCTCTTATAGGATATAAATTAGTTTTTTTGTCCTCTCACTCCTTCAGTTTTTAAACCCCTTTTTTCTCTTTTTCTTTTACACATTACCCAGGTACCCCTGTTATTTTTTTTTTCTTCCCAGCGCCTTCTTCCTCTTCCTTACTGAACAGAGTTGCAGTTTCACCCCCGATGTTTGTCAAACAGTCAGTCATCAGCATAAAACTTCACTTATGTTGCCTCTAAGGCATCTTTTGTATTCTGAAAGGGATGTGCTTTCCGCTGCCAGACTGGTCTTCAAAACAAACAAACAGAACAATGGAACAACAGATCTCTCTTCTCAGTTCAGACATCATATTTCTGTTGTGGTGATCTCTGTCTGCCTCGCTTTTGCTGTTAAAATAAAATGAAAAGAACCAACGGAAATACACCCAGACAGGTACAACACTATGCCTTTCCAGTTTGTGTGTGTGTGTGTGTCTTTTTTTTTTCTTTCCTCCTTCCCGGGAAGTTCTCTGCGAGTTAAAGCAGTCATATTGGGTACACACTGCTGTTTCTTTGGTTTGTTCGTCTGTATTTATTTCATTGTCGATATCTCAGATTGCTTCCCGCGGTCCCGCTCAGCTGTGTTTTTTTTTCTTAGCACTCAGGATTCGCCGATATCCAAACAGACTGATGTGTCCATCCCGGCGCGCGGGGCTGGCTCTGATGTGCGGCGTGTCTGCCTGCATGTCGACGTGTCAACTCTAATTCAAACTCCTCTGTTCTCCTCTCATCTGTCTGCTCCAGATGTTGCACTGGGTGTCAAAATGTATCTCAGCTCCATAAAAAAAAAGATGGAAAGCAACACATTTCTCTGTTTGTAGAAACTGATAGATACACTTTGAAATTCAATTCAGGCATGCGGGAGGAGATGAGCCCAATTCAGGATGTGTAAGCCTTGATGCCACTGCAGATTTCATTTCTTGCTTGTTATCTGCACTGAATCATCTGACGTGGGTGCCAAGAGAAAAAATGCACTGGTTATTGGTTAATTTACTTCTTTGCTTGTCTGTATTTGACAATGGTGCATTAATTATCCTTTCTGCACTGTGTAATTGGCCCTCCTTTGTTGTCCCCAGCAGACGACTAATGACTTCTTGATATTGTTCTTGGCTGTGCAGATACCCTGCCACCAGGAGGCGCTGAGAAGAGCGGGACCCCTGTGTGTTGATTTATTTATCTGTGTCTGGATTAAAGCCTGTATACCTGATAAAGGGGATGTCAGAGGAGCTTTGACAGCCACAGAGGCGGCAGAGTGTGTGCGATTTGGTCGCTGCGCCGGCAGAAACAAGGAGTGTCGATGGCATCTTTGAAGTCTTGACAGACGAGAGCCTCTGAGCATCCCCTTAATCTTGCCTTCCCCTCAGAAAAGGCGTGCGAGCAGGCAGGTTCTGAGCGCGCTCTGCTCCCTGTTTGCCTTATTCTCTTAATGACACAAACCATTCAGCGACCACGCATGATAGCATTTCATCTGGCATAATGTGTGGTGGCTGCTTACTTCAAACGCTTCAGCACCTCTCCGCGTTAAGCCGGCTGGAGACGGCGAGAGCCGGGACATGAACACACACAAGGCTTTTCCTATTGGCTTGATGGGATGCCTGTGTGTAGTGTATGCTGTTTGATTGTGCTGATTGTTTTCGTGAGCCCACCTAAAGCAAATACAAAGAATCTGCCGTGTATGATTGTCTGGAAATCAGATCAGTGGAGAGAGATATGTTTCGCACCTGAACGCTCTATCTGCTTCGAGTGATTCGCGGGCGCTTATAATGACCCTTGAACTGTTCCCATTACTGTTTCTTCACACAGCACATATGATATTGCTTCCTCACATAAAGACAAGTCACTACAAAGACAATGTCAGCGAAGTACAGCAATAGGCTGCAAAAGGCTGCATTGCATTACTCTGCGCTCCATCTTGAGCTTATTTCCCATCAGCGCTGATTTGATGTTTTTCCATCAATTCCAGTCTTCCTCCCTATCACAGGCAGGACAATGACAGAGCAGCAATGCAGCCGGAGTAGAATACACGGGGCGTTCGTTGTGGAGGACTGGAGCTTCTGGGCAGAAGAGGGCGCTGGGGTTAATTACTCCATTACTGGGTGGCTCAGCCAGGAGCTGTTTAAACAGGCCCCAGTCAGCAGGGGATTAGGCCTCATTACTCCAGCTAAAGTTACGCCCACGACCCTTCCCCACCGCCTCTTACTGCGGGTTTGTCAGGCATTCTGGGGAATATTCATATTGAGGGAGGAGGGGAGGATATAGGAAGGGAAAAGAGATTAAGACCAAGCAGAGGCAGAAGGACAGGTGAGGGGAAGAAGAGCAAACTGGCGAGAACGACGAGGCTTAACTCCAGCGGATCGCCTGCATCATCACCTGAGCTCAGCCAGGGCTACAATTATCCCCCAAAATGCCTGAGCGTAGCAAGATTAGCATCTGAGGCTCAGGTTACCCTCCCTCCCACCGAACCGAACCCCCAGGCATCCTCGGCCACCGTCGCTCCACCGTCCTCCTCCTCCAGGTGTCTGATGGCACTCGGTGATAATGACGGTGCTCTCATTTGCAGGAAGGACGGGCCGTCTGAAATTAGGTCGATGTTTGTGCTCCATGAACGGAGCACGATGGGTCAGTTTACCAGGTCTATAGGGCATGAAATACTTGGGTTTACAGTGACAGTCATATCACTCAGTGACGAACGGCCTCTGTATGAAATGGATGTGGTGGTGTGTGACATTGTGTCTCATGTCTGTTCACTGCACAGATATTGTATTTGTAGGGGTCATCATTGTTGTTTCTGGGTGTTTTATTTAAATACTGAAAAGTGGCTGGAAAATCTGATAGGAAGAATCAATAATTCAAAACCCTGTGCAAAAATCGATTTTTTAAAAATACCATTTGAAATGCAAACACTTTTAAATGTAAGACTCTGGTGCATAATGAGAAGCTCATTTGTGATTTTTCACCCATATTTGTTTTCACTTTCTATTGTTCATAGATTTTCTGAGCTTTGCTTATCACAAGCAGACCTCATTTACTGTAAACTGCAGGGTTTCTGCAGTCAATAACAGAGGTGAGCCCCCTTATCAGAGAACAAAACTAAGTGCCCTTTTTAAACGATCTGTAGCATATGGTCTAAAGTGCATGACACAAGTGCGTTTAAGACTGTCCAAATGCACTTTAGCTAGTAAGGCACAGAGGGCAAAGGGGTTGTGTTTAGTCCCTTAATTAATCATAGGTGTGTTCCGGGTGTAACATGAATTCAACCAATCAGTGTGTCATCTCCCATTCCCTTAAAAAGCCAGGTGCACCTGCACCTGGTGCGCTGCTATTTACATGGCAGATCTGGCAAACTGAAGAAGCAAGCAGTTTTCTCCTGAGAGTAATGCAGTAAGAGCAGTAATGTCACTGCAGCAAATATCATGGGACATTTAAGAAGCAAAACTAAAGGCTGTAGTTTTAAACTTGTCAGACGAAACAGAGCTAAACTTTTAGCTTCTAAAATAATCAGTGAAGTTGATGGTGTCTCTCTCTTAATGAGGACGAACTTGCTGAAAAATGAAGCAGTAATTCATATACTATAGGCCTCCTGAGATGTCAGAATAGCAGAACTTTCATTCAGTAATATAACAACAAAATGTCCGATCATGTGATTACTGTGTATTTCTCTCAAAGAACACACAGAAACTGCCCTTAGGAAAAAATACTGCCCCAGGAAAGTACAACACTTTTGACTTCAGACCAGGTTTTTGTTGGTCAATAGCGCAATCACTTCTGCTGTCTCAAAATAGCAATGCCCTTGACTCACCTCATTCTAAGACCTACACGCCCATGGGCACACTCATCTACTTCTTACACAAAGTTATAGCTGGCTGTGTCCGTCTGAAACTAGCAATGACAGTTGCACTGCATTGTGCGCCTCTTTGCTGCGGGTGTAAGATAGGGCCCTGAGAGTCTAAAGCCAACCTAGTGGCTTCATGAGGCAGTACAGACATTCATTCTTTTATTTAATGAACCAAAGATTTTGTCAGCTGAAATCCAAACACGCATCTCCTTAATATGCCTTGCTAGCCACCAACAAGGGTACGATCAAGTGTGGTTTTATGTGGGTGCCATGCCATTGTTCCAAGTGCCTGAAATTCTGAGTGCTGATTAGACCAAAAAATGTCCTGATGGACTGAAAGCCCATTTCTCTGTCAGCACATTATCCCAAAAAACAAGCAGCCATCGCTCGGAAGTCTTGTTTCTCTGAAAAAGCACGCGTTTAACCCACTGAACCCGGGTGTGATTACCTGACTCGTCCCTGGATTTCCAGCGATTTCATTGCCACCAAATGCAAGTTTTTTTGGCACCTGCTGTTTCCCTTTGTTTCTAGTCTCTGTCATAAGCTAAGCTAGACATCTCCTGGCTCCATCTTTGTGTTTAGCATACAGACATGGTATCAACCTTCTCTGCAAGAAAGCAAATAAACCTAAAATTAGTTGAGCTATTATTTATTGGTTTTCATGAACTAGAAGATACATTTTTTTCGTATTGGTAGATTGGCAGATTGTTCTTAGACTGGGCTTGAAGTTTAATGGCTTTTAGGTTGAGCTGACAATTCTTTTTGACGTGAAACCAGGTTAAGTGTGCTGTTGTGTTTTTCACTTCCAGTGACCTAACCTGCATCTACCCATTGATATCGATATGCCTGGGAGGATAAAGACTGTAGGGATGTATTTCAACAAAGTTGCCAATGGATCAACTGGGTAAAAAAGTGGGTGTCTTCCAATTAGAAGAGTCAACTGTGTACTGGGAGAACTAATCCAAGGGGCTTTTCAAAACAGATTTGTGAGAGCTTGAGTTGTGGCCTGCTGAACTGTACACTCAAAGTTTTGTGTCAGTGCCTCTTTGTCTTTAGTTCAATCACCTGGAACACATAAGAGGAGGAAAAAAAGAGAAACCTACAGACACTTTCGTATCGCACATTCACACTGTAGTCACGCAAATCTCTCCAGAGGGGCTGCCAAATACAGTCGATAAAAATCCTATTTCATATGAGTCAAAATGTTTTCCTGATTTATGGGACATGCTCGCTCACCAAACTATGTGATTTAAGTTCAAATCCAGAACAGAGCTTCTATTATATAATTGAGGACAGAAAAATCAATAGAAGCAGCTGCATGTGGCCGCGGCAGGCACGGCTCACATCCATATTGAGAGTGTACCCTCTTCGATCTGTGTCTGGGCCGGGCTCAGCTTCACTAGCCTAATCACACACGGAGCAGGTCGATTGGAGGACTTAGCCGGTGGCGCTCTCCAATGGCATATGTTAACATGATTCTCCCTCTTGCTCGCTGTTTAAAAAAAAAAACGGCACCTGAGATCCTTGGCCATTCAGAGCTGAAAAAAAAAAAAAAACAGGGATTGTTTTAAACATAGCCTGAGGTGAGAGCGAGATTCTCCGCTCCGGTAACCTGAGTGAGCTGGAGGTGGGCGGCTGAGGACAAGAGAGGCAAACAGGATATTTATCCTATTGATTTTCTAAAGTTGAAACAAGAAGATTTAGGGGGGCTTGACTCTTAAAATTCCCAAGGAGCCGCTCACTTCTCAGCCGTATGGCCGCAAACACACACACACGTACACAGAAAGCATCTTGCTAGTGAGAAGTGTGAGTGAGGTTTAGGGGCCTTGAGCTGCAAAGCTGTGCTGTGCTGTGGAATGATGTGCCCCAATGTGTGTCAGAGGAATCATTATAGCTAGTGCTAGTGCTGAAGCCCGCCTATGGTGTATGTGTGTGTGTGTGTGTATGTGTGTGAGTCATGTAGCAAAGTGGAGGTGTGAGCAGACAACAGATGGGAAGGGCCTCAGTATTGCAGAGATGTGTCTTTTGTCTCTCCAGCTGAAGGGAGAAAACCTGCAAATCAACAACAAACGCACCGTGAAGGAAAATGTGTGGGAATGTGACTCAGCACACAGAAAGTCTCCTGGAAATTTACAATTTCTGATGGCAGGTTCACAGTGCAAGGACTGTGAAACTTTGCCCGTTGCTATATTCAGAATGTTACATTCAGTCATAAATTGTACTTTAGAATAATGATCTCGGTTTTGCTCATTTTCAGGGTAACAGCCTGTTCAAAGGAGTCTTAAAAAGGTGCAGATTTTCCTGGAGGGAGGTGTTTCCGGCTTTCATGGTTCAAGAGGTAAATCTCCAGTTCAGTTTCTCCATAAGCAGTGCTAAGGCCCAGATACACCAAACCAACATCAAAGAACTAGTGGCGACAAAGGCCGACTGTTGTGCCATCTCACATTGCCTTTGACTTGGCCAAAAAATTGCGCTTGAACACTGCCGCAAAGATGACAGCCAATAGCCAACTAGCACATACATTCTGTGCCTGCGTGAAAGAAGATAACTCTCCATACCAGCAGGAGGCAGTAGCCTATATTCATCGTTCAAAAACGAAAACTGGAAGACCGCCAGGATGGATTCAAGACGCTAGTTAGCCAGGTAGCACGTTAACAAGAACCCGATGTTAAAAGGATATTTACCGTGCATTAACAGACGCTAACACAAACAAAAACAATTATGAACCATTTCTGCTAAACAGCTCAACAGCGCAAAAAATATTAGCTTATATTGCCAGGACCCCTACTGGTCACTTAGTGGAATTACAACTTCCGCATCCGTCATGTGATGCCAGGGGGCCCAAAAAGACTTTTTCCTGTAGACTTACATTGTGAAAGAGACATCTGTTAATCAGTGGACACATTTTTTAGCATCACAACCCCCGCGTTCCATTGAAACATTTGGTTTGACAACATTTGTTGATCAAGAAGAGCTGCATGATTCAATCGTTTCATCCTCATTCAAGTTAGCAGAGCACTAAACCTGCAAGTCAGCTTCTCTGCTGGCGGACGTTAGCTGCCCAGCTCATGGATGTCTGTATTGCGCTTGTCTGTGGGCCCAAAGGTGCAGAAGATCCTGGTAATTTTACACCCGGGAAATCCAACTTTTTGGCCTCATATGCCTCTGAGCAACTTAGGAATGATAAGGGCCCCGCCTCAAGTGCAGTATCCTGGCCTCTTTATGCATCCTTGAATATAACATGTTTGTTTCGATCTTATGCCCTCTTGACTTTAGTTTCATTAACTGCTTTCCTCGTTTCCATTTCTCTTCTCGTGCACAGGGCTGAGCTGCCAGTCAGAGTGATTTCACCCCAGTAACTGCATCTGGGAGACTCCCATGTTTCTATGTTGAGCATCATTAAGGTAAATAATTAAAGAAAATGTTTAAATTGAAAGTCATAGTGGGGAAAAAACTCTTCTGGGTTCATTAGCTCGTCCAACTTGGCAGCTCTGTATTGCTCTATCAACTGATACGAGAGAATCCCTCTGTTCATTAAAGGACCATTCTGCTGTAATTTAATTCATACACTAAACCTGTTCAAAATGTGCAGAGAAAGACTGTGAAACTTCATAGTAACAAGACAAAAGCACTGATATAAAAACGATTCATCAAAATTATAGATCCTTGTTTTTTCTCCTAAATTACTGTATCACTCTACCATTAAAAATCGTATGTTGATATTAAATCCTTTATGTGAGCAATGTGGCCAAAATTAACCCAATTACATAGACAATGTAAACTCACTGCTCTCCAAATTCCTGAAACCTCAGTACCCTTTTTTTTCACCTTGCTAATAACTAGTCTGGGCCTATGAAAGGAAATATATGATATCATTCTACAGCTGTGTTATAGTTCTCACTTTAAATGTATCTAACTTTTGTGAGAGGCAGACGACTCTCACTCACTCCCCTCCCTGACACCATGTCACCCCTGTCCTGAAAAAGTTTACTGGCTCCTGCAGCACATTCAGTTCAAACTTCTTCTCATCGCATCACAAACCTCTCCATAACCAGCCCCTGTTCCCACCTCACTGACCTTCACCATCACCACACTTCTCTGCCAAAATCAACCTCCTGTTATCCCCCTTCAGGACCAACATCCGACCACTGCCACCCCCTCCTCACATTTTTAAAACACCTTTCCTGTGTCACTGATTTCATATCCAGCTCTGAGTCGCCTGCCCATCCCAGTAAGAGTGGTGATTATCAGGTCAAAATGTCTAGGTTAGAAATTGGCTAATATGGTTAGTAATTGAACAGTGTTTGAAGTAGTCACATACATTTTTGGAAACAAATGTTATACTTGAAAGACTTACATCTTCACTCTGACCTACTTTAAGGTAGGCCTGTGTGAATTTTCTCGTAAACAAACGAAAGTTATATTTACATTTTGTGTTACTCACCAAAACACATTGTGTGAATCCTTGAGGCCTAACAAATGTGATGAATGCATTTCAGTGTCATAACCATTTGCAAAGCCATTTTCTATTTTAATATTAATATTTTAAATTCCACATTGTCGGCATGTTTGCTAGCTAGCCGTTGGTATCATGCCATTGTCTGATGGCTCATCATTAGGAAACCCAAGTAGACCAACCTACTCTGCCACCACGAATTGACATTTTTCTTTCCTTCAACAATAAAAACACGTGGTTAGGATTAGGGAAAAAAACAGGGTTTGGCTTTAGAATCTTATGGGACACGAACACTGCTCTTTAGGGTGAAAGTCATTGTTTGTTGGACCCATCCACGACCCCTCCCACCTGCCACAGTTGGACTTTCGCCGCCTTAACTTTAATTATAGTCCCTTCTGCGTTTCCCTCTGACGCTGCCGGGCAGCCACGTATCGTTCCGACGTCAAAGGACGCCTTTTTTTTGTTTGTTTCTGATGCAGCAAGTCACTGCTCAAGTGCTGGATTTTGACTGACTTCAATGTGAGACAGGGCTTTCTGTTTGGGAAAGTGTGTGGTCCTTCAGAGCAATGCGCATTTGTTTTTCAGAATACTAGGCCTTCGGTCCAGTGGTACATTTTCCAAATAATGGGGCAGCTAATGAAGTCATCAGAACAATTGGCCATCCCCAGCTTCTTCTTCACCGCCTGTTGTTGCATACAAACAAAACAAAGGGCTCACACAAAGGGCAATTGTGAGAGTAACACATTGAATTCTCTGTGCTGTATCCAAAGTTTTGTTCCTAGATCTTCTACCAATGCTTGCCTTACAGCTCCTTCAACCAAAGACAGTCATCAGCATCCAAATTCTGACTATATCACAAAATTTGTGACAATGAGAGTGGTGCTGGTGCATGACACAAGTTAATGATGTGTCTGCTTGCATATCTATTTTCTATTATCTATGTATTTATCACACAATCTGACCTTAAAACTGATATTATACATTCTGACACAGACTGAGACCAAGATTTTATTTGACCACCCAACAAAGTATGACTTGCCCTCAAGGACTTAAGACCTGACTTGGACGCTCCCCAAAAGACATGTAAACAGCTTACCTACAAATCCTTCAGTCTACAGCTGACCAAAACCACCTTTACTAGGTTGTAATACCTGGTCGTTTAAGTTATATGAGAAAGAGTATCATCAATTTAAACGTAAATGCATCACTTGGTGATAATTACAGTCCATCAGACAGGGTCACAGGCCTGCAGTCTTGGCTACAGTCGACCGTCTGTGCTCTCCAGCTGCTCCTGTTGGACCTCCTGGGTCAATCTGCAGCCACGACTCGTCGCCCGGCGGTCACGACTTGTGACTCCTCAGTCATGCTCGCAGATGATTGCTGATCTCATAGGTTGGGAGGAGGTGCCACGGTAATTGTTCTTTGGAGTGCCCCAGTTATGCCAATAAACGGCCCCTCAGTGATGAGGCTAATGGCGAGAGACCTCGTTTGCATAGCATTATCTTAATTGAGCCCGAGGCCTGGCATGAAAACAAGCCCGAGATTATGTTACTGATGGATGGTGGCGATGGTCCGGCGGCAACCATTTACCCGACAGCTATATTAATTAACAGCTATCCAGTTACATGGGCTTTAACAGGGATGAATAAGTTAACATGGTGACTGTGACGGCGGTGGTGACAGGGCTCCTGTGCTTATGTGTGGGCTTCTAATGGAGGAGACACACTAATATGGGATGTGTGTGTGTGGAGAGGGATGCTAAAGAAGGCCTGGCATCGGATCTTATTACCCATTTCCTAAAGGAGGAAACCGAGCCAGCGTTAGTACCAGCCTTTAAATAAATCACCACACAAAGCCTGTACTAATACTTTTAATCGTGAATTAATTACACACTCATCGCAGGGAGAAAACCCATAAATGTTCCAATATGCTCAGGCCTGAAATCTTTAGCGTACAATATTTCAGGGACTCCAGATTGTGCTGCCGTACATAATGTGAAGCAGGGACTGGATCACCCTCAGACCAGAACCTGGACTCACACACGCTGAGTGTCTCTGGATCGTGATGGAGTTTTAAATGAGGCGGGTGAGCCAGGTAGCTCTTTTGTTATGTAAAGATCTGCCATGTGATCCGGCAGAATAAAAGAGGAGAGAAAAAGAAACCGTTCAGATAAGCTTCCCCTCATCAGATAATTAAGGATGCCTTTGCTCCAGTTTCCCCTTCTTAGCATAAGTGTCTGATCAACTTTCAAAAAGCTCATCAGTCAGAGTTGCTCCTCAGAGCTCCACTCCAGGGGCTTAAAGCAGGTTCCTACAGGATGTGCCTGCCCGAGTCCAGCCTTGCGCTAGGGGGTCTTGGCCTGCGGCTCGCCCTGGAGGTCCCAAATAAATTTGTGGAAAATCAATTATTCTGATAGATACAGCCAACAGCAAAGAGACAGTTCCAGGATCAATAATAGTTATTGTTTTGGAACAAATTTGTGGTCTGGAGTTTATTTAATCTTCGCAGAGCTGCAACTAATGAATATTTCCATTTTTAATGTGTCTATCTAGTTTATAATGAATCATATAAGCTATAAAGTGTCAGAAAATATTTACAAATGCCCATCGCATGCTGACATCTTTAGATCACTTGCTTTTCTGAATACGTCCATCAAGACTACAAAAAACAATTATTTTCATAACTGTTTAGTCTATAAAAGGCCAGAAAACAGTGGAAAAGGTCCTTCGCAAGTTATGAGAGCACAAAATGACGTCTTGAAATTGTTTGTTTTTTGGCGACCAATATTCCCCAGGCCCAAAGATATTCAATTTACAGTGATGTAAACAGGAAAAACTAAACAAATCCTCACAATTGAGCAACTGAAACCAGCCATTTCTGGGCATTTTTGCAAACAGTCAAGGGCGTAGGTTTCGTTTCAGTGTCAAACACTTAATGTCTTGCGTTGTGTTGAATTTTTTACACCAATTTGTATCTTTTCTGCATCAATTTGTAGTATAAATGTCTTTAATAAAGACAACAAAATAAAATTAATGTTTTTTTAAGTGGGGACAAATGCACGTTCTAAATATTGTGGTCCGTGTCCCCTCTGAAATGTATGCCTATGCAGTTAATCAAGTCACTGATTAATCAGCTATTCATTTAAGCACTAATTTTAACTGAGATGAAATTGAGGGCTGCAGATGTTCTCATGTGAGAGGCAGGATTGTGCTAATGTTTTCCATTTTTTCTGGTTAAAAGACTTCAAACAATAATTCTGCCATATATCCTAATTCATTTTGAGTCAGCCACCTTATGTGTAGTTCAGTTTTTAGCCACAGTGCTGCAGCTGCTGGTGTGCACCAGCATTTCCCGGGAAGGATTTTTGTCCCGCGTTGTCTCCTTGGATGTCACTGCTTTGCCATGCCATTGTGCAAATGAGGCATGCAAATGAGACAACAGAATTATGAAATTGTTTCTTAACAATATGCAGAAGAGGTCAGAGAGCTGCGTTTGGCTACAGGCTACAATAAGTGAAATTAATTACTGTTTGTGCTGCCACCTAATTGCAGCCTCTCAATGAACGGCTTCGACTTTTTTTTTCCTGTTACATTTTCCCACCTCGACACCCCTTTGCTCCTTGTCAAAACTCTTCCTCCACCTGTCACAGTGTCTGAGTTTTGTGCGCGGCCGCCCCCCCGCCCCCACCCCCCATCCTACTCCCCTCCTCGTCCTCCTCTCCGTCGCCCCCTCCCTGCCTCCCCTGCTGCCAGTTTTTAACTACACTCCACTCTGGCCTCTGCTCTACTTGTTACAGCCCCAACACGAGTGCAAACAATCAAAGTCTTTGGGAACGCTAAAATATGCATGGCTATCCGTGACAGACAGATAAAGCAGGGCAATTAGCCACGTAATCCTAGAGCATCGTACGGAATAGTCCGCCTCAGCTGTCCTCCCTCCCCTCCTTCCCTTTACTCTCTTGGTCTCCATTAGTTAAATGTACTCTGTGTGTCGGCTCCCCATCAAATCAAGTAACACTTCCCCTAATTGGCTTATAAATAATACAGCAGGGCCTACATTATAATTTCATCAGTGGTAAACATTGCGGGGGCAGTTGGTGAAGAACCTATCCCTCATTAATTTCTTAATTTGGGTAGATGGAACGAAGGGGAAGTGAGGGAATGAAAGGTGGAGAAAGAGAGCGAGATGTGGAGATCGGATGAACGGAGAGACTCGTATCACCTCAGGCAGAGAGAAAGAGAAAGAGGGAGAGGATGGTAGAGAGGGAAAAAAATTACAAAACAAACAAGGGGAGGAAGATGCTACTGCTGCTGCTTTTGTTAAGATATGTCAGATATTCAATCCAGGGGTTTTGTCAGTACTCCTGTGCAATAGGTGATGAGGGCCCCGCCGCCCCCATTTTACACACAAATACACACAAATAAACACACAATCTCTCTCCCCAGTCTCATTCCTTGTTCTTTTTTTATACCGACTTAATGAATATTTCATAACGAGCAATATAAATATTCATTCTAATGGTTTTGCACATAGTTATTACCGGTATTTCCTTAAAGAAAAAAAAAAAATACTCATTACAAATTCTGCATAACCAGGCCCTGAAATAATTTCTCTCACTCTCATGCACAGAAGACTGCACAAAGATTATCTAGATCAACTGCTCAGACAGTGTTTCAACAAAAAGTCACCAGAACTATTACGAAAAACCCTCCCAAAAACATCTGCTGTTTGCTTTAAGGTGTAATTATTTGCACGTGCAAAAACATATTTATCTATGGGAGAGGCGCAAAGTTCATTTCTAATTTCAGTCATCGGCTGCAATCGCAAGACAAACTGGAGAAATTCACAAAGATTCCCCGTGTGATGAAATCCTTTTTGTAAAAGGCAATAGGTCTGTAACCAGCCTTCCTCCCCTTGGCAGATAAATGTCACCCAAACCTGCTATTATATTGCATAATGCACTTTTAAGGGAATTTTACATGGCCTGTGATTGATGCCATGAAATATGAGGTGTGAGAATATGACACCCTCTGATCTCTGAAAGACAGATATTAAAGCAAACTCTCAAATGAGCTATTTCCCCCCCTCCCTCCCTACTTTCTCTTCCTGCTGAAATGTGGAATATAAAAGGCACTGAGAGCCCTTCAGCCTTCAAAAGGAAAGTTAAGCGCTCCACATTCTTGGTGAGATTTTGAAAATGGAGCCACCTGAAGGCAATCTGTCTCCGCTGGAACCTTAGCTTGTCACCGTTACAGAGAGCTGTCACTTCACGGTGCCAGCGCTGATGGAGACAGACATCCATCATCCGCCACGTTTACGAACACTCTACCTGATGTCTTGCAGGCCTCGCTGAACAGTATGTTTCACTTAAGATCTGCCGGAAAACACGCTCAGGCACAGCCACGAGTGCTTTTTGTTCACTCATCCCTGTCGTCTTAAAGGAAAAAAAGAAAATATGGTTCTGAGGCGATGAAGAAATAACTGTCCATCAATCACACTCAGAGCTACATCACACAGATCTCATTAAACTGAGAAGTACTTAAATCTGCTACTTTATTAGCTGTAAAATGCATTTAAGTATCAAACGTTCTCATTCCTGTCACAGCTTTCAGTTATGGGTTGATGTTAAGGCATCAGGAATGAAAATCCCCAACACTGGAGATCTAGTTTGGCAGTGAAATGCACTCAATTAGACTAGTAGTTCACAACCTTTTTTGGCTTGTGCCCCCTTAAAACGAAGCTTAATTAACGTGTAACCCTTCAAACATGTTTTTTTTTTTAATGATCCATCATGTTAATCATCTCGTGACACCTTAAGCCTACTCCATATGTACACATGTATTATTTTGAAAACAGGGTTCTTCCCTTCTTCATTCTCAAAAAAATCCACACAGCACCATTTTAAAACAAAATCTCTGAGCAAAATGTTGGCATTATACGTTTCTGCAAACCATGTCATATGCTACATATCAGCTTTTTTAAAGTGACGCAGTCTATGAAGTGACTTTGTCATCAAGAGGTGGAGGGGATGGTGGATGGCATGACACCTAGCAAGATGGCTGCCAAGCTGCTGACCACTGCAGACCACTGTTCAAGACCAACAAAACAAAACCAGTTATTTTTTAGTGATTAATCACTATGTTTTCAGTGTTTTTAAGTTACCAAATGTGGGTGTTTTTTTTTTTTTTAAGAATTCTTTCTGTGCTCCTAGTGGCAGTGTTTTCTGCTGGGATAGTGCCCTGTAAAGCAGTTGCTTTTTACAGAGACATAACTGTGTTTCCAGCTGGGATTCTGCCACCAAAAGCAGGTATTTTAAGCCAAAACATGATCTTTTCCCAACCATAACCAAGTTGTTTTTGTTCCTAACCATAACCAACATTAACCAAAGTATTGTTGAAATGTAAAGAAACATGTCCGGTACATAATAACATACAAATATACTGTATCTGTGGTTTGCAGAATCGTTCAGCACCAACGTTTATTCAGGGGATTGGGTTGGGATTTTACTTAACTGAGGCCCCTATCATTCCAGTTTTCATTGTGCTTTATTGGCAGATACAGAGAACTTTTAAATCTTAAGTGTTTCTTTATAACATGAAATATTCATGACTGAGCAACAATCAAAGTTCTGAGGCACAAAAAAACCACATTTTGTTATTATCTATTCAAAGTTTAATACGCAGGGACTCAGTCCGCTCCGTCAAGACTGTGTGTCTGTGGTCTCATCAGACTTGATTGACAGTGGCCTGGAAAAATAAGCAAACAAACGTAACCAAATATAGATTTAAATGTTGCTAAACTCCAGCACTCATAGTAAGTCACTGATCGGGAAAATATCTTTTCAGGGCCTTTAGCTAACAAATGTGCAATTAATTAAATCAGCACAAACTAATTGCCACATGCTAAAACCAGAGCCTTCTGGCCCCTTGAGGGTCTGGAGGCCTGGAGGGCAGCTGCCTGCTTTGCCCAGTTGGTTATTCAGCCCTGGTTAGAGCTGCCCTCAATCATTTTGAGGAGCATCAATTTACACATGATAAAACATCAGGATGTGCATACACTATCCATGTTTGTAATGTTAAGTTGCAATGCTTAAAGTTAATAACATGAAAATCCTTCTGACTGTTTTTTTCAGCATGTTATGTGTGATGCTTTCAGATCAGTCACACCCCCCAATAAAGGCTGGGAAAACTCACTATTCAACTATCAAGATGATGTCTAACGTGCATTATGCATAGGCTGTATAAAAATAATAGTCATAGTCACCATGATGTCACCAATTGGTTTGTGGACTCCCATTTTGAAGCCTCCAGTTTAACAGTTTGGCCATAAGCAATTAGAATTTTTTGGCACCAGAAGTGACCATATTTGGATGAGATGGTTGAACGAACGCTAACTACTAGCTTTGTTAGCTTTACAGAATGGTTAAAACAGGCTTAAAACCATTAAAACAAAACTTACTGGAAACACTTTTTTAGGCAACCAAATTGTTACAATGAAACTTTCATGAACTGAAAACACACTAAAATAGCGACAACTATGGCTTCGCTTATGCTCTGTGAGTCTGGGGCACCGCGTGTTACCTAACCAACATTGTCAACAGATGGCATTCACGTGTCACTCAAAGTGGCCACGCCTTTAATTATGCTTAACTTTAAGCCGTTTGAAAAAATTACCATGCATTTGTCATGAATGTTGAAATTAGCTAAAGAGACCAAAACCATTTTTCATACCAGGCTGTGAACATGTTTATTTCGGCTGTGAAGTTGGCCATTTTAACATGGATGTCAATAGGGATCGACTTGCTCCTGGAGCCAGCCACAAATGGCCATTAGAGGAACTGCAGTTTTTGGTTCCTCAATGTTGGCTTCATTTTAAAGCCCTGGAGGTTGGCGCTTGGCATTAGGCTATGTCAGTGGGCTAAATCAAGTTTGTCAGGTTTTGTTTGTTTCTGGAACCATGAAATTTTATAATTTTTTTTTTACCCCCAAGTGTATTTTTTTAGTTTATTCAGGGTGTCTACAGGTCCTTAAAAGTCAATAGTAAATAGACTTAAATTTGAATTTGAGAGGTCTCAACTACTACAACCATTTTATCTCATTTCATTTATCCAGTTTTTAATTTCATTTTGTGAAAATGACTGAAGCCTATCTATGTAAAAGTCCACATTTCTAATGTTACAAATGTTTAAAAAACTACAATACTTTCATTTTACTTCATTCTTTCACTGACCTGTTGGCAAAATGTAGACTGACTTAACTCATGCTAAAACCATATTCCTACATAACACTTTCTTCTGCACAAGACCACATTTATACTACTTACCTGCGATGCTTAAATAAGTAAAACATGATCCAAAAAATCTGTCCTAAATTTGGTTAAAAGGTGTCTCAAACAGCCCTTGAAAAGCGTTAAACTTAACTGTCTGACACCTTTAATGTTAAATGTAAAAGGTAAATCTGCAGAGCAATTACTAGTAACTGTTGTAGAGTGAAAAGTAGTGCTGATGTTTTTGATAATCCATTTATCATTTAATTTTTTTTTTCAAGCAAAAACTCCAAAATGTCTCTGGTTCCCGCTTCTCCAGTGTGAGGACTTGTTTTGTAACACTGTAAAAAGAATATCATTGGATTTGGTCTGAAAAGCAAGCAATTTGAAGACATCATTTTGGAGACTGTTCGCTGTTTTCACTCATTTATTTTTATTTTATTTTTTCACTGATTTATTACAAAAATCATAATCTGTTCCAGCCCTATATAAGAGTTAATTTCCTTGTGAAATGTTGTAAGGAAGCACACCAGTACCTAAAAACTTTATTAAAGCAAAGTACTTGAGTAAATGTACTTGTTTCACACCAGTGAGGGATGTAGTATTAAACATCAGAAAAGGTTAACGGTACAGACCCCTCCACTTAATTACAGCAGAACACGAGGAGACAGGGAGCATGTTGAGAATGAGCTTAATTAATGTAGCAGTAAAAAGTGGCCCTCCCTCTCCATGTCCATTCTGCTGTTCAGTATTAGTTCCACTTCAGTGCTCTCAAAGCCGGGAACAAATAGTGACTCTAATGATGGACACACATCCTCCCCCTTCTATCCTCCTCACACAACCCCATGGCTGGTCTCGGGTCACTGCCCTCCCTCCCTCCCTCTGCTCCCCAGGGGCGGCAGAGCGGGGGAGTCAACCAGTTAGACAACCATGTTCACCCCGTCGGTTCAGAGAGAGCAGAAGACAACCTTGCATACTGACTTCATTAGCACTGACAAGTTTGGGGGCGATGCAGCTCAGTTTAGAAGAGTTTAGAAACAGAAGTCTCACGGGGTGGAGGGAGTCAGCAGCTGCAGGAGTGCGATGATGCAACTCTGGATTGTCGCAGGGTCACAGTGTTTGCTGTGGCGTATTTCTGGGACAAAACTTTACAGACAGCCAGGACTATCTGGGTGCTACACAGACACAATTACCATAAGGAAAAGGCAAAGTCATGCCTAATTTATACTTCTGCGGCTGTGAGCATATATGTTCTGGGCGGGCTGGTGCAGGCACCTCTCGCACGTGCCAGGCATATATGGCACTGGGGCAGATTGCATGTAGCATGTAATTTCTCACATGCATGTTGGGACCAGAACTGAAATCCCACCGCTCAGTTCTGATGTCGAATCAAACTTCTGCGTTGTCTATGGTGCCTAGTCTGTTGTCATATTTTTCAGCAGGTCATTAGGCTTTGTTAGTACGGGCTGGGCAATAGAGCAAATATATTTAGTTACTACTATTATAAATCAAAATGGCAGAAATATGTACATTTACATACACATATCATTACATTTATATTTAATATACTAATTGTTACAATAGATTGTGATATACAGTAGATTTTAGGTCATGTTGCCCAGCCTTGTGCTGTTTAAAGGTACTGTATATGACATTCAGAACATTACCATTGCAGCAAACAACTATTTGCTATGATATAAAGATATAGTAGAGCAGTAGCATCCTGAGCAGAGAATGTAGTCACACTCCCTTTGTGTGTGTTCAGTTTCCACTGTGAAAAGTTGTGGATGGTACCAATGGAACCGTTCCATACTGTCCCCATTTTTGGTCCGCCCTCTGTTGGGGTACCTAGCACACAGATCTGGTACTAAAAGGTGGAGCTGTGAACACTGCAGTCTGATTGGTCAGTAGAGGACGGTCACTCTGCTCAGGGCTGAGTTGTGGCTGGTTTTGAGGCTCATGTAACCACTGTTCATACTGTGGAGAGTTTTATTAGTAAACTGTAACTATAAAATTAAAGGATGTTTTGCTGCCTCTTGCAGCAGCTGGAGTCTGAGAAAAAAAATGACTTAATTTACTGGGCCGACTGCCGATGACTTTTAAGGTGGAACATTAATTTGTAATGTTGCTCAGTGTTTGCGTTGATGATGTGAATCCATCAGCACACTTTAAATTTCATTGTGACAACTTTGACCATTACTTGAAGTAACGAGTGGATCTTCAAGCGCTTATACATATTAATTTTGACCAGGTTATATAAACTGCATATATCCCAATCCTCACTTGGAGAAAAAAAAAGTGTCGCTGAGTGTCGTTCCTGTGGGCTCTGGCAACACTAAAACCCTGAGCTTGCCTTAGCAGGACTAAATGTACAAACCCACTATTTTCAAATATTACATTGAGAGAGACTCTTACTGCAGCCTGTTTTATTTTGTTCTGAAAATATTGGCGTGCAGCGTCATTTGTGGGCGATAAACAAAGTGCAGACTTTCATGTGTGTCACCACTAAGTAGGAAATACAGTGAGTGCTGGACAGCGCAGTGAGTGACAACAACCCCGCCCACATTTAAGAGTACTGTTTGCAGTGGAAACACTAGGGTCTCGGTACCATGTCTGAAGGGTTACTTTTGGTTTCAAAGGTACCAAACCGAAAGTGTTTGGTGGAAATGGGGCCTATGTGTGTATCCCAGTGGTTAGCTAATCACCACTGCTCCTCATTGACCTGGGTTCTGCCGATAATGGCGTCCCGACCCAGTGTTGTCACGAAAGCATAGCCACCAGCCAATGCTAAGAAAGTGTTTTTAGCTAATCCTGCAAATTGAAAATTGCATAAATTAAACTACTTCAACACTCTGATGCAAAAATCATGTGAATATTCAGTATTGCCATACTACTTATTGATTTGCCTATGATGTAGACAGCATTATTTTGACATCTGTATTGTCCCTTGGCGTTTATCGTCACACACTGTTCCCTAACTTTTGTCAGAAATGTGGCAAACTGTACAAAGAATCAACAGGAGACACATAAAAGCTGCCTGTCTATAAAACAATGTGGTGATCCCACCAGGTGACACAGTCACATGTCACAGTGTAACCTGGAATATTCTGAAGCGCCACAATGAATAGACACTCCTGAGAGAATACAGTGGGACACATCATGTTCAAAATCAAATCTAAACAAAACAAAAGGAATATCACATGAAATTAAAGGTGTGAAAAGGTGCCATGAATGTTTTATGCCATCCAGCCACTGACATAAAGGATATAAATATTGTATGCAAAGAGAAAAATCCCCCGTTTGAAGTGTTGAGAGCAAAGACAGTGGGAGAGAAAGGGAGGGGAAGCAGGTAATTACTCGTGGAGCTGCTCTTTGACGGATTATTATATTAAAGCGGGAGGAGGATCAACCAAACACAGCTAACCTCTGTAACAGTGCTGGTCTCCACCTATCAGTGACAGGAACATTACAACCTGAGGAGCCACTTCCACTTGACAAACTATAACACGGAGCACCAAATCCCCAGGCTGGAAAAAAAGAAACCTGGCAGCAATGGAGGTGCCAAACACTGCAAACCTCCCACAGTCAGGGCTGACGAACAGCTCATTACATCGCTTTTAATTTCTCAGTTAACTTGTGCTTTTTGGAGCACTGTCTAAAACTGATAGCTAAACCTAAGCTGTTTTTAATGAAGTGCTAAACTCAGCTCTTTTTCACAGAAGCGAGGTCATGTTACAGTTATGCTGTTTTTAGCACAATCAGGAGGATTCATGTTTTCCTTTGAACTTCTGTTCCTTTGTTTCAAAATCTCTGAGAAAGCGTTCTTATAAAACATACTGTGGCCACCACGAGAGATAATCACTGAGTTCAAAGTTCAGTTCACCCAGTTTAAAACAAAGTTGTTCACATTTATAGTTCACAATTTGAATTTTGAACCTAAGCTTGAACCAACACTCTCACTCTCTTTCCCTTTTATTGACAGTAAAGCTCAAGACAGACAGGAAGGGTGGAAGACAGAGGGTGGATGGCACGCAGCAAAGGGCCGCAGGTCAGAATCCAACTGCAAAGGCCTCAGCTTATGGGCTGCACGCTCTAACAGGTGAGCCAGAGGTCAACCCATGTCTTCATTGCTTTTTAATTAAGATAAAATCTTGTGATCATCATTTACTTGCAGCTATATCCAGGACTGGTTGGATGCTTCAACATGATGTGTTGTTTAATTAGGTGCCAGTGTCGCTGACATTCAGACTTATTTTTTCAGATCCAGCAGGGCACAGTGTTGCATAAAAATGTGCAGTTTTTTCCATTGGAATCTGTATTTATTTGTTCTTAAAAGTCCTTCAGATATCCATAAGAACTGGCTTCAGCAGCACTGGTAGTTGTGTTGTCTGAAGTGTCATTAGCACTAGCCAACAGGAGGGAAACACAATTTGATGGTAGAACCAGCAATGGCGTAAATGTGTACCTTTACAAAACACGTATTTAAACAACTTTGTATCATGCTTGCAAATCTAACCACATTGTTTTTTAAAGCAAGCTGATGTAGCTATGATTCATTGAAGGGGGCACGAGTCCATAAATCTGTCATTCTGACAATTTTTGTAATTGGCTACTATTTCAAAATTAAATCACAAGACAGCATGACTGACGCCTGCTTATATTCTGCATGAGAACCGTTAGCGCCGTAAGCTCCTCTAAATAAATATATACATAAATAAATAACTGGGCTCACTGTTGCATTCAAAACAACTCACCTTGAACACAGCATGCCTTAGTGAACTCCAGAACGACAGCCGTGTTTGTGAGTCAGGTTCATCATGGCCTACACCAACCATGACTGGCAGGGAAGAGGTCACACACAAATTTTGCCTTCCTGATCATGCCGGGAATTTGCGCAAATAAAACCAACTTCAAATTGTAATCATCACAAATTGGTCAAATTATCATACATTATGGTTCTTTTTGGCGTTACTGATCATACATCACACATAGAGAAATATTTATATATCGTACATCTGGCAACACTGGGAAGAACAGATTTTGATGCAACATCGGTGTTGCATGCCAGGTGCCGGAAAACAAACGTTGCAAGATTGAACAGTACTAACTTCCAAGTTAATAAGTTGCAAACTGATGCATTCGGTTCACCGTTCACCAAAATATGAGCACATTCAACCAACATTCTCTTGTAGCGCTTCCATGCACGACACTGATCACTAAGACCACATTTTTACAGTCAATTCCACCTGGTGCATCTTTGGAAACTAACATTTTTGTATCTTCCCCCACTTATACAGCTAAAATTAAAAAAAAAAAACAACAGGAAATTATAAAGGCTATTACAAAAGGAGTGAAAGGACATGATAAAAACCGAACTCAAGGTCCACTAACTAGCTTTCTATTAGCTAAGAAACTGAGTATACTTCACCCGACCCATGAGATGTGATTATAGGACTGTTAGAAAAAATATGATCAGTAGCTTTGGGAGTTTTTGTTGTACGTGCTGTAAAAGTCCACACTACAATTTTTTGCATATCTAGGATTAAATCTTCAAAAAGGCTACATCGAGTACTTTCAGGACATTTGGTAGTTTTGCAAATTATCACTATATTTTAACAAGTAGAAAATTTACTTAATAGGGTATTTTACTGGTATTGTTTTTACCTTTGCCCCCGTTCGCTCATGAGTGCTTTTTGCAGCTGTACTTTTAAAACTAATCTTTGCACTACTCCAAAACATTCCAGTCTCCTCCTGCACAGGATAATGTGATAAATGATTCACTTTCTAGTAAAGTGGGAGACATCCCTTTCTTCCCCAAAAGGACTGAATCTTCACTGAGTCTCGGGCCAATAAATGCCACCACTGGGTAAAGAAATGTGGGGTTTAAAAAATAAATAAATGAAAAAAGTTCCCCTTTCATGAAGTCCTGTGTGTTTGGAGCCGAGCTGCCTCCTCTCTCCTCGCCCCGGGGCAGGCTATCATCTCCAGTGACACCAGAGGGAGGGCAGACCCTACCCCACCTCTGCCGGGCCTGCTGATGTAAGGGATGAGAGACGGTGGTGGATGGAGCAGGCTCTGCTGCTGGCCCAGTCTCACAGGTCCAGCTTCGTCTTTGATCACCGGCCGCCGACCTCCATGTCTCCCAAACAAGGAACTGGGGCCGAGAACATGCCGCTGAGCCTGTATCCCCTCCCTTCAGCCCTTGTTCCCTCCAAATATGAAAAAAAGGGTTAATTGTATTTAACAATATGCTCTCCAACCCCCCCCCTCACCGCCACCCTCCCCTCCTTGATTAGAATTAGAATCACATCTGGCGCCATGTTCTGTCCCTCATTACTGCTGAATCTCATTACAACGCGCTCCCGCGGGAGAGACCGCGCCGGGTTTTTAAGCACACTTTTCGCTTTCTTCCTGCCTCTTGCTCATCTCATCTGCCTCGCCGCTCCTTCTCTTCTGCGTTTACATTAGCGGAAGTCCTCATCTGAGAGAATGACTGAGCACCACCACCCACCACCCTCCTCCTCCCAGAGCTTGGAAATTGTTTTACAGTGCCAATTAAAGTAGGTATGTTGAGTTTTTTCCAGAGTATGTATTATTCAGAGTGTATTATTTGTTGCGCTCAAAAAGGAAGAAAAAAAAAACCCTCACTAAAATAGGACTAGCAGAGTAAGTTCCACTTACTTGCAATAAAAACTACACCAAAGGTTTGGAAATATAGTCAACATAAGGAAAATGAGGGAGCTTATTTATGGTGCCCTGAAGTCCTACTGAATAATAGAAGCCTCCACATATAACCACATTTTAAACTTTGTTTCTTTGCACCCTTGTGCAAACACTGTGTCTGACTGGGAATTTATTTTAGAAGGCAGAAAATAAAGAAATCTGTAAAGTTTGAGTCCAAAATGTTTTACCTCAGTGAAATATTAATTTAAAACCACGGCATGGGGAAGCAGTTTCTCTGTAGGTTACACTAGTGAGGAAAGAAGAGTTGGAACATATAACCAAAGGCTTTTATTTGCAATTTTAAGAAACCCATATAAAGTAATAAAAATGTGAACAAAATACACAAAATAAAAAAATCGCAGCAGGGATGTCTGACAAAAGTGGACCCTGCGTCAGAGCGGGAAGCTCTGAAGGTCGCAGGGAAACCCTGAGGTTCCTCTGATCGTTCAGCTCTAGATCATTGGCGAGTCACAGAGCGTGCAGGGCGCCTGCAGTATCTTCTTTATCCACTCTGGATCTGTAGGGAGAGAAAACAAGTCTTGTTTGTACTGAAGGTTCCTAAATATGAAATGATTCTAAGGTATATAGCCACAACAAAACATTTATGTAACAAACACCTGTGCTCGAGAGCCCGAAAGCCATTACTTGTACTGATAGATGAGACCAGCAATGTTACTTCTGAAAATGTTTTAATACTTTTTCAAAGCTGTCGCAATTTAAAAACCAAATATAACAGAAGGAAAAATCTGTCAGATGTTTTGAGACAGGAGCTGGGATGATGTTGATTCTGACAGATGCCAGAGCTGCACAGGCCTGTCAGTCTGCAGCCCAGATAGGCTGGAATGACCAGAGGAGTCGTGCCTCAGGTGCTCAACACTGATAAAGACCTGGGATGCATGTTGCAGCCAGATGAAGCCCATTCTCAAACACCGGGAAGAGAACAATTTTTTTCTCTCCAAACTTTTCTCTCCCACTGCAGGAACCGCAAACCTGAGTACTGACACTTGACCCGTTTGTTTTAAAGTGCCACATAAAATCATGATAAATGGCTCATGATAAATCAGTCAGCTTTTCAGTATCTGATCATAATAGCTGTATGCTATTGGCATCAAGATGGATTCTATGAATACGTTAACATGCAAAAAAAACTCTGGCTATGCCCTTATTCTAAAAATGGCTGTATTCCTGCTAAGCTCTTTATATGGCCGATAAAAATGAATATTTCCCTAATATTCCTGTTTATATGCATCGATGTGTACTCTGATTAACGTGCCCTAATGTCATTTATCATGTCAAAATATAGGAAGTTGAACAGCTGGAGCCACTGTTGCCATTTTGCTTCTTTGGGTCAAATTAGAAGTGCAGCCTCCCTCTTTTATTCCTTTAACTAACTTTTTGAAAAGGTTGGGGGCTGCATGCATGCATCTCTGTTGGTTAGACAGTTTGTGTACAACACACCCATGACAACGAACAGAGCTGACGGTAAACAGACAAAAGGCTGTGTGTTGAAAACTGTGGTACAACGCACCTACTGAGTTGCATTTCTGAATTATACATGCCAAAAGAATGCCTCTAAAACCTGAATGATATCGGCATGTGCAACGTCTGATTCGGAAAATGTTGCATTTGGAAAAAGGCCTAATTTGGAATATTCACACAGAATATGTTGTTTACATGACACATACAAATTCGAAATATTGTCATACTTGGAATAACAGTGGAATATTAGTCTGTATGTAAATGTAGTCATTGTGTTGACTGATGTGCTGCAAACATATACAGAGTAATTGTGTCAGAAAAAATGTCAAATATATCTATTACAGAATAAACCAATCAGGTTGGATCCACAGTTAAATGGCCTAACACGTGATCAGTGCGTTTACATGCACTTTGGTAACCTGGTTACTGTAGTGCAGACTTTGGATGGAAATATGTCAGACACAAGGACCTATCATTATGTGAAGCGTATTGATCTTTCCTGTCATCCTGCCAGATACAAAAGCCAATTTGAATCCTGCTTATGCAATCTTTCCTTTGTGCATCTGCCCAAATGGCATAACTGAAACTGGGCTACACCAGGGGTTCTCAAATGGTGTGCCACAGCACACTGGTGTGCCGTGATGCCAATCCAAGTGTGCCGTGGGATTTTGTGATAACCACACAATATTATTGCAACATTCAACTGGGCCTATACAAAAAGTTATGAATGAATTTTTAATTGACTGTATCAGCATGTTGTGCACACCCATTTTGTAAAGAAGAGGCAAACCCTAGCTAAAAAAATGTAATTTAATTAAAATTAAAAAACCTTCACGGGTAAACTATTTGTCTGTTATATGTGTGTGACACATCAAAAGCCCTGATTGGCAGCCAGTGTGAGGGATGATAACATTTAAAAGGAGAAAACCGTGAGTGGGACAATGGATCGCTTTATTGTACGGAGAAAATTACAACAAAGCACCAGTGCAGATGACCTACCACTGAAAGAAGAGAGGGAAAAAAAACTGTCAGAAGACAATATCACGAAAGCTACCTGTCTTGTTTTTTCTTATTTTTAATGTCTTATGTCATGATAAGAGTGATAACACACGTTATAGAAGCTGTTGTGCACAGTTATAAATACAGGTGTGCCCTCAGATTTTGGCTTGTCCTTTGGTGTGCTTTGGGCACAAAAGTTTGAAAACCACTGAGCTACACACTTGTTTCTTGCTGTTGTTGAGTAAAATTAAATATCTGAAGTTATATTTTACTTTTCAACTGCCTTTAAGAGTGCAACCAAACTTAAAACTCTGAGCAGTCTGAAACAAGACTACAGTTGTAAAACATGGGAATAGAAGCCTCAACCAAAAACCGAACAATGATTCGACTCTTAGCTTTTTTTGGATTCCCAGCTTAATTTGGATTTTCACTGTAACATGTTTTAATGTTCAAAATACCGTCTTTTTATAACACTGTTTGTGCTGGAACACCTGTACTGACCCTCCCTCTGTGACTCACTATTTTTGGGCCTGTCTCTCTTTTTTTTTTTTTTTTTGTTCTGTCTCTTTAATTCCCCCTTCTGACAAAGCCCTGACTGCTCTAACTGGTTAACGTTTATGGGTTTTCCTCTCTCAATGTCTCATTGCAGCCAGGAAATGACTGTAATGGAGTATAGCGGCACTTTTCTACCATGAAAAATCCCCAATAAAAACTTCTAAACCTAAATCTTCACAACCAGACATGTTCCAGCAGGAATATAATCTGAAATCTGGGCAAAATAAACATTGGCAACTAATTTTACATGTTTCCCCGACATTAGCATGTAGCTATATGTTGCAGTGTAGGCTACATGATGTAAACTCTTGATGTAACATGCCTAAAGCAGATGACCATATAAAGACATCTATCACAAGCTGATGTCAACTTGTCTCAAAAGTAGAAATAAAAGTTGGAAACAGTGTACTTAGAATAGTCTGACGCAGCCTGAGATTTTTGCTCATGGGAATTACTTTAACATGTTAACCTCCTTATTTGAAACTTTGGCCACGTTTAATATGAACATCTGACACTGTAACATTAGATATATGACAGAAAATAAGGAAAAGCATAACAGATCCCCTTTAAGGAGACAGCCATGATTGTAAATCAGCCCCCCCCCCAAAAATTCTAAATTCATAAGCTAAATTTTACAATCATTCGTGTGTTTTAGGTATGAAGTTTTCGACCAACTCCAAATCTGAAATGTCAAGCGCCGATCTGAGCAGCAGAGCGGGATGAAGGCCGATGTTGAAGGTGACAGGAGGAGATGGCTGATCGAGAGAGCGACTGTGAAATGGAGGTGGAGAGAGATGGAAAGTGGCGCTTACCCTCAGGCTCTGGCAGTCTGGCGATGGTATCCAGCAGGAGGCAACGTCTGAACGTCAGCGTCTGGCAGGCCTGGTATGACAACACACACCTGGAGGAGAGCGAGAGAAAGGCATTAGAGAGCTGGCTGGCAGGGACAGAGACATGCACATATACACACACACACACACACAGACACAAAAGTAGAGCAGGAACAGCACTGAGGTACAACTGACGGGCACAGATTTCCCTCTCAGTGCCCACCAGAGGCACCACGATCCAGCTAGCGAGAAGGCAGGAGAAATGTTTGACAGACGATATTTATGAGACGATGAGAGTGGTGCATGGGTAAATATCACAAGGTGGGAGGCTTGATTACGGCTCTGTGAAGATAAATAAACCGTCAAAAGAAGGCATTTGGCATTAAGATTCAATTCATGTCCCGTCAGGCGCGTTGACGCTAAAGCTAATAAAAAACATCTTTAGTGGATTCGATTTGAACTCAAAGGAGAGAATGATCTCTATACCTGAGCCACATGTGACCGTTTTTACAGATTGCTTGTTTGTGGTCCGAGAAGGGCAACACCTCCTGACACAGGCTGCAGCGCTCCAGGAACGTCTGCTTGTTCATCTTGTTCTTGATGTGGCCAATCAGGACCTGAGAAGAATGATACACACACACACAGAGCCAGAAGGTGTCAGTGAAAGCAATCTAACTTGTGTTAATGGTAGCAGAGAGGAGCATGAATGAGAGTTTAATGGTAATCTTAAAAAGGCTAAAACACTTTAATTTTTCACTGATCTGAAACACTATTAATATCAGAGATGACCAGCAGCATTGGCGTCACAAAGTCTTATCAAGATCAGGTGTTTATTTTTCCTAAACGTACTACATGTGCACGCGATACATATAATACTGTCGTGAACAGACAGCAATAAAAAATTGAAATGGCTGTAATATGAAGCCATTTAAAAACTAAAAATGCTATAGCTTCCTTGACAGAAAAAAACAAGTCTTTTATATATGCGAGAACCATTTAAGATATTTCTGTAGTTTGTTACTTAATCATATTGTTAAAGACAAACAAGCAGTTTAACCATTAAAGTGAGTGAACTGTGCTGATCAGCAGCCACTGTGGCAAATATAGGATAATGTCAAATGCTAAAACATACACTCATTGGCACAAATTATCTATTAATTATTATCTAGCATGCTAAATATCTGGACCTGTGGGAGACTTTGTCGCCGAGCTACATCCAATGAGAGCACAAGACAGGCTGAGGACAAATTGGAACAGTGCTGTGGCGCTCTCCAAGGTGTGTGTGTGTGTGTGTGAGAGCTAAAGAAAGCCACAGAGAGAGGAAAGAGAAGGTTACCTATTGCACACAATTGTATTGGCCTATTAACTCACGTGGAACGCTGCTTTGTCACTTTTTGACTTTGATATTTTCTATTAAGCAAACTACCTTTCCCTCCATTTACATTGATTTGACCCTTGCTGACCTGCTTCAACAGCAAGTGCAACACATTAAGGAACTCACGAGACCATTTAAGGTGACCTTTTAAGGGTAACTTTTGTATATTTCAACCCAGACTCTATTTTACCATGTTTTTGTGTCTAAATGGCCAATGGGAATAACAATTTTTATACTGGTCCAGTACTGAGAGAGAGCGCTGCAGCCAGCAGCGGCGAAACAGGCTGCAGTGTAATCACTTTGGGCATTTGCGTGCCGTCAATTTCCGTCTATTAAAAGTGCTTGTTTTTGCCACTGACAGGCTCAGATTTTGATTATAAGAGTCTGACAACATTCTGGAAAAAATCCCTACAGAGACAGATCTATTTGTTAAAGAGCAAGGTCCTTTTTGTTTAACCTGGAAACAGCCTTGAAATTTCTGCAGCAAAACCCACCAGACTCCATTTCAAATGAAACAAAACTCACAAAAACAGTCTTGGTGTGTCTTTTCACTCATCTGACAATCGCAAACTCTAGTTTGGTTGAAATAAACCCTGAATTCACCCAGTGAGAAGTAACATTATGCTGGCTCCATACACGCTAAAATTGCTGTTTATTTAAATAAAGTCTGGAGGGTTTGGCAGTGGTGATTTCAAGGTGTTTTCAGGTTAAACAAAAAGGTCCATCTCTGTAGGGTTCCTTCCATATTGCCAGACACTTACAACAACAGCTGGAGCCTGTCAGCGGCAACAAGCACTTTTAGTGAACGTAAATAGACGGGCACAAATGCCCTGAGTGGTTACATTGAAGCCTGTTTTGCCGGTGCCTGCTACAGTGGTCTGGCTCAAGACTGGGCTGATTTAAAAACTGTTGTTCCCATTAGTCACTTAGACACAAAGTCATTGCAAAAAAAGGTTGAGAAATACAGAGGTTACCCTTTACGGGAAACTTTAATGCTACAGCATATAATATTTTAGACAGTTTATATATGTCACCTTGGGATCATCAGCATATACCTGACATCGGGTTGCTCTGATTTGGGCGGAAAACAAAAACACTAAAACAACAAAAAAGCTCACAACATTGTTGTTTATGAAGCTGCAGTGAATAATGATGAGGTGAGTCACTGAGTTTTACCTCTGAAGCTCTGTCGTTAGTGTCTTTGGAGAGGTACTCCACCAGGCCACAGGTGGGTATGCTGGTGTTCTGAGCGATCCAGGTGTTGAGATACACCACCCCCAGCACCTTCTTCATGTTTTCTCTCATCATGTGAGTCTCTACAGCATTGATCCAAGCCTGCACCTCTGCCATCTGCTCCTCCCGATTCTCCTCCTTCTCCTGTTTTACTCCACCGCTTTCCACAGCATCTTCTCCGTCCTTTTCGTCCTCCTCATCCTCATCTCTTACATACACCTTGTTCTCATCGTATGTCGGTTTCCAGCGGTGATCTGTGGGAGGCATCTGTAGTGACTGGTAAAGTATACGCACCAAGAAGAGCTTGAATCGCCACAAGTATGGCGAGTCTACTTCCTGGATCTTTTGATCAAGCTCTTCCAGCAGCGACGCAGGGATGGATTTGTTTTTCAGAATTTGCCACCTCACTAGATCCAGCAGGTCGGCCATTTTGTACAAGTTCTGTGTGGGGGACTTGAGCAGCAGTGCTGCTGCTGTTTCTGGTGTTTTCAGGGTCACAAAGTGAACCTGGTAGGTCCTGTTAGTCGGATGATAGCCGCCAACCATACCTTGTGTGCTGGCAAGGGCAATGTATGCTCCGTTGCGGCTAACAGCGATTCCGTGTATCCTCCTCCCCGTTAGGTTTTCAGGTCGCATCATGTCCTCTTGTTTGAAAATCAAAGTGTTCTCTGTAAATGTTGGTGTCAGCTTTTTTATCCACCCGTCTACAGAACATGTGTACACTGCAACGCCATGCTGACTAACCGCTAGCGAGACCACAGGGAGTGAGTGCAGCCCGGCCACGTGAGAGTTGTGTACGTTCAGTCCAGCAGGCGAAATCATGAGTAGGCACCAAAAGACGTAGCAGCCACGCGAGGCCACAATGAGGCTGCAGCTGGACTTCTGGATAGGGTGGATCATCGGGACACATTTGAGGTTTTCGACGGCGATCTCATCACACTCCTTCCAGAGGATGACAGGGTGCCGTAGTGTGAAGTAGCCCTTCACCCCCGACAGGCTGACTGGCATTATTTTGACGGGTCCCACCTCGCTGCCAACAATCAGGCCGCTCATCCGCCGATCTGAGCTTTCATACTCCCACCATGCCAAGTCACTGGGTTGAGTCACACCCGACTCGACGATGTCATAAAACGAAACATCTGCTGTGTTTAAAAAGGGCAACACAAACTTCCACAAAACAAGGTCACCGTTTTCCATTAAGACGGCGAGGAGCACCATCTCCATGTCCTTGCATGTGTTGTCTGGCTGCACCTGTTTGATCGTATAAACGCTCGACCACTCCATTCTCAGAGGGGTCTGCATACGGAAGCGCCGCTGCAGCTCGTCAAAGTCCAGCAGGTTCGCCTGTGGAGGCTTGTTGTCCTTTTTAGAGTAGCCTCGCTCCTTTAGCCTCTCACTGTACTTTTTTGTGAGATCGACCAGCATGTTCCACTCGAGACGCTTGTGGCTGTTATGAATGGTGAGTCTATGGTCAAGTGTTAGGCATGCGAGCAGACAGCGCCCGCTTGAGTCACAGCCTAACGGAGACCAACTGGCATATTTTATTCCTTTATGCAGTCCTAGCGCCGGGTTCATCACTCTGTCAGCTAGAAAAAGCTGCCTCACTGTGGGGTCCGGATGTGTAGAGAACTTCTCTGTGGCTTGAGCGAGCTCTGCTGTTGGTCCCACCTTCAAAGTGAAAAACACAAATGAAAACAATATTTAAGATTAAAGGTCAGGTCACTCAGCAAACATCCACACTACATATGACACAATGGGAGTCATGCAGGAAGCAACACAAACAAATTTCCTCTTATTTTTGTTCTTTTTTTTACAGTTTGTTCTTTTTTTTTTTATATATACCCACTGAGTTGCAGGATTAACCAATCAACCTCTTATTTTTGCCATTTTCTTAGATCAAGAGAAAATTTTACAAGTGGCTGAAAGCACTCTTACTAGAATATAGAATACATTTAGTGTTCACAGTCCACAAATTGTTTGTTCAATTCAAGGAAATATAAATTTTAATGTGAGGAAAAAAAAACGACTATAAGGATAAAAAATGCATGAATATCATATAATTAAATTTGATTATTATCCGTTTTAATTGTAAGGATTGGATTATTACATAATTAAGACTATAAAAACACACAATTTTTTTGTTTCCATTTTCTTGTCAAATCATTTTCTTTTAATTTCAGTCACTGTTACCTCTTTTCTACCAACACAAAAAGGGTTATATTCTGGTTCTCCCACCTAATTTTGTACTGTTCAAAGCATTTCGACCAAAAATAGACTGGTTCGAAACCCAAAATGCTTGTTCCAAGCTGGAACCAAAAAATAGCAGGTGTTCCTCGACCTAAAGTACAAACCATGATGACTTCAGTGGGTGTGTCATATTCTACAGGTTGGAAAGAGAGGATGGAGAAGGCAACAAGTGAGCAATCGTAGAGATAAAGAACATGCAGGGGTTTCATTAATCGTTAGTTTTGGCTTGTTCTTGGATTAAAACAAATATCAGTGGTGACAGATCTAAAGCTCGTAGATAACCAATGAGTTCCATCATCTTGCTACTACTTTTCACTAACATTGTGCATTGCGCAAGGCCCTCTGTTGATGACGCATCCTTGATTCCATTTTAAACTGGTGGAACACAGGTTGATTCCTGAACAGAACCGGTTCAAGACTCTGCGCTAATTTGCTGGTGTCAGGGTATGTGTGTGTCCCTCAGCAGACATGGCATTTACAGCATAACAAATGTTTTGCCATTGCTGGGTTTTTGATTTTCCTGTAACACCCGTACTGATGCTCTGGAAAATCTGGTTTCCTTTAGTTTATTAAGCAATATGTTGATTTCACTACTGCTGAAGTTCTTCCTCTTCTTACAGCTTTCTTCTGGTGGCATCTCTCTGATTCTTGGGCGTGTGCCAGCGTATTTGCACATGGCACAACACCTGCCCTCATACAATCGGCCACACACCTCCTATTTGTGATCAAGCGGGATCCATCATTTAGCACACCAACGTAGGTGCAGCTCTGAATTATTAAGAACATGGTTGACTTATCTTATTTTTTTTTCCTTACAGAAAATTAATAGAAAATATTAGAGAAATTAAAGAGAATTAGGGCCATACCCGACTCAGAATTATGTCAGTCAAATCAGATTTGGTTGTTCAATACGTGTATTTAGGCTGACCAGGCAAAGCCTCTCTTCCACCATGCAGCTGCCTCCATCTCACTCAGACTCACACTGGGTCTGGGTCCACAGCTGCCTGTACCGGAGAGCAGCATCTGGGGACCAAAATGTCCCTAGAAGTACACTGCACACTAACTGACAAAAAAAATGCTTGACTTGTAGAATCTCAGTCGACTGAGGGGTCTTTAACTGATTATTCGAATCTTCAACTTTCAGGGGGCACCCCTGAAGAGAATGTTGCTACACGAGGCCCAATATTTGTTGGATTATTGAAGATTACATTTGAGAATGAGTCAGTGCTTACAAATTATTAGAAAAATGAAAATGTATTTCACCTTAACAATTTGAAGTACTCTAAATAATACTATTTAAAGAGCCACATTTTTAATACTGAGAAACTGCAAGGAATCTGAAAATGTGATATATGCAGTTCTTCAGATTTTAGGACACCTGTCATGGAAAGATAGTCCACATATGCAGCAGTATCATCAGACAGATAGAACCTGGCCTCTCTGACTGCCATCATCTACTGCTCCCTGCTCAGGAGCCCTCCTATTTACAAGCAGTTAATCATATCTCCAAATGACAGCAGGAAAGCTACTTTGCCTGTCTGCCACTGCGCCTAGTGGATTATAAAATTCAGCTCCATCCAGTATTTTATCTGCCAAGTGGATTTTTGGAGTGGAGACGAACCTATAAACAATCATGTTTATACACCAGAGCAGCTGCGCAGAGACAGATTTACCACGGCAAAAATTGTTTTTCAGTTTCTCTTTTCATCAACATTTGTATTCCATCGCTTTAATTATCTTTCTTTCAGTTTAGTAAATAATGAAAATACAGAAACATCCACCGCTGCCAAACTAATAGCACACAAGTGAATAGTAGCTTGGCTGTGTATCTGAGGCATGTTTACACAGGTTGCTTAACAAGTAGACAAATAGTAGTAACACTACTCCAATAGACTCACAGATGCCATTTTGTAATCACCTATTTATTCTTTAAACACACTGTTGTTACTTAATAGCAGTGGTACAGTATTACCTTAAAGGGACAGCTCACCCCAAAATCAAATATACATATTTGTCCTCTTACCTGTTGTGCTATTTATCAGCCTAGATTGTTTTGGTGTGAGTTGCTGAGTGTTGGAGATATCGGCTGTAAAGAAAATGCATTTGAAAAACTCAACAGCAATGTCTCTTTACAGAGATCATGACCTGGTTACTCAAGATAATCCACAGACCTTATCATGAGCTGTTTCATGAAGGAACTTTTTTCTTTCTCATTAACTAAATCTATCACCGTGCAGAAGGAAACTTGCATCTACTGCTAACTCATCTAGCACCACTGAGCTAGCTAACAATACAAGTCAGCCGAGGAGGACACCATCAATGTTTACATCTCCCGCTGTCACCAGCACGAGCCTCTCGTCCATGAGTAGATGCACGCAATACGGTTGACTGGTGTGTTCAGTAGAAAGAAAAAAGTTCCTCCATGAAACTGCTCACAACAAGGTCTGTGGATTATCTCGAGTAACTGGGTCAGGATTTCTGGAAAGAGACATTGCTGTTGAGTTTTTCAAAGGAAAAATATGTATTTTTGATTTGGGGGTGAACTGTTCCTTTAAAAGCAATTAGCATTTTTGGTGCAAAATAATTGTCAAAAATTTTGTACCATGCTTTATCAGGTCATTTTGATTCATTGTCCCTCCTTAGCTAAAACACTTGATAGTCCAAGGCACCCCACAAATATAAAAAACACATCTACACGCTGATAATAAGTAAAAAATTATGCAGCTGACATTTGATCCAGAAATGAAATTCTTCTGTAGACAAGACAGCACTTTTTAAAATATCTTTCATTACTGGGAATTTGGTTCAAATACTACAACAAAAAACAATCTTCAGGTTGATATTTTTACCTCAGGACGTGCCAACCATTTAAAAATGTAAATGTTTTTTTGTGTCTCAAGATGGTAAACCCAATACTTCTGATAATGAGCTTCACTTTTACATAATAGCTGAAGATGAAAGTACTCCTCCAGTAAAAAAATGTTTTGGGTCATTGTCACTTCACTTGGATGTTTGACTCTCACTGTGCAGGATTATGTATGTGCACAGTTTGGCCCTTTTTTTGGTATTTGTATTGACAAGGATGGTGGCACGGTGGTGCAGTGGTTAGCATTGTTGCCTCGTGCCCAGAGGGTTCCTGGTTTGAACCCCAAAGTGGCAGAGTTTGCATGTTCTCCTCGTGTTAGTGAGGGTTTAGCGCACTCATGCTTCCTCCCACAGTCCAATGTGACTTTAAATTGGCTGTAGGTGTTAATGTGAGCGTGAGTGGTTGTCTGTCTCTATGTGTCAGCCCTGTCATAGCATTGCGAGCTTTTAGAAGCTACAGAAATTACCCCGCTGACCCCATGTCAGCTGGGATAGGCTCCAGCCACCCTGCGACCCCAACAGGATAAGCAGTTATGTTGAGTGTATGAATAAGTTGACAGGCATGACTCTGTGTCATCACAACTACTTTGAAAGCCAATCGTGGTTCAGTATGCAACATATACACGGATAATTAATTTTGTGCTAGGTAAGTAAACTTTATCTAATTAAACAGGCACTAATTATTGTTCAAAACAGTAGTAGAGGTCTTAAAACATGTCTGGATTGTCACATCATACGGCTGACTACGGCTGACTTTTACTACCTGCAAGACAGCTTTGATTTTTTGACGACTGGAGGAAGTTCCTCTGTTTATGAAGATGAGCAGAGGACAGGTGTGAAATTTGTAAATTGGTGGCATTACCCTTTAACTTTTTATCCTCTGCAAGCTGGACAGAGAAGCAGCGCTGTGTTTAAAGCTCAGCACTCGGCTGCAGCGGTTGTTTCTCATATTAAAACATGTGGGTTAATATGGAAATCCAGTACACAGCTCCAGGCTGAGCCACCAGCATCCGTGTTTACTAGCTGAAGTTGTAACGTTACAGTCCTACCTGGCTCCATCTTTTTCCTTTAGTAAGGAATAAACAGGTGAACACTGGTGGATATTTACCCGCAGTTTTACCGCTTCGGTCGGGACGGGGATGGAGGTCCGGTGCAGCGTCAGCTCCTGTTTGTTGCTGTGTACATCGCACACCAGCTCCATCACCGACATGGAGCTGGTGGTGCACACAGCCAGGCGGTGATCCTGCGACCAGGCGAGCGGCTGCAGGCCGCTGACCGGAGCCACGAGCGGGACGACGGGGTCCCGCTTAACCGGCACATCCTCCGGACCGAAGAGCAGCCCATCCTCTGCTTCGGGCTCGGTCTTGATGACGACATTTCTGGGCAGTGGATGCGCTGGCTCTGACGGACTGGCAGCCGCCATGTTTTCTATGTGGTGGAAGTGACGTCAGCGAGCGCGAGATAAGAGGAAGGAGGGACTTCCTCCGCGGAGTTAAATAGTGCACAGAGTATGATGTCAACAGCAGTAAAGTTTACTTTTACATAGACTACGTCGTCCTAAATGACCAAATAGTGAAATTAACACAGCTCTAAAACCCCTTGAACAAAATGTTGTTTATATGTTTAATTTAATTTTTTTTTTTTGCAGGAATGTTGCATTAGACTACATTACTTTTAGCTAGCTTTACGTCTAACTGGCAACTGATCTGTTACCATATATGGATGGGTTACTGAATGGGCCCAGGAGCCCAAAGTGTTCAAATAAGCACTTGCCAACCAAGAAGAGAATCAAAATGACCACAAAACGATGACTGAGAGACTCAGAGTGACCAAAAAGACACAATTACAGAAACACAACTTGACTTTTAAAGAAACACAAAATGACAACAAAGAAATGCAAAGGAACTACAAAAGGAGACAAAACAACTACAAAGAGACACAATACGACCAAAAAAGACACAAATGTACCTCAGAAGATACAAAATGCCTTTAAAGAGTCACAAAACAGCTAAAAAAGAGATGCAAATGAACTACAGAGAGACACAAAACAACTACAAAGAGAAGCAAAACAACCAAAAAGACACAAATATGTCCCTTAAAGATGCAAAATTACCTTGAAGAGATGCAAACGAACTATAAAGAGACATCAAATGACCAAAAAAAAGCACAGTTACACCTGAAAGAGACACAAATGGACCTTTAAAGAAACACATAACGAACACAAAGACATACAAAGGAACTACAATGAGACACAAAATGATGACAAAGACATTCAAAGTGACCAAAAAGACACAATTACCCCTCAAAGAAACACAACGTGACCTTTAAAGGAACACACAATGACAACAAAGGAGCTACAAAGTGGCCAAAAAAGACAAATATACCTCAGAAGACACAAAATGACTTCAAAGAGACAACAAAGGCCTACAAAGAAAGGCAAAGGAACTACAAATAGACACAAAACAATGCCCATGTTCCCATATTCCATCATATTTTGTGATGTTGTATTTTATTCTAAACAACATGTCAAATCACCAGCCTGGTTCATAATGAGATTTTCCATTTAACTGAGGGCTTAGATGTATATTTTACTGCTGGAAATGGGTCTTAAGGGACTTATGTTAGGTGAACTTACTGCTGCAAAGCAAATATGAGTGGGAAGAAGCCATGACATGTCAATTTCATACCAGATCAATACATTTCATTAAACACACACATGGAGCTTTCAGTCACAGAGATCCACAGAATCTCTGCAAAGACTGTAAGAGCCCTGGGCTGAACCCATTAAGAAAATTGAAGACTAATCTTATCCTGTTCAACTGGAACTGGTTTAAACATCTTAAATGTTTAGTGGATGGGTCTATATCAAGACAACAAACATTATAGGCTCAGCCTCTATATTGAGCAATAAACAAGAAACATGCTGCCTGAGGGCAGAAGTTCAGCTCATTTCCATGTGAGAGGCAGATAAACGTGTGCTGGACGGCTGCTTCTTCTGTTTCATAAGTAAAGAGAGCTGTAGGTATGATACTAATATGAAAGAGGTTTAACATTTCTGTTTACAAGGTGATTGTTGCAGTTTTTCACATTTAACCCTCTGTAGCTATCAGGAAAAACTAGCATCGGATCAAATGTGAAAAATATTATCTCTGATCTCTGAAATGTCCTTTGAACTCTCCACTTCACTTCAGTGCCAATCAGTCTGACATTACCCCCCCCCCCCCAGACAGACTGTCAGCATGCATCTAAAGTAATCACAATCAATGGCCTTGCTCAGATATGTTAATGAGCGTTGTCATTACCCATATGCACTGTGCATATTAGCAATTTATACATTTTCTATACTGGTTTTAATGATGGTTTTGTCACTTTGTTATTTCAATTGCATCATGTTTTTGTGAGCCACTAGGAAGGAAATAAAAACATGGACGTAGGTGTAGATTTCGGGGGGGACACAGGGGACATGTCCTCCCCAATATTAAGAACATGTGCATTTCCACTGGTACAAAAACAAAAAAAGTAGCAGAGGACTTTTATTTTGACAGAATCAAATACATTTCCGCCATAAATTGATGCAGAAAAGGTATAAATTTGTGCAGAAAAATTCCCCAGGCAGGAAATTAAAGCCCCGTTTTCACTAAGCTGTACAGTACAGTTCAGTTCAGTACACTGGTTTTCCGTTTCCACTGTGAAAAGTTGTAGATGGTACCAATGGAACTGTTCCATACTGTCCCCATTTTTGGTCCCCCCTCTGTTGGGGTACCTAGCACACAGATCTGGTACTAAAAGGTGGAGCTGTGAACACTGCAGTCTGTTGATTGGTCAGTAGAGGACGGTCACTCTGCTCAGGGCTGAGTTGTGGCTGGTTTTGAGGCTCATGAGTTTTACATATATAAGTAAACTGTAACTATAAAATTAAAGGATGTTTTGCTGCCTCTTGCAGCAGCTGTATTCTGACAAAAAATGACTTAATTTACTGGGCCAACTGCCGGCAACTTTTAAGGTGGAACGTTAACTTGTAATGTTACTCAATGCATGAGTCGACAACGTGAATCCATCAGCACACCTTGAATTTCAATGTGACAACTTTGACCATCACTTTGGTTTTTATATGACAGACACTTTTAGTAATGAGTGGATCTTCAAGTGTTACAAATATATGTTAATTCTGACTGGATTGTATGAACTGCGTATATCCCACTCCTCACTCAGTGTCGCGGAGCGTTGTTCCTGTGGGCTCCAGCAACACTAAACCCCTGAGCTTGCCTTAGACAGACTAAATGCACAAACCTACTATTTTCAAATATCCCATGGAGAGAGACTCTCACTGCAGCCTGTTTTATTTTGATCTGAAAATGTCAGCGTGCAGCCTCGTTCTGTGGACGATAAATGACGTGTAGAAGAATTACAATGTGTGCTAGATGGAGCAGTGAGTGACAACAGCCCCACTCACATTTAATAGTACTACCTGAGGTGGAAACGCTATGTGGACCTAGAGTTTAGGTACCATGTCTGAAGGGTTACTTTTGGTTCCAAAGGTACCATACCAAAAGTTGGGTGGAAATGGTACTTAAGTGTTTGACGCTCAAAATTCCTGGGATACAACCCCAAACCATCCATTTCATGTGTCCCCTCCAATCTTGAAACAAAACTTATGCCCCTGAACATTGAAAAAGCATGCCTATGAATTATCTTCATAGGCATGCAATGGCAGTTAAGTTCAAATAAATTAAATTAAGTGAGAGGAATACGGAAATAATTATGTATTTGTTTGTTGGTATTTGTTCATCTCCAACAATCATATATTTGTACCAAAAAAACTTTCAATTTGTATACATCCTTAAATATTTACATTGAAATATTTGTCCTCATTGATTTCTTTGTCACAATGGCGACACCACATTCTCTTTAATGTCTTAGTTTATGTACTGCGAGTGACTTCTAAGTTCATCTGAACAACAACAGTGACATCCCTTCTTGGCATATTAATCTTTTTAAAACGGATTTATTAAATTTCTAATGAGAGCTAAACATGTTTTAATATTTGTTTTAGGTAGAATAGAGATTGCGTTTTAGCAAAGCCATAATGTCTCAGAATAAAACACATGCAGCCTTGGGCAGTGTGTCAGGACTTGCACATCCTCATTTTAATTAAATTAGATTAGATGAAACTTTAATGTGCTCCATGGGGAAATTTTGCAATCCATGTGACACATTCACTCAAAGAGATCAGGTCTGTGTTGAAGCAGCACTGGCAGTCAACAATGACATATTCACCACTTTGAGAGGAAAGAAGAATGAGCCCAATCCTTGACAGGCACGACATCAGTCATTTCATCTGTCCGAGTGCAGTCACTCGTCTCCGAGAGAGATCATTAGTAGTCATATTTCATCGTCAATTAATAAAAATATGAAAACTGTCCCGTCCACAGTTGATGGCTCAGATGCATATCAGCATGCTTTCTGTGACGAGTCACCGGACGCTCCTGGACTGGTCAAAGGTCAAACTGCTGCAATCGGATGCAGAGCTGGAGATTCCCAGGCAGACAGTGATTTGTTACAGCCCCCTCACATGAAAGCTCCTCTCGCAGTAGCTGCCTGACTCTCAGCAAGATGACAGCGGGATTTCAACAGGCAGAGTTATTTGTCACAAAACAAATCGTTACAAATCTGTGAGACAAATATAGGATAGCGCGCCCACCATGTTTTAATCTCTCATTTTTCTGTCTTTTGTTTCGATAATCGAAATGAATAAATGAACGGGGACCATGGTATGTTTCATTCTTAATGAAGCGTGTAGTGAATGAATATTTCACACACCTGCTGTGTGTCTTTGGTGGGTTTTGACTGGGGACCCAATCCCAGCCCGGGATGTATGAATGTTGGATTAAACATTCATCAAATGCTGTCACAAAAACTTTATCCTCTCTCCTGTCAACCGCACAGAAAGATGGAAAACAGGCCCCTGCGCAGGCCGAAGTAGCCCAGCCATAATGTGAACCTCAGCCTTTGGTTTACGTATTGTGTAGTGGAATTATTTAGGCTGCTCAGGAGTCATGTCTGAAGGTATACAGGTTATGTCGTGGGGGTTTATGGATATGGATGGGGTCAGCTCAGGTCAATCCCCCGCATCTCTAATATCCACCTGCTGTCTTGTTATTGCCTGCAGGTTCCTCCTCAGCCTTTCAACCCTCAGTAGACCTCATCCTCTGCTGTTTGCTTGCTCTGAGTGTCACTGGAGCTGCTTACATGTATCTTGTGAGGAAGCCCGCAGGGACGTTTTGATGCATGGTTCATCGTACATGTTTTAATCATTCAGTCTCTCAGACACCTCCCAAGAGGGGGCTGCTGCAGCACATTACCGAGTACACACAATTAGTGATATAATCATGATGATGATAATGAAATGTATTTAGAGCATATCAGCGTGGTTCATTGTGTTCAGGGAGACATTAGCAGGACTGCAGCCCTGGAAAAGCCTCAGCGCTCGGGCTCCTGGCGCTCCCCCTCTGGAGACTCGCAGAGCCCGGCAGGTTGCCACGTCAGAGATTAGCAGTCATAGCAGTCGACTTGGCGCTCCTTCTGCGCCGTCAACTGCGAAAAGCCTCACCTGACAGGTGTTGCTCTCAATCAGTGCTCCCCTGCCCCTCCCATGCTGTCCTTGGAGTGGGAAGGGACAAGGAAGCATCCCCTCCCTCCTTTGTTCACCCTGACAGCCTCTAACAGGCGACGCCCCGAGATGTACTGGGCTTCATACACCAGAAATGAAACAGTAAACCCCCCTCTCGATGAGAAAGTATTGATATCACATCAGTGACATCAGCAGGAAACACAGTGCTGGTGTTTTATTTAGCTCCCCTCAGGGATGTGCAGTCACCTGGTAAAGGTCAAGGTGATAGCATGTCAGATCAGAGGGAGGGCTTCAGTGCAAGAATAACTGTACATGCTGGGAGCTGTTAACAGACTGTAGGTCAGAGGGACACCAGAGGACCAAGGGTGTATTTGCTTCTGAATACAATTTGATTTAAAGGGACAGTTCACCCCAAAATGAAATATATAGATATTTCCTCTTAGTGCTTTTTATCAATCTAGATTGTTTTGGTGTGAGTTGCTGAGTGTTAGAGATATTGACCTTTGTCTGCTTTCTCTCCAGTACAATGGAAGTAGTTGGCAGTCGGCTTGTGGTGCTCAAAGCACCAAAAATTACATTAAAAAAAACTCAAAAGCAATGTCTCTTTCCAGAAATCATGACCCAGTTACTCAAGATAATCCACAGACCTTGTTGTGAGCACTTTTGTATCAGAGGGACACAGAGGGAAGCGTGCGTCTACTGCTAGTTCACTTAGCATCACCAAGCTAGCTAGCTTTACAGCTAAGCCGAGAGGGACGCCATTCATATTTAGGCCTACATCTCGTCTTGTCATAAGCATTAGCCTCTCGTTTATGAGTAGATGCACGCTTCCTTCTGCACAGTGATACGGCTGGTGGGTGTAGTTTAGTAGAAACAAAATAGTTCCTACATGACACAGCTCACAACAAGGTCTGTGGACTGTCTTCAGGAACCAGGTCATGATTTCTGGAAAGAGACATTGTAGTTGAGTTTCTCAAATGTATTATTTGACGCTGAGTGCCATCTATCTATTATCTGTAACAACTTATCCCATTTAAGGTTGCGACAGGTTGGAGCCTATCCAAGCTGACAGTAGACAACAGGCACGGTACAACCTGGACAGTTTGCCAGACTATCACGGGGCTACTACTCTCACATTCACACCTAACCTAACTTGCATGTCTTTGGACTGTGGGAGAAGGCTGGAGGACAGGAGAAACCCGTGCTGACATGCAGAGAGCATGCAAACTCCAGAAGAGCCCCAGCATTCTGATAGGTTGGAAACCTGAACCCTTTTGCTGTGAGGTGACAGCGCTCACCACTGCACCACTGTTTCACAGTGCCATCTAGTTCCATTATATCAGAGAGATGGCAGACATCTCTACGGCCAATATCTACAACAAAAACATCTACGCAATCTAGACTGATACATAGCACTACAGGTAGGAGGAAAAATATTTAGCCTCTTTGGGACGTGAGCTGTCCCTTTAAGTTTCTAGCCATGTTCTATTTAATAATGGAAACTTCTGACATCTTATATTATCGGGGAGAATAAACATATTTAACTTTACGTAGTGTTTGATTAATATAGGTAAATAGCTACCTTATTATATCTCTGGTTACTCAGCTTACAGTGTCAATAGACAAAATACGAACAGATGACATACATTGTTTTGGACCAGAAGAAAAAAGTCAACAAGTGGGAAAATGTTCCCACTTGTTTGTTTGTTTTTAAATAATTCATTTTTCATGTATTTTTCTTCAATTGGTGAAGCGTAAAAACACTACTGTGACTTTTGTTTTAATATACACATAGATAGATAGATAGATAGATAGATAGACAGATAGATAGGTATAGATATAGATGTAGATATATAGATATAAGCTACATATATAGTATTGATAATGATTGCTCTTATTAGCTAAATTAGTTTGAGCTGTTTTGGGGGACTTTGTGTTATCTCACTATAATAGTTTATAGTTAAGAATCATTGATAACCTGATGTATTGGCTTAGTGGAAAACTCAGCACGACATAACATTTCATAAGAAGAGACTGTTTTGCACTGTGCAATGTTTGGAGGTGCTTTGTTGGAAAAAAGGCCACAAAGTGGTTGGTGCTGCAGGGCGACTCCGTGGTAGATTTCACGTAATAACTTGTGTCAAATGCAGTTTAGGAAAGAATATTGCTGTCACCCTCTCCAAACACTGCTGCAAACACTTGCTTTGTCCTTTGTTGGTACTGCTCACATACCATTTCACAGGCTTCTACCCAGCATACAGCTGCGGACAGGCTTTTTATTGGACTCCAGGGGGATGCCTACTAAAGTGCGGTAACATGGCATACATTTCCTATTGGAGCTATGTTACATTTTTCATATTAATATTAATCAAATGTCCATTAGTTGTAGGGCTGTGTATTGGCAGGAATCTTGTCTCGATATGATGCGCATCACAATACAGGGGTCACAATTTAATACATTGCCATATATTGTGACACTGTAAGCAAGGTGATGTATTGCGATTTCTTTTAAATCTAATTTTAAGTAAGCTGTCCTAAAATTAGGTTAAAAAAGTGAGCAATTTGTAATGCAGTCAGAACATTTGCATCACAATCCCTGTAACGAGCTAGCAATATGTTGTTCAGTTGGATTCGAAACGTCAAACAGATCAAAAGACATAGATTGCAACACTGCTGTTGAGCAGTCAGAGGTTTAAACGCATCACAAAATTAAAGTGTAGCAATACTTTCTCACACCCTGCTCAGTTGCCTACATTATATTTTAAACAATGCCACAAAAATATCTTTTTCACACAGGTGTTTCTGTATAACTAAGTTTAAAACTGCTGTTTTTTGTTTACCCATAAAAATATCTAATGGAAAATGATGAGCACTGGCCAAGCAGTATATCACCTGTGGTCATTTTGCATGATAATATTTATCCGCGGGACTCTCATATATAAGAAGTAACTTTCTAGAACTGCTGAATCAAGGGACTATTTGTTAAGTTTACAAAATCCTGCCACTACCTATTAGCTAGAGGGTATGTTTACCTGAGGCCAGGCCCTAATCTGTAGGTTATTAAGTGAAACATGCAAACTGATTGGGTGGAACTCAGGAGGAAAACCAGCCTTTCTATTTATTCCCAGCGATAATGGCTGAATTATTCATCCTGTGTGATGATTAATTAAAAAAGGCCCCAGGTCCTGTGGCAGGTACAGGCTGCCGAGGCACACGCTGACATTCCCATGTGATGTGCTGGATGTCTCTGCCTCCACCCGCCCTCCGCCTGCTTTCCTCTGCACGTCTTTAGGGAAGGTGGCCTCACACATGTTACATGCCTGTGCACCCAACGCTTTAACCTACTTCACGAATACATGAGGTGAAAGATGAGGGCCTGGTAATCGTATGTAAAAGCAGACGAGGGGGGCAGAGTCAAATAGTTTTCATGGCTTGCCTTAGCCAATGTGGGATCTATACTATTTTGACTGGCTCTAACGTAAACAGATGTGATGGATGTGATTCTTATATAAAACTGAAGTTCCATGTGCAGCATAACATGGTTGGTAATAAATGTTTCCCTATTGCCCTGTTGTTTTATAGTGATAGGGGCATCTGCAATGAACAGTCCTAAACTATTAGTAGTCAACTGATTGTCAGCAGATCGTGCAGATGAAAAAATGATTGATCTCTCAATTGCCAAATAAACTGCAGAACAAATATTTTTGACTTATTACTGTTTAAAATGTCAATTGTTTCACAGTGGATTCAAAGATAAAATCCAATGACTGCTGTTACAGCAGAGTTTGAGCAGATTTTTAATACTGGTAGTTTTGTTTTGTCCTGCTACAGGATGCTCCTGGAAAAGTTTTTGGCACATCTGTACAAGTTGGAGGACTCAAATCAAAATCAAAAGAGACTTTAAATGACGTGCTTACTTGCAGTGTTTGGTAAAGTATTGAGTCTGCAACACAAATGACAACACAAGGGAAATTTGTTAGCTAGTGGCTGCAGAGCTGCAGCGACATATTGCAAACACACCCCAGTTTTATCACATGGTCATATTTGTCTCCCCAAGCACTGTTCTGTAGAGAGACCTTGTAGCAAATATATTATAGAGGATAGTTACTTTGGACATTTTAGCACTACTTCTACACAATTTCTCTCAACATGATCTCATCCCTGCTCGTCATATTTTGACACATATTTTGGGGAAAGAAGGGGGATGACATGCAGCAAAGGGCTGTGGGTCGGAATCGAACCTGCAGCTGCTAGGACACAAACACTGGTCTACAGGGTCAAAGTCTGGTGGTTGTTGGACCCATGTGGACCTTGTCGCTTTTTATACTTTGTGTATTGCTGTGACCATCTAATAATGACACGGCTAGGTTTACATTGGAGTTAGTTGAAAGCCTGGTGTGTCTCATACAGCTGCTAAAAGGTGCATTGTGTGTCCGTATCTGACACCAAGGGCCCTGATGAAGTGGTGGTCTTTGACGCCCTCTGGGTGAGACCAGGCTGATATTTGATATAATTATTAAACAGAAAAAGCAACACTAATGCAGCAATAGAATTGTTATCTGAGGGGACATGAGGTTGTTTGGAGGTATAGTGGTAGAATATGGTGGCTGTAATAAGTTGTTACAGGTTGATCCATGATGCACAAACTGCTGATGTTTGCTGTGAGTGAATGCAAAACAAGGATGTTTAACCACAGCTGTTCAAAGCTGATGGTGTAAGATGGCTCTGCAGCAAGGTCTTTTTTGTGGCTTCTGTCTTGTTAATAGGTTTTTTGGATCCTCTGCACTGATGCATCTTGTTTTAGTGTAACCAGCGGCTGGTTGCTGCCAGACTCAGGTAGGCAGCGGCTGTTGCGTCCTCTGACCCAGTGTGGGCAGCTGGCAGTGGGCAGGACATGCCCTGTGGCAGTGCCAGGGGAAGGCCAGGAGGGCTGGGGTCCAGGCCTGCTCTTGCCTCTGCTCGGGCCCCGCTAATGGAATGGGGCTGGGCCGCCCATATGGCACTTGTGAGAAGAACCGGGGGCTCTGGAGGTTGGCATGCAGAGTCACCAGGCAGTCTCCCGTTAGAAATTAAACAGGACAGGGCCAGACCTACGTGATCACCCCACGACCACCAAGCGTTATAGATGTGTTTGCTGATGGGGATGGAGACACACCTGCACCAGAGGCTTCCATCTGCCCCTAAAGGATCATAACACTGTTTTAGGGTGTTTTATTCCATTAACTATACATTTTAAATATTTGTCATTATTGCCAACCATTTACCAAATCACCTTAAGATTTTCCTATTGATTTCTAGCTTCCTGGCAGCATTTGGTCTCTATTTTGCTACACAGTATGGAAAACAACTTGCAGACACGTTGTGGTTGCACAGTAAGGCAGCTGAGAGCAGAGTCTACTTCCTCTGCATGTCGACATACCAAAAACACTGTGTTCAAAACAGGGCTGCAGCTATTGATTAATTTAGTAATCAAGTATTCCACCAATTATTTAATAGATTTATCACGTGATCAGCATTATTGAGGAGCAGTAGTAAATATACTAAATTAAAAATAAGACAGGTTTACTGTGTGTGACTGTGTCACAATAATAGCATGCCACCTTACTCCCCTGCTGCTAGGAAGCTTCGTTGCCAGGAGGAGTGCAGACATCAATTCTGGAGATGGACCAGTTGGTCCAGAATTCAGCTGCCCATATTATAACTAGAATCCACTCCATTGATCATATCATTCCTGTTCTCCAGCAACTTCAGTGGCTTCCAGTTAAATATCACATTGATTTCAAGACTCTCCTTCTCACCTTTAAGGCCCATCATAAGCCATCATGAAGCCCCTTCCTATCTGTCTGAACTCCTTCATATCTACACACCCTCCTGTACTCTTAGATCCTCTCTCCTCCTCTGCAATTTAACTCACATCACCATCTGCCCGCTGGACGACCATGGGTTCTAGAGCCTTCAGCCATTCTGCCCCCCGCCCCCCATGACATTCGCAATATTGACTCCCTTTCCACTTTCAAATCCCACCTGAAAACACACCTTTTCAAGTTGCCATTTTAACTTTCTTTTTTTTTTTTTTTGACTGTGTCATGTAAGGTGTCCTCGAGTGCTTTGGAAGGTGCCTAAAAATAAAATGCATTATTATTGTTATTATTCAGTTACAGTTGTAGCAACACAGCCAGTGTGAACCCCAGCACCAGGGGGCCTTCACCTCAACTAGCAATCATATCAATTCATGTTATATGCCAATGTTTACGTTACCTTGCGTCAGGTCCACTTAATGGATGGGATGTGCAAACTGGATGCTTTCTGCTGAGATGCTGGAGCATTGATGTCGTGCTATTTTACAGAGTTTTTGTTTTGTTTCATTTTCTTTGGCTTGTGTCATCTCTTCACCCCTCGCTATTTTCTCTCTCTTCCTCCATTTTATAATTCTGTGCCATCAAATCCCATCTCCTGTCTACAGCAGTAGCACATTGTGTGACAGTAATAATCATCTGTGCAAAACACAGTGCACCCTATATAGTTACATAGGCTAAATAAGGACATGTTTCAGCCGTTTCAGTCCTAGTTCAAAGCATATTGTGGTTAAAAGCAAAATCAGGAAAGAATAGGCTGAAAATATCCACAAGCATGATGAGAAGAGATAATGTGATTTTACTTATTTCTCCAGTAGAAAAGTTAAAATGCATCAAAAACAAGTTTTATAGTGGTTTACCATTAAAGAATGTTCATAGTTAACATCAAACATATTGATGACAGGCTCCATAATCCCCTCCTTTGTAGTAGAACTAAACATACAGTATTTTGTGTATGCCATTTCCACAGCACACCTTCTGCTCACTACAATCCTCACTCTCTATGACAAAGAGAAAGAGAGAATGTAAACACGATTACTTTGGCGAGTAGTGATTGAACAGAAGTAGACTCTCTGTCAGTAGTTACACAAGGCCAACCTTTTCATTGTTGTTCACTGAAAGAATGTAAACACAGTTACATGGTATAGAGTGCCAAAATTATCTGGACACAGCACAACTTTATTTAGTAGCACTCCTGTTTTCAGTCAGACTTCCTGCTTCATTTGCAGTAACTGCCTCACTGTTGTTTCTGCGGAGCTGGTCGACAAAAACAGTCCAGGTTAATGAGCCAACAACTTGGAGAACGTCCTCTAGTTGGAGGTCAAGGAAAAATCAGTTTGCCAGGATGTACGTGGTGTTAGCCCCGTGTACAGGAGCTGGCCAGATAGGCTGTGTGTAGGCAATGAGGTGGACGGGGGGAGAGCAGTGTAGCCCACCAGCCCTCTCTGGCACCGGACCGACCTGGCTCCTCTCTGAGCTGCGTGGGACCAGGAGAAGGAGAGCCACATGGGATGGGAGGAGAGAGGAAAGTGCGTTGGAGCGGTCTGCAGTGCTGCAGTGTTAACAAATGTGTTCACATACTGTATGTACTGAGATAATGCTTACCCTCTAGAATAACTCCGTGCTCCTTGCTGGCTGTACCACACAGGCTGATGCAAACGGAACTAAAATTACCACTTCAGGGTGACACTGGCAATTTGTACTGCAGACCCAAAAAGGGAGAAATAGTGAGGGTAATTACAGTCAGCGGAAAAATAGTTTGACGTTGCCCTGCCCTGGTTTTCCTCCTAATACTCCATTAAAAAGTGAGGCCAGACTTTTAAAACAGGTCACTCTTACTAACCCTCCCTCCCATCTCCATTTCTTCCACCTCCTCCTCCTCCTCCTCCACCCTGTCTTCATCCTCCTTCTCCTTCCACCACCCACCTCTCTGGATCTGGAACAAAAGCCACCTCCGCTGCCGCCACCTCCCCTCCCCATCTCCTGCTTTTCCATTTTATTGGTGACAGCTGCCGCGAAACAAACTCGCGGAGCGAGAGAAATGATGTGTCAGTGGAAGGTCCTTTAGCCCGCACTGCTAATCTGTCACACGCCGTTTGTTGTTTACTGTTTCCTCCTGCTCGCCGACTGGCCGGCAGTGTGCGCCGCGCAGTAATGGCGACAGATGCTGACCCGCAGAAGTGTGAATCTTGCCGATTTCTCCCTGCTGTCAACCTGTAAATTACAGCTATCGGGAGTAATTAGACCCGATAAAGCCCTTCCAAGCCTCACCCCCCTTGACACACACGCAGACGTGCACACACACAGCTCTGGCCTGTCAGTGACCTGAGTGTGTGCCATTTTGAGAAAGAAGGCTGCAGGCCCGGAGTGTTTTGTTTAAACCTCTTTTTTAAATTGTAGATGTTTGTCTGCACAGTTATTACATTTAAAATGAAATTAGGGGTGTATATCCTTTTTATTTTAGTGGCCTCTACAACATATAGAGCACTATTTTCTGGTTTAAGGACTTTGTCTCTCTTTTGGGTCAGAGTCAGACATCTTTTCCAAAACACTGAATGACTTTGAGGACTAAGATTGATGCTGGCAGCGGCTCGGAAGTTGCAGAGGTGAGTCCGTCCACAGTGAACTATCTCGGATGAATCTGCAGACGTTGCCAGTCGTCATCTACTTATCCTCACTGAGGTTTTACAGGGACAGCGGGGTCCTGGGCACAACCAGAGAAGTCAGTATCGAGGCCACCTCTTCTTGCCCTGGCATCCGTGTTCGGCCTGCAACCACCACGGCGGCCACCACTGCCAAGCATGCCCTTAAAAGCAGGGCCTGTGCCCCTTTAAGTAACTCACGCGATACCAAAGGTCACGCAGCCAGGTCTTGTCATCCTCTCCCTGACTCTCTGCCCTCCTCCTCCTCCTTTTACAGCCCTCAGTGCCCACTTCCTGACCATCGGAGCCAATCACTTTCCACCCCTCACCTCCTCCGCCGCCAATGCCGAGCGGCAATCTGTCACCCGGGCACTAGGAGATGCCACCCTGCCGGCCGCCTTCCGTACACTGCGGTAATGGCTTCTGGCAGCCCTAGAAAGATAAGTAACAGGCAAAAAGGCAGGAGAGCAGGATGAAGAGGGAGGGAGGGCTGAGGGCCAGAGAGCAGAGGACCCTCTCTCACATCCAAGCTGCCCCCATCTCGCCGCTGTTCGACCCTCCTCTCCCCCTTTCGCCTCACCCCGCTTTGGCCCGGTCGCTTTGCACGATACTTCAGTGAATAAATGAGTCGTTTTAATCCGACTGACAAGCTGGCATTGCCCAGCCCTGCCCTCCATCTGTACTGGCGGCCAGCGCAGCAGCAGGCCCCAGGCAGCCCGATGTGCCAATCCAACACACAGCTTATCCTGGCTGTAGCTTCAGGGACAGAAGGGTTAGAGCTCTATGCGGCAGCTACCCTCTCCACCAAAAGAGCTATTTATATAAGAAAGGGATTAGCCGGTGGAGGCTTTGATGAACTGGAAAAAAATTATGAATTTGCTCCCATCTTGCTCTAGTGCACGTTTGAAGTCCTTGTCTTTTTAAATGAAAACTACAGTTTATTTCCTGCTTTTCCGCATGATCAAATAATCGAGTGCGAGTGTTAAATTTCACTTTACACCCATTCTCAAAGTGCAGATTTGTTTCTCAGGGATGAGATTTTTTTATGAGGTGATGTGTTCTTTGCACAATTGCACTCTGCAACAGATGAATGTGTTCACTCTGCAACAAACTAAAAGTGAAACTAGCCCCGTTTCCATCTGTCCCCATCACTGAGGGGTTAATTTTGCTCTGTCATCCTTGGCACAGCGAGAGGCCAAATGCACTATCACTCACGCGGTCCGCCGTCCCGACCGAAAAACCCAGAGGGAGAGAAAAAACTTGGCCGCAGGAGGTGCTAAACCCTCTGCTCCATTTCCTCTCTCCACAAGCTCCTCTCCACTCCCTCGCTTGTCCATGTGTCACCTCCAAGTCGTTTGGGAAGGGACCTGGTAACATTTGAGTGCCCAATTAAGCGCAGGGGCTCAGTCCGGGCCCCCCTCTGGGTTCCGTTCAGGCACGTCACTGATGAGCGGGCTGCCATCTTCCCCTATGAACCACACACACGCTCGCATATATACACACACGCCTCCCACCCTCACATTCTTTTTCATGCTTACTTCCCCCGTCTGTTCTGCCTCTTTTTCACACAAACACACTCTCCTCCCTGGTTAAAGATCCCCCACAGATCTGATTGCAGCTTATCTTTGGAACAGGAGGTTATGACTGTTTGATCCATGGCTGCCGAACCCGTTGCCAGTTATACACCGGGGCCTGGATGCTGCTTATTAACCAGAGGGGTCCTCCCACTGCGCCGCTGAGAATCCGAGGGCCCGGTGTTTTGCTGCTTTTGGTGAAAGATTAAGCACTGTTTTCTTAAATTAGCCTGGAAAACATGAAGCATAAACATAAAAGAAAATATTCTTTATCCGCAAGGTCAACTCTGCGCTCATTATCACCCAGATTGAATAATTACTGAACTTAAGAAGTGTGGAAAAAATAAAACAACAACTCAAGAGTTAGCGCAGTCAGGCCTTTTGAAGTGTTAAAGGAGTGCTTATTCCCTTAACTGGAGTGAAAGAGCATCGCTGGATAATTTAGGTTACAGGCTCGGCGGTGACAGCTGGGCAGCATTGAAAGCCAACCAAATCGACATAAATCACTGACTTTTTTTTCAATAAGTAGGTTAATATCTCAGAATGGTGTTTAATGTTTTATTCAGCACCGAGGCAGGGACAGTGTTAAGGGACGGCAAGTGTTTTTGAATGCAGATGGGAGGTGGAGGGCTGGGCAGGGTTTGGCATCTCCCCGCGGTCGCCTCAGAGCACGCCGGCCCTGTTAAAGGAGCGCGGGAACGATCCTCGCCCCTCTCGAGCCCTCTCCATATTAAACAAGTGCTTTGTAAGTGTGCCGTCATTACTATTCATCACAAATAAATACTTAAGCACTGAGAGCTTAGCACCCCGCTGCTTTACAGTTATCCATTATTTCTGTCACCTGGTTGTCCTTTTTCTGTCTCCTCCCCTCACTGCCTCGCTTTGCCTTTTGCGACTGAATGTTCCGGTGCCCTTCAACTCAGTAGTATGCTGGGAGGGAGCTGGTGGCTAGTGCCCATGTGCCAAGCCTCCCTGCTTCGTGTCCCATATTCTCTGCCCTCACCTGAGGCCTTGCCCCAACAGGACAGCAGGGCCAGAGGCATTATTGTGCACTATGAGCTTCCCAAGACGATGCCCTTCCACTGTTTTCAACTCTCTTCCCCTCCACACTTTTTTTTTTCTTCTCTTTTTGCACAAACATAACAAACACACCCACACAAACACCCCCTCAAGTTCAAGTCCACTCCTGCCCCAGACGTGGGGGCAAAAGTCCACTGCACCCTGTCCTCTACGGCGGGTTTTTGGAAGGTGATCCGATCCTTTTTCCTCTGCCACTGCGCTTGGCGGGCTGGCTGGCTCCAGTGCAACGCGGCGTGCGCTGGCGTGGACTGAGGCTGGGCCAGTGTGCTGAGAAGCTGATGAATTGCAGGCGAGATACGGGGCGGCAGCCGGCGAGGAGCTCCGGCGAGCGGCCGTCATGCGCTATCACCGTCTGCATGTGTGATGGGGGAAATCGGAGAGACAGTGCTGACAACTTAATTTAACACCAGATCTGGAGGAAGCCAGAGTGCCACTGCGCTCTGGATAATTGATAACTCTGCCACTCCACCGCACCTCGCCTCACCTCGTGCCCACAACGCCTCGGCTCATCATCTACCCAAATCAGTGGTGGACACATTACTGTACAGATTTTAAAGCTTGTCAGGTTGTTTTGCGCTGTAGAAATGCTTTTTCACACCAGAAGCAAGGGTGGAAAAGTGAAACGCATGCTTTAACTTAATGGTGTGTTTAGTTTCTGTCTCTTTTTCTGTGCATCTGGAAATGTTTGAACACTGGTGCCAATGCAGCACTTAGTTTCATTATCTTATAACAGTACTTCCCCCTCCCCAGTTTTAGTTTGAGGAATGTGACCCCCCTTTTTGCTTTAACAAAATAACGCTAGCACCTGTACAAAAACTTTAAAATGGCTGACCAAAGAACAGGCAATTAAGACTTTAAACCTATGGCCTGGTTGTTTTTGATGCTTGGTGATAGAGAGAGCGGTCCTAAAAAAGCACTGAGGGTCATACGCAGCCCAAACTGTCAGGCTTTAAAGCCTTCACGCTGCATTATCCCTGTAAAAAACAGTGTTTGCAGTCAGATAGGACACACAGTCTCTCCGTCGTCCTGACTTAAGAGTGACTGCGAAGCAGCGCTGCGGGGGGAGCGCACTGCCTGGATCTCCTTCACAGGCTGTTGGAGGCTGCCGAGCAGGAGCCCGGTTGACTGGTAATGCCTATTAATTACTAATACAAACTGCTAATTAGCAGACCAAACACTGGCATCTGTACAGTTTGTTTTCCCTGCAGCGATGATATTGAGTTCTAACACAACAAGGCAGTAAACCTGAGCTGCCTGACGTGCATCAGAATCAAAGGGGACTCGCTGCTAAGCATACTTAATGCCAGGATCATGCACTACAGAGGTCAAATAAAGGGCGAATCCAAATTTCACAGGGATGAGGTGGTAAATGACCTGTTGTAAGATTAGAGGTGGGAAGGGACTTTTACTTAAGTACAACTTGAGTACTTTATACTTTTATACCTCACTGTATTTCAGAGGTAAACACTACAGTGCATTTATCTGTATTTTGACACAGTCTAACAAGGCTTGAAACAGAAAGTACTGGTACTAATCCAGTGCTTCTACCAGTAACAGCACTTTTGTGTCGCTGTCACTCAATATAAGGATTTTAATTCTTCTTCCCTCACTGCAGGGGCTCCCTTAGGTCCTTGAAATCCTTCAAAGTTTGTGAATTTGAATGTGAATGTTTTGCACAAGAGTAGAAATTGAGTTTTTTTTAACTTTATATACATATTTTTTACTTCAACATTAGCATTATGTTTTGCTGTCTGCATATGTGTCTCCCACATTGTTTCACGCACGCTTTGCCTTGAGAAAGTGCGGCAGCTGAGAACATGCAAAAGTAGTTATTGGCGATTAGTGCAGGTTAAACTACGGCAAGCAAGTGAGAAAGCTAATGGTAAGCAAATCTGTGTCTCAAGCCGTTTAATATTGGGTCTTTAATTCTGAGGTAATTGGGCCAGGAAAGTCCTTGGAAAGTCCTTGAATATGTTGTTTAAGAAGATGTGGGAACCCTGTCACTGTTTAAGAATAGGGCTGTATATCTAACCTGTATACCTCTTTCTAGAGATCTTCCGATACCATTTTTAAACATTTTTACTGACGGCTCTAGTTTCACGATTTAACAGAAATCAATTATTTTTCCATGCTGTAAAATAATAGTGGCTGGTTTGCTGCGCAGCACAACTTGCTGTAGTTTTAGAGCACCAATGACGAATTGATTTCCAAGTAACTGCCATTTTAACTGTGTGTGAAACTACTTTTAAGTTTATTAATTAGTTCCGTGGTATTGAATCAGTGCATAGTGTCGCATACTCAGTAATACACAATCCAGCGTTTAAATTTTAGGTAATTGGGCCTGGTAAGTCCTTGAAAAGTCCTTGAATTTGATGTTTAAGAAGGTCTGGGAGCCCTGTCATTGTTAAAGCATAGGGCCAGATATCTAAACTGTATACTTCTTTCTAGAAATGTTCCAATACCATTTTTTTTCCATTTTACAGACGGCTAACGTTTCACTATTTACTGGACAATAATTATTTTTCCATAAATGGTAGAAGCCAGTGGCTGCACAGTGCAGCTTGCTGTAATTTTAGTGTGGCAAAGAAGAATTTATTTTCAGCTAAACTGCCATTTTAACTGGGTGTGAAACTACTTTAAAGTTTATTAATAAAATCCATGGTATGGGATCGGTGCATAGTGTCGCATACTCGCTAATACTCAATTCAGTGTTTAAATATGAGGTAATTGGGCCTGAAAGGTCCTTGAAAAGTCCTTGAATTGGATTTTTAAGATGGTGTGGGAACCCTGTCATTGTTAAAGAATAGGGCCGGTGCATAGTGTCGCGTACTCGCTAATGTAACCTTCTTTTCTTGTTTGTTGGTGTTACCCAGTTCTTCCAGGCTGTGGGTAATAAGCGGGCTACAAAATTTGTTTCTTCCTCTTCGTTTCATTTTTACAAACACAGCAAGACAGTACTAACACATTCCAACTTGGGGGGTACAGCAACTTCTCTTCACTGTTAGGCGCTCACTCTCTCTTGCGTATCACTCATACCTGTCCCCACAAAACAAGGGCAGGTAGGAACCAATTAGCTCATAACCGAAGGAACACAATGACTCCACTGAAACACTGCACATGGAAATACAAATGAATCAATATACAAAGTACTATAAATGACAATGAAATAATAATTTACCAGTAACTCAATAATGCTGAATCCATTACTACTTGAATATAAATAATGTACCCATTAATAAATTACATGGTAACTTAAGTAATAAAAATAACCCCAAAATATAATGTATGCAGTAATTATGGTCACAGCTGATACTGAATCCAGCGTTTTAGGCAGTGTCAGAGACATTTATGATACTGGTATCGGTACCAGATTAACTCTGCTTCTTTCAGTATTAAAAACTGACAAGTACGGTTGTTGAAGGTCTGTCCAGATTTGTAATCTTGTTTATTTATTCTTTAGATTTTGTCAGTAGTGTTTAGTGAAAGTTTGGCTGCTTGTCTTTAAACAACATTTAACATTTCTTTTGTTTAAATTTAAAAAAGGTTCTAGTAAAACTTTTTATATTTCTCAAATTGAAAAATTGATACCAAAACACAGGTATGGTACAGGGGAAACATTTCTCATAAATACACCCTCCTACCTCAGTAAGGATGCTAAAGTCACTGTGAGATGAGTTTATAAATTATGACACTTCTGCTCGTATCCGGCTCCAGGCCCCACCCAGCTCTTCCCAGCCAAGACGAGATGCCACCCCACTCTGCCACCCTACGCTTCTCACACACAAAAAATAAATGAGTAATCGGCCACAAAGTGTCAGCCAGCCTTAATCCCCTTTTAATTTCCTTGTGGGGCCTGCGCCAGGGCTCTGGCTACAGCATGAAGCTGGCCGCTGATGGCAGCAGGATGGCCACGGTGACAGGCAGGCAGGCAGCGCAGGCCTGGGGGTGTTTACTGGGATCCAAGCAAAGAAAATACAATAACCACACACTGCCACCACTGTTTGCCTTACACTTGAGCGGGATTTAGGTTTCCCCAGCACTCTGTCACAAGTATGTGTGTGCTCACGTGCCCCCACACACACTATTGTCATGCCACCAGATTGTACTATGGACATATGCATGCTCTTTTTCTCTCTGCCTCCCTCATGAGTGTGCACACTCACAAATACACACCTACATGCATATATTAAGCATGTGCCGGAGCACTCAAGCACACCCCTGGTAATACTACTCTAGATGAGGCTATTTATATCTTAATTTATACAGGTTGGTCTCAGCGTAGGGGTCGTCGCCACACAGCTGCCCAATCCCCAGCAATCCCACAATGCCAAGAGTATTATCTCCTTTTGAACAGCAATTTATTTTCCTCCCTCCTCACTGTTGTTCAAAAGTAAAGGTCCCGTCATTAAAATGTATGCTTTCTCAATGCACCCGCACCGGAAAAGGTCAGCTGGCGAACTGCATTCACTCCCCGTTCACGTAATGAAAGGCGTAAAGCAGGAACGAGGTGCAGGCTGAGGAGACTGTGCACGTCTTTGTAACACATTTGCCCGAGAGGTGGGTTCAGTGGAACAAAATGGAGAAGGTTAACGTTATTCTGGCAGATGAAGGAATTTTTCATGACATTTACACACAGCAGGGATTTTCTCCCTGGGAGCGCCCTCATAACACTCGGCTACGCAGCATATGAGCAGTGGCATATGCATTAGGCGTACAAAATATTGAAAGTGCCTCCTTGTTCCAGGAAGAAGAAGCGATACACATTTTTAATGATGTAATTTGTGCCACTTTGCACCAATTGAACCAGAGATGTGTGTGGCAAATGGTTAACGAAAAAGATTTTAAGTTTTTTCATATACGGCTTTTAGAGCCGTCTGACGAATCAGTTGATTTTTCACAGACAATTTGGTATTTGTGTACAGAACGGCCAGTAAGTAATGAGAAACCCTAGCGCAGACGCAGTTTGTCCACCAGAGAGCACTGGCAAGCTCATTTTTCAACTGTTAAATGTGCCGCTCAGTACATATTTTGGATAAAATAACCAAACACGACCAAATAACACAATTGAAGAAATCCTTATTGTTTTTGTTATGCATTTACGTTTAAAACCAAACTGCAGGTACATCAGTAACACAGGTTTACCACTCCAAAATAAAAATTTGTATCTTTTATTAGTTGGATTTATCGGTTATTTGTCATTTTCACACAGAAATACCAAAAATGTACTTGTTCCAGCTAGATGTTGCATTAGACTTTCTCGTTCTCATCATTTTTACGGATAAGGATTGTAAAAATTCCATCATAATCTACTACGTGTCATTTTCATTTTCGTTTTTTTTTTTAATTGTAGGACATATTTAAAAGCATTAATTGTCATTTAGTAATTTTCAGCTTTTTAGTAAAACATATGCAGACCAAGCTTATAGACTGTGCAATTATAAAGTCATGGAGATATAAGATGAACAGAGACACTGACTCGTAGAATCATCTGCTGCTGGCAGATCAATGTTGTCAGTATTATTTGCTTGTCCTTCATACTCTACCACATCAAAACCTTTTTTTTTAAACGGTTTATCAACGACATCGCAATTATTGGGCTTCTTAAAGAAACTTCGAACACTCAGCTGTTGTGACATTTTTGCAATGCTGTGCACTAATGTATGCTCATTAGGGCATGTACCCAAAAAAGCTTGATTTGCGTGGTATAAAATGACCCAGATCTTCTGCATTGTGGGGCCCATAGCGCAAGGGCACTAGCCTTATGGCAGCGAAGTGTGGCCGAGTGCAGTGGAATAGCTAACTTCCGCTGACTGAGCAGCTAATTTCCAGTTCAGCTCTACACTAACGTGAATGGGGATTAAGTGATTTAATTGTACAGCACAACTAGACTTTAGAAATGTTATCAGACCGAATAGGTTAAGTTCTGATAGTGAAACGATTCATTTCACAGGAGTTGTGACGCTCATAAAAATGTATCCACTGACTGGCAGTCATCTCTTTCAATGTAAGTCTACGTGAAAAAGTCCTTTTGGTCCAGTGGCATCATGTGACAGATGCAGAAGTTGTAGTTCCATGTTTGACCACTATGTAAAATTGATGGCACTGTTCCTTAGAGCATGGGTGTCACTAGAATGGGTGTGGTTTTGAGTGTGTAAGCTTAAGACAGCCAGAAAAACAGGTCATGAAAGTGAGATCAAAGATGAGACGAGACAATAGCTAATAATATGCACATGCCATTAACTTTACATGTGTATTAATTACTTAGAGTTACTGTAGATTGTCCTCACTGTTCTAATCTGTCCCCTCAGATTTTCTGTTGTTGTTAAAAATAATTATGTCAATGAGGGACAGTATGCAGTCAACGCGACTCCCGCCTCCAGGTTCTCAGTTGAGTGAATTTGCTGCTTCACTTTGTCCTATGTGATAGTAATCATGAATATTTTTGTCTCTGGACTGTTTGTCTGACAAAATGAGACGTTATAAGATATTGCCTTGCTTCAGGAAAATATAATGAGTGTTATTCAGTATTTCATCAAGCAGATGATCGATTGATTCATTCAGAAAATAATCAGCAGATTAATCTATGGTTAAACTAATCGTTAGTTGCTGGTCAGATGTCATCTATTAAGCAAAAAAGACTAAATATATGTGATCCAGCTTGTTAAACGTGAGGATTTGCTGCTTTTATTTTGTTTTATATTATCTGTGTTTTGACTACTTAGACAAAAAGATTTAAAGACGCTGGGCTTGGGTCCATGTAAACAATGTTGTTTTACTTTTTCCTGACATTTTATAGATTAAATAATCAAAGTTATACTATCCAGGAATTGTCGGCTATTGTTTGTAAGCGGTATCACCAGTTTCCCCTCACTACATTATGTGCTGTGTTCGCGATTTTTGTAGCTTCCTCTTAGAGTTCTGCTGCGAACGGTCTGGCACCCTGTCACTACCTTTTTAGATATTTAAAAAGTCCCGTACCTCACCTGCGCGCTGTGCTTAGCAACGTCCCAAACATGGCAAAATAAGAGGAAAATACAGGCGGAGGGCAGAGACTCTGAAGATAAATACACCGCCACACACTTCTAGTGGGTCATAAGTGATGATTGAGCGGGATTACTTATGTATGAGTCGATACATTGTCTTTAAGGGAAATCCTGCATAATTCACCTTTAACTGATGTATAAAAAGAAAACAGACAAATCTATCAATAATAAAAACAATCATTGAATTCAGCTCTATGTGAATGTTTCTTCTCTTCCACCCTCTTAAATTTACATAAAAGCATCTGCCATGTTGTTTGATAATAAATTATATATAAATAAATTATAAATAAAAATCCTCTAAGTGGAAAAGAGAATATTCAAAGTGTCTCTACTCTCTGTCTGTAAGGGTTTTTCTAAGCGCCAATCCTCCCAGCAAAGGTCTTTATGGCAACATAAGGGGTTAGCCTAGATTTTCAGTCCAGTCTCATTTAAGGCTAATTCCTGTGTGGGTCTGGATGTTTGATCCCATTGCCCATCTGAAGTAATTAAAGGGTTATTAGTAAACAGATATTCACGCTCGCTCACTCTTGCCAACTGTTTCATGCCATCTGCTGCCGGCGCACGTGCTTTGACATTGGAAATATGCTGCTGAACCGACACGGGTGTTTCAACGCATAGGGAATGAACCGAGCTTTCATCAAGTCTAAACACAGTCAAACAGTGTCATCTTTGTGTATGTGTGTGTCAGCGTGACTGTATGTGTGTGTCAGGGAATATAATAGAAGCAAGAGCAGGAAATTATGAGCCTGTTTGTGCTATTTTAAACCCGCTTGTTAATTTCAATCCCTTTTAACTGGCTCTACTTTTGATACCAGCCGACCACTATTCTTATATTTCATCTCCGCAGCCCCCTCTCCTTCCTCTTCTTCTTCCCTCCCTGTTTCTCTCTCCTCCGGCTCCGGCTCTGCCCTCCTGTCTGTTTTTATCCTTTTTTTATTTTCAGTAATATAGAAGGGATTAACCCTGCTGGCCCCTCGGTGGTTACTGTTTCATTTTATTCTTATTAAAATCTTAAGAACCTGCTTTATTATTCCTGTTTGATACTACCTCAATAATCCTCTGCCTGCCTGTGTGTGTGTGAGTGTGTGTGTGTATGTGTGTGGGTGTGTGTGGCATGCAGCCACAGACCCATAGGTGTGCTGTGTGATGGATGTGTGTGCTTGTGTTTGGGCTGGCAGGAAGTCCAGGACACATTACACAAATTTTTCTATCACTCGTGTGCAACATATAGATGCACAAACACAATCTTCTGCTGGCTCTGAAATCCAGGAGTTTATCTCTTTTTGCACAGATAAGACCTTAATACATTGATAGAAGTGTCATAAAATGACACGTTGTACATTTCAACTCATTGTCTCGTGTGTTTTCCTGTAATTCGCTACTTCTGACAAACACGTTTTTTTTTTTTTTTTCCCCGTCCGTGTCGAGATGGCTATTACCGCTGATGGGTCTCTAGTGTTTGCTGTGATCTTTCTTACAGCGAGCTGCATTGATTTTGTGAAACCTCTGATAAATCTCAGACAGGAACTAGACAGGAGTGTTGTCACAGCAAAGCTTCCCTGGATCACGCCGTGATTTCTCCTGCAGTTCCGCTGACCTGGGGAGGTTTATTTAGAGAAGCAGTGCAGAGTGGCACTGTAAGGTGACGTCTGTTAGTGTTTTAATTACATCTGCTGCTAAATATTTAAATTTAACCTCCACTGAACGTGAGCTGAAAGACTGGGGAGGGTATTGATCAATCCAATTAGAATTTTTACTGATTTCTTGCATTGAGTGGTAATTTTTAATTGAAAGCACAAGAAAAAGAGAAAGACCCTTGCAGTAGGTCTCACTCTGTGTGTTTTCAGATCGCCATATATGAGCAGGCAAATAGAGAGGAAAAAAAAAAGAATGAGTTAAGGCTTGATTTCATCCTACGAGGGGGATGTGACGTTAACCTATCATTTAGTATGCTTTTGGAGAGCATCTGTCCAAGTCCAGCTGTAAGCTCTTCAACCTGGAGACCAATCATCTCTTCATTAAAAGTGTGATACTGTTCAAGTGTCTCCACAGGCAGCCAGGGGCACAGAGGATTACACTATCGACTTAGAGAAAGGTCAACATTATTTGATTTTCTCAAAGGTTACTATTTATACGTATTTATCGACTGCCGTTTTCTCATAACATACTTAAGGGCGCGGGAACAGCGCATACATTCATTTTCTTTTCTTTGTCTTGTTTGAGAGCCGTCTGCAGGAAATGTGTGCATTCTAATTTCTCATTTATGATGCATTAAATTCAGATGAGAGGAGGATTGTTGGGGACAAAGCTGATCACGCTGTGTGAGATGAATCAGAAATTGAACCAAAGTGTTTCATTAAGAGCTGTTGGCTGGCTGCTAAGACAACACGGGGGTGTAATCCCCCTCATTCACTCCCTCCTACCTTCACTTTTAATTTTTTTTTTTTTTACTCTATTCTTTTTCATCTCATCTCCCTTTCACTCACACCCTCTTGCATTTTGTCCTTTCAGCCCCTCACCTCTGGAAGAAAAATCTTCTTCACTTCGCTTTCCCTTTATCTTTTCCTTCTCTTTCTCCAAAGCCTGTGAGAGCACCTCCTCCCTGCAAACAGAGACATAACCAAATCCCCCCCCTCTCCTGCCTGTGCACCGGGGTCACGCCGTCAAAATGACTCTTTTTATTACAGTTCATAAACAGCGACTTCCCCCGGCGGCCCTGGGAAATTTCACATAAACTTTGATCAAACAGACGTTAGCCTCCCTGGTCCTCAACCACCTCTCTCCACGCGTGAAAATAGCTCCGCTCAATCACAGGCAGAGAAAACACGCCGAAAACAGTGCAAATAGCAAGGCAGTCACTGATATATCAAGTCATTATTGACCAGAACACCTGGGGAATAGATCTCATATAAAAACAATAAGTTACTCTTTGCCTTTTTTTTTCCTCCTCTCCTCTACCCTCCCCTCTTTTAGCGGAGGCGGAAATGTAAGGCGATGCACTGGCAGTAAACTTTGTGGCTTAAAATTAATAGCTTCGAGGGGAGCTCAGGTGAGCGATCCAAAGTGATAAAAGCATCCAAAATAAAAACCAGCAGTTGATTTAACTGTGTGTGCGTAGATGCTGGAAGCCGTGCAATAGTTCTTTGCAGCTTTCTCTCGCTTCGTCATCCCCTCCATCTCGTTTAGTAGAGCTGTCAGACCAGTTTTTCTCAGCGTGGAGGGCTCGCAGTGCTCCCTTGTTGGTAATCGTGGTCGAGGCTCGCTGTAATGGAGATGAGCAGCAGGAAAGCAGCACAGTGTGTTGTTGTTTAGTTGGGTTTTCAGGGTGGAGTTGCCCCAGCTTTTCTCGATTGTGGCTCAAAATCGGAATAAAGGGCAAAGGTCAGGTCAAGCTTAAACAGGACATCACGGTTTTCATTATAAAATATTAAAAATATCACCTGATGCATACTTAAAACCTCACACTTGTTTGTGAACGGAAATTCTCAAACATCTATCAGCTAACCTTTTTTTGTTTATTAAATCTTTCAAATGGTGATTCAATCTCATTTGACTTTCAGATATTGGGCACAGGCTAATGTCATTGCCATGAAAAAGAAAATTTACTCCCAGAACTGAGTGAAATTAAATCACTAAATTGCTTTGACACCAAATCTGGAAACATCAACAAGGTTTTTGGGGGTGAAAAAATTATTCTTTCATATTTTTTCACACCATCTGTGAAAAAAAACCCAATAAACTAATAAAAAATTCAATTTGAAGATACAGTGGGATCCTTTTTTGATAAAATAACAGCAATTTTACTGACCGTGTCCTCCACGCTTAAGATCCTGCTTTATGAAATGGAAAAAAAAAACATACACAGATGTGTAGTGATGTCCAAAGTAGATTTATAATTTGTCTTTTAAAATTAAATGTATGATTTATTAGCATTATAGGAATTTACACGATTTATCTTGTAACATTTGGGCAGGTTTGGATCAAATATCTTATACACCTGCCTATACACTACTTTTCCACTGCAGGACTTGTGTTCCCTGTTCAGAAGTGTCTGTTTTTATGCATTTTTAAAAAGTCTTCTTTCTAAACTGTCTAATTTTGGAAGCGAAGCATCAGAGGGACAGACTCCTCCGCTGCACATCCAGCCTGTCCCTCCGCAGTCACACACTGATGATTGTGTGTCACTTTTCTATAGGAGCCTCAGCAGAACATGATGCAGCTGAGCTATAGTTACTCCTCTGTATTGTTTGTGTGCGTGTGCGCCTCCGCACCGCGCTCCGCCTGGGTCCTCATATCAGCCGGTCTATCTTCCCCACCCCCCGCTGACTCCTCACCTTTCCCTCCGCTGCATCTTATGACTCAACCTCCCCTTTCTTTAATACTCCGTTAGCTGCGCTAGTTACTCTATCTCTGCGAGCCATCTCCCCCCGCTCCTTCACCTGTCCCCTGCCTCCCCTTGCTGCTAATCCTCTCCCAGGCCTAATTGAAGGGGACAGCCGCTCCACAGGGTCACACGCAGATGTGGCGTTAAAATTGAGAGCCCGGGTACCGAGTGACACATCTCTCCATCCTGATCAGCTCGCCATATATACATGATCATATATACCCAGCTGCTGTTATTGTCTGAGCCTCTTTTTCATTTCTCCCTCTTCTCCTCTTTCTCCTCCTGGGGGTCAGAATGCAACCTGGAGCCAGGAGCAGTCTACAAATTGTCAGAGAGAAGCCCAGAAGAAGAAATGTAGGCTCAGTGGCTCTAGTTCATTATGACTTAGGATGTGAGTTAGGCAGCAGTATGTGTTGACATTGTCATAGTTATCACGGGAACATCTGTGTACGGCCTGTCAGAGGTGTGTGTGTGTATGCGTGTGTGTGTGTGTGCAAAGCGAAGGAGGACATGTTTGTGTGCCTGCATGCATATACATACTGCAGACGCCTGTGCGCTCTGTGCATTTTTTTTTTTTTCTGTTTTCATGTGTCCATGTGGAGGCTGATGGTTCCAGGTTTGGATGGCGGTGTCTTGGCACCCGCAGGTCTGCTGAGACCTGCCTCTGCGTAGGATCAAGGGGTGCAGGGGCTGCTGCCGCGCCCAGCCAGCCTGACTGCACGCCAGCTGCAATCCCTAATGCCTCCGCCACATCCTTGGCAGGCGGCGCCCCTGCCCTTTTCCTCCCAGCTCTTCGTCTTGGCAAAAACTGGAGGCTTCCACTTCTGAATTTATTTTATTCCTGCTTCTTCCTCTTCACGCCTCAGGATCTGCGACATACATTAATGCCATCAGATGATGGTGTTTGACCAGTGGGCACATGATTAGACGTGATTTCCGCTCAGCCTTTAAATCTGCTAAAACCGTGTGTTTATGGGTAATTACACTGGAAGTAATTGCATAATGTATAAAACCCGACAAGCAAGATGGAGATGCAGATTGTAAATCATGCTGCAGTGCTGTGTAGAAAAATGTTTGATGTGGTGGATTTTTATAGGGAGCCTGTTTATCTTTGTACTTGTGTCAATGTTTACAAATATGTTAGAATTATTTTGTATGGCTCATGGTGTTTGTCCTTTACTGTGTGTAAGAGGATGTTGATATTCTTAGGAAAAAGTGTTATGAGAGCAGTCAGGAAAAGTTGATTCCCATAAACAGGCTAACTTGAGACATCTGTTGTGAGAAGCACTTGAATCACTATTTACTGTTTTGCAAATTTCCACTGCACATCACAACCTGTGTTTTCCTTTTTTTTATTATTATTATTCTCTGGCAAGTGGGAGAATTTGTTGTGTTTTCTTGGGGTGTTATTATGGTTGAGTTTGGGGACTGTCAAAGGGACGAGGCGCCGCACAGTTAAACTGGGACTCTCAGTACCCATCAGGCCCCTGTGAGTCTTTGTGAAGACGACACCACAGAAGGCGCCTTCCAGAGAAAGCGTCACATCCAGTTAGCAGACATCCGGCGCGCTAAAGAGGTTAAACTGCTGCGCCTGGCACAGCCAATTGTATTGATAACCGTTTGAAGCTGGTTTTCTCTCCTACCTGGCATCACGCTTCACACGCTTTATTCGGCTTGCCACTCCAGACAAACTTCAAACCTGGGAGAGTGTGTTTTCCTCCACTCAGGTGTATATAGGTGTGGGTGTCTGTGGGCGTCTGTGTTTATATGTGTGTGTGTATGTGTGTGTGTGTGTGTGTGTGTGCAGAGCCAGGGGCCTTTACTGTTGTTTGTTTGTGCTGCCTCCATTCTATAAACCAGGCCTCTGATCTCCCAGGCAACATGCCTCCAAATTCCTCTGCCGTTCCTGCTCCATGTAAATATATCGGTGTCAGTTTGTCTGATGATGAAATGAGCATTAGGATCCGGAGCAAGGCAGGGAAACCACACCGCTTCTTTTGCGATTAAAGCCATCCTCTCGGCAGTGTGAGATCTCCGGCTTCTGTGCGTGTTAGAGAATAAAGTTTCTGCAAGCAGAAAAGTGTCGTAGCACATCTGTGTTTCCCTTGACTTCTCGGTCTATTCCTACTTTTGCTCTACCGCTCTCTGCTGTCTCTCCCTCTCACACTCCACCAGTCTTTCGTTATCGGCTTGTTAGCCCGAGGTCCTCGCCTTGGCCTGGAGTTATGGCTCTGTCGGGCAGCTGCTCGGCCAGCCCTGGGGGTCCTCGGAGGCAAATGGCATGTCAAGGAGTGGTCACTGAGGTAGATTGTCTTCCCCACAGTCAGCCTCACCGCCACCAGTCTCACTTGTCCAATTAGGGGCTTTTTGGCCCCCCTTTAAGTCCCCAACTCGTCCACTCTTGACTGATACTCCAACATCTCTGGCCCCCAGACGAACACACCTGACACCCTGCAAGAGCACAGGTACACATAAATATTGTGTGTGGGCAAACAAGCTCAAACACACACACAAAATAGCACTGTTCTTGTCAGTGTATGCATGTGGGCAGTCAGGCACATGAATTAGTAGTTTATGGACATAGCTGATATTTATATGTTTGTGTTTGCATAATAATTACGTTAACTGCCAAATTAGCCGCGTAAAATAGTATGTGGGTTAAACCTTGAGCTGAAATCTAGATAATTGGTTGGTCATTTAGTCTATTTATCAAGCAAAATTTCCAAACAGTCACTCGTTTTAGCTTCTTAATGTGAAGATTTACTGCTTTTCTGTTTCATATAAATGGAATATCTTTAGGATTTTAATTCACAGCTGCCACCTTGGACTTGTAATAACTATTGTCTGTCACTTTATAGACTAAACAATGAATTATTTAATGATAAAAACAATTAACAGAGAAATCTCTAATGACAATAATCAGCCCTTAGTTGAACTGTTGTTTTAAGTAATACCTCACTCTGCTGCATCCGAGTCGTCGGGTTCAAAGTCTGGTGCATCGCTCAGTATGCAGAGCCTGGAGCTGCAGAGGCTAATTAGTGATACCACAATAAGTTTTGATTTTTCTGACAATTATTTGCAGTTGACCAGACTTGATTAGCGAGTTGCTTGTCCAATCACGATTCTCAAATCCTCCAATAGATGTGAACTGATATAAAAACAGACATTGTGTTAATTTGTTTGCTCTCAGAGGTGTTGATAGGGTACCATGTGCTGGTAGAGATACTGTATATCAGTAGTCTAATGCCTGCCCGTACTTTGATAATGACAATAACTCTGTGAAATCTTGTACATGTAAATCAAACCGAGGCTGTGTTGTTATTCCTGCCTGCCATCGCTGATTGAATCGATTGTCGTGTGCTTGCTTGCTCCCCCGTAGGCTACAAGCAACATCAATCATTTCCTTCCTGCCAGAAACCACAGCGCTGCTCCCTTGGCATTTCTGCAACTTTCCCATAATTTATCCAGTGCTGAGACTTGAACACTCAATACACCCAAATTGTGAAAAGAAAATCAACAGTTTATTTTATTTCTGGCAGCCTGTAAAAACTACACGTGTTGACATGTTAAATCCTATAATACAGGACTTGGATATCAATATGTTATTGTTTAATACTCCACCTCCATGAATGAAAGCATCACACGTCCTTTCTAACATGTAGGGCTGGGTGATAGAAGCTTTCATTCGCATTGAATCTAGGGCTGCAGCTAACAGTTATTTTCATAATCAATTAATGACTACTGTTATGATTAACCGATTAATTGTTTAGTCTTTAGAATGACAAAAATATGGGTGACATTGTGTGACAGAGTGACATCTTCAGATTGCTTACAACAGTCCAAAACCTAAAGACTCCTCACTTACTGTCCTAAATGACAAAAAATATGGATAATCAAAGTAGCTGTCAATTATGTTTCTTTCAACCAACTAATCAATTAATCGAGTGATTGTTGCAGCTCTGATTGAATCGTGATATTTATGATCACATTGCGTTACAATTTAACTAAACCTTTTTTTGTCCTACCATCTAGTTGAAGTAATTAAATACCAAACAAATTGTGTCTTAAAGTTATTCAAGTTTTTTTTTTAGTGCTAAAACAATTAATCAATTAAGTGATTAATTGATAAGTAATAATGTAAGTTATTGATCCAGTAGAAGATGTCTGACATTCTCTAGTTCTAACTGTTCAAATGTGAGTTTTTGCTGCTTTTATTTTCTATTTTTTGACATTTTACAGACTTAACAATCCATGAAATGTAAAAAGAATTTAGAGATTAGTCGATAATAAATATTATTATTAGCTGCAGCCCTAAAATTTGTTTGACACATGAGGGGGCTTGTCTACTGTGTCACATATTTGCCATAACATGATGTATATGGTTGTTAGAAGAATACTGGTACATTGATCTTCATTTCAGTCATACCATGAGAGCTGCAACGATAAATCGAGTAGTTTTCACCTGTTAAATTAATCACCAACTAATCTGAAAATTGTTTTGAGTAATTTTAAAGAAAAAAAAATAGAATATTTTCGAGTTTCTTTACTCCTCTATGATGGTAAACTGAATATCTTTGGCTTGTGGATTAAACAAGACGTGAGGGCGTCGTCTTGGGCTTTTGGAGACAAAGATCAACATTTTTCACCATTTTCTGACATTTTATAGACAAACAACTGATCAATTTATCGAGAAAATAATCATCTGATTTATCAACAATGACAGTAATTGGTAGTTGTAGCCCTATGTGTCACCCAGCCCGACTAACATTCATCTTGGTCAAGTGTTTGCATGATGCCCATCAGTAATGGCTTTATGATTGGACCCCATTTCTTCTCAAATCACTCATTGTTACGCTCACTGACAAACAATGACCCTTCTGGCTGGAACCTGTTAGCCATCGATACCTTTTTAAATTTTTTTATACCCATTTTTTTTTACAAAGACCACCTGGCCCCCCACACTCAGCCCCCTCCCCTTCCTCACCCCAACCAACACCCAGAGAGGGAGGGAGGAAGGCCTAATTCAAAAAATGCGTGGTCCTTCTCTGCTCTCTGCCCTCCACCAGGAGACCGAGTGTGAGAGAGCTGCCAGACATCACACGGAAGCACCGTTAAAAATACATGTATACCACTCCTCATCATTTATTGATGGCCTCTCCTCCCTTTATGTTTATGAGGTGAGAGGCCTCCCTGTGGCCCTGGTCAGTGACCCCCAGGGTCCACCGGGGTGTCCAAGAAACTGCCTGTTCCCTTTAATTTAGCCGGCTTTCAAATGAGACCAGATCATGGACACTCTTCCACATTTATAAGCTGTATGCAGGGATCACTTATAAATAGTAAATTGCTGTTGTGTTGAAAACTGTGTGGTTTCAAGAAGAATCTGCTTTTTCAGGGTTTCAGAGTCAGATTTATTATGAGATTGTTGACCTTGGATGTATAATGGGATTAAAATGTGTTTTTAAATAGTCTAACCACTGATTTCCATCTATTAAAGGCCGTGTCACCTTTCAGTTTATAGAAACGTGAAAATCACGAAAACGTCAATTAATATGCAATTGTGCAATGCCTCTCATCGTCTGTCAGATGCATTTATCATCACTGTGAATCACAAGCTAGCAGTCAAGCCAGCTCATATCTGTACATCAAACAGTCTGTGTCTTCACACAGAAGGGTTATTTTTCAGTCTGTGCAGTCCGTCTCTTGTTTTGCTCTTGCTGAATTTATCACGTTGTGTCTACCGCAGATGAATAACTTTGCATTTTCATTCTGAAAGAAGCTGAAATAAATGGCTGGTTTGTGGTGGGATTTTATAGCTAGCATGGCATGGCATCTCCGGAAATGTCTTTGTCTGGAAGTCATTTACAGATCAGTGTGAGATTTACTCATCGCTCGACGTTGTCGTTTGGTCCCAGAGGCATTTCCAGGCCTGATTGGCCGGTGGGGGTCAGGGCCTCGGGGTGTTTTTTTTTTTTGCCATGTCATCTGGCCAAAGTGGCTGCCTAGAGAGCGCAGTGAGGCAGGCGGCGAAACCTGCTATAACACAACAAGGTATTGATTGAATAATCTCTGTGTCATCTGATAGTAATGTGGCTTACACAGACCCCCTGCTGCAAGCCACACAGCTTTCATCACTCCCTGGGAAAAGAGGAGGCGAGTCGTATCAATAGGAAATCAGCAATTTGTTTGTCAATTAATGAGCTGTTGTTGTGCTCTTTTATTGTCTTAATTTGTCAGTGTAATTTATTGCACTTACAGAAAAAATAAATATATATAGTATAACTTCCCCTCGGGATTACATTCATTGTATACCACATAATACTCCTCTTCACCAGCCGGCCACCTCCCGATAGATGCACCTCGCTTAGTAACAGCAGTCAACTACTCCTTATATTTAAATGTACTATTTGCCAATTCACCCAACCCTATAAACAATCAAGACTTTTAAAAATAAATTAATAAATCACTTGTGGTGCTAATATTTTCAACGTTGCCTCTTGAGGTTGGGCAAAAAATCAATACATTATAGTACTGCGATATTTTCTGTGTCAATATGCATTGATACACAGATGCCAAATATTGTTTTTTATTATCATATAATTTCTGAATCTTGCAAATATAGATTAAACTATTCGTAGCCCACTGTTTGAATAAAATTATTTGGTTTTTCAGTCCACTATAAATATTTTAATGCAATAAAAATGCTTGACGTAAGATGAACAGACTGAAAACTATCTTACTAGATGATACAGATGCTGACAAAGTTTTCCTTTGGGGACACTATTTGCACTTGAACAAAGGTAATAAATTGCAATATATCGCTTATCGCAATACTCCGCATATCAAAATAATGTTGTTTTGTAGTATCGTAATAATATTGTGTCATGGGGCCTCTGGTGATTCCCACCCAATTGCCTCCCTTCTCCCTGCACATTGTGAGGTTGCAGAAGCCTAGCCCTTGAGAGTGGAGCCAAAATTTATTGGGTCTTGGATTTCTTGTTGCCGTGATTTATCGTGGCATTTTCAGAACAGGGTATTGAACTACAATATTTTTTGAATATCACCCGAAGTAGTGCCAAATAGGCCTGTCAAAGTACCAAAAGTTAGCACCAAATGCTTGGTCACTTCCTCTTTTATTTGGTATTGGCTAATTGTAGGTTGCCAAAATTATGAAAATGTGCTGCTTTGCCCTTTTTACTGGTAAACAATTAAAAGTTTTAAAAAAAATAGCATTCATGTAATAGTTAAGACAGTGTTTACGAGCCGCCAGGTGCAGAAAATGTCCACATTAGCCTCCTTATTACAATCCAGATTTGGACATATTGTATATTTCTGTCAGCTACGATGTTTAAAATGTCAAAAAAATGGTGCAAACCATCATCATTGGCAGTTACACCCAAGTAAAACCTAACATAAACACTAGTGCACTTGGTTTAGCCAGTTTAAAAGCAGTAATAGCTACAGTTTTTACTGTTTTTGTTAATTAACCATTACAAATGCTACTAATTTAGCCTGTTTGGTGACTGCTAATACAGGGATAACTAAAGTAGTGTGTTGACTTTGTTTAAATTCTGCCCACATTGCTTGAATCTAGCATTAATTTGCCCGCTAATGTTAGCATTGTTAGCTTAGCTAGCTCAGCTATGTCTTCTGAATAAATCAGAACAGTGTGTAATGGTTGTTTCGATTAATTTGACCCAGAGCTGTATAATTTAAGTCAGTTTTGTTGTTTTTGGAAAACTTTACTCAAAGTACTGTCACTCATTAATTACAAAAGTTTTTTGGCGGTTTTAAGGGTGCCTGTGTGGGTCATGTGGAAGCTGTCACATGCTAATGTCAGTCAGTCAATCAGGATTTTCACCGTCCTCTGCAGTCCAGCAGAAATGAAAGAATGAGAGGTTTCAAGTGCAGGCTCTGTGTGTGGTTGTGAAGCAGCAGCCCCACCTCTTTCTTCCCTGCGTCTATCCCCCCTTCTCGAGCTCTCCTCTCCTCTCCTGTCTTCCTCCCTAACCCTCCTTCTGATCCGAGAGGAAAGCTTTCATTATTTGCTGAGATTGGGATGTCAATCCCCGCGCCCCTGACCCAAGTTTGTAGTTCTCCCCCGTCATATTGGGGAAATGATTAGTGGGGTTATCTCCCCTCCACTCCACGAGGCTTTCATTCCTCCTCGCGGCCCCCCGTACCTCCAGGCAAGGAGCGGATCTCTAACCGGGAGGCTGCTTGCTCCTTTACACTCTCCCCCCTTTACACTTGCTGATACTTCATCATGTACTTCATCTCTCTAAATGTCTCTGTTCATTGCTGAGTCAGATTCATTTTAACACCAGCCTCTCTCTTCTCCTTTTCCTCCTCCTTATTTCCAGAGCCATACAAATGTTGGTTATGAGAATGAATCTGTTTGACTTTTTAATTTTAGATTTTAATATGAAAAATAAATTTTGGGAAAATGATGACTTTGCCAGGGTCAGTACACACAATTTGTCCTACTTTCCCCCTGCCTGCTGCATAGACTCTAAATACAGCAAACTGAACATAAGTGCATCCAACTGCAGCCTATATTTACCGTATAGACTGAAGCATCATGATCCTATTTAAAACAGACAGCCATATTTCAAAGAGTCAAAGTCAAACACTTTGTTTGGTGCATTACACATGAGGGTATGTGTGTAATAAAATAGTTTTGCTCCGTTTTGAAACACTTCTGTGTGCTATGATGGCTTCAAAGGTTATTCCAAAATGCCCTAAATACATGTAGGATATAGAGGCTATAGGCATGTGGGAATAAATTGATGTAATTTCCTCTCTGAGTAACAGCAGATATAATAGCCCATATAAAGGCACATTTCGCTTATGCGCATGAAACTGTAAAATTAGTTCTTTTCGTTTATGGCCATTGTTGAGGAAAAAATAGGCCATGAGTTTCTTGAACATTTTAATTGATCTATTTTTCATCTTCCCCCGCGGATTTTTTTTAAGCAAAACGCTGCAAGTGTATTGAAACAATCCTAATGCAGGCTGCAGATCTGCCTCATTGGTCCACTGGAAGGAATGAAAGGAAATATAAAAGCTTTCACACCACGAGCACAATGCAAATTACGCTTTGATTCACTCTTAATTTCATCAAAAGGTTGTTTTTTGTTTAGTTTTTTCCTTTTGAATTATTATTATTATTAGGAGTCCATGGGATTAAGCAGAGTCACTGATCCTCTGGGTCTAAGCCTTTTTTTTTTTTTTTTTTTTGTCTGTCGGGAGCTCAACGAGACTCCATCCGCACTTCATTAACCCTGAGCCGGGGACAATCCACGGTAAGAGCCGGGGGATTTACCACCAGCCTTTCACATGCAAAGAAAGAAAAAAAAAGCTCTCCGAGTCACCCAACAAGACACACGGGGGCTTTTCCTTATATAATCAGCTGTGCACTTTGCAAGAATAACCCCCTTTCATAAAGAGGGTCGTCGTTATCTGAATCAGTCACGGATCCTCATGATGGGACTATAATGATCTTTTGGCAAGTTATAGGAGGTGTTTGATTTTTTTTTCTTTTTCCTCCTCTTCACTTTCCCAAAACTCGGCTCGGCCCACTGTATTTTTAATGCAATTTTACGCATCATAAACGCGCCAGTTATCAGGCCGTCAGTCTGATATTTCACGGCGTGGTCAGCCACTAAGTGGAGGCCCCAGATAACAGGTGCCATGCGTGGATGACAGCAGGGGGAGCTGGCTATCAAACCCATTATCGACTTTCAATTAAAACCTATTAAAGTCTTTTGTCTAATCGTTAACATCCTACACGCCAAGTCTTGTCCGTCAGCCTGAACTCCTTTAACCCCCAACGCGCCACGGCCGGATAACTTGGGTCCCTCGCAGACTTGGAGGGGGGAGACTGAGGGTTGGTGCATGGGTGAAATTTGTATGGAGGAGGGAGGGGGTGGTGGCGGTGGTGGTGGTTGGTGGAGCCGCTGACCAGCTGTCCCCACGCTGATCCCCGGTCTGCAGTCAGCTCCAGCCCGGTCACCAGCTGTTGGAGCCGTTTGGCAGAGGAGCGCACATCCAGCACCCTCAAGGAAAAGAAGGATGGAAACAATCAATTTCCAAATGGGATCATTTAGGGCACTTAAACAATTGCGCACATAACATTAATATTTCATCTCCTGCATTGTTTATGGAAAACGAATCGGAGTTGCTGCTGTTAATTTAGGAAAGTGGGAATGGGGAAGAAAGGGAAGGAGGGGGGGTGAGCAGGACAGGGGCTCCATTTTGGACAGAACACCCTTCTGCTTTGTTGGCCCCTCTCTAAAGACATTAGCTGGAATTGATCTTTGATTGCACTTTTGTGTATGTGTGTGTGTGAGGGGATGGTTAATCGTGCGTGTGCGCGCTTAATTTCCAATCCAACTTTTTCCACTTTTCCTTATTTTGCAATCAAACCTGTGCTCGTGCATTTATATCTTTTTTAAAGGGACAAAAATAAACAGTAATTATCACAGCATATCATTAACATTTGTCTAAATTGAACTTAGTTGTGAAATCTTTATGCAAATCTCCGCTCTTCTTTTGAAAAGGTTAAGAAAACGGATGTGAAGTACCTGCTCCACTGGTGACACTCTTATTAACTTTTTCTTTTTTTTTCGCGCCCTCATCTCAACATTAAACAAATTAAATCAACGACACTAAACCAAACAGAGGAGGGGAGAGTCGTTTGACAGACATGTTAAATTCACTCAAACACGTTTTCGTCTAATAGAAACCCCGCGAGCCTTTAAAATTGTGTTTATTTTCCAGCTGCTTCCGGAAAAGTGGAGATGTTTTAATTAAAGCTACACCAGCCATCTCCTCAACCTTTGCTCATTGACACTGACATGTGTTCATAAAAACACTCATGTGTTTTAACGGTGGGCAGTCACGCTCTCTGACGCAAAATCAGGCCTCTATGTAAACTTTACATTTATTTTTATGTGTTTGATATGAAAACTTCGTTTGATTTGGTCAGATTGCATTTATTTTGGCATCAAACCACAATTAGAATGTAAAATTTTCTGCGTTTTTACACATTTTTTGTGCTTTTTTTGGGTCAAAATTGTGCTATTATGTGTTATTTCGTTGCTATAAGACTAAATCTGTGTACAGGGGATGGACAAAATAACAGTTACACCTAATAATGTAATGCAACACGACACACTGCAGCCTCAGAAACTATATAAGATAAAAAAATAAAATTAAAATATGCATTTGTTGCAGAGATATTGATTGCATCAGACTCCCAGGTGTTGCAGCTGTTTTGTCCACCTATTATATTTCAAATCCACGTGTTGATTCCACCTGACAAGCCCCGTGGCATTTCCACACACATTCAAGCAGCCACGTGATTAAATGAAAGACTTTTATTTCCACATTTATAAAAGTAATTCTCTTTTACATCAAATCCCCCCTTTTTCTGTCCAACTGTTGCTGTGAATTTCACAAAAAAAATGAACTTCACGAAGAGAGTTTGGGGGAAGCTAGAGGAACGAAAAAGTAAAAATAAAAATTGAAAAATAAAAAACGATCCAGGAAATATACGAGAACCACTCCACAAGTTTGATATCTGCAATATACATTTTTCACCAAAAGGAGAGTATAACAATTAAGGGTTATCACGGCTTCATATGAAGTAACATAAGTAATGCACAACGTCTGTTTCAAATACATCTATAGCAAATCAACAGGCAGTTACACCTGGACGTGGACCCGAGTCCGATCGCTTTGTTTATCGAAAAATAAAACCAAATAAAAATCAAATCAAAAATGAAAACATATCTGAGGTGATTGCGTCCCCCATTTCCCCCTCTGCGGGGATAAAACTGCTTTTTTATAAATTACTTGACATTTTTTACTCCGCTAAAACTTCAACTAAGAACAAGAAAAAGACTTTATATAGATTTCTTTCTTTCCGTAGCTCTCGTGTTTGTGCCTATATGTGGGTCCAGGCATTCTTCCTCAGACAAATATGTTTTTTTTAATGTTTTATTTTTCATTTTGACTCGTTCGCCTGTATAAGTTTCTGATGGCTAATCTAGCCTATTATGTTAAACTGGATCACCGTGGTCTGAAAAAGACGCACTAATAGATCAAACCAACCAACCAACCAAAAAAAAAGTTTCTTTAAAACAGTCTCTTTCGAATAAAATGCAAAATATTCTTATTTACAGGTTTATGACTGCTGATCATCTTGTTCTTCACGTGTAAACAAAAATCAATGACAGATTTAGGAAAGAAAAAACAGAAATATTTACTAATTGTTCCTTTGGATCCTCTAAGTACATTATGTTCATATTACATGGAAGGATGTTCCTTTCCGCCTTTGCCACTATCCATGAACGTCCACATAATAATAATAATAATAATAATAATAATAATGATAATTATAATAATAATAATGCCAATAAGGGGTGTAATTGGCATTCAACTGTAGGTCAAAGTGTCACCGACACTTGTATCTTTTGTTGTGGAGAACACTGAAAATACTGAAGCTTGGATCAAATAAATACATAACTTAGATGCTTTGATTCATATTGAAAAATAAATAAGTTATAAATAAAGCTCATGTCCCAAAAGAACAGAAAAAAATCCTTCCACACAGACAGGTTCAGTCACAAAGCTGCGTCCACAGAGTTCAGCCTACATCGGCCATTTCGCACCATATAAAGGCCTCGAGCAGTTTTTTATTTTATTATTCTTGTTCGTCACGGTTTTTATTTTTTCTGTCTTTCTTTCTCCTCATGAGTCCCGAGCTGCCAATCGGCGTAAAAAAAAAATCAAAAACAAAAAATCTGCAGGGGCCGGCTCACCGCTGCTGAGCTGGCCGGGGAAGCACGCCGGACATGGGGGGCAGAGGCGGCGGAGGCGGCGGCTCGCTGCCCCCCTGCAGGCCGTGCAGCAGGATCCGCGGGACCAGGGGTCTCTGCAGGGCCGGCGGGGGCGCCGAGGGGCCTCTGTACAGGTAGAGGGCCGCTCCGGGGTCCAGGTTGGACACCAGGCTCTGCGGGTAGAAGTACGGGGACGGGAACATCCTCTGCAGGGCGGAGTAGTTTCCAGCTTCCGCCAGCAGCTCCAGTCCCACCGCCGTCTGTCTCTTCCACTTTGTCCTGGAGGACAGAAAAGACGCTGTTTTAGCCTTTAGCACGCGTGTATCGATACAAACATATGTGAGTGTGTGTTTGACACCAAAATAACTCCCATCTCTTTACCTGGGGTCCAATTAGAAGTCAGGAATACATCTGTTTTTTTTTTTTAAATCACCAAAATCTCCAACCTGCCACTTGTATTCACACCCAAGGATGTCTGCTAGATTGCCAGTATGCACTCCATGCAGGTGAATAATTCATAATAAAGATAATTGAGTAGATATAGTGGTTTGTTTGAATTATTGATATGCACACATGCAACAATGCATTATTCATACTCCAAAGTGTTGTTTTTATATTTATTTATGTCATTTAGCTGCCTGAGAGTCAAAGCTGCAGACAAATAAATGCTCAAGTTAATTCAGCCGAAGACTGCAGAAATCTGTTTTTTACATTGACGGTTCCTCTTACCACTGCATGGAGTTTTATTTATTTACAAAACGTTGACGCCTCGGGTTTCAAGCTATTTGCAGGGTCGTTGTATGCGACTTAAATCGGATGTTAGTCTTTAAAAAAAAGTAATGTTGTTGCGTGAGGATGCTGGAAAGTGGAGAAATAAAGTCAGGGCTGACAAGCGTCTCCAAACCCAGATAAATGGGGTTTGTGTTGATGGGAAAGTGTGATCTTGTAATGTTGCTTTTTCTCAAAAATCGAAACAAATAAGGGTGCATTAAAATAATAAAATACAAATTAAACCATGGGGGTGTTCTAGACAGTTCGGTGACGCTTGAAAAAACATATCGGATCAATTAATCAGCTGTCAATAATTGCTCCTTAATTTACCGCATGTGTGTTATTTTGGAGTAACAGTTTGAGCTGTAACTAACTGCAGATTAATCGACTAGTTGATTGACAGTTCTGTAAGAAATTACTGTGATAATTGTGAAAAGATAAAGTGGCAAAATCACTGGGAGCATTTACTGTTGTCTGGATTTCTTTGGGTCAGTTGTCGGACAGGATTTTAAGATCCCCCCTTGTGCTTTGGAAAACTGTGATGGTTGTTTGTCCCGCAGAATATTGCATTTTGTGGACCAAACAATTAATCAAATAATCGAGAGAGAATCGGCACATTAATCAATAATTAAAGTCGCGTTTGGTTTCAGTCCTAGTGGCAGTGACTCATGTGCAGCTAAGTGAAGTGAACTCATGCCACCTTTAGGGTGAAAGGAAAACATGGCGTCCCTGGGTCCATGTAGTCATGAGCCAGCCGTGAGAAACCAGATTATCCCACCCTCCCCTCCCTCCCCTCCCTCTTAAGCACCACCACCAGCAGCAGCAGCAGAGTCTTTACCTCCGGTTCTGGTACCAGGTCTTGACCTGTGTGTCGGTGAGGTTGAGGGAGGCCGCCAGCTCCATGCGGTCCTGGACGCTCAGGTACTTCTGCCGCTCGAAGCTGCGCTCCAGCTGGGCCAGCTGGTGGTCCGTGAAGGCCGTCCGGGCCTTCCTGGGCTTCTTCAGCCGGACCTGAGGGCTGTCTCTACTGCTGGAGATCTCCCTGTCCCCCTCCTCTTTCACTGGAGAAGACAAAAAGATGAGAGGAAGGTGAACACAGAGAAGGCCTCATCCTGTGTTATATGACACTACATCCATCTTTGAGTGGACGGTCGATACACGGAGGCGTAAAGAAATCAGTGCAGCAGCATCATGTGAGGAAAACAAATATCAGTGTCAAGTAAAATACAAAATAGATCACATATGGTTACTTTTATGGCCTTGCAGCTTTTCATTAGTGTGAAGCTGCTGATTTAAATCAGATCTGATTCAGGGGAAAATAAAAAATAAATTAGCTGAATGAAGGTAAAACATCAAGAAGGGAAACAATTTTAATAACATTAAATGTCATTTTTTAAATGTTATTTTAATGGAAACACTTTGAGCTGTTTGTGTCCTATATGAAATGTGGAATAAATGATTTGTTAATTGATTAGCTATACTTTATTATAGTAATAATAATTTAATAAATATTGCCGTCCCTTTTAAAAGACGTAAAACAGCCCAGCTTTGGAGCTACACAGCATTTAATTAGTTTTAAAATCTAATTTGATAAAGTTTTAAATCAGTGTTGCCACAAAAAATAAAACCGGAAATTTTATATAGAATATTTTTAAATCACTGGTTTGAACGCCAGCTTAATAAAAACGCACATTATTGGTTCAAAGCGATTTTTTAAAAGCTTAAAACATTTGTTGTTAAAGTGTTTGTTTTTTAACATGTCAGATTTTTGCTGTTTTATAACTATTTATGTGCATTTGAGAGGAAGTGAGTGTTGTGTGTGAAATCACGGCGCTGGAGACAGTGCCTATAGGCTATACGGAGCTATTTGATTTGGTCTTAAATTGTTATGAAAAGCTCCTCCAATATCAGCACATCCAATCTGATATTTTTCCCGTCAGCAGAGCCGCAGTCTTTGTTCTTTTTTCTGCGTGGTGTCATGTCAGGGCGAGCATTGATATACAGTCCTTATAGTCAATTCTCTGAGAAAAAAAAAAAGAAAGGAAAGAAAAGAGGAGAAAGGGGGGGGAGAAGCGAGCGAGGCGAGAGATCTTTGGTAGTTGAATAGTTGAATCGTCTCAAGAAGCACAATAATCCGCCTAATTGAGCCACAAGGGAAGGACGAGCCTTTCAACCGCGACCGGAGAAACTTCACAGGACCGTGGAAATGAGTGGAAATCAAGAGCCGGGCGGCCTTGCGCGGTTACAAATCTGATTAGCGCCGGGGACAAATTGCATCAAATCCCTGAAATATTATAGGAGGCGGATTCGTGGAAATCAAAGCTGCCGTACAGGCGCTCTGTGGGCCCCGCGGCTTCCTCAATCAATCAGCGCGTCGATGAGCATCTCCATCCACACTGTGACACACGTGAGCGCGCGGACACACGCACGCACGCTGAGTTTGTCGAGCGGATTGATGACGTGACGCTGTATCAATAGCCTGCAAGAAAAGTGAATGTGGAGGGCGAGCCTGTGAGAGAATAAAATAAACTAATAAGATAATTTTTAAATGTATTAAATGTGATTTTAATTCTATATTTCCCCTCATAGCCTACAGCGGTCGTCTTCTTTCCAGGCACCGCTTCATTAAACTGTCAATGGAGGTGACATGTCTGTTATGGCTGACATGATTGGAAACAGAGAGGCCCTTGATGGCATTTATCTGGAGGCGACCCTGTCATCTCTCCCATTCTTGCCTCCCTGACATCAACAGATGCTTTCTGGATATCCTGAAGCTTGAAACGCGCCGCGCATGCATGCATGCACACACGCACGCAGGCGCTGATTTTAAATGTAGAAACTTAATGAAAATGAACTCATTAGCCTGACACCGCGCGAGGGCAAATCTCAGGTTTCCACCACCGTGATACAGCAGCAGAGGATCGGGTAGATTTGTCCTCATTGATGGCTTCCGGTGGCCTGCTGCTAATGAAATGTAGTGTCAGTTTATTTGTTAAACTGTTTTCATTTTACTTTTCCCCAAATTATGCAGGCCGAGTTACCAAATATTATTTTAAACAATAAATCTTAACAGTACTATTAGAGGGAAATCTAAAAAGGCCTAAACACCTTTAAAAAATTACCTATTTTAATTATATTTACATGTCTTTAGGTTTTAAATTTTTGCATCATCACATATTGCAGCTAAATGACTAAAATATATTTTAAATAGCATTTTGGCTTTTATTAAAAGTTAATTTATTGCTCATTGTTACAGATTGCATCATTTTTCCAGATTGCACCACTAATTTTGTGCCACACCTGTCCATGAGCCTTTTATTTGTTATTTAATTATTATTTAATGAGGTTATTAGAAATTTTAAATGAATTTTTAAAGACATAAAAAGAAGCACCAAGAGCAGACAAGCTGCAGCTTAACAACATGCAAAAATGCAGTCCAAGAAATCAAAATATGAAAAACAAAACAGACAGCCGCAGATATAATTATTGGCACATTTTTAAAATGTAATATTTTTCTACAGGAGCCAAAAGTCCAGCATGAAAGCAGAGGGCCAAATCAGTTTCACCTCCAATCTCATCTCCAAAGCAGAGCAGCTCCCTCACACACTTTTCTCCCCTTACCTTTATATTCACTGTCTGACGACGAGTTGCTGTGGATTTTCTCCATAAAGTCTTCCGCTATCTTCGACGCCAGCCTCCCCGCCTCCTGAGTCGGCTGTCCATTGCTGGAGTAAGGCGCGCACGCGGCCAGAGGCTTACAGTCCGCGAGAATATCTCTGATGAGGAACGACGAGGTCACGGTCCTCTGCTGCGACCCCGCCGATATCTGCGCGTGCTGGAGGTGCGGCGGCAGGCCGACGCCGTGACCTTGCCTCTGGGCCACCTCGTCCACGCACTCCCTCCTCGGCGACGGAGGCGACGAGCAGCCGCTCTCCACGTCTGATCGCGGGCTGAACTCCAGAGGCGAGCGGCACTCCCCGACCAGGCTGTCCCCCTTGGACACCGGACTTCCAGGCCTGTGGGACAGCAGCGAGTCGATGCCAAAACTGGACCCGTTGGCGGACGCCTCCATTGTCTTGATCGAGGCCTCCTCAAACTACCATTTGGTATTCAGGACAAGTTTTATTTTAGGGAGGGAGGGGGGGTTTGTTTAAGTCTAAGTTGATCCAGCAGGGGAGACAGAAAGACAGAACCCCCCTCCCCGCACCAAGAGAAATGTTTCTGGATTCGCTACAAATGAAGATTATTCATCCGCTATTTCCAGCTCCGCAACTAAAGAGCAAATATCTCCAGGCTAAGTTGCGTTACAACAATCGTCCATGCATCCGATATTTTTTTTGTCAAGTCTAGGAAGATGAGTCCTCCTGAAATCGATGCGGCCGCTGTAGTCTCTTCTTTTTGCTTCCTTTAGGACCAACTCCTTTTGTTTTGAGTTCACAAGCCTCGCCGGGAAGATGAACCAGTTATTGCTGAAATTGTCTCACCTGCAGAGCCTGAACAAATGCAGAAATAAAAACTATTTGTGGAAATTTGGGAGCAGCAGCGCACCGGTGTCTTCGGGGAAAAAAGCGTTTCAGCACCATGGACAGGTACAGGCGCGTCAGACCTGAGACAGGACCGGAGCAAAATGTTCAGGGCAGCTCGTCATGTGGCCACACAGACGACAGATGAAAAATGTTCGCATTCCTTTAAGTAGAACAATAAAACCTTTTTAGAAAAAAGACTCGAAGCAGAGAGAGATAGAGAGAGGAGTCCGAGTGGAGAGCTGCAGCAGGAAAAGAAAGCAGCAGAGGAGGAAGACGCGGGACGATGCGATGCGCGCCGCAGAAGCGAAAAAAGGAGAGGTAAACTGGGTTAAATAGTCACAACTGGCAAGTAAAAGGACGAGATGCGATGGGGGTGGGAGGGAATCCCAAAAAATTGAACTTGAGGAAAAGTCAGGAGCTAGGTTTTAAGAGCGCCTCGTCCACGTGAGTCCCCTGTGACAAGCCTTCATTGGCTGAGGGGAGCTGGAAGTGGACCTCCCTACACGCCCACTCACTCTGCCTCCCTCCCTGCCTCTCCCATCCTCCCCTCTCCTCCCTGGCTCATCCTCACTTTGATAAAAGAGACACTGAATTCATCAGGAGACTCAGATCCAACTGTTTACAGGCAATTTTCACACTGTTTGCTTTCATTACATCATTGATGAGGCTTATAATGGGGTTATTATGTGGAGCGGCTCGGTGTTTTTCTTCTCGACTCCCTTTCTTTGACTGGATTTATTTCCCACCTCCACTGCTCCTCTTTTTTTTTTCTTTTTTTTTTAAACATTTCACTTTTTATCATCATCACTAATTTAATTTTTTAAAAATTAATTGGAATAGTACATTTAAAATTATTATGGTGGAATTATATTGCAAAATTAATTAATAAATCTGGCAAAATGAGAAATTAGTAATAATAATAATTATTATTATTAAATTATAATATAATTATTAATATCCCCATCTTTGTGGTGGTGATTTTTTTTATACAAATAATTTTAATTTGTTAAAGGCCTCTATTTTTTTGGTATTACTGCAAAATATTACCACTATTAAACTCTTAAATTTTTATTTTTACTTGTTCAACATTTTATATTTAGTCAAAACACACTGTTGCCACTTTGAAAAGATAATTTAATATCAATTTAAAATGAGAAAAGTAAAGGATGAAAAGAATAATGTAGTTTTAAAAAGGTATTGTTTTTGAGCACAAACAATGTCTGGTCGTTAAACATCCATCATTTAGAGCATAACAACTCTCTAATAGTCCCTGTTAATTGCACACAATAGTCCGAGCAGCGTGACGCAAAACTTCAAGGCGCGTGAAGTGCCACCGTGCGCACTTTTCACCTCTAACACGCGTGAAATACCATTGTGCGCACTCTTAGCTCCCACTCTGCACAACAGTTTGCCCCGCGCGACGGCCCCGACAGCCCCTAATAATCTAACTAACCCCCCTCTCATCATCATCGACACCCCCACGACTCCCCCCTCCACCTCCTCCTCCTCCTCCTCCTACTCCTCCACCCCATGTGACCACCAGATTGGAGGCGCGCGTCGGTCTCAGACACCGGCAGGTTAGTGAATCCGCTCCCCGCTCCCATGGGGTCCCATCACGGCTGCAAGCTGTCACATATGAGGCGGGGACAACACAGATATAAGGCAACACACACCCACCCTGACTTAGCTGTTTCTTTCTCCTCTGCTGGTGCATGAAAAGGAGCAGTGGTTTGATGCTCTCTCACTGTTTTTTTTTTTTGTCTCCTTCTCTTTATCCTCACTGTGCCGCGTGTCCACAGCTCCAGCTACGTTGTAGTAAATAAATCATAAGGTGATTAAACTTCCTCTTTGTGATCATCACACGGCCTGAGAAACTTATAGAGACTCTTTAATTATTTTGATGTGATTCCTTAAAGTCCTAATTTATCTGATTTTAATTTTAACTCTTTATCACCCAAACTGCTGTAAGTTTATGTTTTTGTTTTACCAAAAATTCTGACATCAAAAAAGCTACTCCAACAATCAACTAATTTTATTTTTTTTTTTTACAAATAGTAGATAGTTGGAAAAATAAAAAGATTTTCAAAACAACACCATGCCATAGTGCTCTTATATATGGCACATTTGATAAATAGTGATTATTTTTACATTATATAGACTTAATGGTTCATTTTCAACATTAAGTAATTTTAAGTAATTAAGTAATTTTTTTTCATATTGGTTTAGTTTTTAAAATGTCAGAAAAAATTTTAAAAAAGGAAAAAAAATCACAGATTTCAGAACCTATGGTGACATCTTCAAATAGCCTTTTCTGTTTAACCAATAGTCAAAAAGCCAAATATTCAAAAATATTTATTTGCAATAATAAATTACAGAAACAAAAAAGAAGTAAATTCTCACACTGGAGAAATTGTGAATTATTTTTCCTCGTTAATTCACTAAAGTGTTTAGTTGAGTTGTAAAAAAAAAAAAAAAGAAAAGATGAATCAAATAATTGTTTAAGCACTAATATAGATTGATTGTGCAGTTGTATTAAAATGTTTTGTGCAATTAAATGTAACTGTATATGCTTCTGTTTAAGTTTAAAAATCCTTTAAAATCTGAGAAATTTCTTTTTCTTGGCAGAAGACAGTGTAGTGCTCAGCTAGACTGTAGCTGTGTGTATATGTGTGTGTGTAGTGTGTAGTGTAGTGTAATGATTTGGCTCATGCTGCTGCTGATTTTGGACAAGTGTCCCTCTGGTCAAGCGAAGCTTGATTTTTTTTATTTTTTTTCCCAGGAAGTGCTCTGAATTTGAGGGCCAGTGCAACTGTTACCCCGATGATGATGAAATCCACACACTCTGTCTCTTTCTCACTCACACACACACACATACACTGGTGTTGTGGGAGGACGTTATTGATCCATGTTAAAGAGAGGAAACAGGGATGTTTTCAGGAAATGGTCAGCGGATGGTGAATTGCTGTCTGTCTCTCTACCTGTTCTTTATCACATGACGAAATCACACTTCATTATTGATCCACATTAAAAAGCCCCACACCTTCCACTCACATTTTTACCAAAACAAAGTTGACACCATTGGGCCATTTCAACGAAAAGTTGCCTGTTTTTCCCCGTGGCTGGGCTGACAGCTGTACTGTTTAATTTTATGTATTTAAAGAGCAATATTGATAACAATATTTAATTCTTATCAGGCTACTAGTCTGAATATTTGCTAAAATATCAATAATATAAAGCCTAAAACAAGTCTAACTGGCTGCAGGTGAAGTTTCATCATAACAGTCCATACTGACCTGTCAGTGTTAATAATCTATGTCTGCTGCTTTATTTAGTTTTTATTTTGTTTCTCTGCATTATTGGAATCCTGTCCATAAGCTTCACTACTAATAATGCCTGCTGGGCTTCCTCAGCTTCCTCGGCTTTTGTGGGGCAGAGAAAAAAAGAGAAAACATTTTATTTACTTGCTCGATTGAGCAGGTGTGTTAAATATATATCTAGATATGTTTTGTAAAAATGTGTGTCGCCTTTGAATAAACTTTGGCATCTCTATCGTTTTGGAACATCGAGTAAAGCGTGTCTTTCGAGGGGGATATATGTAAAAAGATGACTCCTCTCAACAAACAAACAGCATTAAAAAAAGGCAGGCGGAGAGAAAAAAAAAAAGAAAAGGAAAAGGCGCTTGCTCTGGAGCTGGTGCTGCACCCTGGACCAGTCAGGGATGCAAATGATGCACCTTAACACCATCAGGTACTGGAGTTGACAGAAAATAATGAGAACCCGCTGAATCTTTTATAAGGTTAACACTCACATTTCCCAGTCAGCTGTCACACAAGAAAGAATTTAGCACATGCATGCGGGCGAAATAAACCTTCATCGTCTCATTAATGCTGACAGGGCCCTGGACCGGCAGCTCCCAGCGCCAGCGCCGCCACCACCTTCGTTTTGTGTCGGTAATTTGCAGCGGAGACAGACCCCCTTCTCCTGGAGAGAAAGAGGAAAGGAGGAGGAGGAGGAGAGGAAGAAGGAGGAGGAGGGAGATACTAAGGAGGAGAGCAAGAGTGAGAGGGAAAGAGGGGAATGGTAGAGGATCGTGGAGCGAGTGCAGAGGAAAAAAGGGAGGGAAGGTGGGCCTGGGGGGGAGGGTGGAAAGATGGCTAGCGCGCCAGGAGTCTGATTCTCCCCTAATTGGAAGCATTGGGCATTGTCAACGGAGGATTTTCAGCTGCTCACTGACAGGTAGAGCCGTCAGAATGATAGCCCACTTGTCAGCGCAAAAGACCAATAAAAACAAACCACTTTTGATTTAATTGGAGGCCTAACCATGGTGTGTGTGTGTGTGTGTGTGAGGTAGAAAGTGTGTGTGTGTGTGTGTGTGTTGCCTGCAGGGCCAGGGCCAGGGGGAGGTGGGAGGAGGTGTGAGGATGAGTGGGGGCATTTGTGTCTGTGTGTGTGAAGGAAATCATCACTCTTGCCATCAATGTGCTCGCCCTGCCTCCATCTCTGCCATCACTCCTCATGCTGCCTCTCATGCGGCCGCTCTTTGGGGGCCAGTGGTCACTGGCCGCCCGTGGTGAGAAGGTTTCAGGGGAGGCAGGTTTTGATTCCGTCCCAGGAGGCCTTCATGAGCAGCGGCATCAGAGCGGAGAACAGTTTCTCAATCTTCTTCATCTTTCCCCTTTTCTTTATCCTCCATCAACAGAGTTGGGTTCTTGCCGCAGATGCCAGCCTTTCAAAACAGGATGAGCAATGTTTGACATTTCTCATGATCCTCTGTCAACTGAGACTCGTACGACCAGAGGAAACAGTGAATCCTAAACTTTTCTGTCCATGAGAGCAAATGTCACAGTGAGGCTATTGTATAGTTTGGTTTGTGTCCATGTGGCTGTGCTCGTTAAAGATGGATCTGCTGGATGTTGGTGAAGTTGAAAATAATTGATGCTAAAGTGCAAATGGAGTTAAAAGCAGCTCCTCCAGGATGATGCGATTGCAACAAATAATGCTAATTCAACCAACCTTGCAATTTCATCCGATCATTATAGCTTTTCCGCAAATTTAACCAATCATAGTTTCTTATGAGTTTCACCAATCATAGCAGTGCCTCGCACAACATCACCAATCTCACTTCTACGATTCTGGTTGTAAAGATACAGACATGTGCGGTGTGAATGTCTTCGATTTACCAACAAAAATTGCAAGACCTTGCAAGGCAACTCCTTGATGTTCCGCATTTCACACAGTATGCAACGTTGTAGTAGAACCAACAAAAGGCATCGATTGACAACAACTTTTCAGCTGCAAAACACACCCGGAAAGTCAACAGTGTGGTTTTATTCTCACTGGAACAAGTTGCATTAGACTTTTAGTGAATTATATAAAAAAGTTGCAACTATTTTTGCAATTGTTTTTACTTTCTCAAGCAATTTCTTTGCTGAACCACTCCCCCAAAATGTTGCAACGTGCATCACAACTGTTTAGAAAACCTGCCATGAAATCGGACATTTTAGGCCACAACATTCCCCCCAAAAGCCAAAATCCTGGAGGGACTGATAAAGCACAAATAAAGACAGAAAGCAGGTTTGGTTTCAGGGGTAGTTTATTGAATCTAAATCCAACCTTTGAATTAAATCAAAGTTGTAGCCTCTCTCTTATTTTTTATTCTGGTTCATTTGAACTGAGCCGGAAACATGTTGCTATTATTTACAAAGGTATATACACCAGAAATGTTTGTTTCTACAAGTCAAAGCAGAAATCTTAATGAGAAACTTCTGTTTTTTGAAGATTATGATGGTTGTTCCATTTTTTTAGGAAGCCGTGGGATTAATTTGGCCAAAACTATGTGATCTGGGGATGTTTTTCGTGGTTTGGGCCCCTTAGCTCCACTGAAAGGAAGTCTTAATGTTACAGCACACAGTTATATTTAACACAATATGGGATTAAGTGGAACACTGACTGTGAGCCTTATCACCCAACATCAGTGTTGGACCTCAGTAATACTCTAATGGGAGCAAATCCCTGCAGCCAGACTCTAACGTCTGGTGGAAAGGCTGAAACCAGACGAGTGGAGGCTGTTACACAGCAGATTAATGCCCATGGTCTTTGAATGGCACGTTCAACTATCATATAGGAGTGTAATTTATAGCAAAATGATGACCTTGATGTTTTGATAATTTCTCTGTGGAAAACAGAGGGAGTTTGACTCTAGGATTTAAAAAGTCAGGGTACTGTGGAACTGGATCCAAAACAGCACCTGATCCCAGTGTTTCGTGGCAGTTTTCAGTGGTGGAGATCTCGTAAAGCTCATTAACGCCCCACATTTGGATTCCCTCTGGGCCACTTACACCTTTTAGTAAATATTTGCATTTGTCGTGGTACAATGTGTCTGGATTGAAATGTCATGTTACTGAAATATCTTCAGCTGTTAATGAGTCTACTGTCCAGATGTGTCTTATTGTGTAAACGACACAATATACTGTAGACATGTAGCACTTTTAATGGGTGTTAAAGGGACAGTTCACCCCAAAATCAAAAGTATGTAGCGCTGTTTATCAGTCTAGATTGTTTTGGTGTGAGTTGCTGAGTGTTGGGAGATATCTGTCGTAAAGATGTCTGCCTTCTCTTGGATATAATGGAACTAGATGGCACTCTACAGAGCACCATCGGCCGTTCAGCAGTTTGTCAAGTGTGATTATGTCAGCCTCTTTTCACTCTTCAACTGTTTAACACTGAAGAAGCATCTTAAAATTACTGTTTTTGTTCAGGTGCACAGCCATCTCAAAATAAAACTGATTATAATGCACTTTCAGTTTGTTAATCAAATCATTTTTGAACGTGTTAAGCATCAGAGTCTACACCTCTACACCTTCCCCACACTCTCACAAAGACCACAATTAATTAATGGTTACAATAATTAACATGCCTCAGTTGGCCCTCTTGACTAATGTGTGTGTATTTCATAATTGCAGGTCCACACATGCATCTGAATACGCGCCTACCCTCCCGTCCTGCGCTGTCGGCCCCGGCGTGCGTGCCCCTTGCAGCCAGTGTTTTATTATTCTTGACAGAGTTCAACGAACACATCTGGTCAGAGGATAAGAGGGGATGGAGGGACGGTGCCAAGAGGCGGAGAGGTGAGTGAGGAGCCAATGGAGAGGGGTGTGGGCAGGGGGGAGGACGAGGACCTACGACCATCCATCATAAACGCATCTCATGAGGAATGCCAGCTCCTTCAAACTAGGGCCAACGCTACTTTCTCTGACCTTTGACCCCTTGGGCTTAAACCAAGAGGATGATTAGAGCCATAAGGAGTGAGATGGAGGGCGTGCGGCTTTAAGTGATTTGTGTAGTTAGTTTTAGGTATTTCAGTTAGCAGCAGGGCTTTAAGTGATTGTTATTTTAATTGCCTTATCCTACAGCAGTAACCCTTTGTCACTTTGACAATTTGGGGGTTGATTTGTTTGCTTTCTTACTGGCAGTTTGATGGATGGTTGATATCATTCATCAATATGTTACAGTACTTATACTACCGTACTGTTTAGTATGCCAGAAAATGATTTCGCACATCCAAATACATTGTGTGTCAAATGCAGTGTGCCAAAACCACAAGGACCTTCTGCTGCCTGTGGTCACATTTTGCACTATGCAATCCAGCAAAGGACACAGCCTACATGGGGCACACAGGGCACCTCTGACTTGTTAATTTTAATTGTAAGACAACATCTCCATTTTTGGTCATTTTGAGGTTTTGCTTGACTTTAAATAAAGTCTTGGGTTTCAGAATACGAAACTTTTACCGCCAAATTTTGATGATAAATGCAGTTTTGAAGCTTGGAAAGGCACGGTGACAAGCAGAGATTTACTGGTGTTGTACTGAAGTCTTTTCACCCATGCAATAGTGTTTCCCTCCTGTTAATACGTAGCCGACCCTCAGTGGTTAGACTTAGGGATAGGGTTTGGTTCAGAAACACATATCGACAGGGAAACAGTCTTCGACCCAACACCTGCGTGGTAAATGAGAGACGAAGAAACAGTGGTGACTGCCTACCTCTGAGATGGTCCTGAAGTCCAGATATGTGTGTTTCCTTAGTCCGTAAGAGTCCACCGATCAAAGAATCAAAAGGGTTTTTCATAAAAAATTAATCCAAGTTGTGAGTATTGTCATCTGATGCTGCAGACAGATGTCAGCTCATTGAAAGCTGCAAAACTATTCCTGAAGATGACCTGTAACAACAAAAGGGGATAACTATGGAAACAGCAGTAACAGAGAACTGCATGTAACTTCACTGTCGTGAATATAATACTCCATGTTAGACTCTACAGTGTATATGGTTATAACTTAAAAATTAAAACTACATACACTTTGCAAGGGCAGCTGCAGTACGTATTGACAGTTTAGAACACAGCCCATTTCTTTGTGTGCTCAGTGGACAGACTGCGGGTATGGAGCAGGATGTGACAGGAGGTGGTCAGCCTCTACCAAAAGAGGAGAAATGTGCCTCTCTGCAACAGAGAAGTTGTCTTATTTACATGTTGTGTCACCATAGCTGCTAGCTAGCCAATGGTAGCTTTGTCTTTGGGAGATGATGGGACTTCTGTGGAGTCCTGCACGTGGTCAGTAATGGGCTGAGATAACAACATGAGTTAAGGCTCTGGAGTTGTTTAGAAGCACCTACATCAAAACTGGCCTGAATAACAAAAGTAATGTATCAAGTAATGTACTTATTACTCTTGCTGTTGATTGTTGTTAGCAGTGTTGTAGTGCTCAAGATCGGTCTGTCTCCAGACCTTAAGACTACTTTTGGCAGTCTTTTATAAGTGTTATAAGTATAACTGTTATAAGTCTGGAGGGGACTGACATATTGAGGTAGATTTGGATGGCAGCGTATTTTGTTGTTTCATTTGGAGGACCAGTTGGCCAGTACCATTCTTAAATGAATTGTATATATATTATATATATATATATATATATATATGTATAACCTTTTCTAAATAAAATACTATCTAAAAAGCAAAACTATGATCTTAATCACAAAATATATAATTAAAAAATAAGTTAAAAAAATTAAAGGCAAAAAAATCTTATCCAATGCGTAGTATTACTTGAGAATAGGGCTGCAACTAGCAGTTCATTATTGATCAATCTGTCAAATATTTTTTGCTCATTTATTCTATATATTGTAAGAATCTGAAAAACCCCCATCAAAAGTTCACACAGCCCAAGATGGCTTCCTCAAATAACTTCTGTTGTTAACAAAAAGATTTTCAATTTTATAAAACAGAAAAATAGCTTTTTTTTTCATTTCCAGTGAAAGCTGTATTTCAGCAGTCAAACCAGTGCTAGATAAGAGTCGTCTTCCCCACGCAAGGTGTCATAGTTCAATGTTAACCTGTCATGTAGACTCCCCCTGAGTGATGGTGTATTGGTGGGCTCACATTGGGCGGGGGGTCCCCTGCAGCTGCCACAGGGAGACGCACACAAGCTGGTGGACGGCGTGGAGGCTTCCCCTCCAGCTCCTGTTCCTCCAGGAGGGGAGGGCACAGGGTCCAGGTTCGCCCCCTACCCTCTGCCCTGCCAGGGGAGGCCGAGGCGGCCGGGCCCTTGGCCTTCTCCCTCCATGTGGGGAAGTGGGGGCATCGAAGAGGCCGTGCTTACGTCCATGAATCACATCGCCAGTGTCACTCAGGACACACACACGCCCACACACACATATGTGCAAGAGTAATGAAAGCACTGACTACTTTTACATGCATGCTAATATTCCATTACTACTCACAATATTATGAATTTGATACGTGTCATATAAACAACGTGTTCTGTTTGAATATACTGAATCAGACTTTTTTTTTTCCAAAAGTCGCATTTTCTGACTAAGACATGTGAGATATGCTCATACTTTGGTTTTAGGAGCATTCTTTGGGCATGTATACAGAGCTTTCGGCCTCCTGCCTGTTTATGGTCAGCTCTGTGCGTCTCATGGATGCGTTGTACATACACCAACTAACCAGCAGTTTGCAAGGCTGGTGCAGAGATACATGCCCCAAAAACTTGCCTGCTTTTAAACATTATGAAAGACTTGGATATCAACAGGTTTTTAGGTATTTGCAATCATGACAACACCGACCTTTTCAAGAAGGAGCTGAAGAAATGAAAGAGGGAGGCTGTGTTTGCACAGTCAAACAAATCTACCACCAGTGGAAAACTTAGAAAAAATCCTATTTTGACACAAAGAAGCAAAACAACTGGTCCCAGCTGTTCCACTTTTTCATATTTTGAAGTGATAAACATACTGTTAGGGCACGTTAATCGCAGTATACATGGCTGCATTTAAGCAGGAATACTAGAGGGATATTCATTTCCTTTAGCCATGTTAACAGCTTAGTAGAAATATAGTCTTTTTCAAAATCAGGGCAAAAAAAAGCAGAATATTTTGTGCATGTAAATGTTGTCATTCTTTGCCAAGATGCTGCAGAAAACTGTTAATAAACTAGTGTCCTCCATAAGATCAATGGCCTTCGATCCTGTTTAGGGCAGCGACTAACATGTATGACATCATCCACGGATCTGTTGTTTATTTATTTTCTTTTTGGTAAGTCAGTATCGTTTCGTCAAAAAAGGATCACAAAACACAAGCCTGAGCTGAGGGTGACGAGATCACAGTATTGGTTTGCAAAAGTTTGTTGTGCATATTAATAATCCTGGGCGACAAAGGAACTAAATGTGTGGCTCAAGTTTTATTGTTACACGTGGAAAGAGTTTGTTTGATGTGATGCAAAGCAGTTCGTTGAATCCTATATCAGTTAGGCCAATTTCTATGTGATTTTGTGATGTGATGTCATGCAAATTTCGATGCAATTTATGGTACATACTTTTTTATTCCATCATTACAGCAGACTTTTTCCAGTTGTATTTTTTAATTCACATATTTCTTGCTCCTCCACCAAACTGAGCAGTTGTTACAGAAAAAATGTCAGGCCTTGTTCTGGTTTTGTCACAGTCACACACACACACACACACTCACCGCGTGGATCATGGCAGGGGGGCTCCAGCGTTCCATTCTGGCCTTAAACTCCCTGCTTCCTAATTTGGCCAATATGCAGGTAATATGTGGGGTCGCAACATCTCAATTATCACACCTCCTGTCAGAGGCTCCCAATCCTCTGCTCGCCGCTACCTTCCCCTCCAACATGCCTTCACCCCCCGCCCTCGCCCCTCCCGCAGTGACTTTTATTGCTTCATTAGTATGCTCCACATGCTCCGCCGCACACCCACGCTCCGCGAGCCTTCAAACCCTAACAACTTTTGGCAGATCAGTGCGTGATGAGGGGATGATGAGGGACTCTTTCTGCTAAAAGCCCACCTACCTGGCGCTGTGGCCCATTTTTGTCCGAGTGTGCTTCCTAACCTGGTGATACAGAAAGTAGGGGAAACAGCTGGGCGAGCTGGTGTGCAGGTTGTTCTGGGTGTCACACCTGGAATCTTACAGTGGGTGAAATGACCTGCCTAAGCCTGGGTATTATTTGAAGCTTTTTATACTGCTGCCAATATGATAACTGAGTTTAGTTTCTTTACAAAGCCCTTTTTATATTATGAAAACCTCCTCATGCGTCAGCGTAAAAGCTATTCACACACCTGCCTGTTTTCTTTATTAATGTTGTCTTAACACAGGCAGCCATACAGGAACTTCACCTGCATGGAGAAAAATAGCACAGTTATGATTTAGATCAGGAAATATCTGATGAAATAATAAGTAGACAAGACTTAAAATGTGAGCAGCCGTCCAGTACAAGCTTCCAGGTGATGCTGCAGACACATTCTGGTCAAAAAATACTGAGGTTGGTTCTCATCCCAGCACCTGCCACCGTTCTCACCTGACACGGATCACTCACCTTGTCTGGCTTTCTTCAGCACCTGCTCTCCAGCAGTGATGTCTGATTTCTGAGTAAAATACCTGTTGGGATGCATGCAAGCATGTTACATTTCCTGTCACAGCCATCCATCCTACAGCTAAGCAGGTATGTCCGAGGTGTGTTTAGAAAGTGTGTGCTCATGTTCTTCTGTGTGTGTGTGTGTGTTGGTGTTCAGCGTGGAGAATAAGACCCCAGAAAATGCTCATTAGAGTTGACCTTGGCACTTGGAGCCGGCGTTTGATGGATCGAGTACAGGGCCAAACAAGCCCCTGGGGAGCCATGATCTTATCTCTTATTGTACACACACACCTCCCCCCCCTCCTCTGTTGACCCTGCTCCCCCCCACCTCCCCGCTCACTCACACTCCTCTGCTCTACACGCATCACAGGCAGAATAAATCTGTGTCTGACACCACAGGAAAAAAGAGAGGGGAGGAGTGGGGAGGCCTGAGGGAGTAAAGGAGAGAAGGCAGCGCTTGAAGAGAGATGGGGGGGAGGAAGGGAAGGAGGGAGGGAGGGAGGGCGACAGGAGGAGAGAAAAAACACACAGAGGGCCGAGGAAAACCAATAGCTCACTGAGGTGTCATTACCAACATAAGTCAGATGTGTGTGTGTGTGTTTGAAAAAAAATATCTGCTAGGCACATGGAGTGTTAAAGGAAACTGAGGAAATTGGCTGAGTGGGGGAGGAAGGAAGGAAAAGGGGTGAGGATCAGTGGATGATGAGTCTGAGATGAAAGAGGAGACTCAGGTGTCTCTGTAGCGCGTTCACGGTTTGTTCTGTTCCTCTTACCTGTCCTTCTTCTCCACATATAATACAGCAACAAACACACACACACACACACATACACACACTATTGCCACCGCCACCCTCATGTCTCCCCCTTCTGCTCCCAACCAGGGGACACACCAAACACACAAAGAGACATGAGGCAACATCCACCTCCAGGATGGCAAAGTTTCTCCCCCACCACCCCAGCATCCCCATATTCACAGGGGTGGCATCACAGGCTTGTGGGCTCTTTGTGTTCTCTTCTTCTGCTGCTGCGCTACGGGGAGAAAGTGACACTCTGAAGTCTTAATTGAGGTTTACCTGGTGTTTTTTCCTCACTGTTGTTGTGTGTTAAAGTGTGGTTAAACTTTATAATCAAGCCTACAGGGTTTACAGTGTGAAGCGAGGAGAGCGAGGAGCGTGTGATGACATTACAAACACGGTTGTTTACCGGGCTGCTAGCAGCAGCAGCAGCAGCAGCAGCAGCAGCTAGCTCGCTACCTGCATCTAGCGAACAACAACAACAAAACTCTGCCACGTTCTCGCTGTCAGTCAACAGCCCTCTAAACAAACCTCTTAGTGTTCCCAGAAAAGGAATTTGAGTCGAATGCAACTATTTACTGAATCTTTGGGCATGTTTGAATGGCTCCCTCTATTTTCTCTTTGCACTTCGTCCCCCTGCCTCGCTCCTGTCTGTCAGTCTGTCTTTGCAGAGATCTGGGAGGGACTGAGAGACTGATGTCTCAGCTCCTCCAGGATCCCACCAGGAACGCCTTTTGACAGTTGCAGGAGCAGCAGGATACAGCGCAAAGATGTTGCTGTAATTGCACCTGGTTGCGTCATGAAAAAGTAATAATTTGCTGTCAAGGACGTCAAGGTGTCAGCGTTCGGCAGGAGTTGATAAGGTATTGACTGCCTCCAGAGTGCTCACTCACTCACTCTCACTCATACTCCTTTATAAAGTTGACTCCCAGAGAAAGAGGGAGACAGCAGAGGTTGGGGAACAGGGGAGAGAAAGAGGGAAGTGAAAGAGAAGGGAGGGAGATAAAAAGGACGAAAGGAGAGAAATGAGCAATGGAAAAATAGGCTAAAGACAGTCAATCTGCACGCTCTGAGCTCCGAGACATTAATTGCACTCTATTTGCCACTTCGCAAACCCTGTTCATTTATAATACATGCACAGATTGCGTTAAATTATACATAAGCAATCAACAGGCTAAAGCAGCGTGGCATGCTCCCCGCAAGTTGAATAATACACAATTACCACCTGGCTCACTCTTCTATTCACTTTGATTACTGTCACACGGGTCGTGGCTCGCCACTGATTGACACTCACAGGCGGGAAAAAAGAGGGAAAAAGGGGTGACTTCTTGTTGTGAGGTGGACCCCGACGCTCCCAGTGAACCCTGCTCTTTAGAGTGAACACAAAGCCTCATGGGAAGGCCGACCTCCTTTGCAGAAGGCGAACGCACAGGTGTCTGGTGAACGATTGTGTGGTGTTGGGTTGGGGTCAGGGCCCCAAAATCAAAGAGTGGAGTGTGTAATGTATGGCAGGGCCACAGATGAGTGCACGTACACATAGGAATAGCTGACTTTTTTGCATTTTAGAGGGCTTTTATTTTGAAAGGATTAGCGGGGCTAGGTATGGTTTAAAACGTTTCTATATTTATTGTGATACATTTGTGCTCAAATTCCAAAAGAATATGTTTATGATATCTTGAATTAAGATATAAAAACATGTTTTTGTAACAAAAAAACAACAAAAGAAGACAAAATTCTTAATGTTCAATGTTGTCTAAACACAAGCAGCTGTACACGAAGTTTTGCCTTACAAAAATTGGTGACATTCTGAATTAAATTCATACTATGTGAGCAAAGTACAAGTGAACAAGGTCACAAATCTGAGTAAGCAGCACATTCTCACTCACAACTCATTAAATACTGATGCTTGATCAGTGGCCCTACATGTCAAACTGTGACGCTCTGGCACCCCTCCAGCACCAGTTTTGGACGCTCAGGGATGGCATGTCAATGGAAAATATACAGTTTCCACTTGCAATGCATACAGTACCTTTTCAAAATAAACTTAGAACATAGGAAAAAAACTTTGTTTACAGGTTTACTTCCTCAGATTTAGGCAACAACAAAATCTGGGTTACAGTTTTGGAAAAAAAATGGTTTGGCTTAAAATAAGTTTGCTTCGCACCTGCATTATGTAACAATACTCGATATATGTTATTAGCATAGCATGCTACATATACTTATCAAAATAGCTTGACTGCCTTTAGTTTCACATCAACAGCAGTCTCCTGGATGAAAGTCTGAAGTTTGTTTGACGCCGAGGGCCACTGACCAAGCGTCTGTATTTAGTGGGGTGGGAGTGACACCTTGAGATACTGACTGGCTGCTACGAACACATTTTGTTTTATACCAAAAAACTATTGAGGTTCAATACCCAGGCCTACTTCGGAGTGTCTGAGCAGGTCAACATGTCATTCCCAACTTGTCAGATCCAGCAGTTTGTTCAGTGGCCCGTCACTTCAATCTACGATGCACAAAGTACCCGTCTAGCATCAGTTTTGGATGCTCAGGGACGGTGTGTCAATTTCCACTAGTTACATACATAGTGTTTTTTTTTTTTTTTTTAAATAAACCACCATGTTAACATAAAATATATAATTTTCATCACCCAAAGCACTTGGTTAGGTTTAGAAAAAATATCATAATTTGGGGTTAAAATAAGTATTTTTGGTGTGCAACTTAAGGAAGTTAACAACTATGTTATGTGACATGTCAAGTACCATGTATGCCATGTGATGTAAACTACATAATGTAGTTGAAAAAAAATCGTAATGTTCGTGTCACATGGGACACAAACACCAGTCTCCAGGGTGGAACGTCCTGTATTCGTTTAAACCAGTGGTTCCCAACTAGTGGATCACGGTCCAAAAGTGGGTTGCAGGCCCATTCTGAATGGAACGCAAGTGACTTTGTAAAAAAAAAAAAAAACAACAACTTTATTTTTAAGTTCAGTACATTTCCAGCACAGAGCTTTTATTATGGAGTGCCATTTTCTGCTGTAGTGTGAGTGACTAACGGACAGCTACTAGCTCAACGACATGGCCAAACACAAGTATGACGCTGAGTGTATTAAGCTGTGGGACCTCGAACTAATGACAATGGAGAAATCTGGATCCCATGGCTGGACCACCAGCCCTCCCTACATCCCACCCTACTCAGACTTGCTCGCTCTGACTGCTACGTCATTGCTGTGGATGTGTTTACTCTGCAGTTAGCTGAAAGCCCAGTGCATCTCATACAGATGCTAAAGGGTGTCGTATGCGTCAAACTCAGATGCTGACAGCCTCTGATCAAGCTGCCGTATTTGACACCTGGGAATAAGAACAGGCTGAGCACGTGGAGGATGTAGAGTTTGTACATCAAGTTACCCTAAACAGTGAATGCCAACAAAGACAAACTGTTGTACTGGCTCACATCAGTTCGTGTCCTGTGTCTGAATTTGCACTTGAAGCTGCTGGCAGCCACTTGATCGCTGTCATGCGTGTCTGTTCTGATCATTAGTAAGAGAAAACAACTAGTAATATATGTAATCTGCACATGTGCTCTAAAGAACATCACAGACAGATAAACAAACTTGACAACGATCTCCACACCACTGGATATCACAGTGGTGTCACATGCTCCGAGTACAAATTGAGTAATATGTCATTTTTCCAAAAAAAAAAAAAAAAAGTTGCTACTGGCACAGCAAAGTTTTTCTCAACTTTACTCTGGTGATGTCAGCCTGCGGTCCTCAGCTTGTGGAATAAAGGAGACGGCAGAGGCAAAAAAAAGAGAAACTGAACTACATGGGTGAAGTCACAGGTGAAGCTGAACAGCTAGTCTGAGAGCTCTTCCACATTATGCTCAGACATTTGCAAGTGAAATCATCACTTGTCACTAAAAGAATAATTAAAAAGAAATCAGCTTTGTCTTGAAAAAGCTAAATGCTTTGACTTGTGTTGCTGCTTGCAGATCTTTCTCTTATGTCTTGCGTTGCAGAGATGCCACCAACCAATCATGGCCTACCCTTAAAGGGACAGTTTACCCCCATATCAAAAATACATATTTTTCCTCTTCCTCATTTGAGTGCTGGAGATATCAGCTGTAGAGATTGCTGCCTTCTCTTAAATATGATGAAACTAGATGGCACTCGGCTTGTGGTGCTCGAAGTACCAAGAAAATATATTTGAAAAACTCAACAGCAATGTCTCTTTCCAGAAATCATGACCTGGTTACTCAAGTTAATTCACAAACCTTGGTGTGAGGAGTTTTGCGTAGGTATTATTCTTTATATTGAGGTACACCCACCAACCGTATCACAGCGTGAATCTTGCATTCAGCTGCAAAAGCCTGCGCCCAGAGCCACCAGTTACCTCTAAAACCAATTCAGTTAAAGAGATGCCGACAAGGGCTAACTGTACCTGACACATTACCAAAACTATAGCAACAATTAGCAACTGATGCTTAACAACACTAAAGGGTTGACTGACGGTTCTGCACATCAGGGATACTTCAACGCTGGCATGCCGGCCACGACAGGGATCAAACCTCCAGCCTTCATTTACCGGACAATCTCTCTCTAACCAGTATTCCACCCAGCTGCTCTGTCATCTTTGACCTACTGCTCTATCTTTGATCGAGGAAAAGCCCTCTGAAGTGGGATGAAGCCCGCGGCTCCAGCTTTAATATCCAACTTCCCTCCTTCTCTCTCCTCTTGATGTCGTCCAGTCCATTTCATCGTCATGGGGAGATAAAAACAGATTGACGATGGCGCGTTTGACAGTTATAACATGCAACGCAGCATCCACATGTTGAGAAGAAAAACACCTGCTTCAGTCTTTGCCTCTCATGTCTTGAATGCGCCACCCCGGCTTAGCATAAGGGGAATGCCCCCTGCTTCAAAGCTGGGTTGACGTAAGCTAAAAACCTCTTTCTGGGTGTAAAGCGAAAGCCACCAATACAGCAATGCAGTGGTTATCTGTCCTCATTGTTGCTTAATGAACCGTCAATGGAGCAGCTTGGACCAGCTTATAGACTTCTCATTGTTGCACAGGGGCTCCCAGGGTTGATAGATTCAGCATTAAGGGTCAGGATTTGTGGAGCTGGAGGCACAATCCTTCGGATATTTCCCAGAGATCTAAAAGCCAGTTAATCAGCTCTCCCTTCATGATCTCCCTGGCTGTTCATCTTCCCATGGACGCATTCTATCAGTCTTTTTACCACCAGCCTCCTCGTGCTTTCTGTGCCTTTCTTCTGCTGTGTTTGTGTTTGGGATTTGCCCAAGTGGCCCCCAGATCAGTTGCCCTGACCCCAGCTTGGCGGAGAATGGTTCGGGTCTTAGCCGCAGCCTCTCTTACATTTTAATCACAGCGCTGTGGCTTTCTGTCGCCGCCACACACACACACAGAAACACACACTGCACTTTTTTCTCTCTCACCAAAATGATCGGCGCAGTGGATGCTATGATGATTCTCTTTAACCTGTACTTTTAAACTGCGGTGAAGATAAACTCGTCTCTCGCAGCGCCTCCTGTAATTAAGCCTGCTGTCTTTATTTCTCTTGGATCACCTTGCATTAAAAATTTCCCCCTGGATATCAAGCACCCCCCCTTCCTCCCTCCCTCCCTCCTTCCAACTGCATCCCCCCTTCCTGCGCAGTTTGTCAGCTGAAGTGATTGCCTCCCTCTCCCGCCCCCTCAGTGGCATTTAGCTATTCTCATTTGCATGTACATGCCCTCGCTGTGCGGCCCATGGGCTGGCGAGATTGATCAACAATGCCGTGTTTTATTACATGTCAGTCGGAAGGGCTGGTTACCACACGCCATGGGCACACATGTGTGTTAGCACATGTGAACAAGTATACCGGTGGGTAAACGTGTTGGTTGTGACGCGCACACGGCGGGCACACGCTCACAAACAAAACAGTCACGGAGCTGGTGCGTCGCCTGCAGATTTTGACACTTTACAAACATATATGCATACGTGCACACTTGAGACCTGGTTAAAAGGTATTGAAAACACACACACATCATCTTGGACTCCGCACCCCGCGGGAGTAGATGCGGCTGAGCATGTATATTCTCGCTCGGTGAAGCCTGTGTTTACGGTGGTATTTTAGCGTAGCCTAAGCCTTCATCTCCTCATATTACATACTGAGCTGACAGATATTAATATGCAAAATAGGAGGATGCTGAACAAAATGCTGATAATTAAGCGAAGATGTTCTGGGTAGAATCGCGCTTAAGAGTGTGCACGTGGGACCCAGCACATGGTAAGCCATATGCCTCTGCGCAGTAAGCGCTATCCTTTGGGGTAGGGGGGTTGGGGCCCGTTTCCACACAGGCACTGTACAAATGAAGCCTGGGAGACTTGAACTGTATCCTTATCACACTTTTATAGAGTCATCAGAGGAGAAAGACGCTGTTAACGTTCTGGTTTTGTCGGGGAACAAGATGTTGCTTTACGTGACACCAACGCAAAGGTCAAAGGTCAGCGGGATCTCCTCAGTCTGACATCACTGGTGCCGCTTTATGAAAATTGGACATCTCACAAAGGCATATCTCTCCTCTATCAGGTTGGCTGCCTTACCCACCAGCTCCTCCCTCCCTCCCTCCCCCGGCTGATCTCTCCCTCCATCCCCAGAGGGGGTGAGGAGAGTGGGGAGGATTTTCGTGCTGCCGGGGGCGACAGGCTCTCTGTGCCATCCACTTACACAAACGGCAGGATCAGCGCTCCACACAAGAATAATTAGAAGATAATGGGTAGTAATGCGGCCCGATCTGTCCCGATTATCTCCTGGCACCGACCGGCACAGCGCCATCTGGTGCCAGATCTCGGGGCAGCGGCTGCTCTGCCACATGAAAAGAAGGTGGGCTTAGGCTTAATCTCACACCCCATTCTGTTATTGACTGTCTGTATGGTGCTGTACTCAAAAGTGAGTGTGTGTGTGTGCATGTGTGTCAGTCTCTGTCTGCCCCTCAGAGATGGTCGATATATATCACAGAGAAAAAGTGAGATTGCATTTATATTACATGTATAGGTGACAGCCGGTGTTGCTGAGTGTCTTGGTGATCGACAGTAAAGCAGAGTGTTGTTGAGAGCCCGGTGTGAGTTTCTGCAGAGCTGTTACATGGACAAGTGTCTGTCACGCTGGGCTCTCTCTCAGCTTAACTCCCACCCTGCGTCTTTCTTAAACAGCCTCTCTCCCACAGCTCCGGGCCAATTCAATATGACAGTCCATTGTGTGGCCAGTGTGGCCCGAGGTTTAGTGCGTTAAGGCTCTTTGTGATTTGTGTTTACAGACGCTTTACGTTCCCGGCAGATTTCAAAAAGCCCTTGCTCACCCCACACCTTCGCACAAACCACACGGCCTAATTCGCGTAATGCCCTGGCTATTATCTGTTAAGATTGAACGGAGGCGCGCTGCTTTATCAAATGATCCTGTCACGTATTTCACACACAGCCGCTGCCATTTAGCAGAAGTTGTGGTTTTACACAGTGGGGATAGATTGACTCATCATGCCTGTACCAGGAGAGAGTTGCTCTGCATCACTATTTTCTCAAAAGTGGGCAGTTTGGAGCTTTGTTGTCATTATTGTTATATATCTAACCCTGCACACTGAGAAGTTTAGCCTCAGCTTGAAAATGACAGACATCAAATTTGTGTCTGACTAAAGCGAGTTGTCAGACAGACAGTCAGAGGGTTACAGTAATCAACAACAATTTAGCTCATTTTTAATGTCACTGCAAATTCAACATCTTTGGGTTTTTAGACAGTTTGTCAGCCAATTTGAAGATGTCACCTCAGGCTCTGGAAATAGTGATGTTATGTTCTGACATTTTATAGACTATGAATAAAAACTATTCATAAAGATAATCAAGACATTATTCAATACAGAAATTAACTGTTAGTTGAGGCCTGATGTCTAAAGTTTTTCTCTTCAAATCTTTATCAGAATCTTATTTTATACTTTACAACCTGACATTGCTTGGAAAGTAACACAGAGCATATGATAACAGTGAAATTATCCCAAGATTTTTTGTTTTTTTTACGAGTATACCATTTATTTATGAATATAATCAACTTAAATACACATATATCCTGTAGAGTACACACATTATGCACCTCTGTGTACAAATGCACCCATATATAATGTAATCTTAGGAACGTACAGGGACACTATATATAACAAAAATAAGTTTTGAAGTCCCCATGTACCCATTCAAATAGGTTATATATACTTATATGTACCTTTGTATTGAAGCTATTCTCATACAACGGTGTGTAGCATATCTGATGAATTAGCACCCTTACTGCATCAGCAAATTTGTTTGTGCTTGTTGCCTTTGTTGTTTGTGTTGGTTAGGTTTAGGCATCGGAGGCAGAGTAGAGTGGGTCATGCTGTCACGATATGTACCTAACGTAACGTGACAACGTGACATTACGTACTGACAAGTAACTCAGCATTGACTTTTGGTTTTACACGGGACAAGAACAGCAGTCTCCTGCGTAAAAAGTCTTGTGTTTGTTTAACCCATCTATCAGCCTCGACCCCCTCCTCACTCGGACTATGTCGTTCTTCATACTTCGCAACCTGACTTCCTCCTTTGCTCCTGACAGCCTGCAGCGCATAGGTCACGTGATCACAGCCTCTCAGCTCACGATCACCTGGTTTATACACCAATTATAGTGCATTACTTTTCATATATCTAAGTATGAACACTGAATGAGAACACACTGCTGTTGTGTGTAAAATAATATTGATAATATGTGTCTTTATTAAAATACAATTACTGTCATTAATTAGTCTCACTACATTATTTTTGGAATATTAATTAAAATCATTATATTACTGGAATTTTATTGACACAATAATCTCACCACATCTGTTTAGCAGCTTTTGGGGGGCTTTTAATCCTTTCATGTGATCTTTCTCAGCAGATGTAATATGTCATTTACATGTTCAAATTTATTTATTTATTTCTGGGCACTTTAAGTCCTTCTTGTTCATGTTGACGTAAAAGAGGAATATTATTAAATTAAACATGTTATTAATATTATTAAAAGTTGGAATATTAGGACCTTTCCTTGTCGTCTAAGTATCTTTGACCAGCAGGTCACCCCGCTGCCCCAAACCACTGCCACAAATTTGAAACAATATGAAGAGTTTGGACTCCAGCAGCTACTTTTCTGTAACATGACACCTTTAAATTGCTCTGATGGAGCACAGCCTCCTGCAGTTTTTATAGATACAGTTTGGACTGTTTAGAGTTCGCCCCCACCCTGACTCCAACAACACCTACTGCCAGCTCACAGTATCACCCTCCCTCCTTTTTTCCACTTCTTTCTTCACCCTCCCACTGTCCCTCTAATTTGCTCTCCGTACACAACCTTTGTTGTTTATTGAGATGCTAACTCTCTTTATGAGCACCTAATCCCGGGGCAGGGGGGATAATTTATGAAGCATTTACATGAAGAAGCCCAGCTAATTGGAAGCATGTGTCTGGGTAAGCCTCGCCAATGCAGACACACCGCAGATGAGCAGGCCGGGGTTCTCCACCGCTTGTAACGTAACGTCATAATCATCATTTCATCTCAGAATGAAAATTATTGCAAGACTGTGCAAGCTGGCCGGGTCCTAAGGCGTGTGTTATAGTGGTGCCATATGTCAAAGAGGCCGAGCTATCAGCGCAGAGAGTCTGGAAAGCTGTCTTTTGTTTGCCTGGACACGTACGGAGGCAGCATTTTTCTCAGGCTAACTGCCCCATCAGCAGAGACGTCGGAGAGGCACTCAGCACTGCCTCTTGAGGCTTGACCCCGAGTCTGCTATGTCCAGGGGGAGGTCAAAGGTCAGGTTGGCAGGTCTTTGCCAGCCAGCCAAGAGGGCACTGGCCATTTAGATGGCAGATGACACCTCAGTTCTTTATTTACTGCACCCCAGCATCCGTGGCCCTATTCTCTCCGAACGCAGCCTCCCTCAAAACACCCCCATCCTCATTTACATCAGGTCGTTTGTTATGACTTTATGATTATATATGGGGCTTTGTCTGGCTGTGCATGTACCTTCACCACTCCCAGCTGGTCCCCATTAATAACAGGGCCCCGGTGTAGACAGAGCAGGAGAGACGGAGGAGCTTGTTAGCGTCATAGCCGAGCGCAGGGGCTCAGCATGTGAGAGTGGAAGGGCCGACAGGACAGGAGGGAGATGTACAGTACACACACACACACACACACACACACACACACACACACACACAGTCACCTGGAGTATCCTCTTATACTCCAACCACAAATTTGAAATACATGACATGATGTCCGGCATTTGTCCCAGCAATTGCACAAAGCCATCATGGCGTATTTGTGTGAAACTACATGTGTAAATGTGTCAGTCTGCCCGTGTTTGTGTGTGTGTGTGTGTTTGTGGGCCACTGGGCATGTGTTGGGGTGAAAGCATAATGAGGCTGACTGGACGGAGTGGGCCGCCATGCAGACGGGCTCCATTGTGGGTCCCAAACGGCGGCAGAAGCCCCTAAAATCTGCGTCCCTGATCTACGCTCCAGGAGTCGGTGGGGAATAAAGGCGTGGAAATAGGATTTATTTAGCACGCCTCATCAAAAGGGAATTAGCAGGGTTTGGGGAGGGAAGACGGGGCTCTGTTTAGAGCTAGGATGAATGGCAGGATCATCTCTGTAATCCCGGGCCCCCCTCCTCTCCTCCTGCACCCAAGAAAAAGAAGAGAATCACCCACATTAGCTGTAAAGGTGCCTTCTGTAGCCTCGCCCTGAACCTCAAACCAGAGATCCTAAAAAGAGAATCAGTTTGTAAGATCTTAGCAGGTGAGCACCTGGATCCTTTCTTCCTTTCTCCCACCCATCTCTATCTTTTAATTCCTCCTCTCCCTTCAAAACATGGCCGCGGAGCTGTCAGACTCGATGATAGCGAGGCTGACGGCAGAGAGCTGGCGCGCCAACATGCAACAAACAAAGAGCGAACGTGTAAACTAAAGCAAACAAAGCCCCTCTCCGCTCCTCCAAAGGCAGGATCCCTCCCACCTGCCACCCTGCGCCGCTGATGAAACATACAGTAACAGAGAACAGCCATTAAATGGGCGAGCGGTGAAACCGAGTTGTACAATGTTGAGGGGGGCTTGTTGTGGCACATCCCGCTCTCAGTCACACACACGATGCTTGTTCATTATCATCCCTGCTCGTGTTTGTGTTTCTCTGACTCCTCAGCCCCAGACATGGCGGCTGGGTGCATTGTGGGGGATTTGTTACCTGAGAAAAGGTGACAGGCTAAAGGCTGCTTGACTGGCAAATCTCTGTCAATGAGGCAATAAAGTCAAGTTTTGCTCAAGTTCCAGACAAATCTCATCAACATTCCTCCCAGTATTTATATAATCCGATTTGGTGGGGGTATCAATAATTGACAGGGAGCTCAATTTCCACTAGCTGGGCAAAATAAGGTGTAACTATCCATTTTTAAAATGTCACAGAAGGAAAACAGAAGTACTTCTTCCCGGTGAGCTGTAAATGTTTTCTGGTCAACCTCTTAATTTCTCCCGTTAAAAAACTACCAAGCCACCAAGGCTTAAATGAGGCTAAAGTCCACACATTTAGACAAATGAAGTTTTAATTGTGGTAAAATATGCAACAGTATTAATCTACATTTTTTGCTCCCATGGGCTCATCTCGCTCTGCATCTCCCTCCTCCCCCTCCTCCTCCTCCTCTTGCTCTTCGTCTCAGGAGCAGGGCTGATATAATGGGCTTGGCCAGAATAAGCAATGCTGCCGTGCCCGTATATATATCTCAGCGCCTGGGTAATTCCAGCTCAGTTTATGTGTCCTCGAGGCTGCGTCGGGCCCCGGCAGACCCATAGCTCCTTTATGTAACACCCAGGAGAATCTGCCCCCTGCACAGGTACAGGCCTGGGAGAAACAAACACCATCAGTAACCTGTCTGCTGTACACGAGGCTGCTGGGCCCACCTTCACCCCTCCTCCTCCTCCAATACATCCGTCCCCTCTTTTCTCTTCTCCCTCTCTCTCTGCACCCCGCAACCTAATCATCGCCGGCCCCCATTCCCATGATTTATCGCTCCGCGCGCTGCTGAAAACCAATAGATCAGGCTTGCGGCGGGGGGCCCGGGAGGCAGAGAGGGACAGGGGATGGGTATGGTGGTAGGGGGGCCGGATGGGAGGGGAGGGGACCTGGAGAAAAACCCACCTATGATGAAGTGCTCTGTGACGCAGAGGAAAAGCAACAGCAACATTACAGCTCGCAGTCGGCGTCCTGCCGTCCCTCTGAGCGCATTCCTCTTTCTTCCTTTACTCCATCTCTGTGCAGCCCTCGCTCCAGTGTCCTCCTCTGTGTCTCTGTTACTCTCATCTTTTTCCTTTATGAATAGCCCCTTCTCTTGTTAAAGCTCTTCCCTCTTACTCCGGAAGGACTGGATTTTAACATTAGCACAGGGATAATTTCCACAATTAGCTCGGATCAGCAGCCTCAGTGAGCTCTGAAATGGAGCAGGGCTGTAGCCAGGAATTCAGAAGTACTGAAGTCATGAGTATAACTCCCCCCACCCAATTGCTCTTGTCTGTCGGGAGCAAAGGACGACATAGTTAGATGTTGTTTTAGAGCCACAAAGGCCGCTGAGGGAAGAGGTTGCAGTGGTTTGATGGGTCAGCAAAACGTCAACCACTGATCATTGTTGACCATCATTCACTTCCTGTTTCCTACCAACAGTGAAAGCTCCCTTCTCTTAACCACTAACACGATCATTTCCTAACCGAACCAAGTTATTTTTCCTCCTCATCCTGACCAAACCTGAACCATACTGATGTATTGCCAGAATACACAGATAAGTTACACATGTACATTATTATGTAGTGGATGAAACTTGGCGTTTCTTTACTTTTCAACAGTTAACGTTGTTAACATGGTTGGATTTAAGCAGAAAAACCACTTAGTTTTGGCCAGGAAAATGTAATGTTTTGGCTTAAAATACCTGCTTTTGATGGCACTATCATGACAGTACGCGCAGTGATACCTTTGTAAAAAAAACACAGCTCTTTGTGGCACTATCTCCTGTGGAAAAACATGCGTGATTGGTGCCTAAGAAGCCACTGGAAAGGCAGCGTCGGTCACTAAAACACAGCGGGATTTGTTGTTTGTTGTCCCCAACAGTGGTCTGCAGCATGGCAAGCGGCAGCAGTGATGGTACTATCTCTGGTAGAAAAGCACTAAAAACAGCCACGTTTGGTGGTGTTGAAAAACACAACTGGTTTTGTTGGTCTCCAACAGTGGTCTGCAGCTTGGTAGGCACCTTGCTGAGGCGGCTGTGGCTCAGAGGTAGAGGTGGCACCTTGTGTGGTAGCCTTGGCCACCAGTGTGTGAATGTGTGTGTGAATGGCTCAATGCGAGTCGTAGTGTAAAAAGTGCTTTAAGTGGTGAGATGACTAGAAAGGCTAGATGGCTATGCTGTCCACCATCCTCTACACCTCCAGATGAAAAAGTCAACTCATGTACTACATCATTTTAGAAACATTGATGATACATATAAAATGTGCAAATGCGACGTATCTGCAGTTTGTAGAAACGCACGATAACATTTTCTTCTGGTGAGTGGGCTACAGAAAACGGTTGTATGTGTCACCCATTAGGGTGAATACAAACAACGTGTTCTGTCACTTAATTTGAAGGACATGTTGGACTATGGACAGATTAAGATCAAGCCAGAAATTTTCCTTGCCTCACAGCAGCTGCATCACAAAGACAAACATTTAAGATACCTCCAACAACATTCAAGACCCTTCAATGTGTACTGGATCTAGGATTAAGCTCCATATTTAGTTTTAGAATTGACTGCTTCAGTCTAACCTTATCGTAACCTGGGACCCTGTATCTTTGATTTGATGGCAGCAATCCATATTCACTGTTCAGGACATGATTGGGGTCAGTGACAAAGCTGTTGGTCAGTCTTAATGTGTTATTATTATAGGCTTATTCATGGGGTTTCTCCAGGGGTTGACCTCTTTGAGCAGATTTAGTGGATTCATTTGGTGGAGCAGTTTTGACTTTAAAGTGGTGGACAAACACTTGTACTGTGTAGTATTACAATACTCTAGAACACTCATATCTTTATTTTGTCCTTTTGCAAACAGAAACTTTCTGGAAACTTTTCTAACTTTAGGCTAAATTCCTATGCTAACACATTATAAGTTTATAAGTGAGTCTCAGAGAAAACACTGGACATTGGAAAATAGATTCTACACAATGCGGAGGTGGAGAGTTTGGTGTACCAATTAAAGCAAAATGCCACAATGCAAGGTGGTGGAATTAAGAAATGTGGACATGTTATATAATAATAGCTGTCAGCTAACCGTACAGTCAAGGTGTGAGGCCACTGACCTGACACAAGTTCATCAAGTAGCTGCCAGAGAAAGACATCAATCAACCCATCAATCCTGCTCCTAATCCTTTCATCCACTTGTTATAGCTCTGAATGTCTTTTTGTTAATGTGGTGACAAAAAACTCTGTGGACACAATGTTTTTGTTAAAACATTGAAAGTTATATTGTTATTTGTTTATTAACAATATAGAAATGAGGCTGATAAAGGCTGATACATTTTATGGATATAGATGAAGATGAACAAAAACAGTTCATTGCGATCCATTAACACTGTGAACCATGTGTATTAAAATGTGCCCATGTCCTTCTCCAGAAATGTAAATCAGTTTGTATTAAGATGTTTAAATTGGCCTGTGAGTTACTGCAAGCAACTTCAGACAAACATCGGTTGTTTACCTTTATGACGACAAGCAATTATGTTTTTTGAATTTTGCTCTTAAACCTATAAAAATACAATTTCTTTTTCTTTCTTAAAAGTCAGGAAGGTGTCAAAGTGTGACCATCGCATGTTCAAACAGTCCAAAAAGATATTAAGTTCACAAAGAGTTCAAACAGATCTTCACATTTCAGAGGCTAAAACTAGAGAAAAAAATTGCATGTTTGCTTAATAAATGACTCAAAGATAAATGTAAAGATATTTACCACGTTTCAGACTCAATGACCTTCACTGGGTGTCAATGTTGGGTAAACTATCCAGTCAGAGGATAGCAAAGATGTGTTTGGTAAATGAAAAACATTGAGACAACGCACAAATGGACATTCATTTATCAATCATCCAAATGGTCTTAATGGTTTCCCCTTAATCAACTAATTGATTTATTGACTAATTCTTTCAACACTAATGTAACTTGAACTCCAGTGTTTGCAGGTTTGGCTAAATGACGCATACAGTCCCAGTTTGTTTTAATTCCATCTTTGTTAAAGCTGCTGTAGGTGTAGCATTTATCACACTAAATTGTGAGTTGACTAAATATTTACACCAAACTTCTCCATCCAATGGTCGACATCGCAGCTGCAGCGATTACCTGATTAGTTGTCATCTTTTAAATTAATTTGCAACTAATTTCATAATCGATTAATCAGTTGGATTCATCTGTTAAGAAAAAAAAGTAGTAATTCTCTGATCCAGCGTCTGGTGTCTTTACTCCTCTGTGACAGTAAACTAAATATCTTTGGGTTGAGGCTAAAACATCTGAGGACGTCATCTGTGACGTTAAGAAACACTGACTGAAATTTTTCACCATTTTATAAACCAAACAACTAATCGATTTATTTAGGACATAATTAACAAATTAATTAATAATGAAAATAATCGTTAGTTGCGGCCATAGTGGACGTATAAGATAACAGAGTAATTCTTGGCTTTGGTGCTCAGAGTCGTGCAGGTACGGCCAAACACTTGACCTACTGGCCACCTGGCCTCTGCGTTCTACAGCGGACACATGGTGTCAGTCCTCAGAGAGTACACTTCATTACAAACATAGATTGGATTATGTCTTCCCAAACAGACTGACCGTGTCCAATCACTCTAGTGCGGCTTTGAATGAAAAAATATTCACCTTATGTCTGGACTGGTGGGTTGGGAAGACTGACACACACACACACACACACACACACACACACACACACACACTGAGACTGGCCCTCCTGGGGACTGGTACACGGGACTGACAGGGGAACAGAGGGGCATAAAAAGAACCGAGGGGGGAGCGAGAGAGAAAGAGAAATGTCTTTTAAATGACATCCCCATTGTGAGCCCGAGCAGGACGATGGCACTTTGCAAAACTGCTAACAATGAGCACAGGAGAAATCCCTTATCCTACAGGGGCCCGGCAGCATGCTCGCCATTACCATAGTCATTTAAATACAGTAATCTCATTTTCTGCCTCAGCCGAGGGGGCATGCTAAATTTCCCAGTGTGAAGGGAGGAGGGAGGGGGGTGCACGGCGTCCAGGGCATGCGGGATTAGTGATTTGCGTGCGTGTCTGAGTTTGTTGGGTTGTAGTGATGGCACACTGCAAAAAAAAAAAGTCCATTTTACCAAGTATTTTTGTTAGCTAGTGATTCCTTAAAGTCTAATCCAGGTTAATTACAATTTTGGTGTTAATTTGATAGTTAAGGCTGTCATTCATTTGGTTATGATAACATCATACTCACTCTTGAAATGCAGTGACTTAACTAAGAAGAAATCAGACAGGTCATGACGCACGAGCAGTTGGACAATCAGATGGGTTGTAAAAAAACTTCTATGTGAGACAAACTTAAATGGAAGTGAAAATAAATGCTAACAATTTAATTAGTGCCTGTTTACAGACAAGGGCGTAGGTTTCGTTTCATGAAATTGTGAATTTTTTCTGCATCGATTTATGGTGGGAATGTCTTAAATGTCATCAACATAAAAGTCCTCTTCTACTTTCATGTTTTTATTGGGAGGGACAAGTGTACATGTCAGTACTGAAGAGACTGTGTCCCTTGCTATGGGCCAAATTTAAAAACTTAAATGTGAAATGAACTTAAAAAATGTGTTGCTAAAGGGCACGCATCTAGTCAGAGGGCGAAAGGGCAGGTGCTTGAGCACCACCTGGGGTCTGTCTGTGTACGTGCCTGACCGTGATTCAAATTTGACCTACCGCACTTGACATAGTTGTGCAACACACAGTTTTCCTGTACAATAAGAGACTATTCTTGACATTTCGCGTGTGCTGAGTTTCAGTTTTATGTTCAGATAAAGTGGTTTAGATAAACTTGCTGGAGGGATTTTTCCACAACCTGTCAGATTGTCTGACCTCTCAGGTCTCTCACCCTGTTATCCTTTAAAATATGTGGAAAAAAAAGCTGCAAGTGCAGTAAGTTAAGTCATTTTAATGTGCTCCCAATATAAATCAACTTAGTTTCACTTTTAAAATCAACTTAGGCTACAAGTAATGGGTGCTTTCTATATCACTCGATATGTTCATTTTTTCCCTAATCATTGCGTCTGTAAAAAATGTAAGTGTCTTGACCCCAAGGTGACTTCTTGAAATCTCTTGTCTTGTCCAACCAATGGCCCAATGACCCAAAGATACGAGAAGCTAGAACCACTGATATCAAATAAAGGACCACTTCAGCAAATCACTATTACGATCTATATATCCTGACTTTGAGTCGCGAGTATTGATCAAACTGTGATCACTGATCTGTCTTGTTTCAAGAGACTGACCCACAAATCAGTGTTGTAGTCAAGAGCAAGTAAACCAAGACCAAGTCATGACCAAGACCAGAGTGTGTTGCATTGCAGAGGTGAATTTTATGTGTGGGAATTTTCCTTTATATTCTATGAGCAAACAAAAAGAAAACTAACTTAAAGGAACTGGAATCAACTCAACCATCTTTGTTCAACACTCCTTTTTTTGCACAGGCAGTTTAGTGAAATCCCTGCAGCTGTGGTCTTGACCGGTCTTGAAGAAAAATCCAGAGTTTATCTGAGGCCGGGACAACACTGAGTAAAAATGTGGTCAAATCTGAGAAGAGAAAAACACCTTCAAAAGTTGGTCTTGAGACCTGAGACTACTGCAACACTATCAAGAGTTAAGTATCTTATTCTGTCTTGTTTCATGAGACCAACACACACACATTCTTGAAATAAGTCAATTTGTTCACGTGTTTCAAGAAAACACAACTTTTGGGACTTTGACCAAAAAATACAAACCTCAATGACAGTGGACATTTTTAATGGCAGTGGACATTTTTTGCAGTGCAAGTGTGTATACATGTGCAAAAGTGGGAGTTGGAGTGTGTGTGTATGTGTGCGTGTGTGTGGGCGTTGGTTGGGGTGCAGCAGCAGCTTTGGGGATATCATATCAGATCGAACAACAAAAGAGGAGCGGGGGAGAGAAAGCTGTTTCCACATAAGCTGTTTTCATTCTTCTCCGCTTCCGGTCCAGTGGAACAGTTGATGAAGTTTAAATGAAGCAGAATTAGGAGATCAAGCAGACACAGGAGCTGCTGCTGATGGTATCCGCGAGGCCCCCCGCGCTTGGGGAATCGAACCGGGGGACAGCTGACCTGGATGAAATCAAGAGAAAGAGAACTGCGGAGAGAGAAAAAAAAAGAGTGAAGGCGAGAAGGAGGAGGACGAGGAAGGGGGGGGAGGCTGAGTGAGATAAGGGGATGAAGTATCTCCTAAATGTGATAATCTCCAATCACCTCTAACATCAATTCTGCCAAGGCCCGGGTTAATGAGCTCACAGCCGATCAAGCGTTATGCACCAGCACCCCCGCCACCCCCTGGTTCTCCCTTTCTCTCCCTCGCTGTCGCTCTCATCATCATTGTTGTTCTTTTGATTTAATCCCTCTTACTTCAGCTGATTTGAGCAAGATGGGAGAGAGGGATGGAGGGAAGGGAAAAGCCTATTACCCAAGCTCCTCTGCTCTCAACTATCTAAATGCTAACGATGTGAGGGGGCGAGAGAGGGGAGGGGAGGAGAGGAGAGGAGAGGAGAGGAGGAAAATGATGATGGGAGGAAGACACCGAGGGGAAATGGGAAAGAGAGCGCGAGCGTGTTGGCAGGAGAGGACAAGATGCAGCAGAGGGGGGCTAATCTGTTGTTGCTCGGGGTCTCCAGGAGCAGTTTGGTTATTTTGAAAGCAGGTTAGCTGAGGAGAAAGCACCGGCGTCCCGTGTGCTGACCCTCCGTCCCCGAGGTCAAAGCACCTGATCTCGCCTCTTTACTTCTACTTGAGCAGTTTTGAGACGCCAACACCAACATCTCCCATCCTTGTCCGTGCTTATTTTACCTGCTTTCACTTCTCTATTGATTAAAACGCGAGGTGCCTGCTGCAAAGAATTACATGTTGCAGATGTGATTCACTTTGGCTGGTGTAGTTGGCCGGAAAAGCCTGGGGTAAAAGCTGTGGGTCACCTTGAACTGAGAGTAATGTCTGTTTCGATCTGGCTCTCGGCGGCGCACCGAGGGACTGGGATTGTTTCGTTATGAGTTTTCGCTCCTCGCTCTGCCTTCTGAACAATTGTTTTCTTAGTTAGGCTTCTAGATACAGTACCCAGAGGCCCTAAAAACAACTGAGTAAATATTTGGCAATTGCTCGAGCTGAAATGATGATTATGAGCCAAGGTTTGGCACGACCACAGGATGCCGTGTCTGCGCCACCACAATTCAAACCCACCACTTTAATTGGACTACAAATTCTCCAAAGAGAGCGCACGCAATCCAGTGTTTCCCTTGTTTAATTTTGCTTTTTGTGAACTTTGCAATTACACGGCGGTAGGTAGCGAGGCACCTGTGTGTCGCGAATTAATTGCCTTGCAAGTTCACACGGCAGCTCTGCTAATTTACATGGCGATATGAGGGAGAGAGACACGCCGCAATGTGCCACTCTTTCAACTGTAACAATCATTTTGATTTGTTTTCACTGCCTGGCACTCAGCATTTCAATTCATCTCGAATACACAAGAACAATGGGAGGAATTTGCTCGAAACACTCACTCACACACACACACATTCGGCTCGTTCACGTCTGCCTGAGAAGCACAGTCACTTATTCTGTGCATAACAACTCTACCCCTCAGATTCTCCTCTTTCAAGAGTCCCATTTGATTTCATATTGGCCAATGAAACAGTGGAGGGTGAGAGGCAAGTGAACAATCAATCTTTGTAATGTGATCCACGGATTGAGCGCGGTGAGTAAATGTTTGCACAGGCAGCCATCCAAGCCTGCAGTCAAACGAATTCTGCAGAAAAGGAATCTATCCAGGGCAGGCCTCTCTCTTTATCTCTCGCCTGCCCGACAGCAGCAGGGTATCAAGCACATTATATTCCAGCGCTCTGTGCATTTTTCATATAGGCTCGCCTTTTATGTTTTATGTACGCCAGCTCAGGGGAGAACAGCTGTGTGGGCGCCGCATCCTCTGTAAGTTTAGAGGGAGAGAGAGAACTCATTTCAGTGGGAGAAGTGGAGCAGAATGCCAAACGCAGCGAGCGCAGTACCTGCGAACAAACAGGAGCTGCAGACCAAGGCCTGCCTCAGCTATTACATTACCATAATACACGGAAACAACACCTCGCATGCTGTTACTGCAGTAATTTGAAAACAGATTGACAGGATTTACAAGTTCTCAGCTTATCTTCGCCGTGACCTCCGTGACCTCAATCTTCACTGTCAACTTTTGGAGTAAAATCATATGCTGGAGGCTTATTCGCAGTTGTTGCAGACTTTTCCAGGATAATCTGGTATTATATATAATAATGGAAATTGATTTTTTTTTCATGTTGCATTTGGTTACTGTGGAGCTGTACTTGGATCAAGACAGAAAAGAAAAAAATATATAAAGTGTGATTTTATAATTGACCCTACTTGCTCCTTCATAGAGTTGATAAATCCCTCAGACTGTCAGCCTGTTGGATTATAAAACACAGCATATATGGAAGACACTGAACAGAACAACAGCTGCATTATGAATAAGTGTATGTGCCATCTATACAAAATGTATTGTTAATACTTTGGCTTGCTCATCAAAGGTCAGTAAAAGCGAATTAATAAAAGGGACCACTAGCATTTTATCTAGTTAGATTTTAGGGTCAAGCATTAAAAGCTAAAGGTGTTAAAAATTCTTGTTAATGTAGTTTAAATATCAGTTTTTTGGGTTTATAACATTATTTATAATTTACAGTTGTATGAAAATTAAAAATCTAGAAAGTGTAGTGTATGAACTCTTTGAGAATTTTTAAAGAAGGCAAACTACAAATAATCTTATTTTTCCCTCCCCAAAAATCTATATGAAAATATTTTAAAATTACTTAACTGTAGCTTTATAAAAAGAATATTTATATAGTTAGTGCACCCCTTTAATTTCAAAGCTATTAGCAAAGAATTTAGATTTATTTTTACCTTTTTTCATACATTAAAGCAAACAAAACTTGATAGTAACTGACTGTAAATTTCATCTTTATGTAATTATTTGGTCTCAGTCATTTCTTTAAAAAATGCCTGGACACTTAATTTATTTTTTGCACCTGTGTGACTCCATCCAGACGGTTCAGTTTGATGCACGACTCTTATCTGAATGCACATCAGTGAATAAAAATATTCACCTGTGGTTTACACAGTGGTGAAGTCCTTTTTTTAGGGATATTTCACTCCTATTAATCTTCAGACTGGTCAAACCTGGCTGAGAAATCCTCTAAAGGAACCTCAGAGACTGTCTCCTCACAGACTGAGCTCCTCTGCTGGAGACAGAAGGTGAAGGATTTTTGGTTTAGAGGGACACACTGCCACCCAGTGTTACAGGCTGAGAGGCAGGAAGAGCTGAAGTTTACTGAAGTTTGTCCATTTCTGATACCAGGCATTATCCTTCTCAGCATTAATGATGCTGTCTGATGTTAATGTAGTCCACAGAAACTGATGCTGAGATGTACCCACCACTGTGAGCTAAACATTCACAGTGAAATGAAAGACTCCTGAGTAGAACAACACTCTGCTCAGGGAGCCTCACTTTTTTCACAACAGGATTTTAAGCTGTGGACCAAGAGTTCACATAATAAGCTTATCAGGCATATACAAACCTGTCTTGACCTTCAGACCAAAACAACAAGGGGATCACTATCACTACTATGATGCTCTTACACACAGCATCGCTGTCTGCCACATTTCCTTTTATCATACAGTGGGCAGCACTCAGGATGAAAATGGGGAGGAAGTTGACCTGTAGGCATAACTCATGATTTTTTTTTTTTAGCTCAGAATAATGAGACTAAAAATCATGAATGTTTACCAGATACAGCGTTTGAGGCAGGGCTCTGTCCATCAGTGGCGCATCAAGGCAAAAAGGTTTGACTTCCTGTTTATGAAATTACCCAGATCTTTCTCGTCCGTGGGCCCATAGAGCAAGCATGCTGCAGGCTTTGCTGGCTTAGCAGCTAACTTCCAGTTTAGCCCTTCACCACCTTAAATGGGGTTAAAATGATTTAATCATGTTGCTCTTTTAGACTTTCAAAATGTCACTGGACGGAACGAATAGTGAAACAAATCATTTTGTGAAGGTTTTGACACTTAAAAAAATTATCTACTGATTTATAGATCTCTCTTTCACAATGTAAGTCTCTGGGGAAAAGTCTTTTCGTCCCAATGGCTTCACGTGACAGACCTGGAATTTGTTATTCTACAGTTTGTTCACTACCAAAATTGGCTTCAAAACCCAGAACACTTCCTGAGGGCCTGGAAAAATCTGGCTCAGCAGTTGTTGAATTAGCTAAATGAAGTAATTATTTCCATCTGTTCCATATGTCCATATGTTAATTACTTTTAATAGAACATATTTAAGAAATTGTTAAACATTTTGGGAAATACCTTTAGTTTAATGAGAAAATCAGTTATCACTCACTTCTCATGTCAGCAGGGGATTAGCTTAGCTTAGCATAAAGACCGGAGTGACTTCCTGGAGTCAACTGACAAATTTTACATTTTTGATTTTGTATGGATTAAACAAACATGTTATAAATTGTTAATTTGAGAGTTTTAGAAGTGCTGAATGTTTTTTTTTTTTTTAAACTTTGGATAGAGCCAAGCTAGTTGTGCTTGTCCCTGTTTTCAGTCTTTATGCTGCACTAACTTCCTGCTGGTTCTAGCTGTATTTAGCATACAGACATGAGAGTGGTATTGATGTTTTCATATAATTCTCGGCAAGACAGCAAAGAAGCAAATGCTGTAGGGGCAGTTTTTCTGCGTCATAAAAAGGCATTCGACATTTTAACCCAAAAAAGTCTCCTCCATCAACTCTCCAAATTCAACTTTAGTGACAAAACACTACAATGTTTAAACTCTTATCTTTGTAACCATGAAAAATGTGTTATTGTAAAACAGGAGTTCCACAGGGTTTTGTCTTTGCCCCACTTCTCTTCAGATCATATTTAAATGCTTTACCAGAAACATGCCACAGAGCAGGTTTTAACATGTATACAGATGATGATGTAATATGTGTATCTGCTATTACTATTATACTATGAAGAACCACTTCGACTGTCCTTATGATTTTGACAGACTTTAAAATTGCATGTGCCTGCTGCTTTATTCCAAGATTTACACATCTACACTGATCCACCCAACAGGTCATATTTTCTGCACATCACACACAATATTTTGAATGATGCTGATGAGATTTTCACCAAATTCTGGAAGGAGATATATGTCCCTAAAACTTGACTGAATGATCATAGCTACATCTCGATCGGATGTTTTCAAAGTTACACTAACTGGTCAAAGTTTCAGTCGTTTATGTGCCACTGAAAAACACTGACAACCTGTTGGGATCTGCTGCATCTCACTGCTGCATTCAGACATTCAGAATGACAACTGTTGGCCCTGTAGGGAAATAAACAGCTGGAAACAAGGTGATATAGTTTATATGGATTGTTTTGGACTGTTATTATTCATGGAGAAATGAATTGAATGAATTTATATGCTGACTGCTGTCTAGTCATGTTATCAATTCACAAACCTTGCAGCATCACCTGCAGCTATGTAGCTCCTGACACCATCGATTTATCAGTAGTTTTTACATGTCCAAAACTTCACAGTTATCCATAATAGAGTGATAACCACAGAAGAATGAAACCCAGAACAGTTCCCCATGTACTGTAGATAGAAAACAAACCTCTGTGTCCTGCTGTCAGTCTATTTTCCATTGAACTCCTTAGGCTCTGATACCAAAACTATACAACTGTTTACAAAACGTTTTTCTAATTAACTATAGCAAAAGGTGATCTGACCTGAATGTTTTGAAGCTTCTGTGGTTGCCAAGGTAATCGAAGTCCAAATCAGTGTTTAAATGCTCCATGACGTTGGTGTTTTAATCACTATTACATATGCTTTACCCTCAAAATCACAAATAGCCCATGAAATGAGAAATACTGATTCAACGTTATTCAACATTGGCATAGGCTACATGCTCTATTATGTATTTATTTGTTTCTAGACCCACTTGTGGGCGAATTTGTTTTTACGGGGTATGGCTGTAATTTATTTAGTGCTAGTTAGAGGAAAGTATACTAGTCTTAAGCAATGCACTGCTGTGGATGGGGTCAGCAGAAAAAGGCTTACCCCAAAAAGTCAGTAACAGTTAAGTGTGGCTGCCATGTTAAGAATATTTTCATTACTTTACCTCGCCTTCAATAAGCCATCTACTTAAACACGTTTTGCTGGGTTTAAATACTTGGAACAAAAGGAGGGACAGTGCAAATTAATAAATGCACCTGGTATAGAAATGCCAGAATTAGCCAAAAGTCTTTTTTTCATTTGTAGTTCCTTGGCTAAGGTGTTACACAAGGCTACCTGAAATACAACAAAGCACAAAAACACAAACAAAATGACACAAAAAAAGAAAAAGAAAGCAGGGCATACAGTTTAAAAGACAAGAAAACTGCCCTTCTTGCTGGAGGACCTGGTGACTCCTGTTGCTGTGGCGGATACCAGCACATGAGTGGGCTGAACAGAGATGATGTGTTGAATAAAATTATGTGGCTTATAAACTGCTTTTGTTGATGTAAGAAATCATCTCAAGATAAAGTTACATGTGACAATACTCCCAAAGAGGGGCAGAGGCATTTACCTTTTCACTTGTCCTGTAACGTTGTCCTGCCACTAGCAGTCAGCATCTTTCTCAGCTCAGCTGTCTCTTCCTCTAGGTCAGACTGACCTCTGGTGGTGTGTGTTGTGTACTACAATGCATTGCCTCAGTACAGCATCTCTGTATCAGTTTAATAGAAAGAGGAGCATCTGTATTTTTGATGGTATTAGAAGTCATACCTTTGGGATTTCTAAATACTACAGTATACTGTAATACCTTCATACCAGCCAAGCCGAGTACATTGGTGAGCTTGTGTCGGCACTCCTGCCTGCTTCTCCAAATTGTGGGTGTGCCAACTGCCTTGTACTGCAGATAAGTACCTCATACAGCCTCACTTAAAAAAATCTGAACTATTTCTTTAAGTCTGCTGATAGTATTACTTCAAGCAGAGAACTGACTGGAATCACCTCAGTAACTCCCAAAGATCACTTATCAAACATCTGTGTGTATCCAGGATTTTTACAGAAAACAACGCCCACAGTGACATCAGATTTCACATTCACAGAATCATGACATGCATGCTAGCTGCACTTTTGGATTAGCACCAAATAATCGATTTTTTTTATGCTCGTTTATTATTAATGAGCAAATCTGCGAACCCAAAATCTTTCCAGTGGTGTGTCTCCATTTACATTTACATGCATCCAGATACTTCTGCATGTAGACCTGACGCAATAATAACTTGTAATCTAGTATGGATTGTATGACTTTGATACATTAAACTGGCTAGTGTAAGTCGTATCTGTACATTTTCAGAGATCTGAGCGGGCAGCACAGACTATTTGGCTCCTAATTGATTCTTTTGTTCACCTCAATCCCCATCAGCATGAGGCTGAGCCTCTATTATTGACCACGAAAAGAAGGAGAGATGGAGAAATGGACAGATAGAGCGTGAAGAGAGATAGTTAGGGATGGTGAGAGATAACGAGCAGGGCAAAGTACCCTGTAGGATTAGCAAAAAGGGTGGATAATAGGGAGCAAGTGTGACCGCAGATACAGTAGCCTATCAAGTGAGAGTGAAAAGTGGGGGGAGGACTGGAGATGAGTGAATCATACGCTGTAACTTATCCTCCCAGTTCACCAGAGACCAAAGACACTTTGGTTTATAGAAGCAGGGAGGCCAGGCTCCAGGTAGCCGCAGGGAGATGAGAGGGCATTTTTTCACGCTTGAGAGGGTCTTCGCTGTACCTAACTGGCCACACTGGCCACCAGTCCTGTGCACTGGTCCCAGCTTGGTGCTTTGTCAATGTGCTGTGACTAATCCAGGAGGGGTCCCGCATTTTCTCTCACCCTAATTAAAAGAGGATTAGATGGGATGGAGCTCTAGGCCACTCCAACATGCAGAGCCACCACCATCCCTTCGCTTTCCCAGGATAATCACACTTACTGGAATTGCCTGGATTTTGTGTGCAGGCCACCACCTGAACTCCAACAACGGGTCTGTCACTGAGATAGTTGGAGCTGAGACTGAAGGGACTTACAGATAAAGATTGGTTTAAAAAACAACAACAAAAGAAAACACTGTAGCAATTCACAATCTGGTGAAACTGGTGTCTACATGTATAAACTCCAAATATGCTTTCAGAGCTGTATTTCATAATTTATGAATAATAATATGAGTGTGATTAATAAGATTTAATAATGATGGCTTTATCTCCATATTTTTTTTTACCATAATATGTATATATAATATGGGGATATGTAAAGTGATTTAAATTACAGTGATGTGTTTATTTTACTTTTGAAAATACCCAGGTCTTAAAATGTCCACAGGTCTGTTAATTTCACTTCTAAACCAAAGAAAACAATACAAGTTGATCCACAACTCGGGAATGTCTTGTGTACACAGATATAGGCCTGTAAGCATGTGTCTGTCAGCGTATTAAAAAAAGGCGTGACTGGTATGTTCATGTGCATTTTTTGCCCAGCTCACAGACTTCTAGGCAGCAGGCAGCCTGACTGGGACCAGCCCTATAGGCAGCTGCAGACAAACCATACAGACACCAGTGGTCACTATAGCTGGATTTTCTTCCAAAAATACTTCTCATTTTTAATTATAATTTGTGTATCTGATAAATTAGAGAAACTGAAAGGAGACAGCACATTTTGTTAAAGATTTTGAAAGTTGTGAAAGACATTTTAACTAATCATGGTGTTTTTCCATTGATGCAGAAATTAAAAATAAGAAAAAAAAGTATCTAGATAAATAATAATGTACACTGAGTCCTGCAGGGATAATGTGTTTTTGTTGGAGGCAAACGCAGAAGTTACTGTGTATCCTTGATAAAAAGGAGTGGGATTTTTCCATTGGATTTTGAATTATTGCAGAAAATAAACTCTATGGGAAACAAACGTTCATGATGTTTGCACATTTTAAGTACCACTTTTATGATTTTTGACATGTAAACGCATTCACCAGGAGTAAAGAGCTAATGTTAGGCTGTAAACATACAAGGCCACCATTGCATGACTTAACATCGCCACTATAACAGGGCTGTAAAGCTGTGTTTGACTGTGTTTGATGATAATCTGTAGTCTCATTAGCCGCCTGTTAGCAACCACCTTATTTAAGACACATGAAAGCTTTAAAATTCATAAGTGGGGTATTTATTGGTGTATTTTTTGTCGTGGAACAAAAGGGGAGAATCTCTTAAGCTTGTAACCACAGATCTTTTTTCAGCCATCTTACAAAAAACTCATTCAAAAAACTCAGTGACCTCAAGACAAGGGAACCAGGAGTGCTAACATGCTAACTTATTTCTGGGTTTTAGGACTCATTCCTGCACTACTCTATTGTTATTCCTAGTCACTCAGGTGCTCATTGTGCTCTCAAGGCCATGTGTTGATGCTTCATATACACCAGAGTCTTTGCTTTATTGTCTTTTTATCTACTATAATGAAATACCGTTTATCTCGAGCTGTTCAATACATGTCTTCTACTGTCATCCTCCTAGAAGTCTTTCTTATGGAGCCACTTCAGATCTTCAAAGCTTGACATACCCAAGTCAAGTGACAAACCAAAAAAGCACCTACCCCTTTCATACATAGCGGTCACTGCAGTGGACAGCTTTTTAAAAGCCATTTTCTTGTATATACGTGGGTTTTGATGCTATAGTTGCATTTAAGTCACTGTAGAAGACCTTAGAGCGTCATGCCATACACTGCCTCCCACTGGCCAGGTGTTGTCAGTGCAACACAAATCTCTCAAAACCAAGATGGCCGACAGAGCGCAAGAAACATTGTGCAGCCCAAGAAAATCTCAACAATCCCTCTATAATAGGAGACAATGGCAGGTAAATAAAATCTGGGAACATCAAGTAACATCTAAGGAGTAATACTGTTGTTAAATTTTCCAAGTATTAATTTTATGTTGTGAGGAAATTACAATAATCATCTGAGGAGTGAGGAGGATGGAGCTGAATGAGCGAGAGGGGGAGACAGGTACAGAAGGGAGGAGTAGAAAGAGAGGGGAGAAGCTCAGGAATCAGAAGCAAGGTTCGGCGCTTTTGCATGGCATTGAACAGTATATGAACACATTAAAATATGTGAACACACCAGTTTGACAGCCTTAAAAATATAGTTTTACATGACATATATGTATTTTTAAATTGGTTTCCTTTAGTTGAAAACTTAAACACATGCTGTCCACCTGAATGGACATGTGAAAAACTGAACTTCATAATTAATTTTTAATGATTTAAATAGGAATAAAACACCCAAGAAAAATTCTTTAATGAGGTCATAATAATTGATGCATGAAAAGGCTAATATGCCACATTTGGTGATATTTTTAAATTTTCCCAAACTTGCTGTAAAGAAACAGGCTCGGCTCCAGATTGTTAGTTTGGAAGTTTATTAATGGAAGCTGCTTTCAGCTGTTAACTAATTCTGCACCTGTGGCCGAAAATAGCCAGCTGAGATTGGCTAGTTTAAAGTTCTGGCTAATTTAGACACCAGCTGCCGCAGAGAAGACAGACCCACCGCACAGCAATGTTGGTATCTGGGGAAGCCTTTAAAAAGGGACCTCTGAGGTCCTGACCTCCACCCAGGACATTAGCTCAGAGACTACAGTCGTGTCAAGCTCATTTGCAATTTGAATTGTCAGTCAGTTTAATTCTGGACATTATTATCCAGACAACCAGACATCAATAAAGCTCCAAGCACTAGATACATTTTTCTAATGGAGGTATTATCATCTTCTTCATTAGTAGAGAGGAGTGTTTTCAATTAGTGTATCATTGTTTTTAACATAATGAAAACATTGAAGACATCAATGTCAGGAAAGTTCTTACAGATTTGACAAAATAATGTTGACTGAAAGTCCATGTGCTACTTTTCCCCTCTCACAGTCTTCATCAGAAGATGGAGTTTGGTCAGTTCTTATCTCCTAGTGCATTGTGGAATGTAATTAAAGTACATTTCCTCAAATACAATCTTTAAGTGCTTGTACTTTAGTTGAGTATTTCCATTTTATGCTACTTTACACTTCCACTGCACAAGTTTTGTAGGCAAATTTTTATTTATGTGACAAATTTAGCTTCTAATTACTTTGCAGATTCAAGATAATATATGATGATTGTAAACTGATTTACCAGCAGTTCATGAATATTTAAAAAAAAAAAAAAAAAAAAGAGCTCCACCTTTAGCAGCTGCAACAGTAAACTGATGAACACATTAACACATCAATAATTAAATAATCCAATAATATTATATAGACTATTCTGAAGTGGGCCTACCGCACGCGGAGTACTTTTACTTTTAATACCTCAGGTATATTTTAAGGCAGATGCTTTTGTACATGTACTTAACATTTTAAATACAAGACTTTAACTTGTAACAGAATATTTTATAGGTAGTATTGCTACATCTTACAAGTGTAAGATTTGAGTACCTCTTCTTCCACTGTTATCACCTATGCAGTGAAAGCAAACTCTAGGGGAACTCTGCCCATTTTCAAAATTTATACATGTTATTCATTCAGTCTGGGACAGTCCAAAAATATTAGTAAACATGAACAACTTTTTCCAAATCCAGAAACTAGAGTGGTAAAACTCTTCGAGCATAAAGTTTGAAACTGCTCCACAGAAAATGAATTAGGGAAGATGTTCTCAGTGACACTGAGAGCTCCCAGAGGAGTGTTCTGAGTATATGGGTACACTCTCTGTTTGACAACTGAGAACACTACAATATAATACAGCCCATTTTGGTATAAATAATAATAAAACAATCTGTGTGTCCACAGAATCAGGCTCCATTTATTATCTATGGAGCAGCTAGGCTTTACACCCTTACACACAAAGTGTGGCACTTAGGGTGTGTCCACATAGCAGCAGAAAAGCAGTGGCAGGGTGCTGGGAAGCACTTCCTAAAAGAACTTCCCATGCTTTTTTTAAAGACGTGCTCCGCATGGGTATTTTTCCATAACAACAATAGCTTTTCTTTTTTTTGTTAGCTGTTTTATTGGGTCTTGCAGTTTTCACAGAACGTAACACAGGAACACTTTCAGGTCCCTAAGTCATCATTGTTATACTGTGATAGAGACATGCAAGCACAAAACTATACAGGCTAGAAGTTATGCAGAAGTAATTGTATGGAAACAATATATGAATTTAAATGAGGGGAGAGGAACAGAGACAAAAAAATCACAAGGAATTGAAAGGCAGCATTCTCTAAGTAAGCTTTATAGGGTTCCCAAATCCTTGAGAACAGGTCAGTTTTGCCCTTAAGTGAATATCTGATCTTCTCTAGGCTCAAAGACTTTAATAGGTCTCTAACCCAGTTTCTAAATGGTGGAGTGTCAGGGGATTTCCAGTTTAGCAGAATAACCCTTCTTGCGGTAAGTGCAGCGAGGGCTACTGCCCCACAAACTGGTAAAACTCCAAACAGAGCAGTGCATGGAGCATGACAACAATATCTTGACAGCTAATATGATGCTACATTAACAGAGGGTTAACTACACAGTCCAGAACAAGCTTACAAAGCGAACAGTGTCTCTCCAGCATCACCCAAAAAACAGTGGGTTAAAGAGGCGGCAGTGACGTCACTGGTGCCTTTCTTAAAAGCTCAGAGATGTTCAACTTGAGGCGCTCAAAGCAGCCACACACAAAAGGTGGAGCGGTCTGAAAAAGACACTGAGCGTGGCGCTTTTTCTCTAGGTGGTTGCATATGGCTGCATAAGCGCTCTCCCATTGGGAACAACTGAAGAAGGCCTTTACTCGTGTGAGATCTCATTTATAAAACAATGCTAGGATCCATTATAAAAATGTACCTACAGACAAAAAAAAAATCCACAATTTCTGCAATCAGGCTTCCACCTCACTATCTGCATCGCCACTTTTCCATCTTCGAAATGTTTGTAAGCGTGGTTTAAAGTTTCTCCAATAGATCACAGCTTTTGCGTGGCAAGTAGTACACCTCTGTCAGGCCTTGTTTTGTGTATTCGTGTGATTTCTGGCTTTGACAGAGAGTAGCTCATGTTGAAAAAATATTGATTGAACTTTCCTTGGTCATCAAAATTACATATTGGAACTGTTTATTTAGGAGGATATGCCCTTTAAAGATCAGAGTACATGTAGGTAACTGTCGCTCTTTGGTTGGTGAATTGTGATGTTTAGAAAATGTACAATCTAGACAATCAAGCTGCATTTGAAAAACAAAATTTGGCTTGTGCACGACAGAACATTACAATGAATTTAGTGTATGAACATGGTTTACTATGTTGTGGGCTGAGCCTCGTCCTTTGCGTATGACTCCCTTCTGCGTCACAGCACCTGCAAGTCACAACGCAGGGCACGCGACCACAACTGAAACAGGAGCAGTCGAGGGACACAATCACTACCAGTAAACACAGGGCGACACTTTCACTGATACACATTTTACTCAGCTTCAACTATGGATCGCTACGACGAAGAAGTTGCAATGAAAGAGTCCAAGAGACGAGAGCGTCAACAAGGTAAGACTCAAATTACTCACTAAAGTGCTATTTCGTGCAGCTTTCCAACAAGGGGCGTAGTTAGTATTCAGTCAGCGGTGGCAAAGCTAAAGTGAACGCTACTGCCAAGTTGTTTGGCTCTTCCATTAATGGGACACAGTTTAGAAATGTAGGTTAACCTGCTGTAAAGATATCCAACGTCCAGTGTGAGCAGTAAACGTTAGCTCATGATAGCTAACGTAAGCTAACGTAAATTAGCATGCTACAAGCTAATAGTAGTTGGCGGTTGATAACGTCCGTTAGTAGTAACGTGCAGGTTGTTATTGGAAGTTTACCAACACGAAACAAATACGTATTAACAGTATAATATAATAAAAGTGATTGTGTTTAATATTAACCTACACTCTTAATGATATGGCTGTGCAGCCAGTGGTTTTCTGTTTGAGGGTATGTTTATTGATAACGTTATTCCGGTAAGATAGCTGGGTAATACTGATATCTGTTTGGAGGAAATCCGTTGAAAACCAAAAATAACAAGTTAGCTTTTGTTTTTAGTGTTTGGGAATTGACAGCTAATCTAATAAGTAGCTGAAATCCACTGGATTTATCCTGAGTCACAGGGTGGGATCAGCTTGTAAAGCCCTGGGGTGACCAGTATTGATTATCTGAGTGACGTAACGCAGAGCATCATCAGCAGCAGCCCAGCTCAGTTAATGACATTATGGCAAATTGGTACCTTAACTTTAAATTAGTTAAGTTTGTAAAAAATTACTTACTCTTAAAGTCTGCCTATCTCCTATGAAGTTGCTGCAAGTCTTTCAGTGGTGGTGTGATGTATAACTTTGTCTGTAGGTTCAGCCACACGTTATTTACATGATGTTGAAGGTACGGATCTCATTCACTGAGTGGATGCATGTTATTGTCTAATTTAGAGTGCACTAAATGCTGCAGGCAGGGCGGATTATGTGGCTGCTCTGTGTACAATTTGTACATGAGGGTGGAGGTGACATGGAAGAAACAGTGTGTAGGATTTAATGGTGAGGATTGCAGATTGCAACCCCGCAGAAACTTCTCCCATGTGCCAAGTGTGAACTCCTGGTTAGTATTCTTTCAATATTCATTGTTCAGGAGGATTTTACTAGGAGCTAAGTTATCCATAGAGGTCTCCTCTCTAGAATAAAAGGACCCCATGATTTAACCCATAAAAACACTGAATAAAGCAGTTTCACATTAAAAGTCAGTGTTTCTACGATGCTACACAGGCCAAACACCTAGCACCTGCTGAGGTGTGGTCATTTTTTCCCAGATAACTTAATATTCAGATGTTAAGGATATTTTTAACGGGAGCGGAACTATCAGCAGAGGTCTCTTCCTCTGGTCGTTCAAATGTATTTCGAGTTAAAATTCAGTGTTTTCCTTACACTCTAGGGTATTGCAGAAACATGGTAGTGCAACATGGGGATCTCCAGTGACAAAGACCTGCTGCCTGTGCAGATATAAATGGCTCAGTGTAACGTAACAAACACATGATGATTCATATTGTCAGAAAACATATTGTTCTCGATTTCTGGCAATATCTCCCCCCTAAATTCTACACACTGGACCTTTAAACCTACCTGACTAACCATACACGTAACAAAAGGTGGGTGTTCAGAGATGGATGAAAGCTTCTCTGATGAATGATTGCATTAGAAATGTGTGTTCTTTGCAAGAGACTATAAAGAGCTGCGTCTGAAAGAACTTGCTTTTAGAACAGCTGCTTGCAAATGTATTAGATTCAGTGTATATTAATATATTCCCACGAAGGATTTGAACCAGTTGAATTTATTTCAGTGCATTTATTTGTCTTCTTTTCCCCAGCTCTGGAGGAGTCAGACTCCGACATCGGCGCGTGCGGCTGGCTGTTGGTCGCGCTCTCCATTCTTCTCATGCTGCTTACTCTGCCCCTCTCCATATGGTGTTGCATTAAGGTCAGCCGCTGGTCAAATCCAGTGTTTATTTTCCACCTTACACGCAAAGCTAGCTGGTATTGTAGAGTAAATTACCAAGGATGGCCTCCTCTGTTTACTCAGTGTTTTGAAAAATCCAGTGTTTGTACTGTAGATTCATCCCCTATATCATGTGTATTTATTTAACGCCATTGTTTTGCATTTACTTAATTAAAAGGTATCCTCAGTGAGCAGGGTTATTGCTCCGTGCTTTTTCAACATAAGCTTCCACAAGCATATCTCAATATCCACTTACATGTCAAATAAGAGAAAGAACAGACTCATATGTAAGCCATTTATGTGGTTTGTCTCTGTACACAGATTGTGAAGGAGTACGAGCGTGCCATTATCTTTCGCCTGGGGCGTATTTTGCGAGGAGGAGCCAAAGGTCCAGGTCAGAAATGTTTTCGTACACCAGCATGTATTTTTTACCCCCTCAGCACGCTCTTCTTTTATTGAAATGTATTTCGAACATGGTTCCAGTGTGTGTATGTCCCTCTGGGTTATCTTACAATCATCTTCATCACTTAGTTAAAACAAGCTGTCTTGACATTTGTTTATAAGCCCAACTTTTACGTTAGACAGTTTGAATCCAAACAAACAAAGCCACAACTTGGTTCAGAGCCTAGGAGATACTGTAAATTGCGTGAAGGTAAGACTTGAACATCTAACTTCTTTACGCTGTAACATCTGCTTTGTAAAGAAAGCACTTTATGAAACTAGAATATCCATTAACAGTTGTTTCACAAGTTAAGATTTAGGTTCTCTGGTTTCCTTAAATGATAAGTTGCATTGTATTCTACCCTTCTGTGGAGATTGCTGGCCTCCTGTTTCTTTATCATATTAATTAGCTTTAAATACAATCACATAATCTTAGTGCATTAATTATTCATTGTTCAACCGTTTGTTAATGGAAAGATGATGTCACAGAATCAAAGTGAGCAAACAGCACTAAAGATCACATGAAACAAATCTGCACATCTTATTGGTCCTTCGTCTTAAATGCAGTCAATGCAATTAGACGTTTGGCTCCACACTTTAGCACACTGCTCCCTCCGGCCAGTCAGTGACAGACTTGACTCCGCAGATTCATCAGCAGACATTTGGTATTTTCCCTGCAGATACTCTTCCAAGCCTTTACTGTGGCCATTTCTCTCTCGCATCGAAGGCTTTCTGTCTTTAGTCTTCAGTGGTGGAGCACATGATTGTTTGGATTGCGGTCGTTTAACGGATTTGGACAGTCTTTCCGTTCTCTGGCCTTAAAAACTCTGTGGGTGCTGCCTTGTCAGTATGTGTGGGATCATTGTCTTACAATCGGGGGAATTTTTGTTTAAAAACGTCCTACTTTTCCACCCATTATGACTGTAGACATTCTTAAACACCATTAGAGCTTCAATGTACTAATTACTTAATCTCAGTGTTAGTGTACAAAGCCAAATGATAGTAAATGTGCCACAATACATAAAGGTTCTGCTGTACTTTTCTTTGTTGTTGACTCTTTTGATTGTTAGTAGGCCTATAATCACATATATTAACTTCCAACCCCAAATTATATAATTTATACATAAGTTTCATACAAATTGTCTCTAACAGCACAATATGCAGTATTACTGCCAGTTTTTGTTGTTTCTGCAAATAACTTCATTCAGTGTTTTGTATATAAGCTTTATTATTAGGCTATTAGATTGTTGCTTTTGGTGCTTTTTAAATAAAGACGTTTAAAACAAATTAGATACGTGTTTGTTGTTAAATGCCCTGATCACACAGAAAGAGTTTTAGCAGGTGGAGGTGCCTCGTTGTAATTGTTTTTAATGAGAATGAAGCGTTTTGCTCATGGTTTTTGCATTGCGACGCGCCTCACTTCCAATCGGATGATTTACAGCTAGCCCAATGATATACAGCAGGTTGTCAAACGGCCCTTGGGTCATCCTAAAATATACCTGAAAACGGCCATCATCGAGGCTAAGCTCCTGGACCAGCAGGTGGTACTCCCTGTGATCCACCCTCTTTTTAGGGACTCATGTACCCACACAGATCTCCATTTCCCTGTGCTCAACAAACTATTTGCTGACAGCCTCTCAACCAGAAGTACAGTAAGTACTTTCTGCCTGTCCATTTCAGGACCTAGATACTAATTACTGTCAAATAACTAAAATAAATAAATAAACAGTAGATAAATTACACAGGAAGGTTAGGATAAGGAGGTGAGTGTGTTTTTGTTTTTGTTTTCACCAGTGGTATTTAATTTTTTAAAAAGGCAGTGCGGAGCGCCTCGCGTTTTGCAACCTGCAAAACCCTTACTGTGTGATCCGGGCCTAAGGGGTGCAGCGTTTTTTTCAGCTGAGATACTTTGGCTGCGTCTGGTTGCTATGATATAGAACAGAATTAAAAATGTCAGCACAAGGTAGAAAACTAGCTCTGGATGAAGGGAAGGCTGAAACATGTAGTAGGAGAGGACGGACCCATCAGTCTGTGTGGGTTTAGTATTAACTTCTCTCCATTGTTATTGTCGTTTAGTGATGTGACAGTTGGTCTCTGTTCGGACCCTCCTCCAATGTGAGTGGACGTCTGTGTAAAAAGTGACGGTGACGAATGGCTGCAGCGTTTTACACAAAGTTAAATATCTTTCAACTCTCGGCAACCAGGAAAAAGCAGCAAACGTGCAGCACTCAGCCCAGAATATACACTGCTTGTCACGTTCCTGGCATTGGCAGCATAGTGTAAATACTGGGTGCTCCCATGAAAAACAAAACAAAAAAACATGAATGTGGCAGTGGTAGTGGTTGCTTGCTATTCCTGCGGTTGGCTTGTCAGTTGCTGTTATCATAACAGCCCTATATGGCAACCCGTGTAGCAGTTGTTAAGATATTTCAGTGTGGCATTGCCCTCTTGCTAAAACACTTGGCGGGAGCATAATGAAAGAAAGCATGGGAAGGATCATGTAAAGGGAGGGGCCTTACTCTTCTTTCCCATCCAGTCCCTTCCTGCTGGGCAGGCTGACAAAATGCAAGCCTGTGGTAACACAACAATACAGATTTAAAACAGCAAACTATGTTGGCCTGAGATGTGCAAAGTTAAACCAAGCGGCATGCTACCACTTAGATGGGCACAAAAATACACTAGTTCACAGAGCCATATGTCTGGAAATGCAGCTGCATATGTTTGTTCAAGGTCTGAATGATTTAATTATTCTATTCTCAGTGATGTGATTTCTGTTTTGAAAGACAGTGGAGTTGTTTAAGTAAAAAATACAGACTCCCACGAGGAATAATTTGCATACATCTCATAACTCGCTGTCTTTTTATCTTTGATTTCTTGTTTTACGGGATCTAAAAACCAGGCAGTGTCCTCTCAAAATGCTGAAATGTGACTCCTCGGAGTGCCAGGGGACTCCATTGATGACGGTGTGGAGTAATTATAGCTCTCTGCCAGCAAACTTAACATTCCTGAGGAGCCAATGCCAAAGTTGAATTTAGCATTTGGTTTCCCATAATGCCCCTCACACTCATAATCTGGCTCCTTCCCCATCTACAGCAGCTGTTACACAATAGTGACTGTATATTTAGTTTGAAACAGGCTCGCGGGGATAGTTTGTCATAAAATGAAAAGGCTGGGTTTGTGGAACATTCTGCATCTGTATACACTTTTCGTCTGCCACGAACAGAGGTATTTATTGAAAGCAGACCCTTTTCCATAATGCTCATCAGCGGAATTTTCCACTCAGTCACATGATGGTTTACAGAGTCTGTGTGAGAGCAACTGAGGTCTCTTTCCTTATCTGACAGGATCTGTAATCATTGAGAAGGCTGTAAATGTCATGACGGAAACGGCAGGAGGAGACTGCTACTACCTTCCTTTCCCCTGCTGAACAGATGGCTGTGATCTCACCATTTAAAACACAATATCCTGACAGGAAATGCAGCCCACTAGTCTCTAACTGGTGTGGCATTAATGTCTGCTAAATGATTGCACACCTAGCACATGTCTGTTTCACTCAGGCACATGCCACGTATTGTTTAATGCACTAATTCAATCATTGTGACTTGAAACGGGCTTATGAAAGCTGCAAATATCCACAGCTTTGCCTCGCTGTCAGCACAGCTGCAGCCTTATAAAGAGAGCTTGACTTGGCCTCCTGCCAGAATTTCATTCATCCCGGTGTTTTCAAACATTTGCGAAGACGCTTCCTCATTATTGTGTTTACAGTGGCTTTAGTCTTTGTTAAAACTATTTGCATTCTTGTGATTCCACAGGGCTGTTCTTCATCTTGCCATGCACTGACAGCTTTATTAATGTGGACATGCGCACCATCACCTTCGACATCCCTCCGCAAGAGGTACGACACGCACACTTCCAATTACATTAAACAAACACTTTGTCACATTCACCAAAAATCAAAGGACATCAAAATCAGTGTGCAGACTCTTGAGCAGTGATGCACTGTTTGGCAAATAAAACAATAAAAATCATTTGAGCATTTTCCCCTTACCTTCACTAAACGGTGTCTGCCTTTTATTTCCTAACGTGTGTGTTCAATCACTGTTCAACCACAGGTTTTGACTAAAGACTCTGTGACAGTGAGTGTCGATGGTGTGGTGTACTACCGGGTCCAGAATGCTACCCTGGCTGTGGCTAACATCACTAATGCAGATGCTGCTACCCGCCTGTTGGCCCAGACCACCCTGAGGAACGTCCTGGGCACCAAGAACCTGGCAGAGATCCTGTCTGATCGTGAGGAAATCGCACACAGCATGCAGGTACAGCACCGTAGCTGTTAAACACTCTGTTAGCTGGCATTGTGATTCAAAACAACATGCTAGCACTAACATGTTTGCCTGAATTATCAGTCTGTACATGTAAGGGCTGTCAATTTTTATTTGAACTCTCACTTCACTTCAATACATTCAAACTAGTCCTGACTTGAATTCAGGATTAACCGTCTTTAGGTGCAGAAGACTGTTGAAGTAGTTTGTCTTGTGGTTCTTAAATGACACAATCTACATGACATATTACATGCTCTATTGACCTATCAGTAAACTGAACTAATAAATAAAATGGAGGAGGACACAGGCAAGCAAACGAGTAGAGCAACATCAACTGTACAAGACATAAGTATGTATGGAACTCTCCCTGGCCTTCCGGATATGCAGCAGTCACAGCTCACTGTATCTCAGACTTGCACAGTGAGTTTTATCTTCCTTGAATCAGTTCAAACTTGACTTTCTGGAAACATGGCAGATCTAGTACCATGTGTGGTCAGTTGACACTTAGAACTTTAAATACTTAATGTTGGTAAGTAGTTGGAAGTTTATCTAATATGCCATATAAAGCTTGTTACCCTTTTTCTACATTCAAATACAGGGGTCATCTCATGTGTTATTATGGTATTATGACCCTTGTATTGTCCCTGTTGTCCACTTTCGCCAACATGTAATCACAAAACAGTTGTGTCAGTAATATTTCATGTTGTGTATTTCACCTTTTCTTGCTGCCCCCAAAGTGGCCAAAAAATTAATAATGAGTTTTTGTGGCTATTTTCATACTGTTTATCAGACAAAGCTTTGTTTTGACACTACAAAACAAATAGTCTTCATACATTTTTTTTCTCTTACTCGACATGTGCATGATACTGTGATGCCAGTCCCCCTACAGTTCATCATGTCAATATGCTTACATTATTTCACTGTAATATAGAGCTCCTGTGATTGGTAGAGAAAAAAAGATGTTGTAAATATGCTGTACTTGAGAGAGAAACAGAAAGGCTTGACTCCTAAAATAACACAGCCCAGTGCTTAAAGTACTTTTTTCTGTGAATGTGTATTAGTTGCAGGACCCAACTGAAAGAAAATTAACAGAGACACCTGCAACATTTTTTTAATGATGTTTCAAGTATGAGAAAATCATTAGTGCGTCTGTTGTAATGTAATTTGAGCTGACTTTCCCTTTAATTTTCTCAAAAACTGCACATTAAATATCCTAAAATTTTACATGGTCGTAGTCAGGGTCATGCTCGACCAGGTTGTCTACAGGTCCTTAACAAGTCATAATGTCTTAAATTAAGTTTTCCTGACATAAGGCCTTAAAAAGTAATTAGTTGTCTTCAATTCAGATTTGATGGGTTTTAAATATTGTCATTATGTCATTAAATTCAGTTCATCTAACCTGTGAAGGAAGACATTTATTCATTAGATTTGTAAGAGTTAATATAAATTATATGATATGGAATAATAATATAGTAATTTGAATGAGGATATTTTTAATGTGTTACAATATCATTAAGGCTGACCTTCCCTGTATAGTACAGTACAGTTTTTTTTATCATATTAGGACTGTCTAGATGTGATGTGTACTAAATTATTGCTGTAATGTGAGACCTCTTTCGTTCTTTTTGGCCACTCTGTGTACCAGTATGTGACAGCAAGTACAGGCACTGGGGCTGGCTTGTCTGTTTTTTTACGGTGCTGCTCTGTCTTGTCTATCCCTGCTCTTTTCACACCAGAGTGTCATCACTTTCCAAGTTTGTTTTTCATTGCGTGAGAAACGCAGAAAACAAATTATGCAGTCAGTAAAAATAAATGAAGGCAATAATATGAGACTCCAATAACACAGACTGACTGCAGAGAAAACAGAACGCAGGATTACCGTGCCACCTTGCTCAGAGCCACTTTGCCTGAACTCGGTGTCACTTAAGCCAACAAACTGCAGTTAAAATGTGTATCCGCTGTAAACTTAGAAAACATTAGGTAGTCTTGTGTTCCGTGTAGAGCACAGCTGTTGCTTTAATGTAGAGTTCAATTATTTATTTATTCATTAAACTTTTACATCCAGTTTAGGCTCGGCTTCTGTAAATGAAAAGAGATTTATCTCTGACACACACACAGTCACAAGGTTTGTCAGCCATCAGTCGGCAGCTCTTTAATTTCAGATACATGGTGTGTGTCAAGTATTAAGGTACTCTAATTGTTTTTACACTGACATGAAAACAGTGTCTATGAGAATTTCTCTGCACTAGCACCCACAGATCAGTCTCCCCACTGAAACACAATGACATCACAAGTAGAAGTATAATATAATGATTTAATTTCTTAAATGGCAGACCCTGGGAACCAACAGTGATTCATCTGCTGCTGCCGCATTGAACGCCTCGATTAAATCACTGTACAGCAGTTGCATAGTCATTGACAGCATAAACATAAACACAGTCGCCTTTATAGACAAATTCAGCAAGCATGCAGCACAGAGCGTAGCCTCAAACGTTTAATTTTTGCTTTCACAGTAGGAGGCTTTGTCAAGAACAAAGCTCCTTTCTCCAGCAGCACCACTGTACTAAGTACAAACACCAGTCTGTTTTTATGATCACATAGTGTTGATCTTAAAACATCCTGCATGGAATATTTGATACATTAAAGTGACAATATGTAATGTGTTGCTCATCATTCAGTGCTTGTTATCCACAAAATAACTGTAGGTGTAAAATGGCTGCAGTACTGTGATGCCTGTCGCAGTTATGTATATGTAATTTTAGGATTGTGTGTTACTGTGCTTTTCTCCAGCTGTGATTTAAATGTAATTTCTTTTAGCACAGAGGAACATGCGCTCAGGTTGAGCTCCATCTGCTGGACAAATTGAAAAAAGCAGGATAGTTGGCTTTAAAAGAGTACATGTTGCCAGTTTCTGTCAAATGCTGACAAAATGAGACATTTGAACACTTGTCTCTGTCGTCTTCAGTCCACCCTGGATGATGCTACCGATGACTGGGGGATTAAGGTGGAGCGGGTGGAGATCAAAGACGTCAAGCTGCCCCTTCAGCTCCAGAGAGCCATGGCTGCCGAGGCTGAGGCCACCCGTGAGGCGAGAGCTAAGGTAAGGAGTTTATATTGAACACCTCTGAATATTGGTAGTGATTTCATGCAGACATCCCTCACCCTCCGTCTCCTGTTTTCTTCTTAAGGTGATCGCAGCAGAGGGTGAGATGAACGCATCACGGGCGCTGAAGGAGGCCTCCCTGGTGATTGCCGAGTCTCCCTCCGCCCTGCAGCTGCGTTACCTCCAGACCCTCAACACCATCGCCGCCGAGAAGAACTCCACCATCATTTTCCCGCTGCCGCTGGAGATGATGCAGGGCTTTGTCAAACAATGAGGAGTCTCAGAACACATCATTCGCATGTACACAATCACACAACAACATAACGTACACACTCATATTAAGGCCTCCGTGTTTAGTAAGCATGTCTGTCTGTACTATCAGTGCCAAGTAGTGCTCGTGGCTTCTGATGCACCAAGCTGTCCTCGAAGGACTAACAGTTGGTGTTAGTCACTACAACAGCTTTTTATCGCCTCGCCATTGTTGCTTTCAAACACACCTCGGAGAACGTAGCTGACAGCCGGGCCACATGCACGAACGATCTGCACCTGCGTGAGAGGAAATAACTCCTCACCAGGAGGGAGCAGCAGTCTGCAAATCACAATCTAAAAAAGAACTTAAGTCCTGCAGTTTTATTTCTGTCTTTGTTTGTGCTACAAATGTAGAAATCTGGCGAGGTTCCCTGACTGTAGCCCTCATCATCTGTTGTACAAACATTTTAAAGGAAAGTGCCTGCTGGATATGTGGCCTTACACCTGCGCACGCACACACACACACACACACACACACATACAGACACACGTTCCTTTACATATACATCTAACATCTTCTGGTGTTGTGGCAAAACTGCATCCACTGCCACTATTAATGTGCTCTGATCAGTTTATATTTAAGTATTTTCCTGATATGAGGACTCTTTTGGCCAATTCACAAAACTGAACTGCTTTTTTAAAGTGTTAGCTGTGTCATTTAAAGTTTTTACTGAATTTTAATACAAATCTCATTCCAACCTCAGCACCAAACTTGCATGTATGTACACTGTACAGCAGTGATACTCAAATTTCGGCTTGCGCTGGGGAACCGGATGTCCTGGCAACCATTTTCTAATTCAAGATGAAAATAAGTAGATGCACACTGGGAATTTTTGTGTACTTTAAATGTTAACAAGGTGCTAGAGTACATAAAAAACATCAAAATAGGGCTTGTTACTCCAAAAATGTCCGAATGTCCTCAAATCTAAGAAACACCTCTGTGTACACCTGACCTCTGAGGGGGCTGCTGCATCTGGATGTGCCTCTTGGTGAAAAGGAGCGAGCCAGCAAACATGGTCATGTTGAAAACAGGCAATTCATTGATCGTATGCACTGAAAAATATTGATATTTGTTTATTAACTGGTCCCTGGCCTCCTGCCATTTTGTAGAAGTGTCCCCTGGGCAAAGCAAGCTGAGTATCTCTGCTGTACAGTATACTGTTGTATTTAACCTGCTGCACTCCCGACTTTTATCGGCACAGTGAGAGAAAGTAATGCTGTCACGCTGTTATAAAGATCCTCTTAGTCTTTTTAGATGCACGAGATGGATCCACGCAAAAGCTGCGGTGCTGTAATCTTGGTGGATCGTGTTTGGTTTGCTGTATCACAATACTAACCGTCAAAAGAGGTAGGCAGTAATCTTTTAATTACCTCCTGGGCATGTAGGGATGTAGGGATGCCAGAGTAACACGAAGATAATAACACAGAAACACATTTTCCTCTCTGTTAATCACAAACACCATTTCTCTCTGTTGCCATGACTTTAGTCTCAGATGACATCAAACCTTGAATATGTTACTTGTATATAGTTACAGTATGCTTTCTGTTCAAACACAGTATATGTTACATGTAGAAAAGAGGACAAAATATGAGCTCGACCTCAGATTGCCATACAGTTGACTATGTCTGAAATGAAGCTGCACATGTGGCAGTTGTTCCTGTTATATTGTCCACCTCCTTTCTGGCTTCACTGCTCAGGAGAAGCAGGGGATTGTTAGCAAGAAACTTATCGCAAACCTTTTAGCCAAAAGCCTTAACTTACTGCCATCGATTCATTTTAACCTCCCGTTTCTATGCACTCTAAATAAAAACAACTAAGGGATTTTATTTACCTATTTTTTTTAATCAACAGTATTTTATCACATGCGCGCTTTAGAGTATAAACAAGCCAAATAGTTAAACGTCTTTGTACCTATGTGTCTTTACAGTGACATGTACTTTTCCTCCTTTTGACATATAAAGGACAGAAGTGTTGGTAAATTCAGTATCTACAGTAGCGTGTGTGTCCAACTTAGCACTGTTACTATATACAGTATGTGTACACTGTAATTGTAGTTCTGTGGAGTTTGTTATAGTTTTGCTGTGACTCGACAGGGTTTCAGGTTTGTAACATCTGAATCCAGGTTTCAAGTTCCCTATAGATATTTTTGTGAAATATATAAAGGCTGTTACGTAACTTTACTAAGCTACTTTCTGTATATTTGAGTTGCTACAACAGAGAGTATATGATTTTGGGTTCTGAGTAAAGTTACTCTAAGTTTAGTTTAAACTGTGTTACAGAGAAAAGAGAGGTGGTTGCGACCACGCTGTGCTGCTGATCACCAAGCAGCTCATGCCAGCAGCCGTGATCAGAGAATGACTCTTTTTTTAACACGCTCCTCTCATCTTTTAGCCTTTACTTAAGAAAAACTCTGTTCACTAAACTTCAGTACTACTACTAAAGTGGAACTGAAGTTTCTTTGTTAATACATAAATGTTACACATGAATATTATTTTTTCATTTTTTCAGAATTTATGGTTGTTAGTTTTTGCAGCCAACAATATTTTTTTGTACTGTTTGCTAATGTTTGATATAGCTTTATCTTGACATAACACGAATATATCAAGACTTTAAATAAAGACGCTATCAAAAAGTATTTTTGTCTGTGGATTTTTAACTGCTCTGTCAGTCATTCGGTCCAAAGTGTTTCTCCACTCTTTTGCCATCCACACTTTCTGCCCTAGGAGGCTGAAATTTGGCATGGGTGGTCAGGAATGTGCGTGACGCAAGCAGCAACCTCTAGGGCATAGAAATGAAGCTAATGTGAGAGTACCGAAAATTGCAATCATTGAATTTCCACATAAAGCTGCCTCAGAAAACAAGTCAGTCCCCAGATTTCTGTGTTAAAATGCCCAGCTTTACAGCAGAAATAAACATGTTTACAGCCTGGTACACAAACTCTCTCTATAGCTTATGTCTCCAGAACTAATTTCAACATTCAGTGGGAGTGTCCTAAAACAAAAGCGTGTCCCATTTCGTAAGTCATGAATCTGTTGTCATGGGGAGGCATTATTGTACTAGTGACAAATATTTGTGAGGTTGTGTGTGTCAACATAGATTGTATAAAATAATGGTTGTAGTGACATTGACATCACCCAGTGGTTTGTGGTGTGCTATTTGAAACTCTGAGTCTGGTGTTTGGCCATCGCCATCTTGTTTTTTTGGAGGCAGAAGCAACCATATGTGGTAGAGAGGGTGGAGTTGTGGATAAGCGAGGGGTGCCTCTCATAAACTGCAGTGATTCCTCACAGACTGAATATCACTCAAGTAGCCACACCCTTAAATAACTTAACCTTTATTATGTTTATATTTTATTGCCCTGGTATATAAAATTTGTCATACAAATAAAGCTGCCATGCCTTAATGAAATGTAAATCGGTAAGTTATGTGAAAATTAGAGTAGTGAAATTAGCTATTGAGACCAAAACTGTTTTTTTGTACCAGGCTTTTAACGTGTTTATTTCTGCTGTAAAGTTGGGTATTTTAACATTAGTCTATGGGGACTGACTCACTTTTGGAGCCAGCCTCAAGTGGCCATGCAATGAGGAGGTGGCTGCTTGCATGTGAATTAAAAGTGTACATAAAGATGGATGACACATCTCCGCTTTCTTCTGCTGGACAAAAATGAAGCCAAAATATTCTGGACACAACCACTGGGTTCTTGTGCTGGTGACATCATTTGAAGCCAGGGTCTGCGAAGTAGTGATCTCCTCCACGTCTTGTTCCTGCCAAGGAACAGGTGGGTCGTCCACCAATCGGAAGATCTGCGGTTTTATCTCTGGTTCCTCCTGTGTGCATGTCGAAGTGTCCTTGAGCAAGATACTGAACCCCAAATTGCTCCCGAAGGCTGCTCCATTGGTGTGTGAGAGTGTGTGAATGGGTGAACGAGACGTAGTGTAAAAGCACTTTGAGTGGTCGGAAGACTTGAAAGGCACTATACAAGTCCAGGTCCATTAACCATCCATTTTCCATAAAGCAGTGCCATTGATCTCAAGTCCCTGATTGGCACACACAGCTGTCAATCATGACGTCACGCCCTTTTTTTCCAGCTTCAAATAACTAATTAAAACCAAACTTATAAGAAAAACAAACCCTAGAACACATTGGCGTGATAAAAACTACCTAAAATGACAGAAACCATCTGCAGGAAAAATTATTTGATGTGTACTTTGGCCCATGTCCCATCTGCTAATATGGAGGCGGTGGGGTTTAGACCTATACTGCAGCCAGCCACCAGGGGGTGACAGAGATGTTTTGTCATCCATCTTCATATCTGCATGCGCTAATGTGATCTCTGACTTGTATCCTTTAAGATCAGTGTTGCGACTACATAAAAGCAGAGACAGGAAACACTTCACGTTTAATTAGGTTTTATTGAACTGATAACAAGGCTTAGGGAAACCTTTGAAAGTGTCACAGAAGACGTAACTGGTTTGTAAAGCAGCAAAGCGTCGGCTTCCCGTTTAAAGTTGGCTATTGCAGCAACACACAAGCTTTCCTGGGTGTGAATCTGGAATTTATAAAACAATAAATATAAGAGGCTTCTAAACTGAAGGTGCAAACAACGTCTCTATAAAGGCATCCTTGGAGTGGAACAGTAACTTTAAAAAACAGCAGGTTTACTGTAAACTAGAGGAAAAAAGATTAAGGCATTGGTTGTATTGCTGTTTATAAGCTGTGTTTTCTTGGCAGTGAGTTTTCCAATGTTGCAGCACACCAAGACTTTTCCTAACATTTCACTAGTGAACAGGTTTTGTTGTCAACATATAAAATAAATGTGAAAAATTGGCTTGAATAAAAGAAGCAGAGTGTATTTCGTACAAACCCTACAGGAAGCCTGTGTATCTGTTAAAGCTCTATTGCTATTGGCTGAGACTAAATTAAAACACCGCCTCGCCGACCTGTGTCCCTCACAAACACAACACAAAGTAAAAAAGTTTTGGGGAAGTATCGCGGCAGCTAAAAAAGTCTTATGATTGGAGCTCAGTGCTTGTAGCGGAGCAGCGGGGTCAAAGGTCAGGGCTGATGGGGAGGGATGGAGACAGGAAGAGTCAGGGGAGATCTCACAGTTCCAGATCAGCCATAGCGCGCTCCAGGGGGTCGCTGGTCCAGTACTCGTTGTCCCAGCCCAGGAACCAGCCGGTGAAGGTGGGCGGCTCGAAGCCCTGCTTGATCTTGACGATGGGCGTCCTGGGGTCTCTGTTGGCAGGATCTGTCTCGATGTAACGGACCGCTGAGGAAGACGAGGAAGAGATTGATTTAGTGCAAGTCATAGAGTGAACTTCAATAACAAATGCACAGCAGTGTAATGTGTACGAGCTTCAAGTTAAACAACAGTCATTCTAAAATGAGATTTTCTTTTTCTTTTTTGTAGTGCAATGTGAGTATTTTCTTTATTTATTTAATTTAATAATAAATATTATATGAGATGTTTTGTTTTTTGAAGCAGATTAATGGTGTTAGATGGGTAAAAAAAACAGTGAATGTTCTTTAACCTTTTGAAACCTGAGCAGACTGGCTTGATGTTTTTTTTAAATATTGGAAGAAAGGCAATGAGCAACAAAAGAAAAAAAAATAGCAAGAAAATTAGTAAAAAGAGAAAATTAAAAACAAGACAAATGTTTAAAAAAAGAAAAGAAATTAAGTTAAAAACAAACAACCACAGAAATGACCTTGAAATAAAAATTATAATAATGCTGTAACATATTTAAAAATCTGATATGTATTATTAAATAATAATAATAAATTAATAATAAAAAATATATTTAAAATAAAATAATAATTATTGTTACAAATGTAATTTTTCCCTATTTTTTTCTTTATCCCAATTAAAAAAAAAAAATCTAAATCTGTTTTTTTTTTTTAATTTGTGGAACATTTTTTTTTTATTGCCCTTTTTCCCCCAATAGGAAATGTTTTCCTCACAAATTCAGCCCAGCAGGCTGAGTAATTATGGTTATTTAGGCTGTAAAGTATTCCTTTAAGTGCCATATAAATACAGTTATCATATCATATTATATATTATATGTTGAGCTTTCTCTCTGAGATGACCTTACCAGACTTCATGGCCTCAGTCTTCTCCTCCTCTTGGGCCTCATTTCCGATCCAGACGAACACCTAAAAATGGGAAAGTTTTATGTTAAAAACGTATCTGTACGCATTTGTTTCTCTCATCACGGTAACTCTGAATCCGTACTGTGCATCTTAAGTTCCTGTGTCTTCCTTTACCTGCTCCCAGGTGTCCAGGATCATGACATCATCGGTGGCGAGGTCGTCTTGGGTCATCTCCCCAGGTACCTCCTCAATCTGAAGAAAGGAGAAGGGTTTAGTGGAGCTGTGAGTTCTGCAGATTATCCAGAGTAAGTGCCAGGACATTATTTCTGGAAAGGCAAATTCTCAAGGACTCAGTAGTGTTTATTTCAAACCCCAACCGTCTGCGAGGCCGTTTAACAGAAGGGTTCACTTCTGTGTAATGATCGTTTAAAGCAGTGCAGCAGCAGATGAAGCTCAAACCAAAGACTTACGATGAAGTTTCCAGTCTTGTTGGAGCAGGCGAAGAGTCTGGGTGGGTGAGCGTCCATCTTGTCCTTGAGTCTGGTAGAGGTGCGATATTCTGTCTTTCCTCCCAGAGCTTCCCAGAACTGATCTGTGAAAAGGACAGACACACAATTTATAACAGTATGAAGGGAGGCATATTAACACCTACAGGGCTAGCTTAGCATAAAGACTGGAAACCTCTAGCCTGGCTGTGTCAGAAGGGTTAAAGAAGCATCTACGAAAACCTTTAAAGCTCACTTCTGAACAAATTTCATCTCCATTGTTTAATCTATAAAGAAAGAAGTATGAGAAAAACACTGGGGGGTATGTGCTGGACTATTTCCATGCTAGCCTGCTCATAATTTAGTTAGCTTCATAATTAGCATGCACACATAGCAGCAGTAACGTTATCTATGGTTATTCCACAGGCTAGTTAATAACATGTCGGGCAGGAAATCCAAAGTGTGGGATCATTTTGAGAAGGTGAAGGACCAACCCAAGGTGATATGTAAACTCATCTTCATTGGTCCACTACAAACATGACGTATCATGTGAAACATGGAAGTAGCTACATGCCCATTAGCCCACAGCGTCATTAACAGGCGGCTCGCTCAGTGTGTGACGTGCACTTGTAGATAAAATATAGGCCTATATTAATGAAGGTTCATTAGTACGGTTTGTATTTCTCTGTAATGTAGCACAGTGTTAACAATGTTACTGAGACTATTCTTTCTCACACCTTCAACTCAAACCACCAAAATATATCATTTAATAATTACATTAATATCGTGAACATGCAGGCGACTAGTCGACTAATGGGCCTATATGATGACTAATTGAACTGCTCACAACAAGGTCTGTGGATTATCTTGAGTTACTGGGTCATGATTTCTGGAAGGAGACACTGTTGTTGAGTTTTTCAAATGTATATGTTTCACGCTTTGAGCACCACAAACCAAGTGCCATTTAGTTTCATTATATTGGAGAGAGAGCAGACATCTCCATGGCCGAAATCTCCAACACTCGGCTACTCATACCAAAACAATCTAGACTGATAAATAGCACTACAGGTAAGAGGAAAAATATGTGTTTCTGATTTTAGGGTGAACTGTCCCTTTAAAGGATTACAAAATGTACAGTTTTTCAATGAGTATGAATCATGATGTGTACAATAGTAAGTGTCAGAGGTAACATACTGTTTTACACACCACTCTCCCTGAAACAAAACCAACATGTTTCATTATACTGCATGAATTTTGAATAGGAAAGGTTATAAACTATCAGCTAAAGCTCACAGAAATAAACTGTTGAATTTCTGTTCTGTTGTCTCGAGCAGCCCTCGACTGAGATCAGTCCTTAGAAGCAGGGTGTTTATAAAAAATTGACTCTGTTATGTTTTAGCCCGAGGTATTCTATTTGAAATTGTTAGCAGAGAATCCAGTTTCTTCTTGAGCCTTGAAAGCAAATCACAAGATTACTGATAACATCTAAAGGGCTGATGCAATCAAGCCTGCTTTGCTTTAATATAGATGAACACAAGCACTTGCTTTAGCTGAAATACAAGATGAAAAGTATTTAGCTTCACATTAAAGCAGCTTGACCACAGTTTGTAGCCGCCACAGGAGTACGCTAACTGTTTTTGGGTTTCAGTTTGACTCAGAAGCACAAAAAAAGAGACGTTGTTATTCTGTGTCCGTCCTGTTTCCTCACCAGTCTCTCCTCCCTCAGACAGCTCAGAGGCCGACACTCCCAGGATGCCACACAGCTGCTGGGCTCCCTGCTTCTCTGTGTCGCTGGCACCCACTCCCACCCACATGAAGGAGCCACCAGGGGTCACCAGAATAAAAGCGTCATTAGAGTTCAGGTTGGAGGACGATGCATCGAGCTACAAGGACACAGAGATATTGTGGGTTAAAATGTGCAGAACAAATACATGTTTATTTCAGATTCCCTCTAATACCTTGAGTAAATGGTGCATTGGCTGGGGACTATTTTCAGCTGCGGATTAATACACATTTGGCTCTCTCCAGTGAGTATTTATAGCAGCAGGATGGGTGTGTGTTCATAATAATGAAGGAACATGTCCCTCAGTGTGGCTCGCTCAAGTGTTTTTAATCGTTTCTGAACAACAATGGAGCTCTGTAGTGCACATACGCCAACCGTGCATGCAGCCTGTTGCAGTTGCTCCTGCTTGTTTTCTCATACGTACAACCGTTGGTGCATTAACGATGCTCTTTTCAGCATCCTTATTTACTCTGACTCTGACACTACGCTTGCGTGTATATTTAACAAATGCTGCACATATTTAACATTTCTTTTTCTTGTTTTTCTGTTTATATATTGTGTCGTACATCGTCGCATACAGCACATATTTTTCAAATTTTACATTCTTAGCATAATGCAAGTTTTTTTTTCATTTTTACATATTTAGATATTTACATATTTTGCAAACTATACATACTTATCATGATGCACCTATTTTTATATTTTTAATATAAGTATTTTTTCATAATTACTAATGAACTTGTTTCTATATTTTTACATAATTAGTATAATGCACATTTTTAAATTTCTATATACTATTCATACTTATAAAGCACATTTTTATATTTTAACATAATTAGCATGATGCACTTTTTTTTAGCATAACACTTATTTTTATTTTTTAAATACTTAGCATAATGAACATATTTTTAAATTTTACATAATTACCATAATGCACTTTTTTTATTTTTACATTCTTAACATAATGCACATATTTTTTTATATTTTTAAATTATTAACATAATGCACATATTTTAATATTTTTAGATTTTAACACACTTTACATAATACACTTTTTTTTTACATACTTATTTTTATTTTTTTTAAATACTTAGCATGACGCACATTTTTTTTTAGCATAACACACTTATTGGTATTTTTTAAATACTTAGCATAATGCACATATGTTTAAATTTTTACATAACTACCATAATTTCTGTAATTTTTTATGTTTACATTCTTCGCATAATGCACAGATTTTTTTTTAATATTTTTAAATTATTAGCATAATGCACATAACTTTTATATTTTAACACACTTTACATGATGCACTTTTTTTTTTACATACTTACCATAGCACACTTATTTTTATATTTTTAAATACATAACATAATGCACATATTTTAATATTTTTACATACTTACCATAATGCACATTTTTTTTTTATTTTTATATACTTAACATGATGCACTTTTTTTTTTTTTTTTTTTTACAAATTTTTACATACTTGGCATAATACACATATTTTATTTTATTTCTGCATACTTGGCATGATGTATTTATTTTTATATCTATGTTTTGTATATATGTGAACGGCTGCAAAGGTATCCGTTTCCTCCCAGGGTTCAATAAAGTGTTTCTGTATCTGTATCTATGGTGAAGCAGTGTTATGTATTCACACAAGAAAAAAAGTATTTGTATTGCTTTTCTGAATTAATGAGATTATTATGTCAGAATTCTGAGAAAAGTTTCTGTGGAAAAATAAAGCCTGCTCTTATCTTTTATCTTTACGTCAGAGAAACAAGACTACAAGTTTTTCCATGAAAGCCTTTCTCTGAATTCTGAGATGATAATCTTGTTAACTCAAGTTGATCCATTAATTTAATTAATTTTAATTTTAATTTAATTTTATATACTAATATATATTTAGTCCCGCAAGGGGAAATTCCAAGTTTTCACTCTGTGTTACAAATACACACAGGCCTGAAACACACACATTCCTCACTGTAGCACAGATGAATAAGATGCATCAGGCTTTGTGTCCACACACACAGCACAGTATTTGTAGGATCTTTTCATCATTGGATTTGGTCTTTTCATCATTTGCTGACTTTGAAAACTTTGAATGTCACCAGTCTGATCATTTAAAATCACCTGTGTCAGTGTTAAATTTAGAAAGAGAATGATGTATGTTCTCTTACCTCCACAGCTCGGGTGTGTCCTGCAGAGTTGGAGCGCACCTGGAAGAAGCGAGTCTCTGCGGGAGCGGACTGACCTCCTTCTCTAGACGTTCCTCCCTTGTACACAACCATGGGCTGTCCTCCAAACAGACTCATCAGATGGGCTGGCTCTTTGCCCTGTATCACCCTCACCTGGTGCACAAACAACAACATTAAAAAACAGCAAAACTCACGAATGATAAGATGTTTTTGTTTTGTTATTTTACAGTACTTCAAAATGCCTCATGCACTTTGATGATGTGAGATATCCTGAGATGGTGCAACCAAATCATGTCAGACAGATCCTCCTTTGTAGTTTCTTCTTGTGAAATATGCATTAACAATATGTGAAATGTGTCTGCTGCAATCCCAACTACAGACACAAGATGGCAGCACGGAGCTGAGCCACGTCTTTACCGTGTATGCCACAAGGTGGTGAGAGTCAAGGTTTGTGGAATTAGACACCGAGTGATGACGCAGGTAAGCTCTAACACACTGTTGTGAGTCTCTTTGGTGTGCAGCGTTCTCATAAATATTTATGGCTGTTAGTTTTTCTCCCAAATCAGTTATCACAACTTATTATGGTAATCCTGAGTTTACCTGAGAGAAAGGACTTGTCATCCTCAGTCGTAGACTTCCAGTTGTCCAATTGCCACTTTGTTTTGGCTGCTAACATGTTTCATGCTTTACTGTTTTCTTGTGTTCTGCAGTTTGATCGGACGTTTGACTTTTGTTGCATGTTGTGGTTGATGATATAACTCTATTTCTAGGAACTGCTGTGTAGCTGTGGTCTTTATTCGGGTGTTTGACCTCAATATCAAGTTGACACTGTCCCACAAAGCTGCCAGATTCAAAATGTTTACTTCTTATTTGCTCAGATTCATAACCTTGTATACTTGTTCCTAGATATTAAGTGATTTTAAGACCATTTTAAAGGGCAAATTTCATGTGCATCCACATTTATTGAGATATTTGTGGTTTGATTCTTTGTTAAATGAAAAGTGGGTTTTGTAGAAAACCTGGCAACATTCCTCATAGTGACATTGTGGTATCTGTACCAAAACTCAGGCTGTGTATCAATGCTAGTGTCACAAAACATTCAGACAATACCCAGCTGTAGCAGGGTACATTAAAGGGATAGTTTAAAGCTTTTTAAGTGGGGTTGTGTGAGGTCCTTAGCCATAGTCAGTGTATTACTGACAGTAGATGACAGTCGGCACGTTCCCAGTTTGGAAAAGCAGGCTGGAGTACCAACTCGGAAGCAAAGCAATGTACTCAGGGTGTCTACAGGTCCTTAAAAAGTCTTAAAATGTCTTAAATTAAGTTTTCTTAATAGAAGGCCTTAAAAAGTCTTAAATTGTCTTAAATTCAGATTCGATGGGTCTTAAATATTTTCTGTCACATCACCACAAAAATGTCTCCAGCCTGACAGACCCAATGAAAATTTACAATCATTGGACAGACCAAAGAATTGCAATAATAAATAGGACTTATAACAGAGATGAGATTTTATTTTATTTTTACATTAAACACATTAAACTTAAACTCACCAATCGCTGCCATTTTTCCTTACTGTTCATTTTGAACTGACAGCAGTGTGTTTACTTGGAAAGAGCACTTACACATGTGTCACACAAACACACTATAATGAGTATTTCCATTAAAGGTTTGCTGCTGCCTCCGTCCACAAAAAAATTCCTTAGCTTCCATGTCAGTACTCCTGTCAGCTTCTCCAAACTGGGGGCATGCTGACTGACATCTACTGTCAGTAATACACTGACTATGGATAAGTACTTCATACTGCTCCACTTAAAAAAAAAATCTGAACCATCCCTTTAAAGTCAAGTTAAAAAAGACAGACTGTGAATACAAAAGTGTCAAAACGTGTGCAAGACAGCTGTTTTTTATTTTAACAGTGAGAGCATGGACACTGGACGCATTCAAACACTTGAAGGTAAAGGATAGGCTCTGTATCTGTATAAGGCCGAACTATAACTTCTGTGTTGAATTGACGCCATACCCTACACCATACCTTCCCAGAAATATAACTACATGTTGCAACAACGCAGACCTCCTGTTTATTTTTGTAAACTGAAACCATTTCCCTCAGTGGAAACAAACCTTTAATTACTTTAATTTCACAGATAAGAAACAATAAATTGTGAAGACAATAAAGCCTCCACAAAAATAGCATTTGAAGTCTTGTGTGTGATTTATCCTGGCTTCATATAAGTAGAGGAAATCTCCACGCATCGCTAGGCTAATTTATACAATGTAAAACGCCATTGGCTTGTGCTAATAACGTTAGCATGTTATATTTGTATGGAAAACATGTTTAGTATAAGACAGTTGTTTTGTCAGTGAACCTTGTGAGCTGTAATGGAGCCAAATTTTGTAACGTTACCCTTGTTAAATGTTGCTGTTGTCCCTAGCTTCATATGAGTAGAGGAAAAGTTCGCTGGCCGCTAGGCTAATTTATACAATGTAAAATGCCATAGGCTTGTGCTAATAACATTAGCGTGTTGTGTTTGTGGGGAAAATGTGTCCAGATAAAGACAAGTGCTTTGTCTGTGAATGGTGCGAGTTACTGTGAAGCTGATTTGTGTACTTAGTGTTTGTAATTGTCACATTTAAGCTGTGTTTCATGTGTGTTTTGGGTGTGTTTTTGAATCAACTAAATTTACAACACTTCACAGAAACCGCCTAGTGTTTTGGAGGTGTAACTGCAGAGTGACACAGCAACACCACCGCACAAGTATATATGCTCACAACGGCGTAGGACACGTGCGTAGGCTACAGCGTAGGGTCTGCCACACACGTATAAATCCCGCTTTAGAATATTGAAAGTTTAACTGAGGCTTATGTAAGGCTTTAGCAGTCTGTGCTCAACAAATCAAGTGAGATTCTTCCAAAGTTCCAGTCTTCCTCTATCCTTTACCACGCTGGTTCCCAACTGGTGGGTCGTGGTCTTTTCTGAATGGACCACAAGTGACTCGCGAATGTGTCAAGTTTGTGAAAAAAACGCACATTATTTTTGAAGTACAGTGAATTTCTGGCACATGCTTTTATTTTGAAGTGCTGTTTCCTGTTGCAGAGTGAGTGAATAACAGACAGCTATTTAATAGAGACAACAAACTAAGTCGAGGAAGTGGCCAAATGGAAGTATGATGCTGAGTATATTAAACTTTGTGGACCTTGAATTAATGACTAAGGAGCAATCTGGACCCCGTGGCTGGACCAGTTGGGAACCACTGCTTTAACACACACAGACACATCAGTGTCATGCCACAGCACACACACACACACAACATGTACATGAAGGTTGTACATGCAAAGTGAAGACACACATGAAAAGTGAAGTGTAAATGCTGCACGCAGAAATGAATGGAGACTCACATGAGTGCAGAGCCAGGACTCTAAACACCATGATGTTGTTGTAACATCAGGTCAGAGCAGAGTTTGGAAACAGGGCTGTTATTTATGAGCAGCGGACAGAGTTGGCGACAGAGGAGGAGGGAACCTCCCACTAACATCCACATTGGAATGTCCTGTTTGTGTTGACTCATTATCACATTCATTAAGTCTTTAAGGAGCCAGAAAAACACAAGACAACAGCCATCAAAACCAAAATATTTATATTGTTCTAGAAGGTGAGAAAAGAAAATGATTTGGCTTCTTTTGTCGCTGGCTCTGGACAAAATCATGTGAGTCATTTTGGGAGGATGAGATGCAGGGAAGGGAGCGAAAATACCTGAGTGGTTATAGGCGCACCAACAACCTGAAGACATAGAAAAGGTCGGAAACCAAAGAGGACAGAAGCAGCAGCGGGGAGACCGTCAGGGAGAGGAGACAGAGTGAGAGGACGTGAAGGTCAGAGAGGAGGTGACTGAGCTCAGTAAGCCAAAGGACAGCAGGGACTTTAATAACATGACAGATGAGATGAATACAAACAAAGAGCCGCTAAAGGAGCAACATGTTTCACCTGCACAGGACCACCACCGAGTTCGTCATCCAACTGAGAGCCGAGGATCGCACAGGTCCCGATTTCATCCTGGCTGGAGTCGCTGCCCTGCCTGGGAGACAATGTGAGACCATCATTACCTTTTTCTCTGCTCTCTTTGGTTCTGTTGCACCAATTTCAAAAGTATTTGCGTCTTTCAACTGCACAGACATCCTAGTTTTATTAAAAATACGTCTATCCAGCAGTGAAATCCTCTTTAATCAGCAGAAACTGTACATTTCTTGTGAAGATGTAAGTTTATCTTGAAAAAACACAATGCACGTAACGAGCAGAAATTGACACACTGTCCTAGAGTCTGCAAAGGTGACACTGGAGGGTGCCTAAAGCGTCATAGTCTGACGTGAGTGCCACTCAACTCTGTAATTCAGGCAGTTACACTATGAAACTGTTGGTCTCTCTTATTCTCACCACATGTAGATGATGTGTCCCTGACGTCCTCCGTGACTGTAGTTATAAAGGATGATGTAGCTGTCTCCTCCGTAGAACTGTCCGTATGTGGACGGATCCACTGGCACCTTCTCGTTGCCCTCAATACGCCAGATCTGTCAAGAAAAAAAACATGTTAGGGACTATTGTCCACAGTTTCCACAGTGTCCTCTAAAAGCAAAAGATCATCACTGTCCTCCGTCCTCTCACCTGTTTCTCTCCGTTGCCTTCATCCACCATGCCGTGCTGGGCGGCCATGGCAGGGGAGTCGTGCAGGGCGGAAGCGTCGAATGGCACCTTCTCGATCTTGGCGATGCTGTTGGCGATGTAGGCCACACCCAAGCCCACCATCTGATCTTTGTCCCGCCAGTTTTTGAAGAACTGCTTGAAGAGCGGCGTCTCGCCCATCTCTGGCAGGATCTGGACCTGAGTGTGTTTGGGGTAACCCATCTTCTTGATGAACTCGTCGGCTGCTTTCATGGCCTCCTTCCGCTCGTCCATGTTGGCGTCTTTGCCTTTAAACAAGAGAAAAGGTTGCAAAGGTAAGAATTGTTAGATCAAATGAAGTCCCAGTTTTGTACTAGATTGTTACAAAAATGATCAAATTGAAGTGTTGGAGAGTTATTTTGTTAAGGTTATCTAGCCGAACAAACTGTAAGTATCATAATGTTTTGTTTCCCACAGAGCTTATTTTCTGCAGCACTCAAAAATCCAATGGAAATATCCCATTGGGTTTTTGTTGAGGGAACCACGGTGAGCCTCAGCTAAATGAACATATGGGGAATCCACTGCAGCACCCTGCACTGACCTTTCCAGACGAAGATCTTGCCATCTGTACCATGGTCCAGAATGAAGCAGTCGCCGGAATCCAAGGCGCTCTGGGCGAACGGGTTCTCTGCTGCCACCAGCGCGATGGTCATGCCTCCACTGGCATTGGACACCTGCAGGAAGGAGAAGGAGGAGAAGAGAGTCTGGTTAGATACGTAAGAACAATGGTTGTCATGTAGTTGTTGTATTTTTGTCCTGATCTTTTATTCAAGATAATAACAGATACATTTACAGATTTTTATTTCAAATTAAAAGAAGACAGCCTGTGTGTCTGGGGTGTTCCCCCTTCACGCACCTTGTAGAGTTTGGCCCTCTTCCTGTTTGAAGCGTCAGCCTTGATGTCATCAGAGGATCCGGCAGGCAGATCTGGTTTAGCACCCAGCACCTGAGGACAGAAGCAGTTTGATTTGAACAACAAAATCAGTTTGACACTTTATTTGCTGGCGTAATTCACCGATCTCACCTCTATCATCTTCTCTCTCTCCACCCCCTCGTCACAGACGTAAACACGTGCCCTCCCGCTGCGCTCGTTGTCACGGATACCCTTGGCAACCTGAGTGGCCTTCAGCTTCTCAAAGCGGTTGCTCTCGGAGCCGCACCACTGGTAAATCTCCTGCACGGCGAGAAGAAGAGCAGATCACAAAGAGGGTGAATAGAGAGGAACATTTTGTGTTTTACAAACATTAGCACCACTTTTCCCATAATGCTTTGCTTCAGGTTGCTTAACAAAAACAACATCTGTACTTTTGTTCATGTCACTAACACATCATATTATTAAGTATATCTATAATATTGATCTGCTTCATCTGCTCGGTGTGACTCACAGCTCCCAGGTCCAGGATGAAACAGTCTCCCTTGTTGAAGCTGTCCCAGCTGACCGCCACCTCTGTTGCCCGGACAGCACGGCGACCTTTGACCTGGAGCACCCTCTGCACGACCACCTCGTTGGTGACGACGTGCTTGAACCCAGACGCCACGCCCCCTTTCTGGAAGGTAAGAGTTGCGTTTCAAAATAAAATACCTGCCTTTTTTGAAAAGTGGCTGAAACATCAACAAAATTAAAGTCAAGAAAATAACGATTTTTTTTATGAATATCTGGAAATTTAGACACTTGATTGAAAGAATAATGATGTCATACGGACTGGATTTTCTACTTTGCAAAAACCGAATGAAAAAATGCAATTTTTGTTTTAAAATACGCCGAAATATCCGCTGGAAATCTCCACATGTGCTGTCGGTGAGGGAATGGCTCTCCTCTATAGAAACATTACACAGCTAGAACTTTCTACAGCACGGCTACATTAGGCTAAGACATGTGTTCTGTATTTCCTTTGATGACTTTGCGTGTATACATATATTTTATGTATCGACTATTTCTGCGGATATCATCATGGACAAAGGAGGAAATTGTCATATGTATTTAATTCCTGGTTTATGTCTATAGCTATCACTAGATACCTGGCTGGCAAATGTGTGGGGCAGGAATGAATGTACATTGTCTTGTAGGGCTGCAATTAAAAGTAATGATGGTGATAATAATTACAATGATTATAACTGTTAGTCAATATTTGCCGTATTTAATGAAGCTACTAGTATTTGCAGCTCTGGTACTATCAACTCTACTTGTCTACTTGTCCGGGTGGAGGGGATCAGGGGGGCAGAGAAATGTCAGATTTTTATTTTTGTTTGTGTTGTACCAAATTTGTGACTGCAACACTGCGCGTCCCGCCCATAATACAATCAATAAACAAAAAACAAACAACAAAAAAAAGACAAAAATATGATGAAATAACATTAAAAATGTCAATAAATGGGCAAAAATCACACTTCCCATAACATTATCTGAAAATGATTCCAGGTGTAAAATGCACCAAAACACAAGCAAAAGCAAAAAAAAAAAAACAACTCACAAATGCACATCTTATTCCTTGTGTGCTGAACATAAATTTAAACGCAACAGTTATTTGCTCCGGTTTTTCACAGGTTTAAGGTAAAGATCAAAGATGCTTTTTTAATGTACACAAAAGACGGTTGTATGTACTGCCAAATTCAAGGAAATGACACTGGGGACATTTAGTAAAACTGCACATTTTAGAGTTGCCTTTTATTGTGACCATACAAAGGAACACCTGGGTAGTGATAATGCTGTTTCATCAGCATCTTGATATGCCACAATAGAGCAGATAGAAAAGACAGTAATATTTGGTCAATCTAACAGTGACACAACAAAAAAGTAAGTAGTAAGTAAAATAAGAACAATACAAAACCAAGACAGGACTAAGAGAAGATAAATACTACTAACCAAATCCAACCAAAGAACACAACAACATAGTAATAAAATTAAAATATAAAAATATGTGGAAATGCATGTACGATGATAAAAATAACACTGAATACTAAAACACAATATAATGGTTACCAGTCGGACAACGGCCTGTCACATCACAATGTAATGTCTGTAAAATAGATGATCAGTCATTCAGGAATATCTGCAAAGTCCAGCTCTCGTATATATTCGAAAAAATGATCCCTTATCATGCAAAATTTCCTCAGGGAGCCCCTCATTATGCGCCTGATTCTTTCCAGTTTGACAAAATTAAGGACTTCCCTCATCCATAAAGTGTGTGAAGGAAGGTAACACCAAGCATCTGGCTAATAAGGTAACAACGGCTGTAAAAGTTTCGTCATGGGAGGAGAGTGGCACTGTGGGTGGAGTTACACCAAACCATGCAATCATAGCATTAGGTTGAACAGATTTTCCAGTAACCCTCAACAGTGATCTAAAGATTTCCCCCCAGTACGTCTGCAATGCAGGACAAGACCAGGACATGTATGCATGGCTCGCTGGTGCTTGACTACACCTGTCACAAGTCGGGTTCATATCTCTATAGATCCTAGAGAGCCTGACCTTTGTGAAATGAGCACGGTGAGATCAGTCCATGTGTTGCTCAGATAGATAATTTGTGCACTTTATCAAGGACATCCAAAAGTTCTTCAGGAATCTCCTCGCTCAGATCCATTTCCCAAAGTGTTTTAATAAAGTTTAAAGAGACAAGCCATAGGAAATGAATTTGAGCATTTAAAGATGACAACATTCCTTTCAGGGTGGATACCGGCATAAGGAATGTGTCCTAAGGCGAATCAACTGGCAATTTAGGGAACTGAGGAAATCTACTACTGCCAAAAGTATGAATCTGGACAGGTGGATTTATTGTCTTGGAAAAGGAGAAGTGCTTACTGACAAAGATTTTAACAATTCAGCGGCCAAAGTGTGAGAGGAAAAAGTCTTAGATCTTTAACTTAAACCTGTGAAAAGTGTTACATTTGAATTTCTGTTCAGTGTATCTACATTTTGCAGCTATAAATATGACATCTTACCATGTATTTGAGTCCGGACTTGAAGTACCCAAGAAAGGTTTTGGACTCGTACCCCTGCACCTCGCGGTACTGGATGGGTTTTCCCCCCAGGAAGTCGTCCATTTGGACTGTAAAGATGGCCGCCGAGCCGCTCTCATCCTGGGTGCAGGACTCACCTGTGCCAGAGAAACCACAGATGTGCTCCATATTAATCCCACTCCTTATTTAATCCCAGCAGTCATACTGCACATCTACCCAAAGAGACACATTTTGTGTTTGACGAATCCCCTCACTGAGGACTCTGTGAGTCAGGAGATCGATGTATGCCGGAGCAGCAGTGGGTCAGATCGCAGCAGATGCATTTATACATGCAACATTTATTCTATTTCTGGTCACACACACATTAGTTCAGCAGTGTGTGAGTGGGTTACATCAGATCCTGTTTATTGGTAAATGCTGTTTCCATGATCAATCAAGCTGACTAAAAGGACAGGAAATCAATGCAACAAAACAAACAACTCAGCTTTTGGCTTTCCTGTTTGCCTTTAAGCTAAATCCCAAAAAATGACCCAGTCAGACATTCTGTCTTCTGTCAATACTCATCTGCAGGACTAATCTTTAGGTTGTGGCTGATCTGAATACCAGTTTGACTGATTTGGATTTTTACTGGAAAGTGACATGTTACATTGATGTGGCTGTCCAGTGAAAACTGTGTACAATTCAGAGTTACACTTTGTATTTTTCATTTGTTTTTAATTTTTTGTTTTCAATTCAGTTTAGTTTCAGCTGGTTTTCAGAGCAGGTTTGCTTGTTTTAATTAATTAATTAATTTAGTTTTAGTTTTTTTAAATTATAATATAAGGGGTATTTTTCAGTGGCAAGATTTAAGAAGTTTAAAACAGATATTACAACACATACTTGAGCACATTGAATATATTTTTCATGCTTCATATTGCACTCAAATTAACTTTACTTCTATAATCTACAACACTTAAATGCAGTAATAACATAGAAAAGAATAGAATAGAAAGAACTTAATTCATCCCCGAAGGGAAATTCAGCTGTCCAGCAGCTCATAAAAGACAACAACCACTCTTCCCCTCATGAACAACAACAACACAGTGGTATTAAATTAGACATAAAATAAGTACACAAATAGAAATTAGAAATCAAATTAAAATTAAATTAAAAGTGCTCATTACACAGTCCAGCCAGTTGTGGCTTATGTGTTGTGTGTAAGTGTGTGTGTGACTGGATTCAGGATGTTCAACAGTCATATTGCCATGGGGACGAAGGATCTCCTGAAACGCTCTGTTCTGCAACGCAGTGAGATGAGCCGACTGCTGCAGCCGCTCCTCTGTTGCTCTAGGAGGCTGTGGAGAGGGTGTCTGCCATTGTTCATTATAGCTTTCATTTCGTTCAATGTGCCCCTCTCCACCACAGTTCTTAGTGGGTCCAGTCTCCTGCCGAGCACTGAGACAGCTTTTTTAACCAGCTTGTCCAAACGCTTGGTGTTTTTTCCTGTCAAGCTGCTTCCCCAACACACTGCAGCGTAGTACTGTACAGCTAAAACCTTAGTGGATTATGAAGGTGCCATTGTGCAAGTTTAACTATTTTGCAGATAAAAAAAAATTGAAACTAAATATTAACTTGTAATAGAATATTTTTATAACGTTCTGTTGCCTTTATTGATTTTTAATCCACCAATTACAATACATTTGTTTACCTTATGAGCTTTTAGGTCATTGAAAAAATGTCGGCTATGAAATTCAACTGTGTCCTTTCAAGTCTGATGACAAAGCACATCAGTCTGACGAAATAAGGTCTGACACAATATAAGAGGCTGATCTGAGTCAGCAGGATGAGACGCAGCAGAAACATAAAACACAGCAGCAGTAAATGCAGCTTTGTCTGTAAACGTATACTGTCGTTTGTTATTTCCCAATTTAAGGACAGGGGGCTTTTGTTTTTCACTTCTCATCCTCCCAGATTCAGTGCATCACATGCAAATTGTCACATGCACACAAAAAGAAAAAGGGATCCAGAGAGGTTGATCTCCTCTTGCTTAAAAAGGTATTTGAATATTAACATTTTCTCTGTTTTTTTTATAGTTTTTGGGGTTTTGCCCATTCAAAAAGTGCTGGATGACGTAACTAAGTTGTTTCCGTGTTTATTTTGAGGCATACAAGTTAAATTAGACTTTTTAGCGATCATGTGTGCACAGTTTTTATTTCATTTTACAAAAAGAAAATAATTACAAAGCAGTGCTGCAAAACTGCCCTTTCCCTAATCTTCCTTCCTTTTTCAAAAACTGTACATATTTTAAAGCCACTTTACTTCTGCTTATTTCTCTTTAATAACATATTATAGCATTTTATGACTCACCCAACCAAAAGTGGAGGTCGTACTGCAGGTTCCCGGAGCGCTGTTTGATGGTGTTGAGGATGAGGTAGGCATCTCCGCTGTAAAATCCCCCATACAGGTTTTTGGGGACGGGCACCAGGTCAAAGTTCTCCACCCTCCACACCTGGAGGCCTGGCTCCTTTCCGGCCCGATCGAACTCTGGGTGCTGCACTGACATCCTGCAAAGAAATCACACACCTGAGATTTAGCACCTCTCTACACAGACATCAATATAATCTGTTAAAGCGGTCAAATACTGCAGAGATATGAGTCGTTTAAAAGTGAGACTGTGGCTCCCTATTTGTGAGACGTTTGCTCTGGAAAGCCACTCCCCTTAAGACTGGGATGTTGCCATGGATACAAAGATAAAGTTTAGGGTTATAGTTAGATATTAATGGTACGGCTGGGTGAGTCACTGATGCCCTGTGCTCAGGGTGTTTCCTCCAGTGAGCAGGAAGAGGAAGTCACTGCAGTTATGATTCAGACAGAGTCACAACTGGCAACAGAAACTCTGTGAATAATTATATACAGGAAAAGACTGGTGTGTAACTAGGCACCGTGTTCCTCAGTCTGTCATGACTACGGTATCTGCATGCAGCCATGAAATATCTGGGCACAAGGCTTCAGAGATATTCACAGTGTAGCACAGTATATGTAATTTTGCTTTTGTTTTTTTCTTAAATTTGTCACCCATTACATTGTATTTTTTCACTGTGGAAAATATTATAAATAAAGTCAGAGCCTATAAAATATTATAGATAGAATAACCAGATTCTTAAACATTTGAGACTTGGACTCGAGTCTGAGTTGACTGGTAAAGACATCGAGACCTAAAATCTTCAGCATATTTAAAAACAAATACAACACGTTTAACACTATAAACACAACTCTGGCTTCGTTGAAGCCACAGAAAACATTACACAACTGTTGTCACGGGCTGAGTAGTTCTCTCCGTGATTTGTAAAACCAGTGCTCCTTTTTTTCCCATGTTTTTTTCATGTTTTTTCCATGTTTTTAAGTGAATAATGGAGACAACAAGTTTTGAAACTGGTCCAGTTTTGAGCAAGAGTGCTGCAGCCTGCAGTGGTGAAACAGGCTGCAGTGTAACCACTCGGGACATGTTCACACCATCAGTGGAGGTGCTTATTTTTGCCACTGATAGGCTCAGATTGTTATTTAAGTGGCTGACAACATTATGGAAAGGATCCCTACAGAGATATGCATTTTCCTTAAAGAGTAAGATGCTTTTTGTTTAACCAGAAACAGCCCTGAAATCACTAATGCCACACCCACCAGACTCCATTTAAATAAAGAGTAATTTTAACGTGTATAGAGGCAGCATTTTTTCCACATCTAACTGGGTAAATTAAGGGTTTATTTCAACCAAACCAGAGTTGGTGATTGTTGAGCAGTCGAGAGAGGAACTAAGATGTTTTTTTATGAGTTTTATTTTGTTTCTGTCGACTTTTAATGAAGCGTGTTTTAAGATGATAAAATTACTGATAATTTAAATGGAGTCTGGTGGGTTTGCCAATAGTGATTTTGAGGGTGTTTGTAGACAAACAAAAAGGATCTTATCTTTTACAAAAATGTCTATCTCTGTAGGGATCCTTTCCATAATGTTGTCAGACACTTAAAATAACAATCCGAGCTCAATACTGGAAAAATTTGAAATAACTGTTGTCTTCATTAGTCACATTGATACACAAAAATATTAGGAAAAGGGTCCAACTTGAAAAATGTTTAAGCTCCCCTTTAAAGGCATAAAAACATGGCAAAATCTCTACCAGTTTACAGATATCTATGGTCTTACAGCTGGTCACACTGCACAGCCGTAATGGACACATCAGCAGTCAGACATTGGTCCACTCAGACAGATTCACAAACACAGATGCACACACATACCATACACTTCAGCCACGTCCGACAGCATAAAGACATGTGGCGCCCATTCAAGAGTTTCAAGTAGGTGTCTGTGCTGCATTGGATTACAACCAGCGGGTCTCTCAGTAGCATGTGTGGAAGTTTGAGATTTTTGAGATGGGAGTTGAGCATCCTGTTAAAATCTTTGTTATGGGCGACTGGGAGCGGTTTGCAGAATGAATTAACAGCGAGGCAATCAGCTGAGTCTGTTGGTTTGGACATGTTTCAGATGTCTGTGTTAGGTAATTTCAAGGATGTGATTATCTGACATGATGGTGTAGGGTTTTTCTGCTGCGCACACTTTCAAAATTTTCTTCATATTTGCTCAACTTATGTTAAAAACATAGCCACAAAGAAAATTACAGTGATAAATAGAAAATGAATCATATGATTAGTGATGTAAAATGTTGCAAATAATGTACTTTTGACTCCTCTACCTTTGTTTGACAGCTATAGTTGCTCCTTACCTATCAGATAAGTATTTATGCGTACAAAAAGTCTTAGAAAATATGATGTATAATCATAGATTAAACTACCTAACTGCGTATAAAGAGGTTAGAATCAGCTCCACCTCACCAGACACATAATAAAATCTGTTTACAAATCAGTAATTATACAATCATACAATACATATAACACTCTGACAGTGGTCTGTCCTCATAAATAGTGCCTTTACTTTTAATATTTGGTTGGTGGAGACCAAAAACAGAGCTAAAAGAAGTGAATACGAGGTGTTTTTTAACACAAATTCTTTATACAATAGTTTACTACATTTTGTTCCTTTCACTTCTGTACTTTTGAATGCAGGACTTTTACTTGTAGTATTTCTACATTGTGGGTTTGCTGCTTTTATTTCAGTAAATGATCTGAAAATATCTCCCACCTCTGTCAGCTGTTGTGTGGTTAGACCTAAGTGTTTGCAATGTCACGTAACACAGTCCGCATCGTGAAGCAGTTGTCTTCATAAAATATGCAAAAGTGAACAGATGTGTCCTCTGAGATTTCTGCAGCCGACTCTGACCCACACTGACTCCACACCGCGTATTAATGACTTGCACGGAAAACACTGCAAAGAGAGCGCACACAGTTTCTCTGAAGTGAAGCAGTGTTCCCAAATTAGAAGCCGACCTCTCTGAAAAGGGCTTCTGTGAGCTTTAATGGTGCGTTTCTTCTTGTTTTTACCCATTTATTTAAAAGATTTTGTCCCTATAAGACCTTCATTCCCTTGTAAAGAATTCAAGTTCAAGTTCAGGTATGACAAAAAAAATCTACAAACTGAAGGTCGTGAAGTTCAAAATGAACACAGAATCCAGTTTTCCACAGGAATGTTGTTTGGACCAGCTGCCTCTCAATTTGCATGACTAACTTCCACACTGGAGCAAGAATCGGCCATTCTTCTACGCGGCCGTCTGCCCACAAACATGGCAGGAATCTGCTCCTGACCCTGAAAGAGGGAAGTGGCTCCGAATTCGCGCAGCCAGGCCAACGAATGTGGGGTTCCTTTTTCCCCCATTTCTGCTCTCCTCTTATGTAACAGCCAGACTCGCTGTGCAGTATTTTGTAGTTATGGAATGTTTCAGCATGGAAAGGTAAGCGGATCATTTTGGAAAGGACCATGTTCACGGCCAACTTTCCTTATTTTTGAATGGGGCGCGTGTCGACACGTGGCCGGCTGGCTACGGCCTCTCCCTGAGATGAATTATTTGGATAGATATTTGACACTGTAAGAAACGGAAACGTATATATTCAGGTGTCAGATTATGTAGACTTAACTAGTTTATAGCCTCTTCAGACTACACATGAAATGGATTCAGTCAAAACAGTGAAAATGTAGCCTAAACAGCTGGATATCCTGGAGTCATATGAGGTCTTGCACCGTCTAAACTTCCATGACACTGCAGTTCCTGCGTCCACGGTCTGGCCAGAAAAAGAGAAAAACGGGGGCTGCTGGGCGATTCCTCTGGGATCATTATAGCTTGACGGAGCATGTGGAAAGCTGAATTTTCCTACAGTGGCTCTTAAGTTGTCTGGTAGAGTTTCCAGACTGGGGAAGCTTCAATGCTACAAAAGTCAGACAGCAAATCTGCAGCATCTGTGACCGCACAGGAAGGTTTAACTGAGCCGTTAGATGACTATTAGCATTGTGTGATCCCTCATTTGTCAAGCCTGAAAACAAAGATACTAATAGATAAATACCAGTTTAAGGGGCTTTTTATTTTTGGTTTACACTGATAAATTGAAAGGATTTTCACAAGGAAACACTCAGCACTCATATTTTGAGACGTGGAAATTATTAAATACGGAAACTTTGAATGATGGCACTTACTGTTTTCGAGTGTCTAAGGATACAGGGTGTCATATGCTTTAGAGATTATTATTTTTATTCATAACAACAGTGACTAAGAAACAGTCTTTGATGTGGCTTATTTGCGATCTGGCGCTGACATTAGTCCAGCAGGTTCAGCAGGTTTAACATAAAGTACATAACGCACACCAAAGCACTTCATCATATGATGCTGAATGTAAATAGGCAGCGTTACACACTGTATATACTGGGGTTTTTTTGTCCTTAAGTTCAACCCATTCGCCAGAGAACATGTTGGCATTGTCACTTTCTGCAAACCATGGATAAGTTACACTTGCCTATTGTGTCGCGGATATGTTGAAACTTAGCACTTTAACAGCACTGTGCTTAAAGTGTGGTTAGCTTTAGGCACAAAAACCACTTAGTTATGGTTGGTAAAAGACCATGATTTGGCTTAAAATACACGGTTTTGGGAATGTAATCCTGGCAGGAAGTGCAACAATGTCTGTTTAAAAAATTTAACCGCTTTTAATGCCACTATTTCGGCAGGAAATGCAGAGATGTCTCAGTAAAACAACAAACACTTTTTACGCCACTATCCCAGCAGGAAATGTACAGATGTCTCTGTAAAAAGCAACCACTTTTCATGCCGCTGTCGTCACAAGAAATGCAGCAATGTCTCAGTAAAAACAACCGTTTTTTGTGCCACTCTTCCAGAAGGAAATGTAGAAATGTCTCAGTAAAACAACAAGCACTTTTTATGCCACTATCCCAGCAGGAAATGCAATGGTGTGTTGGTAAAAAAAACAAGCGCTTTCCGTACTACTGTTCCTGCTAGAAAAGCAGAGATGTCTCTGTAAAAAGCATCCACTTTTCTTGCCACTATCCTCACAAGAAACGCAGCAATGTCTCAGTAAAAACAACCGCTTTTTGTGCCACTTTTCCGGCAGGAAATGCAGCTATGTCTTGGTAAAAAACAAGCACTTTTCATGCCACAATAACTGCTGGAAAAGCAGAGATGTCTCAGTAAAAACAATCGCTTTTTGTATCACTCTTCCTGCAGGAAATGCAGAGATGTCTTGCTAAAAAAACAAGCGTTTTTTTATGCCGCTATCCTCGCAAGAAATGCAGCAGTGTCTCCATAAAACAACCACTTTCATGGCACTATCTCAACAACAAAAACAGCAGCAGGTCGCTACAAAACACCCAAGTGTAGTGCCTAAAAATCCGCTGGAAACACAGCAATTACTCGCTAAATCACAACCTGTTTTGTTTGCTGGTCTTGAACAGTGGTCTGCAGCTTGGCAGGTGTCTCGCCCACGTGTTACGCCATCCTCCATCTCGTCCCCCTCATGATAACAGTCAGCTCATAAATTACGTAACTGAAGAAACACTGATATGATGTGTATGATGTGTGCAGATGTAACATACATACCAACATTTTCTTTTGGCTACTGGGCTGCAAATGTCAGATGAGCAGATTTATACCTCTCTCATGTCAGTTTGTTAAATATGGAGCTGGAGCCAGGAAGCCATTAGCCTAGCTTAGCATAAAGACCGTAAGCAAGGGGAACAGAGAGATGGTTTGAACATCTAAAATAAAATGGATCTGAATGTGGTTGGCCACCGCTTCCTCCAAACTGCTACTTCCTAAATATCTGAGGGAAGCATCTAAAACAACAGTGGTGACAGAATACAATAACATAATGTTCCCAAACAACTGGTAATAAATCAGTAACTTCTGCTTGAGCTGATACACAGCCATTCATTATCTCGAACTGACACACCCAGAGATGTGAAAACAGCTTGCATGCAGTGATCTGAGAAGAGTGCGGGGATCCTCATTAACGCAGAAACATTCACTTGAATTTGAAACCAAGTCCCTGAACGCAACACGGAATATTAACAGCTAAATCTGTGATCATGGCGCAGACATACAGAATGCAACTATAGAAAGCAACGGGAAAACTTCCCACTTCAGTTCTCACTTCGTAACTTGATGTAAAGTTTTACATCGTTGCCTCTAGAGTAGATTTCCTGACAAAAGTAGCAGTGTAACCCTTTCAGTCCCTGCAATAAACGTTCAAAATCACTGTATACTCTTGTTGCCTGAAAACACAGCTGCTTTACAAAAATAAGAAAATCCTGAAAAGTTAACTTGTTCAAGAAGTCTTTTCATCCAACAGCAGCAGAATACATTCACTCTGAAACATTTCACCCCTTGAAAATATCGCTTCTTATTCTGCAGGCCTTTGTTTCTGTGGTACTAAATAAATATGACTGCCTTTGACTGTGATCCTCGCCTCTGACGGAGAGAAACGCTCTGTCTGTCTCTGCACATCAAAGCTGTTTCCTGCCACAGTTAGATACTCGCACTGACTTGATAAAGCAAACATCAGAGGGGATACACAGCATCTGAATCACCTCACGCTTACGACGAATCAAAGCCGGTATTACAAGATGTCTCTGACAAAAAGTAGATAACAAAACAGGAGTGAAGAAGAAGGTTAGAAAATGAGATCCACCCCTTTATTTTAATTTGAATATTTTTGTGCAAAGTTTTATTAACGACAGCAGCTGACTGAAACAAACATTAACTGTTAAATGTTTACATTAAATGTTTCTGGCAGCCCAGGGTTGGATAAGGTGACTCAGGGAGGGGTAGTTTGTGTGACTCAACACACACACACACACACACACACACACACACACACACACACAGCTTCGAGCTTAAATAGAACAGGTCACATGATTATTGGTTAGTGCTTCTTCTTCTCAGGCATGCTGGGAAAAGCATATGGTGTCTGCAGGCCTCCCCAAACCTCTGCAGACCCGGAGGTATTCGACAAGTCTCTGCCCCCTCACTGCAGGCTCTTTGCCCCCCTCGCCTCCAAATACACACGGAGTGAGTCTGTCATTCCAACCTCAGTTATTTGCTCCCCTCCCCCACATTTCACCAGCCTCTCTTTTGTGTCTGCTCTCACTTGACGCCTCAAAACTTGATCTGCCGGGTTAGTGGAATCATATGATGAGCATATTTTAAGCCCTTGTGATTTGTCTGCTGGTGTCCCACTTCAAAAACAAGCTCATAATAGTTTTATCTGTGAAATCTCGATTTATGGCCCTCTGCGCTGAGTTTTCTCCCAAAAAAAGAGATTCCTCCTTCAGGAAGGGAGATTCTTGATGACTCATTTTCTCCATTGAGTTACATGGCGCTCTCAGCCTCTCGAGGGCCGAGCAGCTGTCCTCCAGCTTGCTCAGGACAGATAACACTCTGCACAGACCCGACACACTTTAATAGCTGCTCTGCTTCCTTTTCATCTGTTTACACAGTGTTAGACAAAGACAATCAAGATGACTGTTTATGACTTTGTAAATAACCACTCTGACATATGGACGGTTATTAAGGGATATGAGAGGGTTGTTTCAGCAACAATCCAGCTTAAACCAGTTCTGTTGCTGAATCGATCACACCAAGCATATAAACTCATATTTCTAACAAAATGGCGTCCCGTTTGATCGACACTGATGATGCAATACAATCATATGAACAGAAATCTGATGTGATTTAACTTCTAGACCACTGTCCTGCCCTAAATGCAAAGCAGCTATGAGACTCCATGTGTGTACTGAGTGAGAGGCGTGGCCTTTCTGTTTCTCCACTGGAAAAGCATCGACTATATTGAAGTTAATGGGAAAACCCATTAGTTTTCCCCTGAGATACAGTGTCTGTAAATATTTTCTGCAACAACTTTTGGTCTCGGTTACTAACTTTATCTCTTGGAATGTTTGTCTTGGTAGAGACTTTGCCGTCAAGTCACCAGAACAAAATGTTGGCACCTGTACGTTTCTTTAAACCACGGACATTATATGCACATATATCAACGTTTCTAAAGGGACGTCCTTCTGATTACATGTACATGAACTGACTTTGTTATGTGGAGGTTGAGGAGGTGGTGAATGGCATGACACCAGGGCAAGATGGCTGCCAAGCTGTAGACCACAGTTCGGGGCCAACAGACAACAAAACCAGGTGTTTTCAGCGAGACATCGGCAGCATTACTGGCTGATTGAGCCACCAAAACTGGGTGTTTTAAGCCAAAACATGATCTTTTCCGAACCTTAACCAAGTGGATTTAGTTCCAAAACATAACCACGCCTTAACCATAGCTTTGCTGAAACGTACAGTTTCAACATGTTCGCTACATAATAATACAAATGTTACATATCCCTGACTTACATAAATGTACAAAACCAATTTATTTGTGCGGTTGTGTTGAGATTTTTAAAGTTGCTGTCTCATATAGAAGATATTAAACTTGAATAGGGCTGCAACTAACGATTATTTTCATTGTCAACTAATCTGTTGATTATTTCTTAGAATAGTCGACTAATCATTTTATCAAAAACTGTGTTAAAATGTTGAAAAATGTCGGCCTGTCTCTCCCTAACCCCAAAATTATGTCATCTAATGTCTTGTTCTGTGCTCACGCCAAAGGGTTTTAGTTCACCGTCATGGGAGAGTGTGTAAAGCTGCCAATATTTGAACGTAAGAAGCTGCAATAAGAGTATTTTGGGGTACTTTTACAGTACTTTTCTATGAAAAATGACTCAAACCGATTAGTAGACTACTAAAATAGTCACTGATTATTTTAATAGTCTATTAGTCATCGATTAGTCGACCAATCGTTGTAGCCCTAAACTTAAAGAAGAGTATGTTTGAAGTCTTTTGAGCGTGCCCCACCCAGCAACGACCCATGTAACTGTCCAAAACATGACTCAAATGAGTGTTTCCTGATCTGCCACCTCGATGGTTAAGGTCTGGTTAAGTTTAGTTAACTGAAACTATGTTGGTGAGTTTAAGGAGAGACTGACGTCATTGTTAGAAGAAACCAACGCTGTTTAGGTCTGACGTCGAGTTAGCCAGTGTTTTATGTGATATTTCAATACGTAGTTAGGACCTGAAATACAGTCATTTAGATGCTGGAACAGTGGTGATAGGTAATCAAGACTGCCCCGTGTTTAAACCAGACATCTCCTCACCTGCAGATCAATGTTTTCTGGGTGTGTGAGCCAAACCATCCACCCAACCTCCTCCCTAACGCTTTCTTTGTCACGCCACCTCTGCTTTTGCTACTGAGCGAGGACGTGGAGGCCGATCGTCCCATGACTGCATAACCGCAAGCGGGTGCTTGTCAGGAGATGTAAATATAACTTATGTTTACAATTAAATAGTTTAAAGACCTATGCTGTCATTTTTCGTGAGGACTGCCTCTTAAATTTGGATTCCTGGCTCCAGCAGCTGCACACATTACAGCGAGCGGGGAGCCTAAACTTCAGGCTTTAAAATTTCCCCTTAGAAACTTTTGGTGACATCATGGACTCTGTGGCTTCGTTTTTATTCACTCTTTTGAGCCCAGACGAGGCATTTTGGGATCTGAACGTAAATATGGAGAATATGTTCACATGCAAACAGCCACAGCAGCTCAGCTGTCCGGCCCTCTTGGACAGAAAGCATGCACACAGCTGTCTGAGGCTTATATCTAAATCTGAGGTGGGGTGTAGTACTGTCGGTGGGTTCAGGCATCCCATAATCTCTGTCCGGCTGTCCGCTGAGTGTGGCTCTGACACAGCGCTTTCTGATTGGCTAACAAAGGTCTGTCTTTATCTCTTGCACTCAAACATATACACCAGACACTGTCACACCACAGCTCCTCTAACTTACGACCACATACAGGATGTTGTGACTAACTTCCTCACTGAACAATTCCACTATTTGGTTGCGTGTTTCTATGGAAACCACAGATGTCTGTGTATAGAGATGAGCATATGCAGCTGCTTGTGTTGTAACGCTGTAATGCAGCAAAACAGCTGTTAAGTGTTGCTTTAGGTTTGGTATCCCATCATGGCAACCTGAAGTCACTTTGAGCAGTTGAGGAACAATGTGCCTGCAGCTGCCAGCTTCAGTGGCACCACACAGCATGATTTTAGTCATCATCCAGGGTTTCCACAGCTTGTCCTTATAAGGCAGCAGCTGCACAGCACTTTTGACAACAAAAGCAGGCTTCTTTGAATGAGCAGAGAGAACTTGGGTTCAAGCAAACCTTTGTACAATGCTTAGACTAGACAGGTATCTCACTTTCTCCCCAGCAGATCAAACCTTTGTTCCAGCCTGTGTAGAAAGTAACGGTTCATTTCATTGTTGCGCTAATTACAGCATCAAATTACCGTCCTGCAATCTGTGCTACAGGCTGTGAGGAAAATGGGTTTCAACGTACCTGAAGGCGTTAGGTTGTGGTCGGTGAGGGACAGACGGACGGACGGGTGTGGACCTGAGTGTGCCGCGGTGAGCGCTTCTAGCTGCAGCGGGAGCAGAGAGGCGTCGAGTCGGCGAGGCGGCGGAGCGCAGAGCCGCTGTTTATGCTTGTGGCCCGGGACACTCCCCGTTATGACACTCCCTCCTGCTGCACCGCCTGCAGAGGGGCGGCCGACACATGGGCGCGCACATGCACCCTGATGTCTATATTAATCCGTGTAATCTCTGTCTAACATGAATCTGCGTGAAGCTTCTGCTGCAGTGATCATTTTTAAAGTCAGTATCATAAAGGTGGGCAGTCTGATCTGTGTGTTGCATTGAGTTCCACAGTGTTCATGTCATTTGGATATTTAATAATAGACCTATTACCTAAGAACTGCGTGGAAAGTTAGAGATAAACCTTGTCAATCAAACCCCTGCTGCTGCAGTCTCAACAGAGACTTAATCCATGGGTGTTTTCCCTGCAGGGGTTGTAAAATGAAGCTCAGCCAGGACTGAGTGTACACTTCCGGTCTCCAGCAGAGCGTGCATGTCGACCAACACTGCCCCTGCCTGGTCCTGGTGTACCACTAGACACTAACAGACACACCTTGTTGTGCAGGATTGTGCATGTTTATTCCATGTCCTCACATAGAGTCAAAGGTTGGCTGTCCTCGTCATTTAGAAAAGTGTTTATAAGAGAAGAGAGTACATACTGTTCTTGCAATTAAGATACTTATGGATTACATCATCATAATTACATCATAGTAATGTTTTGATATGTTACTTTAGCCCCTTCACCGTGAACCTACACAAGAAATTGTGTGTAAATGTTCATAATATTTCCTAATGTGTTAAATTTAACACTGTTGAACAAGAATGTGCCTGAAAGCAGACAAAGCAAAAGCTGGTGTGAGTGTACTTTTGCAAACGAAGAGCTCATGTGCCAAAACAGGTGTCTTCATTTTCAGGAAATAACAGTCAAACTGGTGTTGGTTGTATTGATAACATATCCCAAAGTTTTTAATTGTTTAAATAAATTATGTTTTTCTTCTGTGCAATCAAACGAAAATCAGTCAAACTGGTGGTTTATTCATTTCAGGAATGGCTCTCATCTGTTTTTGCAAACTAACTCATCAAATATTACACTGTTATACTAAATGCATCCAAGGTGGCATCTTGGTTCCATGTTTACGTGCAGAGAAATCACATTTATCATGCTTGTGATCATGTGTTAAAGGTCCCATATTGTGAAAAGACACATTGCCATGTCTTTTTTACTGTGAGGCAGGTAAAGGTGGCCCTGTATAAACACTGGGAAAGTTTCAAAATGCTCAATGCACACAGTCGTTATTCAGAAACTGCCCCTGTAAATGAGTCGTCAGGACTTCTGTGAAGTTGGAGAAATTAGTCAAATACAGTGTACACTTGCACTGATATTTAATTTTTTAGGTGGTTAAAATACGTTTTGCTCCAGCCCCTGTCTACAGCAGTACATTGCTAAGCATCTGTGCTGCTAGATTTAGTTCATCAAAGACACACAGCAGAAAAAAAAATAAGCACAGCAGAAGCATCAGATAGGTCGGACCACTGTGTTTAACTGTCTCCCTTTAAATGTCACAGTTACGGCTGAAAATGACAACAGAAATCAAGAAGTCAGCTGATTTTGCAGATCTCCACAACTGCCAGTTGTCCCAGTGATTTGCTCCATGAACCATTTCAAGCTCAGAAACACAAACATTCTAAATTTGTCCCTTTGTATTTCCTGTTCAAATGTTTTGCAGAATATGACGTCAATATAATGACATCAGCTGACAGAAAGTAAACACGGACCCACGCTGTTGCCTAGCAATGCAACTCCAGTGACACAGTCTCTAAAAACAGAGAGTTGTGTTATGATCATTTCCCCGGCTGCACTGATGGAGCAGATACCACGAGAGCGCAGATGTGAATGACCCGGAAACGCTGACCAATTAGAGCAAACTGAGCATTGTCAGGAGGGGGCTTAAAGAGACAGGCGATGAAAACATTTCAGACAGAGCGTGAATACAGATATATTCAGGCAGACAGAAAAAATACATGTATTTTTTTAACATTAAAGCACATAAACATGTTCGAACAGAAACCCAAAATACAAGCATGAACCTGAAAATGAGCAGAATATGGGACCTTTAAATATGTAACACCAGCCACAGCCAACAAAATCACACATTTGTGACTGAAGTAGCCTCAATCTCCAACTGCCAAACTCTAACTTGTGGATATGATTGTAATATCTACAGACAGAGTGTAAAAGTGTATTTCAAAGTACTAGTTTTTAGGCCTTGAAACACATCCAGCAAAGGTACAGCAGCAAGAGAACCTGCAGTGTATTTACTTTGTAAGAACATGTTAAATTACCAATCATTCAAGATGTTTTCTGTCTTCAGAAAACAAAGATTTGTCTTTTTAGGCAGCTGCCATTAAGGAAACCCAGCACTGGCTGCTTTGGCATGGATAGCATGTTTATGTTTCACAAAGTGTTGTCTGACTGCTGGATGATAAGAACATGCAGCCATCTGTAGTAGTGTAAACTAAGACAATGCTTTTTTTGGAAGTCACTGAATGGTCCCAGTGAATCTTTCTGGACAATGTAGGGGTGGGCCTTGAGTTAGGAGAAGAAATGACCACAGTGTGAATGTCTTTGACCTGGGCAAAGCTGTCAATTAGAAGACGCTCCATTATCACAGACAATAGAACCAGTTATAGTTGTTCCATTATTTTCATTGTCCATTCATATGGTCACCTGATCCTTTTAATATTGTGAGCTGCCATAACAGAGTGCACAAACATGTTAGCAAACGCTGCCACTGATAGAAATCCATCCATTTTCAGAAGAGCTTATCCTCTTGAGGGTCGCAGGAACAGGTCGCCAAACTCTCACAGGGCTGACACATAGAGACAGACAACCATTCACACTCACATTCACACCCACGGACAATTTAGAGTCACCAATTAACCTGCATGTCTTTGGACTGTGGGAGGAAGCTGGAGTACCCAGAGAAACCCACGCTGACACAGGGAGAACATGCAGACTCTGCACAGAAGGGCTCCCTCCTGGGATTGAACCAGGAACCCTCTTGCTGTGAGGCGACACCACCATGCCGCCTGATAGAAATCATTTGCTCTTATTGTTTGTACTGTAAATGCTGTTAATACACACGCAGGATAAGAGAGAGAACAGATACAGCTGCCAGACTATCATCAAATCTGTGTGTTTGCATATTGTTGAACATTTATTTTGTCTTTCTGTCTTGTTGGTAGCCATACTCTGACACTATTACCACAGCCACTACAAATAATATTAATAGTTACGTATATTTTGTGGCGTTAATAGTGTTTAATTGTGTCAAGTTGTCTATAAAAACGGTGCCCCAGATATTGAGGATTGGCTCTGACTATAAAAGTCACACAATTAAATGTACTTTTTTAAATCAGTGATAAAGGTTCGCTGCAGTGTAACACTTAGCAACGTGTTATTTTTAGCCTTTTACAGTGTGAGAAAAGTCTCATTCAAATATTGTTAAGTGGATTTACAATCTTCTTCGCTGACACTGCCTGCGTCATCTGTATATATGTCAACAGAAAGCCACCTGGTGTGCCCACTGATCTCGCGGGTTGAAGGTCCAGTGTGTAGGATTTAGGGGCATCTACTGGTGGAAATGGTATATAATATCCATAACTATGTTTTCATTATGAATCGGACCCCTGATTTGAAGAGACTCTTGGTTCGTTGATCTTTTTAAGGCTCATAATTCGGTCTCCACACAGCATTTAAAAGAAGTCAGGGAGGAAGACCTTGGCATCACAGTTGGTGATTAAACTTACCTTAAAGACATTCACAGATGCTCCATAAATTCCAGACACCAACTTATCCAATTTAAAGTGCTTCACAGGCTGCACTTTTCCTGAGCTAAACTACACTCCTGTTATCCCTCTGTCTCTCCAACTTGCCCAAAATGTAAATCGACAGCATGCAGGCACCTTGGGCCACCTCTGTTGGTCTTGCCCCAAGCTAAACAAGTTCAGGTCAGATATTTTTAAGTGCTTTTCATAGGAATACAGCTGCGATATCACAGACCCACGCACTGCCATCTTGGCCAGTAACCTGACATCTATTAACTCCATCCCACTTGCAACAAAACACAATACAATATGGCATGATTGTGGCAAAAAGGATTATTTTATCTCTTTGGAAAACAGGGGATGAGCCTTAATTTAAGACCTGGGTGGCAGAAATCACCAACCTGTTACACATGGAGAGAGTCAGATACAGTGTTTCCCTCAGCTCTGTAGTCTTTGATAAAACATGGCCACCATTCACGTCCTATTTATTGAGACAGACATCCACTCTGTAGTTGGTGCTGAACATCTTCCTGGTCACACTGCCTATAAGAGCACTTTGTTTGTCGTTAATCTAAAGATCTATAACTAAAATATATATTTAAAAAATGTTTCCTTTATTTAATAATCCTCGGATAATAAGAATTCTGTTTTTGTTACCTCACAATGAGCCATTTATTTCGACATCACACACACATCACACCAGTTTGTTTTAGGATTGACTTTAAAGTCTTATTAATTACTTTTAAGGCTCTCCATGTCCTGGCTCCAGATTACATTTCAGATCTATTAGTCCTTATGAACCTCTGCGTAGTTTGAGATCCTCGGGCAGAGGTCTTGTGCTTGTCCCAAAGTCCGAACTGAAGACCAAAGGGGACAGAGCTTTTGTGACCAGGTCCCCGAGACTCTGGAGTGACCTGCCCGAGGATATAAGGGCTGTCTGAGTCAGTGGCTTTGCTTAAGTCTCTTCAGTCGGAAAGCATATCCTGACTTTATCTAAGCTGTCTGTCTGTGTTATTGCTATCTTACTGATGTTATCTCCCATTTATTATCTTGATTTTTGCTTTGGCCTTCCTTATTTTATCTTTTACTAGGTGACATTTTATTTGTTTTGTTCTCCTCGTGTTTTAAATGTGTTTAGTTTTATTGTACAGCACTTTGCAGCACTGTTTTGAAATAAAGTTTATTATATTCTTATTATTATTACATAGGGAGCTTGTCCTCCTTCACAGAGTCTAATTTGCTGTTTTACAGTAGCCAAGAATGGACAAATGAAACACTGGCTCTAGATAGGGCCATTTTTGTGTTCTTGTATGTCCCACTGTAGTTCTCCTACGTGCTTGGCACATGGGAGACGTTTTAGTACTGCAACCTCACCGCTAGATGCCACTAAATCCTACACGCTCATCCTTAAAAGCGACTTTTTTTTTTTTAATTTGTAAATCCAATAGTATTTAATTCATTAGCAGTATTAAAAAACATCTATTGCAATTTATTGATCAAATCAAACATTCAGGCATTATTATCTTTGAAAATCGTGTTTGTTTGTTCTACTTTTTGGAAAAAATAGTATGTAGTATGCATATGATATGATGGGGAGAGAAATTAATTGTCCTCTAATATTAACCTGCTGGCTCTTTATATATTTCTGACATGCTTGTGACATATACTTTCCAGAACTCTGAGGGCATCTGAGGCCGGCCTATTGAGCGTTTTGTTATCATGCAGCACAAACCTGGAATAACCTCCCAGATGACGTTAGATAGCCCTGACTCTGACTACTTTTAGGTCAAAGCTAAAAACAATCCCTTTTTTTACACTGCCTACTCTGCCCTTTAATGTCTGCAACCTTATTTTTAAACTCAAATTTATATCATTTTAAATAATCTTTTTATCTTTCCACCTCTGCCTGCACTTTTGGGGATTTTTAAAAATTGTAAATAATTTATTAATTAATTTTACCTTTTATATATTTGTTCTCTTTACTCTTTTATTGTAAATCTGTATCCTTTATTATGTTTCATATTTTATTGCTCTGTAAAGCCCTTTGAATTGCTCTGGTGTATGAAAAGTGCAATGCAAATAAAGCTGCTTTGCCTTACCTTTACCCTTCTGTAGAGCCCCATTTCCAAGTCTTGGTGGCCCTCTAGTGGACAAACTACAGCATCAGTAACAGAGGGTAATTTGTGTTCATCCTTCCTGCTGTCATACTTGCTAGACTAAAATAAGACTGTATGAGACAAGGAAGGAAATAACGAGGCAGCATTATAAGCTGATTGCTGATGTAACTTCACAGGATGTTTGATTAGATTCATGTAGAAAAGCTTCAGTCAACTTTTCCTCTTTTTCTTCCTCTGTGTAATTATTATGAACGTACAGTGTAATAATGAGCAGTTGTGAAGAAAGTAGAGTGTGTGACAATATCTTATGATGATGCATGATAACAACATGTTGCATTGAGCCAGCAGGAAAATATTTTCGCTCTCCTTGAAGACAAAATGTTGACAACAGATTTGTGGAAATCACACGTTGCCTTGTTGTGGTAACAGATACAGCACATCAGATCATTCTCACTGATGTACATTGTCCACGTCAACCAGTTTCTAAAAGTAAGAGCTGTAATTAATGCACACGTTGGAAAAAGGCTTCAGTCATGGGTGAAAACGTCCCAACAAGAAAGTCTTGTTTTTGTCTTTTGCTGTTTCAGACTCACAACACAAGCTGCATTCAGCCTGACAGGAAGTCCAGTAACCCTCAACAGGCCGAGCTGTACACTTGAGACTTGAGCTAGATAGCTCACCCAAATCACAAAAACATATTTCCCACGATCCCCTGCTGGTAGCCGTGCAGATAGTTTAAGCTTTATTTGATAGCCTGCAGCAGTGTTTAAAGTAGTTTACAGGACTTGCAACAGCTTGTTGTGGTTTCCTAATAACTGATGCTTCCTTATTTGTTTCTAGCCAGGCGAGCAGAGATGGCAGTGTCAGTCAGAAGGTCTGTCCATTGTTCAGTCCGCTGCTTTGATCCAGACTAAAGTGTCTCAACTTGACAATTATGGTGACATTTTGTACAGACATTCATGGTCCCCAGAGGATGAATCTTATTGGCTGTGATGATGTAGATGTAGATTTATTGTCGCAGAGGGAGATTTGTTTTCACAGCCGAAACATGCAGATACACACAGAAACTTACAGATATAGACAATACATTACCCTCCTGTGTGGAGTTTACATGTTCTCCCTGTGTCAGTGTGGGCTTCCTGTGGGTACTCCGGCTTCCTCCCACCATCCAAAGACATGCAGGTCAGGTTGGTGACTCTAAATTGCCCGTAGGTGTGAATATAAGCATGAGTGGCTGTCAGGGTGTACCTTTACTCTCTCCCAGTGTCAGCTGGGATAGGCTCCAGCCCTCCTGCAACCCCCAGCAGGATAAGCAGTCATGGAAAATGAATTAATACAGTCATGGTCCGCTCAGTATCCCAGCTCGCAACAGAGTCAGCAAGACAGTTTTTTGATGGCCGAAGGGACAAAACTCCTGCTGAAGTAAACACTTTGCCAATTTAAAGTCCCGTATCTCTGAGTGGATGATAATAATGTGAAGTATTGATTAAGGAGGTGATCAGTCTAGCTTTTTAGCTGGTTTAGCATCAGAGTTTTCACTTATTTTTAAGTATCTTAAAGGAATACTTCACCCCCCAAATGACCACTTTTACATCAATTATTTGCCACATGTGAAACTGAAGTTGTGCAGAAAATGTTTTTCTACATGCCTCTGGTGAACGAAGAATCCAAAAACTGAGAAAAATGTTTATGAACTGAAGTCAGAGGCAGCAACATTCAGTAATAGCTAAACTTTGTCAAAACATCTGAGCACAAACTCTCACACAACAGTGGAGCTGCTGGTGTACCACAGCCTCGACTGGTAGTTTGTTTGTGCTACTGTGTGACTTCTGGTGTTTTAAAGGGTTAGTTCGGATTCACTGAAGTCACACAATAACATAAAGAAACTGCTGCTCAAGGGAGTAGCAGACCAGCAGCTCCTGTGTTCAGCAAGGTAAAATTATGGTTTTTGTCAATGGAGTCTGGCTTTGAAGAGGACATAGATAAGTTTAAGTTTTAGTTTACTTTCCTGTCTGAAAGGGCCGTCTGTTTGGTGAGCACTGAGCGTTCGACTGGATAAATAAGCAAAAGATTTTGATTATGCTTCATGAGTTATGTTACAATTTGTAAATGGATGTTTTGATATAGTTTTGCTGATGTCTTCAATTAATCAAGAAATTTCTCCAATTTTGGATTCTTCATCACTGAAGTGTGACCTGTTAGGCTTAATTCTTCATGAATTACACCAGGTGAGTAATTGATACACAAATGGTCATTTGAAGGGGTGATGTATTCCTTTAATATCATGGGATTAGCACAACAATGTTTACAGACATTCATGGTTCCCAGATAATAAATCCTGACGACTGTAATCTTGACTTTATAGTAACACCATGAGGTTGACATTTGTGGTGTTCAGTGAAATTCAGTTCAATTCATTTCAGTTCAATGAACTTTAGATATCCCGAAGGAAATTCTTGTGACAGAGAATGCTTCAAACTACAGTAACACTAAGTACAGTTACCACAACTTTTAACGTTCACAACCGGTAACAACCAGAAAATCAGTAGGTTACACAGGTCAGGGTCACTCACTGGGCCCAGATTTAGAACAATAGAGTATTAAATATCTGGGGAAAATATACGAATATGCAAGATGTTTTCAAGGAGCAAAAGCAAAAACTAGTGCCAACACAAGACGGCGAGATGGTGCCAGAAAATGTCAGATATGCCATCGACTACTGGATGGTGTGCCTGCCATGGCTTTTGGTACATGCATCCATGTTATCCTCAGGATGAATTGTAATAACTTTGGTGGTTTCTTAGCTTTTCATCTATGTACTTATACTTTGGTCTGTGACAAATTACCTGCAAAACTAATGACACTTCCATCAGCTTCATGGTGATTAGTGCTTAACAGTGGTGGATTAAGAGTTCAAATCCTTTATTTAAGTAAAAGTACTAATACCAACGGTAAAAATACGCTGTTGCTAGTAAAAGTCCTGCACTGAAAACTTTTACTGAAGTAGAAGTATGTAAGTATAATCGGGAAAATCTATTTTAAGTTTTGTGTTTATTCTCAAGTATAATATCTGTATCTATATACTAACTGTGAAGCATCTACACTTGAGTCGTGCAGTAATGTAAATTCTGCCATTCAACCTGTCTATTTATTATTAGATCTTGCTTTTATTTTTTACTTCTTACAATCAATCACTCAGGTGCAATATCAGTACTGTTAAACTGTGCAATATCTTCACTTCCATCTGTGAGTGATCTAAAATCAGCCACTCAGTCTGTCTTTTTATTATCTTCTGTTTCTTTTTTATGCTTCCTTTTATATTACTTTGTGTTTTCATACTGTTTGTTTATTGTACTGCTTGGATTATCTTATATTATCTCATCGTATTGTATCATATCGTATCGTCTCATCTCATCTCGTATCGTATCGCATCGTATCGTATCGTATCGCATCTTAAGTATTAAAAGTAAAGGTACTGAGTGCAGAAAACCTAAAATTAACTGAGTAAATCAAGATAATCAAAAGGAAAAGCAGCAAGTCTTTATATTTAAGAAGCTGAAACCAATAAATGTTTTTGCATAAAAAAAGACAAAACATTATCAAAATAGTCGCCAATTAATTTTCTAATCAATCAACTAATCATTATAGCTGCAATTGTATAGTTTCATGTTTTGTGTCCTAAAATTTTAATTTGTAAAGTAACTGGTTTCTAAAGGTATCAAATAATTAAAGTGGAGTACAAAGTACAATATTTCCCTCTGAAGTACAGTACGTGAGTAAATGTACTTAATTACATTCCACCACTGCTACGTAGCAAATGTTAGCATAATAACACACTAATCTAAGATGGTGAACATTATACCTGCTAAATATCAGCATGTTAGCATAATTTAGAGGATGTTATAATGCTATTGTTAGCATTTAGCTCAAAGCAACACTGTGCTAACTGAAGGGACATTGATTTGTGAACCTAAAGGCGTTTTAAAAAAAGAATGTCTCTCCTGTTACTGTGGATAATTCACAGACCTCACTGTTAACAACTGTCATCAGAAACTGACAAAGACATGCAGCAGTACCAGTGAAAACAGCTGACAGCGAGTTTTGTGGCTTATCTTGAAGGATGGATCCATGAAACTCAGGCTGCCAGCTGGTCATCACAAAATCTGAGGCCTTCAGTGGGGGTGCCCATTACCCCACCTTCTGCTTTCCTTTCATGTCTTTGCTGAAAGTTTTTGTGCTGTCTGTCTGTGTGATGCGGGGCAGGTGCTGGGCCAGCAGAGGGGCCCACTGCTGCTGGCTGTCTGAAAGAGATTGAGGAGGATCTCGCCTTTGGAAACGTCAATTAAAGGGTTTGAAATCATTGACAGGTGAAGCGGGTCAGAAAGCAGTGCCTGGGAGTGAACTGACAGCTTCACTGACTCTATAATAAGATGTTGCAGTTGGCAGTTTTGATAGCTCCTCTCCAACTGAACAAGCTCCTGGCAAGGACACAGGCTATTCATCTTAGCTGCTTTTCTCGTGGGCTTGCCATTTGATGGTGTTCCTCACATTCTTATGTTTCTTAGCAAGAATGCTGTATTTCTGTTTTCTTCAGTGGGCATTCTTCTTCTGAAAGAGAAATAGGATCTGAAGTGTCCATGTGGGTGGTGAAACTATCACTTACACATCTGAAGGCCTCTGTGTTTGTGGTGCAGAGACATCCTACAAGAGCTTCAATCCCCTCCAGAGTCGATCAACAGACTGAGGTTCCTTTACAGAACAAAGGACTTATTGAAAATAATGTGACAAGAAGAGCGATAATCGTCTTCAGAAATTCTGTCAGACACAGCAGAGGTCCATTTTGGATTGCAGTGTGAATAGGCTGATGTTTTAATTCTGCTGTTATATGACAGACAGGCACTTTGCAGTTTTGTTTTTCACTGGCAATCTGTGCACAAGTGTCCGCAGAACAACAACAACACCGATGTGTTTGTTTAAGTTCAATCAGGAGAGACAGGAGAATGGAATAAAGATGAAATTTAAAGCGAAATATAGTTGTACAGATTAACAGATGATTGTGCTGATATGATTTTAACAAAGTCTTTGGCGCTTATCACCACAGGGAGATTATCTGAGATCGTGGGACATCTGAGCGGCAGCAAGATAAATCCCCCCATGGAGTCTAGACATTAGTGGAGGTGGTGGTGGCTGATGACTTGCTTGATGACTGATGAGGCAAAATGAGGCTGCGTCCGAGGAGACTAGGTAGTGATGGGGAGGTGGAGGGTACACACGGCAGCAGCATAACAGGACTGAGGACAGGAAAAGGACCGAATTTAAAATGAGGAGCAGTGAGATGATAGGCTGACGGAGAAGGTGTGTCACTGTGCTATTGGTTGGTTGTAGATCAACTGTAGAACAGCTGATGACTTAATTAACAGCCCCGAACACTGACAGCCAGGGATAGAGAGTGAGCATGCATGCGAGGTGTGAATAGCAGGGTGAGGAAGGAAGTGTCAGACTAAGCATGAAAAGTATTGTCTTCCTGACTGAACTTTGGCTGGAGCTTCATTAGACAATGTTTCACTGAACTTAATATCTCATTGCTCTTTTTTCAAGAAACTTAAATGATTATTTTCTTTGTGAGGCCTTCTTTATGCAAATTACAACAGAGCTCAGAAGTGTCTTTGTATTTGGTGTGGAGGAGAAGAAGGTAATGCTGCAATTTTTTTTTTTTTAATGAAGCACTTTCCAGCTATTTCAGAGAAGTCAAGAGTTACGTTTATTAAATATTGTTCGAACCGAAATTACGAACATATTGTTTATTTTAAACAGTGTATGAATGTGAAAAATATGTTGTGTATCATCTGTCTAAGACCCTGCGTTCTTTCTGTGCTCAGTTTTGATCTGGAATATTACCTCTACATATTGAAACTGAAGTAATGAAGATTATGTCATTAGTAGAAGGTGAATTTCACTTTTTACTGTATTGTCCATTTTATGACGACCTAAGGAAAATTCTTTTGACAAAGTACCAAAACATGTTCCAGGACTCCAATGTGATTAAATGGCTTTTTTGATAATCACATATTTACAATATCTAATTAAATTCATAAAGCCTGGAACAGAAGGAAACACTTGCAGGTATAGACTCTCCTTCTCTCTCTATTTCTTTCTTTCTTTCCCACTCCTATTGCCTCTCCCGTCTGTCCTCCCACACTCTTTATTCTGAAGACTTATCTGCTTTATTAGCTTTATAACTTTCAGTTTGTATTAGGTCATTATTTTGTTGCACCAGTGTTTTGTGTTGAAATGTTAACTTTATATCTCATTCACATTCAGTGAGCTGTGGAAATATAACCCTGTGCAGACATGCACACACCATAATAGAATATAATACCATTTGTAAACACCAGTGGTTGAGTGTATCTAAATACATGTACTTGATACCGTGCTTAATGACAATTTTGACCTACTTGTGCTTCACTTGAGTGTTTCTATTACAAGCTACCTTATACTTCTACTCCACTACATTTATTTTACACTTTTAGCTACTAATAACTTTTAAAATAAAAACAGATATGTGATGATGCAATATTATAACACTCCTCCTGACTTCTCTCCCCCACATGGCGCCACTGATGCTGACACATACAAGGAATTTGCCTCTGGTTTTCAGTAACTCTGGACATCTTTCAACACTGGGGTGTCAAACATATGGCCCATGGACCAAAACTGGCCCCCCAAAAGGTCCAATCTGGCCCACTGGATGACTCTGCACACCTAATATTGATGCACTTTGAAGTCTAACATTTTTAAGGTTTCAGGAGCAGTGTCCTACTTTGTGTTAAGTGCTCTTTAAGAGGCTTTTTCACCCTGACCAGAATACAGCTTATTGTGGTCATATTTAAAGATATTACACATTATGCAAAATATCAATTGGTGGATTCAGTACAAAAGTGTGGTGATACTAGCATTCTTACACAAGAGTGGAAATGTACAGAAAACTGCACATGTAATGACAGTGAGTAGTAGACTGACTCAATGTGGAAACATTGACACATACTTGTTTTTCTTGAGACATATCAGGCTGTTCATCATTTGTTTTGTAAATTGACATTATCAGAATGTACTTTGTTACACTAAAAAAACAGTAAAACCAGTAAAACCACAACATCCATCCATCCATCCATTTCCTAACCGCTTATCTTCTTGAGGGTCGCGGGGGGGCTGGAGCCTATCCCAGCTGACATTGGGCGAGAGGCAGGGTACACCCTGGACAGGTCGCCAGACTATCACAGGGCTGACACATAGAGACAGACAACCATTCACGCTCACATTCACACCTAAGGACAATTTAGAGTCACCAATTAACCTATCCCCAACTTGCATGTCTTTGGACTGTGGGAGGAAGCCGGAGTACCCGGAGAGAACCCACGCTGACACGGGGAGAAAATGCAAACTCCACACAGATGGGCTCCCGCACCCGGGATCGAACCAGGAACCCTCTTGCTGTGAGGCGACAGTGCTAACCACCACACCACCGTGCCGCCCAAAACCACAACATAATAACCTTTAAATAACAACACTATTTATAGATTATTATGTAGTGGTTTTACTGGTCCAGCCCACTTGAGATCACAGTGGGCTGTATGAGGCCCCTGAACCAAAATAAGTTTGACACCCCTGCTTTAACACATTTTAAGAGCACACAAATACAGATATACAGTTAAGATTTAATATGACAAATACACATGATGAACACTAGCTATCTATCAGGTGTCAAACATACGGCCCGGGGGCCAGAACTGGCCTGCCAAAGGGTCACTAGATGACTTTGCACACCATTATTACACCTGTGAAGGCTATGAGGTGTCAGGTTCAAACAGTGAGTAGATACTTTATGTAAAATGCTGCCTCAGAGGCTTTTCCACCCCGACCCAAATACAGCTCTCTGAAACAACAATGAATACTCACTGTGGTCAGACTTAAACAGATTAAAGTTAATGCAAAAATATTGTCAATCAGCAGCGTCAGTACAAACGAATCTGTATCAGACTTGTATCTTAAAACAAAACGGGTGTAGCCCTGTTCAGTGCCTGATGTTGTGTTCACACCAGGCATGAATAAAACAATTCCCATGAGTGAATTACATGTAAAGTCGATGTAAAGACACAATTAGATGCGAATTTCCACCTGGAGGCGCAATGGACGTGTCATATGCTTGATTACAAGACATGAAAAATCTGAACTTCAGGGGCTGATTAGCGCCGTGATAGCGAATCAGCACTGAGATCCTCTGAGGACATACTAGCAGAAGTTCTTTCATCGATTCAGATGTAAGTTATTCGTGCATATGGAGCAAGTCAACACAAAATATTCTAGCATTCAAACTCAGAAGTAATGCAGTGTTGGTGTGAACACAACATTACACTGACAAAACTTCAGGTTGTAAATGGTTTGTAAGGCAGCGGATGACTTAACCTGCTTGTTTAATCCACCTTGTTCCCAGCCCCCATGATGCCTTGCATGAATTATGGGTGCAACTTCGGGTGTTGAACTGAAATAGACGATTTCCAATAGTAACAGTTTGTTGACAGCACTCTATTCTTCTTTCCAAGAGCAACTGGGAAATAAAACATGGAACACACCACCTGTTATAGCTCAAACTGGATTATGTGATCATACCTCTGCCATCTCTTACAGACATCTCAAAGCATTGTTTTTTTTTTCCTTTTAAACTGAGCATGCTAGCAATTAGCTCGCCTTGCCCCGTTAAAATATTAACTTTAACATGTCCCGAGCTAGCTTAAGGTAAACATCTGCTCCTTCTAAATGATTTATGATCTCTGATGACTTATTAAGAAATACTAACACATAATTCAGTATTAACTGTAGCTCCATGTAAAGTGAATAAATGTGATGTTTCCCAGCTAATCCTCCGCTCATCTGCGTTAACGAAGCAGTTTACACGTTTTTATAACTTGTGATTTATTAAAAATCGCTCTGAGCGAAACATGACATCAGTAATAGCAATATAAAGTAGTAGTAGAAGAAATAACTTTTGGCATTAATTTTTTTATATGATATAAAGGAAGTATGGTGTCATTCTCTTCTGCAAATTCTGATTTAATACTTTTTCGCTATGTCTGGTGAAATGCTTGTGGTTTTATTTCTCATATCAATAGTAACCATGGCAACAGGAACAGTCTCTTTTTGTTCTGGTTACACGTTCAACACACAAGACAAAAATTTAGCTCAGACTGGTTGTTAGTCGTTACAGACACGGACAGTGCAACAGGTACCAGAGCTCTGTGAAGACACTTTAGAAAATACTAAGCCAACATAAGTTAAATATTTGTTAAAAAATAAATTAGTATTTGCTAAACTGAAGGCAAATTACTTTGGAAAAGAATCAGTGTTAGCGGTTAGCCACCAAGAGTAGCCACTGGGACTGGATTTAGGAATAAGGTGGACAGCTTCTACTTTAGTGGGAACTGATGATAACAGTCACATGTGATGAAAGTGAGTAGTTGACTAACCGAATCTTGAAAAACGTACTGTTTAATTTGCACATACTGTATTTCTCTGAGGATATCGCAGGCTGTTCATCATTTGATTTGTAAATGGATGAACATTTTCAGAATGAACTTTACACTAAAAAAAGGGAAACATTTGAAGGGGTTGTTATTTCTAGATTATTATGTAATGGTTTTACTGGTGCGGCCCACTTGAGATCACAGTGGGCTGTGTGTGGCCCCTGAACTGAAATAAGTTTGACACCCTTGCTTTAACACACAAATACAGATATACAGGTACGATTTAATATGACAAATACACATGATGAATACTATCTATCTATCTATCTATTGCAGGGTTATGGTAGTGCATCATCACAATGCTGGACTGTAATAAATATATATGTGATTAGTTACTGTATAGAGATGTACAGAGTTGATTTATCAGCATGCATTAGTGGAAGGAGTATATGTGTAGCACCGGTATATCAGTCTTCTTAGATTTTATGGCCTACTCAGTCTGAGAAAGCTTTCATATAAAATATAATATGACCACAACTTTGGAGAGCATCCCTGACTTGGAGAGGAGTGGTTGTTAAGGTGTAGCCTTATTGAAATGGATATTAAGATGCCACATTTGTCATTTCACTGTGACTTAAGGTTGAACGAGAACCAGGACTATAATGTACTTTTTCTAGAGTGCTTTTCAACACACGAAATATTGGTAAAAATAGATTGAAGTTTGTACAAGTAGCAGTATGCTGTTAACTTCCGGTTAGAGTAGGACAGGCCTCAACTCTGCATCCTTAGTTATGTTTCTACATCTACGTGCACGCGCGTGCCTGTGCATCTGCCACTCAGTGTGTGCGCGCATTATAAAAACCCTTTGGTTCACGTGCGGAAAGGGACTCTAGAGGGGTGGGGAAGAAGTGACTTGTGGGATGCGGCAGGAGAGACGGAGGGGGAGAGTGACTGACACACAGAGTGAAACAACAGCGAGAGGAGCGGGAAAGAAAAGGAGGAGAGCAATAAAACAACCAGTGTTACGGTTAATTTAGCGCCTGACATTCAGGTTTGCGCAGACAGACAAGCAGCGGAAGAAAAAGTTCAGATCCCACGAACCAACGCGTGGGAGTGGGAAGCAGGATCGTGACTGACTGAGGCAAGCTCCACTGTCTGTCTCGTCATGGCAGGTAATTCAGTTTAACATCACACACATATACGAACAAGCCGGCGTTTTTACACCCGGACTCTGAACCGACGAGCTCTCTGCCCCGACGGTTGCAGGATTTCGCTAGCCCAGCCCAGTGTCAGTTAAGCTAACCGTTGCTAGCTAACAAAACTTAGCTAGCTAGTGCTAACGTTAGCTAGCAAGCAAACTCGAGTGTCATCGCCCCTCTGGCCTGTCTTTGCCGGCTAAAGCTAACGTTAGTTAGCCAGCTGCTGCTAGCAAGCGATAGCTGTTTACCATTATCACCGGCCCGGGACCAGTCTTGCAAGCTAACGCTGCATACCGTGCTAGCCAAACATAGCTATCCGCGACACTAACCCATAACGTTAACGCTAACGTCTTTTAACCGTTAACCGCTGCTTCTTATACTTATCCACCGGATTTGCATACTGCTACTTTAAGTTATTTGATCTGGTGTGGATGTTGGAACATAAAATGAATAGCTAAAGGCAAAACTGGCGGTTTTCACTCCAGTGCACACATATTTTAAACATGCCATGACTGGCTTGACAAGCAAGGCTAGCTAACGTTAGCTCAAACTTTGACATTGCCCACATGCAGGCTAGTACTCCAGGCCTGCTGCAGGCTGAACAAGCTTTTAAATATTCTGTGCAATTTCTGACTGAATGGATTGAAGAGTTAAAAGAGCCAGTAGGGACATGTATATGTTTAAATGCAAAGATTCCCTTCTAAAATAAGACCCAGATAGTCATGTTTTTTGTAGCCTAACGTAGCATTTCGCATTTCATTCATCAGCTGATGCTTGTGCAGTGAATGTAGAGTTATTAATCATTATATGCGACTCATGTCCCTTGTAGCCGATTGAGATTGGTGTCTGTTTATTCAATAAGCAATAAAAGGTCATATGCATTTGTCCATTTTGGGCGGGGAAATGACACAGGTCTTTGGGCAGAGGCTTTGCACATCATCCTTTTGTTGAAACTGACTCAGTGGGATGATTTGAACGTTAAAACACCTGTTTGCTGTGCCATTTTCTTCTGCAAGGAATGCAGGCAGTCTATGAGAGTGCTACATTTTGTCCTGACCAGTACCAATCCTGTCCTGGCTGTTTGTTTTAAATCATGATTCATCGCAGAATACGTGTATGATGGAGCCAGGGTGACTCATAAATGTCCTTGATTATTCTGCAGAGCTGTTCCACTACATGCTATCAACAAATCAGAGCAATTTTCATCCTGTAATAACAGAAACGATCATGTGTAGAAATATGCGGAATTTAACTAACTGTGTTGTGCAATGAGCTATGTTGGGAGAAGAACCTGTTGAGGCTAGTGATGGAGGTCGTTATCAAATGAGCCAGCATGTTTTTTCTTGTTGATGTATTTTTAACATACAGTAGGAGCAGCATCTCCTGCTGGTATATCAGTTGCCCAGTCTTAAAATAAAATATGTTTCAAGACAGCATTCACCTACTGTTAGGAAGTATTTATGAACATGATTTGCAGTCAACTTTTTCTCTCAAGGTGGGAAAACCACTGAGCCAACTAAGGCTCAAATCTGATTTTTGATTCGGTGCATGCAGTTACACTCATTAAATATTAAAGATCTTTGCCATCCAAGTGGTCTGTATTTCTCAACAGTATAAATTGTATGAGGCTCCTTGATAATGCCCATAAAAGAACTGGTCCTTGCAGGTATCATGCGTTGAACAGTGTAGTGTTATGTAGTCTATGTCTTGTTTACTTTTGAGAGATTAAAAGGTCTTATTTAGTACCAGTGTCATTTGTCTTTTGAGACGAGACTTAGAGAAGTTGTGGGAGGATATGTGCACATGTGTGACCACACATTTTTGCAGCAGGTCAGCCATCTGTCTTTACAGTAGTTCCAACATAATTTCAGTGATCCCACGCTGCCTGAGAGTGACTGCTGAGGCAAATACTTTCCTTATAGAGTTGCAGCTATTTGCATGTATGAGGAAGGAGAGTCTAAATGCCCAGGAATGCCCATTATTGCCGAAGCACTCTGTTTCATTATTGGCCAAAACTTTGAAACTTGGCCATCTTAGGTTATCCCAACCACTTGTACATCACAGTCGATGCCCAGGACAATACAGTTAAGATCTGGGAGAGAGCTTGAAATTAAAATGCATTTAGCAAACCTGCTAGAGTTGTACATGAATGTTTATTTTTTTCTTTTATCTCTGCAGGACCTGGAGGTGACATGCAGTGGTGCTTCTCTCAGGTGAAAGGAGCCATTGATGACGACGTAGCTGAAGGTATGAGCTCTGCCAAGAGCTAGTATCTGTGAGCGTAAAGCACAGATGGGAAAAAATGTAATAGGTATCGAGTAATATACAACAGCTTTCAGTCAGTAAGCAAATAGCAGCTCAGTGTTGTCCTCATTTGTTCCATTCCTACCGGCTAGATATAGCACAGTTAAGCTGTGCCGTGGTGTGATGAGCCGTGATGGTACGCATTTCAACTATGATGTGCACAATAATACACTATAATGGATCTTAACTTAACCCTAGCTGTCAATTGACAGGCTCACCATCTGTGGTCCTTGTGTAGATGACTAGAGAGAAAGGCCCATTTTTTTAAAAGGCTCATTATGTTAAACTTTTAGCAGTTTTGCTGCTCCCATGTAACACAAGTCTCTGTGGTGCCACACTCCTACGTTCTGCTTTTACTTGTAACATACAGCAGCCTGTTTTCTGAATCATTGACTATATTGGAGCTGTGTTGTAAGGTGATGCTAGTGCAAACCAAACACTTCTTCCTCTTGCTGCTTCACATTTAAAGCTTTCCACTGACAAGCCTCAGGAAGTCTCTTATATTTACAGGAAGTGCAGCCTTATTTGTCACTGAGGTTAGGGACTGGCGAGTACATTTCTCTATGGATCAATTTTGAATCAAATAAAGACTTTTTTAAAGCGCTCGGTTTTTAGAGCAGTTTGTAGTATTATAGAAAGGGATGGTAAAAGGAAAAATAAACAGCCACAGTGAGCTGGGTAGATGAAGATCCTCAGATGACAGATGCCACCTGGGCTTTGCCCACATGATGGACTCTGATTTCGGTTGCTCATGTTCTGGTGCAGGTGTCCCAACTATAGGGACATGGCAGCAGAGCCTTTAGCAGGCCAGATGGCTGATAATGGACAGAAGTTCAGAAATGCTGAATAATATATCCATGATTGTGAAGGCTTATCAGACTCTGTGCAGTAGTTTATACTCCTATTAGACAGGATTTCTGGAGAGTTACCACAGCAGCAATAATTTTCCCTTCAGTCTCAGTGTAAGGTAAACAGTAGAATTGGCACTAATGCTACACCCTTTGTGGTATAAGGTGCTTTGCACATGTATTTCACCAGCCAGTGTTTCACATTGCAGGATAGTGTTGCACTTCATTCAGTTGCCAGTTTATTAGGTGTACCTACAGATGGGTGACAAATTAAAGGAAAAACCAACATCTTAGTTTGGAGTCAGGCCACCACGAGCTTCCAGAATGCTCCTTGCCAAGTCTGTCATAACAAAAGGACATATAGCATCAGAGACAATCACTGACATTACAGAAAAGAATTTTATCCATGTTGTTTTCAAACACATCAAACCAGTCAGTGAGCCCTGGTGCCCTGTAGCATCTTCAGTTGATGTGTTTCTTCACTCTTTTATTCAGGGCTTTCCTTTAACCCTTTAAACCTGAGCAAACGGCTTGATGTCTTTTAAAAACATGGGAAGAAGGTAATGAGCAACGAAAGAAGAAATATCTCAAAGAATAGCAGGGAATTAGTAAAAAGAGAAAATTAAAAACAAGAAAATTAGTTTAAAAATAATTAAAGAAAGTTAAAAAGAAGCAAACAAGAAAATACCCTGGAAAGAGTGCTTAAAATGATAATAATCCTTAAAAATACTTTTTTAAATGTAATAATTCTAAATATAATTTTTTAATAATTTGCCTAATCAATTTTTATTTCTATTTATTTTTTTCAATTTGTCAGACATTTCTCACCAAGTTGCTCATTGCCTTTTTTTGATATGTTTTTAAAAGAAATTGCACCAATTTGCTCGGGGTTCAAAGGTTTAAATACTTCCGAAAGGTGTCTAAAAGTAGCACAAGAAAGTGATGTTGCTCCAGGTTTTAAAGGGTTACTTTGTTCCCCATCTGTAGCTAAGACAGGTGAGAGGTGTTTCTGTTTTCACTTTCCTTCTTGATGTAAATAGAGTGGACAAAATAAAAGAAACATCTGTCAGTATAATTCAGTACAATTCAATTGCACCATAAACAACAGCTTCCAAAACACAGTGCTATTGTTGGACTTTCTGCCAGATTATGGCTGGTGGCTGCACCTCAAGAGATAAGACATATTTTTGTCATGCTTGGTGCACCTTTTGTGAGAATATGTATATAAGCATATAGAGTTTCTCTTGATTATATTTTATTGGAAATTGCATTGAGATACAGATCTGCTGTTACAAACACCCAAAGGATGGCCATGTAGCTGGAATTTAAAGAATGGCAACATGCTTGACTGTAAAACAGTAATGTTCGGTTGATAATGTTCTGCAGCATGCTGGCACGTTTCAGCCCTTTAACACATCCCAACAGTGGAGTGACAGAAAAATGTTACATTGTCGTCGGCCCACATTCTTACTCTCACTGTTATTGATTTATGGAACGTTCTTATATAGTCAGTGACTTCCATGAGCCATTAATAAATAATGCATCTTAATAATACAGGGAAGTGCTTTGCTGTTGCCAAGAGTTTTTTTTATTTTGTACATTTTATAGGTTACATAATTGAATCGATGGAGCAATTTTAAGTATGTCCCCTCAAGTAGCCTTGCTACCAGTTCAAATATATTAGCTCATACTTTGAGCCTCAGGGAGCACAACATACACAAAGACCTCCTACTACTACCTTTGGCAGCATTGTCTTTCTGCTCCAGTGGGCAACAAAGGGTTAAATAAGTGTGTACGTGCGTCTGAGTGAGTTTCAGTTGATAAAGCAACATACTACTGCTGGGGGGAAACATATATTGCTGTCAGAGGGAGGCAGGGGGAGAAAAGGGGAAAAAAAAAACTAGGTTACTGATCATTTTCCGTCTGCTCTACATGCTCTGACATCTTTCTGCATCTCCGGCCGACACGCTCGTCCGTCTAGTGCACTCTGATTCCACTACAGATTAATCAAGCGTTAGCTGGGATTAACTGAGTGTTTCCTTATTGTCTTTTGGCAAGAAGTCATTTTATGTCTGTTCACCAATTTAAAAATAACATGAATTTAAATGCCTGTCATGTTTGTGTTTGTTTGCAGCGGACATCATATCCACAGTTGAGTTTAACCACACAGGGGAGCTGCTAGCCACAGGAGACAAGGGTGGCCGTGTAGTTATTTTCCAGCAGGAAATAGAGGTACAGCTGCAAGTTTGTCTTCTGTTGAGTTATATTCCCACACACTATCATTTTAGAACCCAATAAGAGTTTTAAATTTTAGCTGGTGATATGCTTTATGTCCAAAAGTAGCTGTCACTTCTAATTCAAAACATGTCTTTGTAGAATGAAACTCAGAAAAAGTTGTCGTCACTGGCTTGTTCTTGTCTAACATCTGCTCTTTTCATCTGTGTCTGATGTTTCACCCGGCTCCCGGCAGAATAAGAATCAGCCTCAGTTCCGGAGCGAATACAATGTTTACAGCACTTTCCAGAGCCATGAGCCCGAATTCGACTACTTGAAGAGTTTGGAAATAGAAGAGAAGATCAACAAGATTCGCTGGCTTCCTCAGAAGAATGCTGCTCAGTTCCTGTTGTCAACTAACGGTGAGTTTGTCATTTTTATTGAGTGCATACCCAGATTTTTAACAGCAATCTGTCATGACATTAAGCTATTTTAAATGGGGAAACTTAATACAGCCCTGCTCACATGTCACTGGAATCAAAATTTTTGAAAACGTAAGCGCGATTTCCTCAGCACTTTCCACCTCAAACACAATACACAGGCTCTCCTCACATGTCTCTAAACATCATATCATGCAGTGTTTCCCACTGGTCTGCCATACACTTGTGCTGGTAGTTTGCAGAAAGGAACAGCATTACCTGCCAGCACACAACTGGTCTACTACATGTGACAAACAGCAAATATATGTGACCTTTAACAGTATTTATTGAATTGATTTATTGAATATTTCTGTTAATGTCATATGCCTTTAACAGGGCTCCAGACTGCGACCAAATGGTTGCATTTTGCGACCATTTTTGGAGTCAGTGGGAGTATTTTTTTACAACTAATCGTTCGTGTGCAGTTTTTTTTTTTCATTTTGTAAAATGAGAGAGCGAGTCCGCCAGTCTGGGAGTGATTAGTTAATTGTGAGATTCACATCACCTACACTCATCATTAGGCTCGTTCGAGACGAACTGTGCCTTGCCTGGAGAGTGAATTAGAGCAGGCGGCTGCAGGAGGAGGCGGAGACAACAAGCTGCGGTCAAGTCGGAGGCTGAATCCAAATGTCCACCCTCTGGACTTGCAGACTGAGCCCTGGTGGACTTCAGTTGTACGTAGTGCGACGTATTTACAGGTCATTGCGTAAAGTCTGTGAGGGCAGAGACTGCAAGCGGATGATAGACAGCCTTTGAGACTTGTTGCCGTGGAAACGCTCAACTATCGCTAGGATAACCGACCCCAGCCTGAGCTAGGATACCCGACAGAACCTGTCGTAACATGACGGGTCACTCGGGAGCACACTCCCACCAGCGTACAGAGTGCATGTTGGAAAATATATTGCGTCAACCACCTGGAAAACAAACAAAAATATCTGCATTTTTTTAAGCGCTCCCAGGGCGGTGACGATGGTGAAGAAGAAATGAAAAAAGCTGTAAACGTAGGGGAAGTGCTGTATAATAGATCATTTATAATATATGATCACCTTATATTCTTGCCAGATTTGTTTGCGGAGAAAATAGACCAGACGCCCAAGCTATTGCTGAGGATCGGAAGCAGGTGTTGTTTCGAAGATCGTTTCCCCATTGACAAGTGTTTCCCCTCCTGTAAATCTGAATCAACCACTGAGGGTGCCGGCACAAGAAGCATTATTTTAACAGGAGGGAAACAATATTTGTTCAGCGGGGGGGAACAGACTTCGACACAACACCCGCATTTGGGGGTGCTTCCGCTATGGCCACAGTAGCAGAATGAACAGGTGTGGGAATGATAGAATGAGAGGAGATTGTCCACTAGTCAATAGATCGCAGATGGGTTGGCAAATCTATGTGTGGGAAACACTCAATCATGTAGGAGGCCATTTTTCACTGTCATCATGGCACTGCACAGTTACGTGTGTGACAGCCGCTTATGGGTAGATCAAACCCTGAACAAAATCTGTGGCTATAGACCAGCTATGTGAGGACCTCAAGGTATTTTTTTTTTGGCCAAAAAGGCACTAATAAATTAAAAACTGTGAACTATCACTGGAGATTTAAAGTTATCAGAAATATGCAACACTGGATTTAAAAAAAGTAAAAGATTTCACATCCTGAAAATTCCTTTTAACCATTTCTCTTTAAAATTGCCAGATTTTATTTGATTTGTCTGAATTGTAACCAAACTACGAGCAACATATCCATGTAGTTTGAATCATTCACTGTATGCTAAGTGTGTGCATTTGTCTTTGGTGCTGCTGTTATTGACATTATTGTTTTTCTTTTTCAAGATAAGACAATCAAGTTGTGGAAAATCAGTGAACGAGACAAGAGACCAGAGGGCTATAATCTGAAAGAGGAGGATGGACGCTACAAAAACCCCAACACTATCACGTCACTGCGGGTCAGTCCTTGAATCAAACACAACCTGAGTTTTGTTTTAAAAAGTTGGATTATTCTGCCAGACTAGAGTTTCTACGTCTAGCTGAAAGTAATCTCTACACATGTATTTGATTCTACCCAGTTTAGTAGGTTTGCTTCATGACGTAATCCTGACATTCTCAGATTACCTGTGGTTATTCAGATCGTTATAGTAGATAAAATAGTTATAGTAGATAAGTTGCCCTGAAAATCCACACAGGTCATGTGGCTGCAGGTATGATGGACTTGGGTGAAACTATGCTTGAAGTTTGCCGAGATCACCAAATCATATAGGAGTTAGTGTGCCTTCCCAAACAGGAACAGGTGTGACAAAACTGAGTCATCTAACAGGACAAGCTAAATGTTGTCAAGCACTGACTAAGCTAACACAGACCTGAGACGTCTTAACAACCAGAATAACAGCACTTCTGTAGGTGTTACATGATGTGTTGTGGCTTTAACTGTGGGCTCTGTTAACCTATCAGAGTGCATTTACACAGGTAATAGCTTTGTATGATGTACAAGATATAAGTGGTTGTGCCTCTAACTTGGAAGAGAGTCCAATAGTGTTCAATTCCAAGTCTGAAAAACTTGGATGCAAAAGAATGAAACATGGGTGTGTTACAGGTCGGGAAGGGCTACCGGTTTGGCTTCCTTTTATGCCGTTAACGGCAAAGATAACGGCAGCTTGCAATCTGTGCCACTTCAGTCGCTCTTTAAGCTAATGTTTGGACTCCTGTCAGAATCATGCACCTTCTGGGTGTATAGTTATCAAGTCACACAGCCAAAAAGCTCATGTCTCACACTGGCGTGATTTCTTAAAACTTAAAGAGGCAATTCAGGTTTTAATGAGTGCATTTTAGAACGATTTCTTCACAGTGACTCTGAACACAAGTGCAGCACAGCCAGTTTCACCTCTGTTATTATCCTACGGCCTGTGTAGACTGCTGTATTGATTTAAAAGAGGCAAATCTGTTTGTTAGACTTACATAAGTCCATGAAGAGCTTTGTGACCGACCTGACATGTGCCACAAGGAACTTTAAGAGCTTCAAAATTCCCCCCTGCTGTGAGTTTGATATCATGTCCTGTGTGTTTTTATCGCAGGTACCAGTTTTAATACCCATGGACCTCATGGTGGAAGCCAGTCCGCGGAGGGTGTTCGCCAACGCTCACACCTACCATATCAACTCTATCTCCGTCAACAGTGACAATGAGACTTACCTGTCCGCGGACGACCTTCGCATCAACCTCTGGCACCTAGAGATCACCGACCGTAGCTTCAGTATCCTTAAATTTGCCTGTGCACCTGCCAAATCCACCAAACTCGCATTTGAATATAAGATTATCTAATGCCAGACTGGTCAGTTTCAGTGTCAACGATGCTGCTTAACACTGGGATCAGCTGTTTTTTTTTTTTTTGATACAGCCTGATATTTTTCCATCACCTGACAAAACATTTGACTCTCAAGACATTCAAAATGGAGAAGGGGACAAGGACAAAATGTGGAGGAATTCATATTGGGGTCAAAATAAGGCTGCCACATCAGACAAAGCTGTGGGAAAAAAAACACCAGTTGTCTTTCATGTCCTGCTAATGAATGCCATCCCTGATGTTTATTTTGTCTCCACACACTGCTCCATTATCAGTCTAATGATGCCTTTGTTTAGTTTTTTTGTCCCTGTGTGAATGCTCCATTCAGCACACACTGCCACCCAATGTGATACTCACCAAAGAAAATTACGATGATTTTTCAGAGCATGCGAGTTGTTGTCCTAATCGCTCCAAAGTTTTGTGCCTTAACCCTGTGCTCCTCAGATATTGTTGACATTAAACCGGCCAACATGGAGGAGCTAACGGAGGTGATTACAGCAGCAGAGTTCCATCCTCATCAGTGTAACACCTTCGTCTACAGCAGCAGCAAAGGAACCATCCGTCTGTGTGACATGAGGGCTTCGGCGCTGTGTGACAAGCACTCCAAATGTGAGTACCTGCTTTGATCATTTTTAATCACCGTTCTTTGACAGGTGGTTTAAGTGCTGGAGCCATTTAGCTAAGCATCGCAATTGTCAGTGAAATACGCTTTATCTCATATCTCATGCCAATGCAGCAGGGAGGGAGAAAACTCAATGTCATGATTGTTTATATGTGCACTTGTTCAGTATTTAGAAATAAAACATTTGCTTGAAACCAGTAAAATTACTGTTTTGAGGTAAATTTGTACATGGTGGATATATGTCAGCTGTAGCTAGCTAAGACATTTCAGGGAAAAGAGCATCGAGTGGCAGTGATAACATGAACCAAGACCAGCTGCTCTCAAAGTGGGGTGTGTTTAGGACGGGCTAAGGTGCCTCAAGATTTACCGTATCATTCCTCATTTAGCCTGTTGTGTGTTTAAAATAACGTTTCACCACATTTAAAACAGTAGCGACACTTAAACATTTCCTGTAACATTTTCATTCATTCATTTTATTTTGAAATCAGAGAAAGAAATTTATCATTTAGTATGTGATTATATTGATTGTCTAAGGTAAATATTTATTCAATTAATATTATATATAATAATTATCCTGGTATTGGTTTAATACACCTGATTTGCATCTGTGCACATTATATGCATGTTATATTCGGGGTTGGGTTGCTTGAAGTGCAATGACAAAACAAAGCAAGGGGTGCCATGGTTTAAAAAAGGATTTGAAACCGCTAAGCTGGACTACACAAAGCTCTGCAGGTAGTGAGAAATTAACTGTGTGTTCTAGACCATCAACAAGAAGCACACATTAAAAGCACAGTAGACCCCTCACACAGGTAACATGAACATACATGAAATGACCATGACACAAGTTAAGAGTGCAGAAACTTATCTGTGCTGTAGTCGGACTATTTTTCATCTTCCTTACATTTGTGTCATCTTCCTCTCTCTTATCCAGTGTTTGAGGAGCCAGAAGATCCCAGCAATCGCTCCTTCTTCTCGGAGATCATATCCTCGATCTCGGATGTTAAGTTCAGCCACAACGGGCGCTACATGATGACTAGAGACTACTTGTCTGTTAAGATTTGGGATCTGAACATGGAGAACAGGCCAGTGGAGACTTATCAGGTAAGACCCACCAACACATGCACAGTAACAAAGTGTCAGGCTTGTTACTGAAGTGTAAACTGGTTATGAGCGACTTGACTTTATCACTGACGCCTTTTGGAGGGCCTGTCGCTCCAGAGTGTAGAGCAGCAGTCCCTGTTTGCTCTTTAACTTTGTCTGCACTTCAAGAGGCTCTTGTTAGTGATGTTGTAATATCAACAGTAGACTGGTCATTTATTTTTAGTGCTGCGAAGCAAATGTATTTACCACACTGATACAGATGCGAGTTTGAAGCCAGCCTCATATATCACACTACCTTAAGTGAAACTAAACACGATTTCACTTGTCTCTGAGGCTCAATCCCAACACACCCCTTGCCCCGACCACTTTGACCTACTCCTCTGTTTTGGGCATTCACAACAAGGGGCAGGGTGTCCTGATTCTTGTTAGGATAAAGTGTTAGGGCTACATGACCCTCAAAATGGAGGCCTTTCCAAAGGCAAACTCTAAATCAAGTGATAATGGCTGGAGATGGCTGTACAAGCAACAAAGAAAACCACAAGTGTATTTTCTTTGTTAATAAACAGTTTAAATTACAATAATCACAATACTATCTTTGTTTAACATCGTTTCAATGTCCTATGGTCCTATGCTGATGTCTTTGTGCATGACAGTCCTGCATTTTGATGTATTTCCATGTCACCGCCCCCCCTTTGATGGCATATGACAGCCATGTAGCTGCACTTGTTACCGCTCCCCTAACATCAGTGAAGACTGGCAGGATGGGAGCATGGGATGCTATTGCTAGCCTACACATCACTGATAGTGGCTTTTTAGTGGAGCACTTGTTTGATCGACTGTAAATTTAACATGTGAACACATCACAAGCATCCATGCCTTCATTGTGTAACCACTACCTTGAATTAATGTGTTTGTAAGAGTTAAGGGGCACTTGAAAACAAGGTGAGGGGTAAACATAGGATATGTGATTGGGCCTAAATTGACCTGGGATTGCAGGTTTAACATTTTCTTTATGGAGGAAGACAGTTGCCTTGTTTAGCCTAGTGTCCAAATAAAGTAGCCATTGTTCAGTAGTCAATATAAAAAAATTACAGCAAGGTAGTATTTATTTTATATTGTCCATGTGATCATTTGTTTACACCCTTTAATGGAGCATATAATATAAATTTATTCTCATTTCAAATTGAACTCAATGGCCAGCATGCCTTTATTCTTAATGGTGACACTGTGCTGTAGGTATGCTGCTAATTAAAGAAGAAAATGCAAGCACTGAACAATGGCCACACCTTTTTTGACTCTGTCTTGTAGTTCCAACTAGTGGCCACTTGGAGGCACCATAAATATGTGATTTTGCTGTGCAGTGGCGTTTGCTCCACTGTGACGAGCTTCAAACACTATGATAAGCACAGAGATGGCTAACATTTGTGATGGTTACACTGGGTGTGTGAGCCTTTAGGTCGCCCCTTCACATCTGTGTCTCATCTTTACAGGTTCATGAGTACCTGAGGAGCAAGCTGTGCTCGCTGTATGAGAACGACTGCATCTTTGACAAGTTTGAATGCTGCTGGAATGGCAATGACAGGTGAGGAGAGCAGGGGGCAGGCAAAATAAAAGATGTATTATGAAAAACTGACCTGCTTTCACACCCCAAAAAACCTTTCTGGGAGGGTTGGCCATTTTGAATAAGTTACTTTAAATTCATTTTGATATAAGCTGTGTGTCAATGGTGCATTTACGTTAAGCCTAGTACTTTGAATTTCATATCAATCTTTTACTAATGGGCATTATTCCAAGATTGACATGTGTTAAACGCTCATACACTTTTCTCAACCTCCCCCATCAGTGTGGTGATGACTGGCTCATACAACAACTTCTTCCGGATGTTCGACCGCGGCCAAAGGCGGGACGTAACCTTGGAGGCCTCCCGAGAAAACAGCAAGCCCATGCAGGTCCTAAAGCCTCGCAAAGTGTGCGCGGGCGGCAAACGCAAGAAGGATGAAATCAGCGTGGACAGTTTGGACTTCAACAAGAAGATCCTTCACACTGCCTGGCATCCCCAGGACAACATCATCGCAGTGGCGACGACCAACAACCTCTACATATTCCAGGATAAAGTAAACTAACAGCGGGGTGAGCTTACTTGAGATCTGGCGCGGGTGACGTCACGTGTACCACCCGCAGCCTCATCCAGGGTGATCTGCGGTAACGCCGACAACCAGCATCCCTGTCCGTCGCTACTGGGTGACCAGACTTTGCCACTTTGTTCTAGATGTGGACAGAGGAAGCCTCGCTCTTGCCCATCATCAGCCTGTCTGTGGCGGAGTAACATCTGCCTTGTTGTTTAAGTGATGTTGTGCCAATTTTTTTTTTTTTTCCTTTCGTATGGCTTTTTTTTTTTTTTTTTTTTTTTGCCAGCCCACCTGCCCTTTTCTTCCCCCGGGGTATCATGGGTAAACGAGTTTAATTTCCTTAAAATTCTGAATACAGACACACTTATTTTTATAACTTTTCCCCAAATGGCTCTGTGGTAGAAAATGAAAACACTTATTTAGTATTTCCCCTTATTGTTCTGTGCCATGGTAGTGTTTATTTTTCTAAGAAAAAATTGCCAGTCTTTTTTTGTTTTGTGTGTGCGTGTGTGTATGTGTGTGTATACACCTTTTTATTAATTCATCCGTTATACTGTCATAGTATTCTTTGAGTCTCTTCACGTCTCCCCTCATTCATTAAACCATACATACTCAACAGTCACAAATGTATGCTCACGGTTTTCTTTACAAACTTGCTGCTTGTACTGGACAGCAACAACTCAGCGGTCGCCTCCAGGAGTTTGAAAAGTAAAGTGTGTTTTCACAGATTGACAGCCCGGCCTTGTGAGGAGTTGTCCCGCTCACTGTTGCTGTGCCTCAGGCTCTGGGTGGTCAAATAGGTCCAAACTCCTGAAACGATTTTCTTTTGGATTGGCTCTGTGTCTAGACATCATCACGTATTGGTTCCTCTTCCTCCTTTTGTTTGTGTTCAACAATAGTCAGGTATAAGAGATAGCCTATTCAAAGATAATTATTATGATTGTCATATTTATATAAAAAGAAAAACAACTTAAAACATCACCAGATTTGTTCCGTCCTATTTTGTGAAACAAAGCTGGACCTTACACATCTTTTTTTTGAGTGATCTTTAAGTATTGTCTTCCCATGGTGTACCACAGCTCTGAAGCAGTACTTCACAACAGGGAAAACCTTTTTTTTTTTTGTTGTTTTGATTTGACACTGGACTCTTACTGCACCAACTAAAGTACTTGGATGTGTTGTAAGTTTAAAAAGAAAACATTATTTGAGGCATTAAGTCACTTAAAAGTGTTTGTTTAAACTACTGCGGACATTATTACTGCTACTGTATGTGATGGTACAATAAGCTGCACAAGGATTTGCAGCAGTTGATGTCTCCACACGTATTTAAAAAATGGACAGTTCAGACTATATTGATGCCTCTAGTAATGTATAACTACAATTTTAATCTATGACGGTGAAGATAATAAAGGAACTACTTTTTGCACCCTTGTGATTGCCTGATTGTTGATGACATCTCAGCAGTGCTGTGCTCTAGTTTAATGCTGTGTGTTATCATAGTGACAGTCTATGATCCTCCTTTACATTTAAACAAACAGGACTGGCTGGTGTCACTGATGGGAGCACCTTCAGCTGGAGAAGAGGCAGTATTTTAAACCCTGAACTGCACTGATTGTCTATTAGGGTTCTCATTAGAGCACCTGGCATTCAAGGTGTTAACCCAGCTGTTAATCTGTCCCTGATCTGACTGACGGACAGGGAAAACCACCAGCTCTGGCACCACCTTTGGTTTACTGCAATCAGCTGATGTGGTGTCCGGTTGCTATAAACTACACTTGAGCACACATCTGCATGTGCTGCGTACGTGGGAGCACGCACGCCTCCTCTCTTACAGGGACAAACGGAGCCAGCGCCTGATCACTGCACGCCGAAAATTTTAAATTCGTGCTTTCGATCAATAATCGATACTAACAGTTCATGCGTGACGTCGCCTGTGCTGGTGTTTTTATTTTCTCTGGTCGTTATGTAATCCGGCCCCCTCTCCCTCTTTTGTTATCAACGGGACAGCGTGACGTCATCACCCAGCTCCGGGAAGGTCTGAGCGGCTCGCGGCTGCTGCTTCCAGACCAGCTAACGGGCGATAAACAAACTGCAGCGGTGCGTTAGCTTAGCCTAGCCGCTCTCTGGAAAATAACGAAACTGGGTAGAAAGCCACTCGGGTCCGCTGTACTATCGCACGTCTGAATGTGTGCAGATAAGGTAGTGCGCGTTTTTGCACTGACTTGAGCCCTTTTTATGCAACCCGCCCTGCTCACCAGGCACCACGATGTCCGACGCTGCTAACGTTACTTCTACAGACAACAACGGAGACTCCGGGCTAAACGGTAAGCTAAATGTTAGCAAACTGCTCATTTGAACAGCCTGTCAGTGTGTTTTCTCTCTGGGGAACGCATCATGGTATAAAAATAAATATTTTTAACAAGTTCACTGAGGGTTCTTGCTCATTTAAGATAGTTTATTTCATCCGTTTATGTTTTTTTTCGCTGTGAAGCTACATTAAATGGGAGACGTTAGAACGCTATGTTCCGTGTGTTTATTGACAGTGTGTGGACCAATGGCGTTTCGACAGGCTTGACTGACAGGCGAATTAGCCAATCAGCGAGTCGCGCGGAGGGGGTGGAGGCGGGTTTAAGCTTTGTCAACAAGGCGAGATGGAAGAAGTCAGAAAAGGCAAAAATGGGGCCAGAGACATGTAGACTGTTTTCACGTAGTTGTTGTCCTTTACAGCGAGTAATATATGCAGGAACAACACATTTATAGCCTCTTTCATTCTTTTATGTGCTGTATTTTCAGATTTTAGTAAAATAATCAATTTTTAAATTAACTAGTGATTTCTAATAAGCTAACTAACTAAATTGCCATTTGACAAATTGCATTTTTTTCTACATTGCGTTCACTGCACCACCCGAAGATTAAATTTTTTAAGGACAAGCTGCATGTAAGACCCCATGCAAGGCTTGCATAAGCCACAACAGACGTAAACAAAGGCATTTAAATTACCCTTCCGCCCTGACTCAGGGGCTTACTTACTTACAGAGCTGAAGTGGTTTAGGTTATACCACACTATGGGGGGCTGTGTCTTGGCATGCTATTTATGGCTCCAGTGACTCGAGGACAGACGTTTTGGACGTGAGGAACGAGGGGGAAAGTGTTACAGTGTAGGAACATTGAGGCTGGTTGATCCAAAGCCACACTGGGCAGGAATCAAACTTTCCAGCTACTTCTCTTTTTTTTTTCTTAGAGACACGTAGATTCATTTTTTAAAAAAGGATTGGATACTTAATGATGGATAGTTACCACACAGCAAGCAGATTGCCAGCATGTGTTAGGCTGTATCTTCCCCCTGTTGTTTGAGATAGAAAGCAACAAGTGTTTTCTTATTATATTTCACTCTGGTATTCCTGTTGTATATCTTAACACCGTCCAACTTTTGCATATATACTTTAATTCCCTGTTATGCCAATAACAGGAAAAAGGCTGGGAAAGGCCTGCAAACTTTTCAGAAGGATCAGATGTATTTTAGTTTCTCCGGGGCCCCATAATCCTTTGCTACCACAACATTAACTCAGCACTATTCTTGATTAACTTACTCTCACATGTGGCTGATAAACTTGGTGCTGACTGAGTCAGAATAACTTATGAAGCATAAAATTCTCAGCAGATTTTATTGGTGGCATTCATGCATCATTACATATTGGGCAGTGACAGTACATGCTGAGACATGTCTTAAGGGACAATAAGACCACGCACTGATCAGATGAAAAGGCCAGCAGTGTGCTCTGTTATCTGACACTGTGTTATTTTTGGCATTTCCTGGAACTCCTCCAGTAGTGTCATTTTTCTGTAATACCTGGGATCTTCAGGCAAGAAGCAGCGTCAGCCCTCCTCCCTCCCTCAGCATCAGTAGATCAGAGGTCACGTCATGTCTGCTTCCTCTAAAGCCACCCAACAGCTGATAGCTGCTCTGCGGCCAGAATGTTCGGAAGCCTCAGCACCATGGCAATGTGGTTTTAGTCCACAGAGAGGAGACAATGGGCTGTCGCCAGCAGCTTGGCTCGCAGTCCGCTGTGTAATCCGCAGGATGAGTGCAAGTGCTGAGTCGAGGCCAGTTTAGGGGGGGAGGGGTGCATCGTTTGGGTGGTGGGTATAACTGGCCCTGATGCCTGAACTGTGAAATTCAGTCCCCTGAAAGCTCATGTGAACATGATGTTTACTTACTGTTAAAGGGTCAAGTGACCTGCTCAAGAGGCCTTCCTCTTCTTTATTTTGGTGAGGACAGCAGGAGATGGTGTTCTTAAAGCTGCATGACCAGGGATGTTGGGCAATGTCTTCCTTATTCTTCAAATTCTTGCCCTGCCTAACCCTCCCCTCCTCCGTGGCTGTAACCCACCTCAGGCATGCTGTGCCTCCTCAGCTGCCCGTCCATGCCAGAGCTCACGTACAAACAGGGAGAGCGTCATATATCACAGTCAAGGTCTACAAGACACCGCAGCACATACACAGGCAGGCATTTACTGCCCTTTCATCACACAGCAGTAAATAGAGCTTTACTCTTGAACCTCTCTGACTGACAGGCTCAGTCTGGCTGTTGTGTTGACCATCCTCAGCTCAGGAGTAGGAAATCATTTTGACATCTTCGCTCTTTTTCTCATCCCCCCCTATTTTCCTTTGGCCTTTGAGTGAAAGCCTTTTGGCCGCGCTCTGTGGGAGTCCCCGCTGACAAGAGGTAGATATTTTGACATGTCATAGCAGGAAAAGCAGAGGTGCAATTAACAGCATTAATGATGTTTGCAAATCCATTCAGGTGTGGTGGTTTTCTGCATTGTGTATGCTCGGTCACCAGGAGACTAAAACCTGCAAGGAGCCACCATTAATCTTCTTGGTTACAGCTGTGCTCGTCCTTCTATAACAAAGTCTTTCAAGGCTGTAACTATAACTTTCTCACCTCACTGACAGTCCAGACAGTATGTCAGAAATTAATCACTCAGCGGAAGCAAAGGAAATAAGATTAATACTGTTACAACACAATGAGTCAAAGTTTATTTTGAGTAGATAACAGGCTTTTTTCCCAACAGACAGAAACACACGTCATTGAAGCAAAGCACAGTTGCAGATAATTCGATGATTGGGATATTACATTTAGGTGTGTCAGTTTCAGGCTCCAGTTACTGTGCGTGTTTGCTCACTGGCCTGGCTTACTGGGACACTTAAACGTAACTATCGACGAATGATCTTAGTTTCACCTTCACTTTTCTTGCAATGACAAGTCAAAATGTTTGATATAAATAAAGGTTATCGGACGCTCCCTGCTAGCCCAGAGTGAAACTATTTGTCAAAGCTTCTGGGCTGCATATACAATCCAAAGTGCACATAGTGAAAAATGAACACCAGCAGCTGTACCAAAACAGAAGATTAGGTATGCTGGTGCATTGTTCCCTTCTGTATAGGCACAGGCAGGCTATTGTTATGGGCCTGTTGCCAAAAGGGTGGTAAAATGCACCAAAATAAACAACGACACAGTTAAATGACGCTTGCCATTTGCGCACATATTATTTTAGTGGCCAGTGTAAGCAAATAGCCTGCTCCTTGGGGCATATCAGGTCTTTCACGGAGCAGGATCTTGGTTTATTTATTTATTGACATGACTTTATATTGGCTCCTTCTTATCAGCTGATTGTGACACTTGTATCCGGACCTGTCCAAACACAGGAACTGTGAAAAGCAATGTAGAATTTTATGATATCTAATATTTATGTTGTGGTATCATGCAGTCCAGCTCTTTTGCGGTTTACCTTTCATCAAGTTTTACCCTAATATCATCCAATACTGGTTCTCTACAATTATAAAGGTGATTGTGATTAATAAATGGAGTTATTGTCTGTTTTTGCGATATTAAGACCACATGTTAAAAAGTAATATAAAAATGGAAATAGAATTTAAATAATACCACTTGTAGACTCTTCTTTAAAATCCGCTGCAAAGGGACCTTTTGTAATAAACTCCAAGGTTCACTGTTTTCTTGCAGCAGCAAATAAAACTTAAGTGCACCAGTGGAGACATAAAACAGGGTGGAGAATGGTTTAAACCAACCTTTTTTAAAAAAAATCAGTGTCTTTTGTCTTGGTGAACATTATTAAAAATCAAAACAAACATTCACAGTGAATTAAAGCTGTCTGTTTGTTCCCTCAGGGTCCTGGGTGGAGTTAGAGATGAACAGAGCCGCAGCCGGATCAGCCCAATCATCCTCTACAGGCGGCTCGTCTCCAGGCCTGCTGCCTCTCCCTCAGGTGGAGGAGGAGGAGGCCATGGTGGGTGGCCTGGAGCACGTCCCATCCTCGTCTTCGATCCACAATGGAGACATGGAGAAGATCCTGCTGGACGCCCAGCATGAGTCAAGTCGCAGCAACTCCTCCTGCGACAGGTAGTGTTAAAGGGGAACTCCACTGAATTTACACATCAAAGCTTAAAGGTCCTGGGGGGTACTGCTGCATGTGTGGGAAAAAGATGTCTAAAGCCTTTTTGGCTCCAGGGAGAGCTCTGTGAAATCTGATGCTTGAGCTTGAGGCTGCATTAAAGAGGACCTGGTATCCTCATTTTACAAGTTCATGCTCTTGTTTTGAATTTCTACTACAACATGTTTACATGCCACAGTGTTCAAAAGCACTTTATTTTCCGTCATACAGTGAACACTTGTATTGACCCTCAGTCTGAGAGGCTTTGTTTTAGCATCTGTCTCATGAAGCCCCCTTCCTGGGAAAAGCCCATTCTGCTCTGATTTCTGTATCTCAGTGTCTCTGCGCCGTTGTTGCAGCTGGGGGAATGATTGTAACAGAGAATTGCGGCACTTCCCACTGTAAAAAATCACCAATGAAAGCTTGCAAACCAAAATCTTAACAATTGTACATGTTCCTGCAGGAATATGATCCAAAACAGGGGAAAAATTAACAACATCTGCACTAAGATTACACATTTCCTGATGTTAGCATCTAGCTATATGTAGCAGTGTTCTTGCAGTCAGGGAATGACTGTAATCGAGCATATGAAAAATCACTGATAAAAGCTTCTAAACCAAAATCTTAACAACTAGATATGTTCCAGCAGGAATAAGATGAAAAATCAGGGAGGAATGAAACATCGGCAACCAAGATTACGCGTTTTCCTGACATTAGCATGTAGCTACATGTAGCAGTGTCGGCTGTGTAATGTAAGCGCTTGCAGTAGCATGCCTGGAGCAGATGACCATATAAAGAAATCCATCACAAGCTGACATCAGCTTCTCTTGAAAGCAGAAAAAACGATGTAAACAGAGTATTGAGAATGGTCTGAAGCCTGAGGTTTTTGCTTATAGGACGTACTTTTACACACGTTTATCTTATTATTTAAAACTTTGGCCATGTTTAACGTGAACATCTGACATTGTAACATTTAATATATGACAGAAAATAAGGAAAAGCATAATAACTGCTACCAGGAATCTCTGATTGAGACTAAAAACAAGGCGATATCTGTGTTTCTGTTCCATAGATTTTGATCCTTTTTTTAAATAGTCCATCATGAATGCAACAGTGTTAAAGGGGTGCAGTGCTAAATTGTTGGAGCACCCTTTTATGAATCATCTAAAGCAGTGGTTCCCAATTTGTCTATCCACGGGTCCAGATTTGTCCTTAGTCATTAGTTTAAGGTCTCCACAGTCAAATATACTCAGCGTCATACTTGTGGTTGGCCGTGTCGACGAGCTAGTTTGCTGTCTCTGTTAAGTAGCTGTCCGTTACTCGCTCTCTCTAAAGCAGGAAGGGGCACTTCAAAATAAAAGCTCTGTCCTGGAAATTCACTGTACTTCAAAATGAAGTGCGTTTTTTACAAACTTGACACATTGCAGTCCATTCAGAGTGGACCCATGACCCGCTTTTGGACAGTGACCCACCAGTTGGGAACCATTGATCTAAAGGTGTTTTGAAGCAGTTGTTTATAATATCCCAGGATCTGCCCTTCTGAAGAGACCCTTAGAAAACACTGTGGCTCCAGGGCTGCTGTTCTGTATCTGAACCCGGCCTCTGCCCTACTTGTGGTTGTACCTGGCATTTATAAAAAAAATTTTTTATTGTAATTCATAATCAAATGGTAGAAAATGCAACAAAACGTATGTAGTTAAACTCATTTTCCTTTAACTCTGAAACTAACAAAATAAAAGCAGTTAAGGTCAAAAGGCTGTTACATATTTCCTTAATGCTTAAAAACATGAAATACAGATGAAGGCACAGGAATTTCCACCACGAAAGTCATGAGTTCTTGGGTTCATAGAAGTCTGTGTTTATAGTTGTGGAAGATTTAGGGCACGTGGTGAATTTTTGGTCCAATGTTTCTCATGACTTTCAGTCAGTTAAGAGCAGCCTGCTTTGCACTGCAACAGCTCTGCAGCCGAACAGTTTCTTCCTCTTTTACTTCTAACCTGGTGTTTAATCAGCAACTCCTCTGTATTTTGTTCCAACCGTTTTCTTAGCTTTCCTTTACCTTTGAACTACAGTTGAGAGTGTCTTCATGCAGCTGAAAGTTCCTCTGAAAGTCCGTGTACAAACAAAAATTGTAGGATAGTTCAAATGTTGAGGAAACGGCAGTCTTGAGTAGCGCGACTGAAATATAACTTCACTGAACTGCTTTCAGCCTTGATGCCCAGATGGCTGTTCATCTGCCAACCACACAATAAAACCTCACTGGAAAAAGTGAAATGCCTTCTTCTAGAAGAGGTGTTTAATATTGGTCTCTTTGATTCTTAAAACCCTCAACTCTCCTTAATATTCCTGTCGGAAACTGACATCAGCCCACAGATCAGGAGTGGCTTTTCTTACTTGTCGTAAATGCACTGTCAACATGTTGAGTCAGCTTCGACTCTCACGTAGCAGCTTCTCAGGAGCTGAGCTGGCTTCTGAAAATAAAATGACGTCTTTTTTTCACAGCGTGCCTCCCATTTTATTGAATACGTTAGAAAAGTCCTGACCCTTCAACTCCCAGCCACATCACTGTGTGTAATCCTTGAAGGCTGTGATAAGGCAGAGCTTATCAGGGAGGCCGGGCAGTCAGCTGTCAGTGAGTCACCTGAGGATGTTTGTGAGCATTTGAGAACACAAGAACACTGTATCAACAAGCGGTTGTGAAATGAGCTGAAACACAAACATGGTGTCATCTTAACGGTTTTAGAGCTACGCTGGTGTCATATTACAGAGGTTTTAATGAGGAAAATGTTTTCTTTACTTGCTCTGCCAACACACACACGTCGTCAGTACACATTTCTTAAGAGAGGTCAGAGTACAGGAGCAGCAGGATAAAGGACTGGTAAAACATTCTGTACTGTCCTAGAGGAGGTGTTATAACGTCAAGCGTTCTTGCTTTGAATATTTAAAGAAGAACCAAATGTGCTTGAAGTCCTAAAACAGGAGTTTAACTAAAAAAAAAAAGGAAAATATACACTGCAAAATTACTGTCACGTCTTATAGATGAGGGTTAGTATGTCTAAATATATGAGACTAGATATCGTCTTACTTTATCGATCATAGTTTCATGTTGTCTTTTCCTGGTTTTAAAGGCAGCATTACAGTAAAGTGATGTGATTTTCTGAACTTACCAGACAGTTGTAGCTGTTCTGTTATTTGCTTTACCCACTTAGTTATTATATCCACATTATTTATGGTTATTAAATAAAAATTTCATTGTGTAAATATTTAGTAAAAGCACCAGTAGTCAACCCTACAATGTTGTCAAGGGATCTTCTCAAAAATACTGTGATAACCAGTGTAGGTCGAACCGCAGTGTTGAGTAAAGGGGGTAGTGGTGTTTATCATGTATGTGGGGATATGACTAACCCAGTTTCTCTGTGCTCATGCAAACATTGTGTCCCCAATGTGGTCAAAACTGGGATAAGCCTCATAACTGTGATACTCATATCCCCGTAAACACACTCAGTTAGAAACAAATATTTTAATTTCCCATTGTATGAAGCCTCTGAACTCACACCTGAGAATCTTCCATGAAAGTTCTTAAATTCAATTTTATTAACCCTTTAAAACCTTAGCAAATTGGCTTGGTTTCTTTCAAAAACATGGGAAGAAGGCAATGAGCAATAAAAGAGGAAATGACCCTAAAAAATGTACAAGTAATTAGTGAAATGAGATCATTTTAAAACAAGAAGATTAGTAAAATAATAATAATAAAAAAATAAAAAAATATTATAATTCTGTACCATTATTTTAAATATGTTTTGATAATAATTATATTTTTTCCCCAGCTTTTTTCCCTATTTTTTTAAATAATTTTCTAAATATATAATTTTTTTGCAATTTATGGGACATTTCACACCAAGTTGCTCATTGCTTTTTTCCTCATGGTTTTGAAAGAAACTGCAATACTTTGCTCATGGTTTAAAGGTTTAAATACTTGCAAAAGGCGTCAGTGATGTCACTCCAAGTTTCAAAGGGTTGATATTAGGCCTTAAAAGTCATGAAGGAGTCTCAGATTTCAATCTGTGAGGTTCTAATTGTCAAAAACATTTTATCTAATTTAATTTCTCCACCTTTTGATTTATTTTTTATCAAAACAGAGTGAAGCTCTTCAATGTGAAAATCCACATTTGTGATGCTACAAATCTTAAAACCACTGTCTTTGTACTTTAAACGAGCACTTACCTGTTGACAAAATGTGGATTAACCAAACTCACTGTGATAACTATACCCCTACATAAAACCTTCCTCTGTATTAACCTGCAATGCTTAAATAATAAAAGATGATTTGTCTTAAATTGGGTTGCAAATGTTCTTAAAAAGGTCTTGAAAGCATTAAATTTAAGTGTCTGATACCTGTGGACACCCTGAATGATGTGAAGTTAAGAAGGAGTCATGACGTTGCTAATTACAAGCCTCTGATTGGTCGTTTCTGCCCACAGCCCTCCGCGGCCCCACAGTCCCCAGGACGACGGACAGATCATCTTTGACGTGGACGTGAGCGGCAGAAGAGACAGCCTAGTAAGAGCTTACGTGCATCTCAGGTTCTCCATCAGTCTGTTGTCATAGTAACCTCAACCACTGGCCCTGAAGTGGTGCGTGTGCACATGAGAATGACAACTGCTGTCTGCCTTTAGTTTCCATGGCGATGGCTGCCGCGCCCAGCGTGGATTTCTGTTTCCTCTGCACAGTGTGTGTTGTCACCATTACTTTCACTCTTCTTCTTCTTCACCCTTTTTCTCCCTTGATCTCTGTCAGAGCCCTCTGCCTTCTGTGCTGATTTGAGAATGAGCCTCTATGTCCATGACACACACACACACACACATAGAAAAAACAGAACATGTCTTGTCTTAAAGGAATGTTTGTCGCTGACCTAAAGCCTGAAGGCCGAGGTTGCCAAGTGACGTGCGTGCATTTTGTGTCTTTAGTCAGAAGAGGACGCCTTGGACAAGGAGAGGGACATGGACATCCTGATGAAGGACGCAGACTGGGTTGCTGACTGGTCTAGTCGACCGGAAAACATTCCCCCCAAGTAAGTCTCAACTCGGCAAACATCTACGTGATGTCTCCATGGCAACTGAATACACACAGCTGCTTGTGTGTCCAGAGAAAGTGGTCGGTTCTTCAGGTCCGAGGCACAAATATAAAACCAGCTGACACAAAGTGTGTATGAAGCTATGATACTGACAGTTTCTAAAAAAATTAAAGGTCATTTGATCTACAAAGTGAGGCCTTTTTTTCCTCAAAAATCTGAGGTAAACATACGTCTCTGATTTTTTCCCTTTTTAAACATTTCAGTTTAAATAATAATAATAACATTTGTATAACACTTATCAAAACAAGTGCTACAAAGTGCTATGCTTATGAAACACAACAGTAAAATGCAGAGTTAATGTTTGACTAACCAGGCAAGTGTAAGGAAAAAAGAGGAAAAACTTAAGTGGATGATTAAAATCGTAAATACAACACAGAGGACAACTGTAAAACAATGGATAAATTTAAACTTAAAATAGAGCATAGCTAAACTTAAGTGCAACATTAAGAGTAAGGTACAGTGTAACACAAATGTTAAGAATAAAATAAACCTAAAAATTTAAAGGAGAAATGATTGGAAAACCTTTGGATAAAGATAAGGCTTCAGATGTGTAAGTTAAAAGAAGGTAAGTCGGGGTTCCTCAGGCGGATTGTTCCACAGCCAAGGAGCCCTCACTGTTAGCAATCATATAACCCGTTGATCCACTTTTTCAGGACATGTTAATGCTCCTGTGAAATGAAAAACAGCTTATTTGGTTATTAAGTATGTCTGGGGTCTTTTTTTATGCTGCACACATTTGTATACACAAATGTTACTTGATATTTTGGGATGATCCAGCCGACCTCTCCCAACATAGAAGCTTTTTCAATGCCAGTCTGCAGAAGGCCAGCAGAAATAACATGGGTTAGATGTGTGTGTTCCTGCGCAGTATGGAAAAGTGTAGAATTTGATTATAGTCATTTCCAAGTACGGAAAAAAGAAAAGAGTATGGAAAAATATGAGGCAAAAAGTATGGTGTGACTGAACACACTCCTTCGCAGAGCTGCCACTATGCCTGTATGTCACAGTGTGCAAAACAGCTCCGCCCCAAGTGTCTTCTAACAGAACCAAACCTGTTCAAATTAGTTTGAAAGAAAATGCGTCAGTATCTTTGAGTCACATATATAAACATAGTATCTCAAATAACCAAATATTAAGCTTGTCTCGACATTTATAAATTGTGCCGTAATGTAGTCACCAGAAAAGTAAACTGACTATCTTTTTGGCGTAACGAATCCTCTATGCCTGCACTGTATTTTATTTGCACTGTTTATACTACAGCTTGTATTGCACTTTTATAATTTTATCTCCTGGGCTAGTGCAACCTTACAGAGATTTTATTCTTTTAGCCTTACCTGTTGAATCATGTTATCCAAATTTGGCGTTCTTGCTGTACTACATGGTTGTCTTCTGTGTGCTGTGTGTCTTGATTGCATATGATGGTTGTATCTGCCATGCAGCTATGTCACACTATGTGCCCAAAACAAATTTCCCCTTTGGGACAATAAATATTATCTTATCTTATCATTGTCATTGTAACAGTGAATAAACAAGGCTGCACAGGTGCCATAAAAATTAAATTATTGGTCCAAATGAATACACACAGCACAACTGAAGTGCTGTCAAGAGCACACCAAACACATACAGGGTACAGGATATCCTAATTACCCTTGAGGGGCAATCAGCAGAATTGCACACACACAAACAATTAAAAAACAAAACAAGAACAATAAATAAATAAATAAAAACAAAAAAGACATCACACTGTGTTGGTTACCAAAAATGGGCCGGCGATGTCATACAAAGACCCTCATTTTTGATTGTTATTCATAAAAGAGACAAAAAATATGCGGGGAACAATAATATAATATTAATTATGCAAAATGTTGGGGCAAAATAATTTGAGTATATGTAGCACGGTTTAGTTTACTTCCTCTTTGGGCAGAGTTTACCTTCTCTGGGTTTGTTGTTGATTGATTTGAATGAGCTACAGTACCAAGATTAAATCTTCAGACAATTATTTAACAACATAACAGCATAAATAGTCAGAATAATAACAATAAATGTGACAACAATTTGATTTTAAAACCATTTATTTACATGATTACCATCTAGCTGTTTGTACTCATGTCAAATATGTCAATATGTCTGGAAAGTTGAATCTAGAAAAGTATGGAATTTTGAAATGGACAATGTAAAGGAAACCTGGCAACAATATTGTCAACATAATCAGCAGCTCTCTGTGCTGCCCAAGGCTCAAACATAAATGGGATGAGAATTGGAATAAGACAGGGTTCTTCCTCTTCTGTCTGTTCAGATAGCAGCCATCAAAACTGACTGCTGAGGTCATCTAAAGATACAGCTCCTCTAATAAATCCTTAAAACATGATCTCAAATTAAAGCCTGCGGACGTGAGGGCACCTCTGCGCCAGTGTACAGTAACTGAGGGCAGAGAAAAGAAGCAAACTGCCACATCTGAGAAGCTTTAACTACAAAATGTTTGTCAGTTTTGCTTTATGAAAGACTTAAATGATGTTCAGGGGCATATTCACTATGACTGACAGGTGTCGTGTTGTCAGTCAGCTGTGCTGCTTCTAAAATGACTGACATATCTTGCAGGGAGTTTCATTTCCGTCACCCTCGACGCTCAGTAACGCTCAGCATGAGGAAGACTGGGGCCATGAAGAAAGGAGGAATCTTCTCCGCCGAGTTCCTCAAAGTGTTCATCCCCTCGCTGCTACTATCACACATCCTCGCTCTGGGGCTGGGGTAAGAGAAAAACACCACAGATCACCTGTCGATCACACAGTCACTGAGCGTACATCAAACCTGACAGCAGTTTAATGAAACGTGTAGAACTGATTTCCATTTTGTTTCATCAGTGAACAATCAGCACCGACTTTCATGTTCGTTTCATTTTTTTTCCTCACCGTTTAGAACGTCAGAACATTTTTATATCCCCAGTTGTACATAAACCCCAGCAGGGGGAGCTGTGCGGCCGCAGACACAAGTCAGCAGAGTCCTCCCTCTCTTCATATGTGTGTGACAAAGTGACAGAGCAGCTGCTGACTGAGAGGCTGCACACCTGCTGTCTCATAGTGAGCTCCGACACTCCCAGGAGCACTCTGATAACACATGTTATAATAATCCTGGCTCCTCAATCAGATAATGTCACAGCAGTGATGCCTCAGACAGTCGTCTTTTCTCCTACGTGATGTGGTATGCAATGAGTGTCATTAACAATCCTGCCGTCATCACAGCAGCTTTTCTGGCCGTTAAGGAGTTTATAGTGTTAAACAAGGACTCACAGTTGTGTCCTCACTGAACTGTAGCTGTTGTTTATGAAAAAGTTTATTAAAAAAGGGTTTATTATTGATATTTCTGTTCATTTTAATCTTTCATAACCTGCTTCATATGTGAGATTTAGAGTTAATAATGCTGGGTGTTGGTGTTGTTAGTTTCTATGTAGAGTGATGCTGATATTTCTGCGTCCGTTTCAGCTGATATCAGCTGTCAAAGGCTTTATCAGTAATATTCCAATATCAGTCTTGCTTATAATACTATCTACTCTGGATATCATTAAGTCCCCTTAAACTACTATTAAATTACAAAAACATAATGAAGGTACTCGTTGACTTTTCAAAGGGAAAAAAACCCTTAAGATGTCTGACAAACTTGTAAAGTACAGAATTGCACACCCATTTGTATTTTGTTTTTTAATTCTGCGTCTTTCACTAATGATTATTTTTCTATTGATTACTATATAATTTAAATTTAATTCATTTTATTTTGACAAACTGTATGCGTTTGCACAAAAAAATGTTGACAAAAACAAAAGCCCCTTTTCCACCGCAGGAACTTTTATCATTTACCTGGGATTTTGAAAAACCTTGGAGTGTTTCCACTGAAATTACCCAGGGAAAAAACTTTCCTTCAACCCCAAACTTTCCCTGAAAAAAGTACCTAGTAGGGGAGTAGGACTTTTCAGATTCCCAGGAATTCTTGAGGGGCAGGGCTGTGTGTTGAAGAACGCTGATTGGTGGAACACACACTTGCAGCGTTCCGCACTTCCGTGCCAGTGTGGCTGCAAACTTCATGTCATTTGTACAAGCTTCACTTTGTTTGTGAAGAGAAGCTATGAGAAGTGGACGGACGACGAGGTCCAGGCTCTTTTGAGCATATTTGCAGAGGAAGTAATTCAGAGGGACTTCCAGACGGTGACTCGAAACGACCGAGTCTATGGAAGAATAGCTGACAAGCTGGCAGAGCTAAATATATATAGGGCACATGCCGAAACAAATTTGTGAAAAGCTGAAGAAACTTAAGCAAGATTATAAGAAGCTGAAGGGCCACAACAGTCGCAATGGGTCCGACCGCCGTACTAACAAGTCATCAGCCTGATTTGAATACATTTTCTGGAACTTTGAGGTGCGGTGGAAACGTTAACCACACAGATTTCCAGGAATTCTTTTACCCAAGTGAATAAATTCCTGGAAATAAAAGTTCATGGTACTGTTGGTGGAAAAGGGGCTACTGGTTTACATATTGAAGTGCATAACTGTGTGTTTAAACTAGAAACTCCTACGTGATAAAATAAATAAAAAAGAGGGCTTATTATTAATGAAGTCAGTAGTGCAGTCTTGCAGTGTACACAGGCCCTAATTATTTATGAATTACTATTGGCAGGGAAGTCATATCACTCCATTGTGCATGGCCTCTGGGATAAGCACTGTTACGCACACATGCTTAGTCAGCAACACAGCCTCTGATTTGTCAACAGACTCCACCCTGTGCATCATGGGATAGATAATTGCCCTTAGTAGCTTCAGCTAACGCCTAATGACTACGATAACTCTTTACAGCATGAATGAATCGATAAATAATCACAGAAGACATTCATCGTTTGAGCTGTTAGTCTTATTTAGTCCTAAAAACACTGCTGTTCCAGACTGGATCACAAAGCGTCTGAGAGGAATACAATCACACTGGAGCACTTTTATTCCAATATTTTATATGTTGATCAAGTCGCAGTCTTAAAGAAAAGATGATTTTCTCCACACAGTAAAGTTGGTTAATAATTGCAGTCCGGTCAGGGCCATCTTCGTGCGATGGCTTCCTTGCTCGTGGCCAAAAGTACTGTGTAAAAGTGTTTGTCCTGGGTCAGTGGAGGCAATCTTGAGTCAGTTTCTAAACAGCAATGCTTTGGTGATTCTATTCTAATAATAGAGAATAAAGTTCTTTGATGGGTTACCGCTGACCTCTGGTTTAACACCATTAATTATACTGATCATTGATTGAGCACAAACACACACATGCGCACTGGCATTCAACATAAAATAAGCCCAGATTCTAGCCTGAATAGAGTAAGATGTGGAGACCATAAGCTTCAGAATCAGAAATACTTTACTGATCCCTGAGGGGAAATTGTAATTCATTACAGTGGCTCTGATGTAAAGAATAGAGAATTAAAAGAGGAGTATGTAAATGTAAAGCAATAAGATAAAATAGAAATGAAAATGTGCATCAAAAAGATAAAAATCAAATGTTCATTAAGCTACAGTGTTAAACACGAGTACTTAAGATATTCACAATATTAAAAATAAAATATATCATCACTGTACTGAGGCTGCAAGTGTGAAAATAACTGCATTATATACATCAGTAGTTTAACACAAGAGTAGAATAAGACTGAATATAATATGTATAGCTATGTGCATTGTATGTTGAATAAATATATACTTTCAAGAGGTGAAAAATACTGCACAGCTGAATTATTGCACCCAACAGATAATTATGAGGTATAAATGCAGTCGGTGAATAAATGCCAGTCTACTGACTCAGAGCGACTGGCAGTCTGAGGTAGGAGTTGTGTAGACTGACGGCCTCAGGCAGGAATGACTTCCTGTGGCGCTCTGTGGAGCATCTTGGGGGCTTCCTCCTGAAATAATACAATAAACCAACGCAAACATATTGTCATCACATTTTTACCTGTTTTCTTCTTTTGACGTTTGAATGGGGCTTTTTAACACGTCACCTTGTTGTGCCCTTTTTCTCAACTTCAGTTTAGCGACACCTGACTAGAGAATTACTCCTGATATTCATATAACACTAGTGGATGTAAATGCGCATTAATTTGCATTTTTACTTGGCGTTTTTATGAAAATTCAGTTAAAATTTGCACTGAATTTGGATGGAAATTAATGTTCACACCTGTGTTGGATACATCAAATTGCATGTGTGCTGATATATAACCTGCTCCTTATCTGCGCACCTTCGTCTCAACAGAGTCTACATCGGAAAGAGGCTGACCACGCCACCTGCCAGCTCTTTCTGAACCCGAAACAGAAGAAAAGTGCCTGAGAAGTGGCCATGAGTCGTTGGAGAAAGTTTTGCTGTCGTGAGAAGAACGCCCGTGTCTTCTCCCTCTGTCCCGCCTGCCCCCCGCTTCCCCTCCTCACCCCTGAGATATGACATGTTCTCAGGAGAAATGCATCTGCCTTTTCCTCTCTCTATCCTCCTCCTTCCCCGCCCCCTTTTTTTGTTCTTGATCGGCTGTTCTCTGACTGTCTGTAGATATCCCCTCCCCTTCCCCCCCGCCTTATATCCTCCACTCATTTGTATAAGCTTTTCAAAGAATGAATAAGGTCATATTTCCCCGCAGCGATTGGGCGTCATGTTTGTAACGGGTGGGTTTTCAGGGAGGGTTGCAGCATCAAACCAAACTCTTCTACTACACACACACTGTCCCAGTGCCCCTTGATCACGTGACAACAAGGGAGGACTGTCCAGTTTTTAGAACTGACCACAGATTGTGCCACCTACATGAGTAGCCCAACACTTATCTTGAAAGGGTTCGACCAAATTCAGAGTCGGCTACGCGAACTGAAAATGTGATCATGCCTTTTTGAAAGTAGCCATTTTGTTCATTTTCTCTAGGCAATATTGTTTTTTTTTAATTTATTTTACAACAGTGGTGATTTATTGAGAAGGTGTAATGATGAAAGGAGTTACCGTAGTGGCCATCCTAAACCACAAGCGCTCATGAATTGCACTGGGGAAGTCTCTGTGACATTTCTTCTGTGATGGAAACTAGAAATTTAAATTCTGAACTGAATGAATATTTTGCAAAGTGACAATAACTGGAAACCAGGGTGAAGGTGTGTGTGTGTTGTGCAGGCAGGCAGCTTGTCCCTCTCAGTGTGTACACTAACAGTATTTTGTGGTCGGATTTTGGGTCCAGAGAAGGGTTTGTCCAAACCGTTAGCGTCCTTTCAGTGTGCTTCTTGGTTTGTCTGCAACATATCGTAGAGCTGGTCTGGTCCTGACTGCTCAGTTCCCACTCTTCCTCCACATAGGGCAGGATATTATGTGGTACTTGCGCTGACTGTTTCTTTTTTTTTTTTGTGCGTCTTTAAAGGATTCGGTACCAAAACGTGAGATTTGAAATACAGAGAAGCTTTGTTGACATTTGTTTTGAGGATGTTCGAGTAACTTTATTTAAATATAAAAGTTAAATATTAAACATGAAATAATTGACTTTTATTTTTAAGATATTGGTCGGGTCAGGAGTTTTTGTTTGTGAAAAATAGCCTGTAGTAGCCAGCCCTGCTTTCTAACACTCCAACATGTTTGCCAAAATTTCCACAGAAACTAAAACTTCAAGCTGCAGACGAAGGGAACTGAATGCAAGGTACTGACAGCCATTTGTCGCAGTGACACTAACGACTGAAGGGAGGTTTGTTTTTACCTAAGAAGGCTCTACTTTATGTGTAAACACAGGTACTTGGCTAGCGTGTACGATAAGGTCCACAGCGTGATTGAATCGCTTGATATCAGACATCGGCTTCACCGCAGTATCTGAGGCTGCACTGTGGTCAGTTTCCACAGCCAGACCTGGGTCAAATAATATTTGATTTAGTAGCTCAGATCTCTTCCAATGCCATGTGTTTGTTATTCAGGATTAAATTAGCTTATTTTTCTTAGATTATTTGCTGTTTTTCTTCAGCTTTTTTCTTGTTGCTTTGACAGATATACAGGATTTGACTTACAGGATGACTCAGTTTCAGTTTTAAAGATGAGCTTTAAACTACCTGATGTTGCTTTGTTGCCTTTTTAGAAACTGCTGAATGATTTTTACGATTACCGCATTTCAGTGTTACATTTCATCGAGCAAGGAAAGCTTAAAAGACGTAGCTTCTATGAGTTCTGACAGTTTTTAAAGTCGCCAGTGTATGCCGCAGCTATAAGAGAGTTTTGAGTTTGGCGTTCGTCCTGAAGACGTAGATGTGAAGAGAAAAAAATGAACTTCTTCTGCGATCGACAGCTGCTTGAAGTAAAATTCGCCTCTGTTTGAAATAATTTTGCTGCAAATACTATTTGACCCAGCAGGGCGACTCTGGACGTGACATCTTTTTGTCTGACACTCATTAACCACCACTGATGACTGAGGCTTTGTCTCCATGTCAGCCACACAGCTACTCTTGTATCGTACGACATACGTGTGTCTGCCTGTGTTTGTACATGCAGCGCTTGACGGCAGTGTTTTGGATTGTTATTTCCTGTTTGGTTTGTTTTGACTTGTCTGTTTTAAGTTTTTTTTGTCCTGATGTTGCGGAAAGATTGTGAACGCACAGAGCGGGAGTTAAACAGAAAGAAAAGAGAACCCCTATTGTTGATGGCAGGGCCTAATGTGAACAGGAAGTTGAAGGTGTGGAAAGAGACTTCCTCAGACTGCGATGGTCTAACAGTAGTTATTGTAATGATGCATTTGCTTTGATTTTTCTTTTTCCCACTACATTGGAAGAATTGATCAACATTTTGTCATTAAAGATTACCTGAATGAAGCTCTTCACTGTGTGCGCCTTTTTACATTTGACAGTCATTGATACAGCAGTGTAAACCTGTTTAGTAATTCAGTCTTTTAAATATTTATTACTATTATTAAGTATCTTCATGAGGTTAGGAACAAATTGGGGAATTAAATCACGCTGCTAAATCATTGGGTATGTAAAACTGTGTCCTAGTAGAGGGCCTGAGCACACACGTGCATTTGAACTCTTCGTTCGTGCTCAGGCATGCTCAGGGTGAGCTATTCATAGGCCGAAGTGAATCTACATGAGTTTGGGAAATACTAAGCATACAACTGGATAAATGAGACTCGGATTATACTACTCAAGAGTCGCCAGGATTGTTCCTTGTCTCCAATTCTGTTTGTGATATTCATGGACAGAATCTCAAGGCGCAGCTGGGAGGAGGAAGGGGTCTGGTTTGGTGACCTCAGAATTGCATCTCTGCTCTTTGCAGACGATATGGCTCTGTTGGCTTCATCACACCGTGACCCGCAGCACGCACTGGGGTGGTTTGGAGACGAGTGTGAAGCAGTCAGGGATGAGAGTCAGCACCTCCAAATATGAGGCCGTGGTTCTCTTCCGGAAACTGGAGGATTGCCCTCTCCAGGTTGGGAGTGAGTTACTGCCTCAAGCGAGGGAGTTGAAGTATCTCTCGGTCTCGTTCATGGTTTGACGCAGCGTCTGCAGTGATGTGGGCGCTGTCCTGGACCGGCGTGGTGAAGAGGGAGCTGAGCCAGGATGCGAAGCTTTTGACTTACTGGTCCATCTACGTCCCAACCCTCACCTATGGTCATGAGTTCTGGGTAGTGACTGAAAGAAAGAGATTGCAGATACAAGCAGCTAAAATGAGTTTTCTCCGTGGGGTGGCTGGGGATAGGGTGAGGAGCTCGGACATGCGGAGGGAGCTCGGAGTCGAGCGGCTGCTCCTTTGCATTGAAAAGGATCAATTGAGGTGGCATGGGCATCTTATTAGGATGCCTCCTTTTTTTTCACGTAGCTTTAGTTAACCAAACTAGATTCTCCGTAGGGAATCTTTGCCGTAGTTAAACTTCTCCCAGTGTGAGGTAGTTGGTAGCTTGCAATGCGATAAAAGTAGCCTTGCCAAAACTGAAAATATTGAACATTATAAATGCTACAGGTTATCAGAGTCCAATGTGATCAGTTTCCAGGCTAAAAAATACCCACAATATTCAATTTACCGTCACATTAAGTTGATAGAAGCAACCGAGTCTCAAACTTATCCAATCAGTATTGCTGCAGAAGTCCATAAGGTGGACGGAAAAATGGAAATATTAACATTTATATTCCCATAACAACTGGCATCTGCTGAGGGAGAGTTTAAGTAGAGGTAAAAACGCCCAGGCATGGTTTCTATTTTCATTTGCAAGTGCCTTCATCATGTTAAGTGCTAACAGTTAAAACATGTCTTGAATTAAGTGTTTTTTCCGCCCCCTTGGTACCACACCCCGTCGCCCTCAGCAGCTGTCACAGGTCCCAGCCGTTGTTCTGGGCGTGACTCAAGTCCACAGCAGCAGCAGCGGCAGCTTCATACAGTGAGTAAGCACACATAGCTGAGACCTGAGGCATCGGGCCTCTCAGGAAATCATTTTCTAACTCGCTGGGTATTCCCATGAGCTCTGCCTGACAGTTACAGTACGCAGATACTCAGATCAGTTTTGGATGAAAGCAGCTCTGGTGAGAAGATGCTGGGTTTGTCTTTTATAAATGTAGAAGCAGTTACGTTTAGGGCACCTGTTGAGTTTGAGATTGTTTATCATCTCTTGTTTTGAAGCTGTGTGTGTCCTCAGCTGCCTTCCTGTAAAAAAAGTGTTTGTTGAAGCCCCTCCTGTCAAATATAACATTACTCGAGGTGTCAAGTTGTTCTTCGTAGAATACCTTTAAACCTTTGACCTTGACCTGGATGTTTCAGCTGCTTGAAACCAGAGCAGGAAGACACCATGTCAGCACCGACTTTAACTATCTGAACCTGCTCACTGAGGCCACACACAGCGTCCATGTCTGCCACCCTGTGTGCCCTCGCTCTCTCACTGACGACAACAGTGAATCTGCTGCACAGAGCTGACTGGGGAACACTGCACTCCAGTGGCAGACACTCTGCAGTGCTGACTCTCACTGGTGCTTCCTCTAATCTCCTGAAGTAGGTTTCCCCTCTGTTACCATGGACTTTATTTCAGAGTCAATGAAAATGTAAGTTTATTAAATACAGTTAATTCTCAAAAGGGAAATTTAAGTGATTTTTTTTATTCAAAAAGAGGCTCAACATTGAATCATGATTTCAATACCAGTGTATGACGCTGACATTTTTATAACAAGATTCAGTGTACGAGCAAATATGAAATTGAAACAGTCACTTAAATTTTGTCTTTGCCTATTAAATGCTCACTTAAATTCACTTTTTTGTGACTGAAAAAGTCACTTAGATTAATTCTTTGACTATGCACAAGAGCACATTTGCTATAGCAACGAAATTAATACCAAATTTCAGCCTCCTAATTAAAATCTTTGGCCGCCAAATGGTGGGGAAATTTTTGTGGACCAACCGACAGAATGAGCTGTAGAGCTGCTGGTTGCAACAAGAAAATCTCTTTAATTCCCTTTTTTTATGTTGAAAAATTCCCTTAATTTCTTTCTTAAATATGAAATTTTACTTTGATTCTCTTTATCACACATCAAAAACACATATTTTCCTCTTACCTGTAGTGCCATTTGTCAGCCTAGATTGTTTTGCTGTGAGCTGCAGAGTGCTGGAGATATAGACTGTAGAGATGTCTGCCTTCTCTCATATAATAAAACGAGATGGCACTCAGCTTGTGGTGCTCAAAGCGCCAAAAAATGCATTTGAAAAACTCAACATCAATATCTCTTTACAGAAATCATGACCTGGTTACTCAAAATAATCCACAGTCCTTGTTGTGAGCATGTTCATCTAGGAACTATTTTCTTTCTGTCAGACTTCACCCACCAATCGTATCACCTACGCAGAAGGAAGCAGGTATCTACTGCTAGCTCACCTACCATCACTTAGCTAACCTTACAGCTCAGCCAAGGAGGATGCCATTAATGTTGGCATGTTGATATCTCACACTGTCACGAGCACGAGCCTCTCGTCCATGAGTAAATGCACACTTCCCTCTGCTCAGTTGGCAGGTGTAGTTTGGTAGAAATAAACTAGTTCCTACATGAAACTGCTCACAACAAGGTCTGTGGATTATCTTGAGCAACTGGGTCATGATTTCTGGAAAGAGACACTGCTGTTGAGTTTTGATGCCTGAGGGATTGCAGAGTCGAACAATGATTTCTTAAACACATTAAACCCTTGGTCAGGGAGAGGCACTCAATCAAAGGAAAGCCTTTTGGATCCATCAGCTCGATGTATTAAAGTATCCTGGTCTCAGTGAGCACATAGACTTCATATGTTTTCTCTGATTTGTGTCCGTTCTCTATAGGCTGCTCTAAAAATCCAATATGGAGTTATATCTTTCAGCTAAGATGTGTAAATATCTAATTTTCCTGGATTATCTCATGTTATTTTGTGTTTTCACCATTCTCAATGTGTTCCACCTGTCATGTTATTAGCTGGATCATGTGACTGCCTCCTATTGGCTCCTGCCCTAATGCAAAGGTCAGGCCACACCTGTGGTGTCTGTTTGTAACGCCCTAAAGAAAGTGACAGTGGTCGAAACATTTTGGCTCGTTTAATGATTTAGCCACTATAATAAAGGATTTTAAATGTTTCCCTCCTGGTTTATTAGTTTTTTGGAGTGCCTCGATTTCCTTCCTGTGTACCCTGAAGGTCTGTGGATTATCTTGAGTAACAAAATCAGGATTTCTGGAAAGAGACTTTGCTGTTGAGTGTCATCTGGTTCCATTATACTGGAGAGAAAGCAGACACTCCTGCAGACAGTATCTCCAACACTCAGCAACCCACACCAAAACAATCTAGACTGTTAAACAGCACTACAGGTAAGAGGAGAAATATGTGTTTTTAATTTGAGGCTGAACTGTCCCATTAGGTATTATTATTAGTGACTAGAATACTTGTGATACTGTACATTTGGATTGGGGCCTTAAACATGATAATACTCCATCCCATGTGTTTAATTTAATTTTCTTTCTCACACAGTGATGCACATTGTTCCTCCAGAAACTGCAGCCATCGACTCAGGTAATGTATTTTTTCCCTAATAAAGCTTTAAATGTAAATCTACTTTCATCACTACACTGGGGTTTCATCTCTGTTATTATTCAGCAGTTTCACTGGGATGTGTTCACAGGCTTTCCTGTCAATCGCTGATCATCCCAGCTGAAGGATATTAAAGCCAAATCACATAACATCACTCTGCTGTCTTAGCTGCTCGGCTGCTCCACCTTCATACTTGTTGGCATACTGTTGAGACCCCATCTATATTTCCCTCTCTCTCTAAATGAATAATATTGGTTGGATTTTACTTCCAAAGTCCAAAGTTGATGTATGGAAATTGAGCATTTTTGCATTCAGTTCACATGTGCTGTCATTTCTGATTGAAATCTGATCCTCAATATTTCTGAGAGAAATTCTGTACTGTGTACTCCAGAGCCTGTATATTTGTGAGATGAATAGTTTGACATGCTTGGTTGTTTTCTGACAGAGTCAGCTGAGAAGATTGATACTACTCTCATGTTTATGTTTGCTAAATCAGCCAGGAGACAGTTAGCTTAGCTTAGCTTTGCATAAAGCCTTGAGGCAAGGAAAAATAGTTAGCCTGCATCTACAAGCACCTTGAAGGCGTACTAATTAACATGAGCTTGTTTGATTAACCCTTACTGGTAGTCAAAAACTGAGGTGTAAAAATAATATAGGTTATTTCTTGGCTGGGAGCTGTGAGGTTACTGCGCCCGACAAACAAACAAGTTACTGTTTTAAGAACTGACAGATTTTTCAACCCTATCGCCAGAGAGAATGTTTGCATTGAATCACAGATATGGTACATTTGCATGCTAATACATGGCAGCAGCTATTCTTCCTGAGGTCACAACAACCTTACATTTGTAACAGTTTACAAAACAACTCACACATAACACTTAACAAAATAACAGGACTAGACTAAAAGATTGACACACACAAACAAGAGAGCTCCTGGTAATACAATAATTAAGATGTATGCTTTTCCATGATTTCATTTGGTAAGTAACCGCCATTTTGGGGTCTACTATATTTTGGCTCTGATTCCCTGTTGATGCTCCATTATAGTAATATTACATCAGGTATTTACACTGAACATTCACATTTGTGAATGTTCCATACACATATTAAATGTGCATTAAAAGGAATAGTTACCAGGAAAAACAATATTTTTTTTATCATGCATAAAGTTCATTACAGTGTATGAATCATATTACATAGGTCACCTTTTCCTGTCGTCTCCTTTGGAAAACATGACAATATGACCAGGATACTCACAGAAAATAATCACCAGTTAAATGTCCCTGCACCACAAAGACAGACCCCTAACGTCCCGAGACACACATATGTAGTGGATATGTTGAAACTTAAAATTTCAGCAACACTGTGTTTAATGTGTGGTTATGTTTAGGCACAAAAGCCACTAGGTTTCGTTAAAAAAAGATCAGGTTTTGGCTTAAAATACCTGGTATTGGTAATACCTGGTATTCCCGCTGGGAAAACAGCCATGGGTCATGAAAAAACGCCTATGTCTGGGGACTAAAAAGCTGCCAAACAACAACTATTTTTGTTGTTTGTCAACACATTCTCACCCTGACCTCATCACATATAGACCTTTAGTCATAGACCTTCCACGTCCAGATAAGACGTGAAAGGTACCCTGGGTGTGTTGGTTGTTGATGTTCTGGGACGCCATGTCAAATTCTGCCTGTTACATTCTATTGTCTTCTTTCAAAATACACTTCTGTTTTCACAGGAAATTTAATGTTTACATACAGTCTCTTTCAAAATAAAAGCATTGTGTCAGTACAACAATGCAAATTGATGTTTGTTTTCCTCCAACAACTAACACAAGTGGCTGGGTTTAGGCAACAAAAAAACACCACTCTCCAAAGCATACGTGTGCTCAGACTTTTGCCGCCTTAACTTTCATTCTTGTCCTGCTGCGTTTCCCCCTGACGCCGTCAGTGTCTGACGCCACAAGTCACTGCCCAAGTGCCAGATTTTGACGACTTTGGAGTGAGAGTGGAGGTTGTGTTTGATGGTGTTGAACAGTGGTCTACAGCTTGGCAGGTATCTCCCCGAGGTGACGAATTCGGCTGATATACTACATCACTTTAGAGAAGTTGATATGATACTTACAAAATGTGCAAATGTAGAGCCAGGCTAACAGTTTCCCCATGCTTCCAGTCTCTGTGCTAAGCTAACTTAACTGGCTGCTGGCTCCAGCTACATATTCACCATACACACAAGAGCTGTATCTGTCTTCTCATGTAACTCAGTAAGAAAGTGAAATATTTCCCAAAGTTTTGATCTTTTCTTTTAGGATTTTGAATCATAATGTTAAGTCATACAAAGAAGCCAAATGATGCTGGGACAAGAGACAGGTCGAGCGTCTTGTTATTCTCATTTGGATGTGGTTGCAGTTTTGTTTAAAAAACGATAATAAGTCTTTAAATGATGGCAGAGCACTGAGTCAAATATATAGTCTAAATCAGTGGTTCTTAACTGGTGCAGCCACAGGGTCCAGATTTCTCCCTAGTCTCTAGTTCAAGGTCCACACAGTTAAATTTATGCAGCGTCATACTTGTCTTTAGCCATGTCAGTGTGCTAGTTTGCTGTCTCTGTCATGTAGCAGTCTATTAGTCACTCACTCTACAGCAGGGAACGACACTTCAAAGTAAAAGCTCTGTGCCAGAAATTCTCTGCACTTCAAAATACAGTGAGTGGGTTTTTTATTTTAACAAACTTGACACGTTTATGAATCACTGCGGTTCTTTAAGAATGAACCTGTGACCCACTTTTGGACCTGGACCCATCAGTTTAGGACCTCTGCTCTAAATGAATGGAAGAAATCATAAAAAAGAAAGTGCCAAGCTTCAAGAAAATGTCAAAACCCCATTTCATGTTTAGCTGATTGACATATCAGTTAATGTAATTAAAACAATAGATACAAATGTCAGGAGGTCACCTGATTCAAGTTGAAGAAGAGAGACAATAGATAAATCTATGAATGTGTCAGTGATGAATGATGACGCTGTGAGCAGTTTTAATCTGCCGAACAGTAACTGATCTGAAACTGATCCCCTCCTGAGCCCTGCTTCCTCCTCAACAATGCCTCCTCCAGTCCTCCTCCGTCTTCCCTATATGGAACCTCAGCACACCTGTTCCTGGCCAATCCAGACACAGTGAGACACGTAGCTCCTCCCACTGCAGCTGATGGCGTTACCATGGGTTACAGGGTGGTGGCCAGCTCCTGTCTCCATCCCTTTGGTGAGGAGACTTTCCCTCCTCAGCTCCTCAAGATTCAGCAGCACTACACTGCAGCAGCTTTCAGTGCCAGATAAAGACACACTGTGCTGCGTGATGAAGTGAGCCAGAGAGATCAGAACCCTGACTGTCCGTCAATGATTAGCAATAAGTCAGAGTGCTCGTGTGCCTGATTAGCTTCTTTAGATGCTGCGTCTGTAAAATAAAACAGCTGTCGTGTGATGTAAATGTGAAACATCAGCTGTGTTCATGCTTTATTTATAAAGTCAGCTGATCAAACAGCAAACTGCAGACACATGAAGCCATGAAATATAGAAGAGGACATTTCTAGTGATTCCAGTTTATTTATAAAACAAAGTCAGTGGCATACAGTGTTTCACAGACATGCCTTTATCTGTCAGCTTGCGGGTTTGTCCTGTTTGTTTTTCCTCACTCACTTCCACTTGTCTTCTACAAATTTCTTTCTTGTAGACGACAAGTGGAACATTGTGAAACATTGTAAGCCACTGACTTTGTTTTTATATACAGTTAAAGATCTGCATCAAAGTGATTAGGGTCCTTGGGTATATATTTGAAATGTTCCTTTGATTTTAGACTCTGGGACTGTTCCGTACCATCTCCATTTTTGGTCCCCCCTCTGTTGGGGCACTAGCACACAGATCTGGTACTAAAAGGTGGAGCTGTGAACACTGCAGTCTGTTGATTGGTCAGTAGTCGTGGCTTGTTTTAAAGCTCATGTAACCACTGTTCATACCCAAGAGAGTTTTATTACTGTATCTATAAAATGAAAGGATGTTTTGCTGCCTCTTGCAGCAGCTGGAGTCTGAGAAAAAATAACTTAATTACCTGGGCTGCTGCCGGCGACTTTTAAGGTGGAACGTTTACCTTGTAATGTTACTCAATGCATGAGGTGATGACGTGAATCCATCAACACACCTTAAATTTCACAGTAACTATTTTGAGCATTACTTTAGTTTCTATATGACATACACTTTTAGTCATGAGCATTTATATATATTAATTTCGATCGAATTATATGAACTGCATATATTCTAATCCTCACTTGGAGAAAAAAATAAAGCGACGCACAGCGTTGTTCCTGTGGGCTACAGCAACACTAAACCCCTGAGCTTGCCTGAGAAGGACTAAATGCACAAAGCTGCTATTTTTAAATATCCCATGGAGAGAGACTCTCACTGCAGCCTGTTCTATTTTGTTCTGTAAATATCAGCGTGCAGCCTCGTTCTGTGGACGATAAACGAGGTGCAGACTGATAAAGGAGGAAATACAGTGAGTGCTGGACGGCGCAGTGAGTGACAACAACCCCACCCACATGAAAGAGTACTGTTTGGGGTGGAAACGCTAGGGTCTAAGTACCTGAAGGGTTACTTTTGATTCCAAAGGTACCATACCGAAAGTGTTTGGTGGAAACAGGGCTTTTGTTTTGAGCTATCCATTGTGCTACAGCTCATTAGCTAATTAGCTATGTAGCAGTGTACCCTTCCTCTGATGGATGATGGATGTTGGTTTGGTTTTGGTTTTGTTTGGTGTGGCAAACCATTAAGCACAGTGAATTCTTCTATTACCCTTTTAATGTGGGCTTTCAAATCTGAGGCTTTTTGTGGCTGCTGTCTGGCTGTTAGTCACTTTCAGCTAATGACATAGTGGTGATGTCACTACTTCCCACAAAATCACCGGCTACATGCAAAGACAGTTTTTGTATTTGGTATTTTGATGACTTTCAATCAAGCTTCCATGCTGATCACAGCACTGGTTTTAAATGACAAATGTCTTAATGCTGGGTTGATTTTAGGGCCTTTATCGTTCAACCTTTTTTTTGGTTTGGTTTGATTGTTGGTTTGTTTTGTGCATTTGTCAGCAGGATTATGGAAAAGCTTCTGGTCCACGTTCTATGAAACTTGGTGGAAAGGTGTAGCATGAGCCAGCAAAGAACCCATGAGGGCAGATACACAAATAATGTTTCAGTCTCTGTAACATTGCGAGATAGAGCATTGGGCCTTGGCAGGAGTTGGCCTTCTATTTTTTTAATTTAACTTTTATTTAACAAGTGGTTACATCAAAGTAGGCATTAAACCTTTTTAATAAGGAAGACCTGACCAGTATAACAGCGTTTAAAGCTACAGACAAGGCACTGGGCCTCTAGTGTTGCAGACACCAGGGACCCACTACTTATTTTTGGCCACATGGCCCTCAGAAGGTTAAAGCAAAGTAAAGGAAAGAAGAATACTTGTACGGATTGTGCTTCCATTCTATTCTATTCTGCTTCCCTATCCCATCCCATCCCGTCCCATCCCTTCCTTGGTTTTACCCTCTTTTGAAACATTACCATTGGCTTCATGATGCAGGCTGATGAATATAAATTTCTCATGTTTGGATTCGATTTGCTGCAAAATCCCTCAAACATCAAACTGGCCTCACTCAGCCTGACAAACTGCTGTGTAAACTGAACTGAACAGAACCTATAATCTGATCTAATTAGCAGAACCAATATGTTTCCACGAGGAGCGGCCCATTAGAGAGTCCACTCATGCTGCTGATCTCACTACATGTCCTACATCTGTTCCTGGATGCCAGGACCGTGCCCTTCCTGTCCAGAGACCAGACTCTCTCTCTCTCCGCCTCTTCCAACTGTTTATCGGGCACCCTGCCAACTTTCCCCTCTAATTATCTAACACTCCCCTCGGTCCCTGGCCCCAGCGGGGGACGCTTGTTTTGTTTTTTGGAGCGATAGTGCACTGTCTCAGCCTTTGGGTGTGGCTGCACCTTTAATGTTTTCACTTTTCAAAATCCACCTGTGACATTCAGACATCAGACTGTGTCGGCCTCTCCTGCAGAGATGACCACACACCCACACACACACACACACACACACACACACACACTCAGCGGCCCTCGCAGCCCTCTGGGAGGGGAAATAGTAGCGGCAAAGCCATTTGCTGCCCACCACGTTGTTATGGAAACTGAGTCGACATGGACTCTGCTGAAATGTTTCCCATGGCCACTTGTGCAGTCGGGGTTTTGTCTGTTATTGTGTGAGTCAGGAATTAACAGTGTGTGTTAGAGTAAGCTGTTCCTGTCTCTTATTGATCACCATGCAGCACTGATTTATTTATACCTCACAGCCGTATATGCTCTGAGTGGCTCAACACAAAAATGGAAATATGTCAGTTACAAACCATAATTAATTCAGATACATATTCCTCAAGCAAGAATCTAATTTTACTGTGAGCAACATTTTGATATAGGTAAATCTACATCTGTAGGATATTACTAGTTGCCATTAAATTGTGGCACTTAGATTTTCCACAACTCATCATACATAAAATTCCTACATAATAATGTCATGTATTGATCCCATTCATGAAATGTAACATTTATATTACATACATTATATCATGCATTGACTCAAGTACTGTGCTTAAAGGAGGAGTGTGTAAGATTTAGGGGGATTTAACGGCATCTTGTGGTGAGGATTGCTTTAGTGTTAATTGTTCAGGAAGTTTTTACCAGAAGCCAAATTATCCCCAGAGGTCTCTTCCTCTCCAAAACAAATGGACCAGGTGATTTAAACTTGTAAAGACACTGAATAAAGCAGTTTCACATTACAAATCAGTGTTTCTCTGACACAGTTAGGCTTGCTGAAGACGGGCCGGTAACCTAGCAAATGCTAATGTGTGCTCACCTTTTGTTCTCCGATAATTTAACATCCAGATGTTTAATTAAATGATAAATAAAATGAGTATGTCTACTTCAGTAAAATGCAACATACACATTGATGCAGTAGTCATATTAATCCAAAAACATCATATATCCTCCTAAGATCTGAAATTTTGTTTGGTATGCACTTTAATTTCTCCTAGCTATTTGGGATCAGTAGGACCTGATAAGTATAAAAAGCTAAACATTGTCAATGATAATTAAGTCCCAGTGTTGTAAAACGAGTACTTACTGTGTCTTAGCTTGTTACTGTTGCTAAAACTGGTCAATTTTGTTGCTATATCAAACAATAAACATTGTTAATCATCATAAATAAACACAATTCAACTATAAAATTTGATCAGGTTTTGTACATTGTCCACTTTTGTGTCAGATTGGCTGCAGACTGACTTGGCAGAGATGGCTGCCATCTTGTTTTTACATGGATTAGTGTATTGTGCTCTTACTACCACTAGATGGCACAAAAAAGTGTCCATTAATGTAGGCAACGGATCTAACTTAAGTAGAATGAAATATAAAGTAAAGTAATCCCAAAATGTGATGTCCTCATATGAGGACACAGGTCCTCAGGAGGACATGATAATAAAACACTGTGAGGGAACGTTTTACTACCCAATGACTACTTTTACTTTAAGTATTGTAAGTACTTTTTGCTTATAATACTTACATATTTTTACTTAAGTAAGGTTTTTAATGCAGGAATTTTACTTGTAGTGGAGAATTTTCATAGTGTTGTGTTAGTACATTTACTGAAGTACACAATCTGAGTACTTCTGCCTCACGCTCCTGTGACCTGACCCATCCATCCATCCATCCAGCTTATTGAAACATTGTCGTATGTCTCTATGATGTTATTCTAATGTATTGATGAGGATCTTCAAAACTAAATAAATACAAGGTCACATGACTGAATGAAAGAATTTCCACATCAGATACATTATGAATGTTTATAAAGTACATTATGATATTTTCTGATTTGGCTATGATGCATTGATAATGTGCTTACAATGCTTGGTGACTTGAAGGACGTTGAAAACAATGACTAAAGAAGCCGTACAGTGACAAGCCTTGAGAGTGCTGTTAAAATGGATTTGTAGTTGAGAACACAAAATTTAACCCTCTTGCATACTTTTAATACGTGCTTTTGAAAAGAGATTAACACAGGGGGCCTGCCACACAAGATATCAACCAAATTGCCATAGTAAATGCTGGCATTGTACATTAACTGCAAACCACAGATATGTTACATTTGTACCTGATTATGTACCCAGATACATTAAAACTTTATGTTTCACCGTGGCAACACTGTGGTAATGTGTGGTTAGGTTAAGGCGCACAGTTCACGTTGCTATGGTTAAGAAAAGATGAGGTTTTGGATTAAAACACCTACTTTTGGTGGCACAGTCCTGACTGGAAACACAGTGATGTTGGTGTAAAACAACAACTGCCTTTGTTGATATATCCCAGCTTGAAAGGCAGCGATGTCCTTGAAAAAACTCTTTTCCTGGCATTATCCCCAGTGCACAAAAAAGTGACGGGTTGCTAAAAAATACTCAGTGGTCCGCAGCTTGGCAGGAGACTTGCCAATGTTACAGGCCATCTACATTCCCTGCACCTCCTGATGACATAGTCAGCTTAGAAAAATTAGATATGACAGTATGAAACATACAAATGTAAAGTATCCCAACATATTCTTCAGTTGACTGAGCTGCTATCATGATTTATAACTATCAAAATTTTCTGTAGTGAGCATGTTTCTCTTCATCAAGGACAAACACTGATTAAAAAATAAATAGAGTTACACCAGCCCAAAGTACAATCAATGCTCAGTAATTTGTACCATGTGCTTTCTTCTCATTGTAATTTGTCAGTGGAACCCACTGGTAAAATAATTAAAAGAAGTACAGGAAAATACATCTCTCACTCTACATACTACATACATTTGCCATTTTGTGCACTGTACCTGCAGTGTGTTATACTGTGTGGTTGCAGATGTGTATAGTCATGTAGCAGAGCAACAGCAGAGAGTAAAATGCATCAAATGAATAATAACTTTATGGGAGGAAACAATCTGGTACTGAAAAAGTGTTTAGTTTGCAAAGTCTGAAAACACTAGCAGAAGCTCACAGTGCAGGATTTTGCAGGGTTAACAATCAATATGAGGATGTAAATGAAAGCAGTGAGGTGTACAGTTCTACTAGGCAGTGAGAGATTGTAGCTGTTTTCAGTGGTGGTGCTTTAAGTGGTAAAATTCTGTACATAGGGTGGAAATTAAACTAGATATGTAATGCTGAAGTGATGGGTGGTCATGGCCCCAATAGACTACTATTGTATCCCCCACAAGAGGAAGGTTTTTGGAACAGATGTCTGCAGGCAAAGTATTTTACCTGGTTATCCGGAGGTGTGTTGATCTAAAGGGTATGAGGTTGGGAGACTGATAGGAGGCACATTTTTAAAAAGGAATGGTCAAAATAAAACAAGCAGAAGTTGTGATATCATGTTCTTTAGACCCCGTTGTTGGCTAATGTCCAAAAAACACCAGATCCTACATTTCCCATAATGCAAAATGTAGCATCATTTAATTTCACTGTCCCTTTATCTTTCAAAATCCATGTCCCTAGTTTTTGATGCAGACTTTCAGTTCATTTGATCTCCAAGCTCGATCACAGATAACCCTGATGATGTCAAGAAGTGTCTGCCTTCTCTCTGGTATAATAGAACTAGATGGCACTCGGCTTGTGAAGCTCAAAGTGCCAAAAAAATAGACTTGGAAAACTCAACAGCAATGTTTCTTACAGAAATCATGACCCAGTCACTCCAGCCCGGTCTCACACTGAAGTCGTCAAAATCCGGCGCTTGGGCATTGACTTGAAGTGTCAGTTAGTGATTTTAAAAAAAAGCTGTCCTTTAACATCGGCACGATACTCAGCCAGTCGCCATTATAGTTTCACAGTGTTTGCTGGCGTCAGGGGGAAACGTGGAGATAAAAAAACAAGAATTAATACAGCGAAAGTCCAAGTATGGTTGGCAGGAGTGGTGGTGGTGGATGGGTCCTGTTCTTTTTTCTTAAACCTAACCACGTGCTTTTGTTGCCTAAACCTAACCACTTGTTGAAGGAAAAAAAATGTCACTTTGCGTTGTTGTACCAGCGTAGTGTATTTATTTTAAAAAGAGATGAAAGCGTACACACTAACTGTATCACTGTGCAGAAGGAAGTGTGCATCTACTCATGGACAAGAGGCTCATGTCACTACGAAATCTAAACATTAATGGTGTCCTCCGTGGCTGAGCTGTAACATTAGCTAGCTCAGTGGTGCTAGGTGAGTTAGCAGAATATGCATGCTTCCTTCTGTACTGTAAAAACCACACCCACCAACCTTATCACTGCACAGAAGGAAGCCTGCATCACCTGCTAGCACACGTAGCATCACTAAGCTAGCTAACGTTATTGCTCAGCCGAGGAGAACACCATTAATATTTACATCTCGCACAACACTAGCCTCTTATCTGTGAGTAGATGCATGCTTCCTTTTGCGTGGTGACAGTTAGTAGGTGTAATTCGGTAGTCAGAAAATAGTTCCTACATGAAACTGCTCACAACAAGTTTTTTGGATTATCTTAAGTAACTGGGTCATGATTTCTGGAAAGAGACTTCACTGCTGAGTTTTGTAAATGTATTTTTTGGCGTTTTGAGCACCACAAGCCGAGTGCCATCTGGTTCCATTATAATGAAGAGACAGCAGATACTTTTACGGCCGATATCTCCGACTCTCGGCGACTCACACCAAAACAATCTAGACTGATAAACAGCACTACAGGTAAGAGGAAAAATATGTGTTTTTGATTTTAGGGGTGAACTGTCCCTTTAATGTCACTCTAATCAACAGTACTGTTTTTTGAAGACAGGTCACTCGCCATGTTTCACACTCTCTTCTGTGCATTATACTGGTATGTCACTACTACCAGATATAATCTATATATGAGTCAGCATTCTCTGTACCTGTCCCATGTGTGTTATATGGCTGCAGAGACATGTGTCCATGTGGTGCTGAAGGGACAGCGCCCTTTCATGTTGGACAGGGTGTGACTTTAGGGAACTCTCCATGGTGCTGATCGCTTCTTGACCTCAAACTTTCAGAAACGCCCTTCTGAGCCCCAACTGCATGACATGCTTCACTTATTACATTACACAGCTTTCAGCCGCACTGACAGGCAGGTCACTGTACCCTGATGGATTAGAGCTCTATAGAACAAGTCTTCATTCCGGACCAGAGAGGACTGATCATTTCCGGACGGTCAGATCTGACGCGCTCCTGGCACCGCCAGTCTCACACACAGGCTACAGGTAATCCCTCATCGGGAAACATCCTCCTCCTATAGCCTACTGGATCTTTATTTTGACAAAGCTAGACTTGGAGATCTCTCCCTCATATGGTGACTCGTGAAATCGCACACGGATATTTTGCTGTAGGCGAGAAGCTAATTTAGACTCATGAGTAAGCAATTCAAAACTGTTTGCTGATCTGGAGGAGGATCATAGATTAGGAAGAACAGCGTCAGATCCTCTTATATCTTTGCCTAATATCTTATAATATTGCGTATATTTATGGTGCATCTCTCTCTCTACAGTGGGAGTGTTTTCATGCAGCATTAGCCTCACAGATCTTTTGTCACAGTGCGACCACCTGCGCTTGGAAACCAAAGGCGGTGGCTGCCCGGCGTGCGGAGCTGAAAAAAAAACCTGAGACTGTGAGCATCTGTGCAGCTACTCCCCTAGAAGCCTCTCAGCCCCCCTGCCTGCAAGGCATGTCGACCGCCGGGGAAGTACCAGCCTTCTTCAAGAGCATGGGCTCTGACAGCCCCGCCAGGCCGAGGCAGAAATTCTGTGGCATGTTCTGCCCGGTTGAAGGCTCCTCGGACAACAAGACGCTCGACTTTGATGCGCTCTCGGCGTGCAGGGGCAAGAGTGACGGGCGAGTCATTGACCGGCAGACCGACATCTCCCAGCCGAGGAAGGTGGAGATAAGGGAGAGCACAGGGAAGGAGGCTCTACAGAATCTGGATGATAAGAGGGTAATTTCTGCATGCTCATTGTGGATTTTTTTGGACCATGTCTATGTGTCTGTCCAGCTGTTATTTCTGCTATGCAACATTCAGATCTTTTGCACGAACCTGCGCCATTTCCATCTTAAAGTGATCCAATTACAGCCCCTGTCACTCATTTGAGTTTGCTTAAGCCTGCCAGACAACTTGCCCTGACTACATTTCCCAGAAAGCAGTGTGATGTAACAGTGTAGATGGAGGGCCCACCATGCAGAGCTGCCAGAGGGAGTGGCTCCTGTTAGTTGGAGCTTACATTACTATTTTATCCCCTCTGCTGCACAGCTGATCCTGCCCAGCATTAGCTTAACCATCTGCCTACTCAGTGTTAACAGGTCTGCAGGCGAAGAATCAGCGCAGACGTTAACATGTCCTGCACATACATGATGTGATGCATGCCTGCTGCATTGTTGTGCTCCTGTGTTTGGGCTCTTGAGCAGCAGAATTCAGGGTGTGGAGCTGATGGACGAGAGATGGCAGCTCTGACTTGCATGACTTGCAGGAAAGTCTGACAACTTTTTCCCACCGCTGGTTCAAACGCATCATCCAGGTTTTATAGCCGGGTGGTAAACTGAGGAACTGACAGTCTCACTGCTTCCTTTACTTAATATTTAAGCACTCAGGATGCTGTTAAAAGCTTTGTGCAGTGGTGGTGAGCCTCATGTTACGTATTGATTGGAAGCATTAGCCACACAATCAGCTCTTCAGCTACTCTCTCTGATGTCTCTATTTAAGTCGTACGTGTGCGGCAGTGTGCCCTGCCCTTCTCTGATAAAATAATATACATTTGAGATGAATTGATTTCTTGCATATTAATAATAAGAGAGACCAAATTAAATGGGATGTTTGAGAGCTGGCCTGTATCTCAGGATCATGCTTGATCATCATGTTTGCAGACTGCAGTGGTGGAAAGTAACTGAGCACATTTACTCAAGTACTGTACTTAGATATAACAGTAATTTATTTAAGTATTTCCCTACATTATACTTCTACTACGTTCTACCCACAAACATTATGAAATAAGACTTGATCGTAGGAAATATCACAAGCTGCCCAGCAGTACATTAAGTAATTCAAATGAGCCCCAGCTTTACACAAGTGTGTCAGTAATTATATCTGCATAATGAGCACCTTTACTTTTGATACTTCAAGTATTCCTTGAGGCTCATACTTTCATACTGTTACTTCAATAAAATATTAAATGTATGAGTTGTACTTTTAACATAGTATTTCCACATTGTGGTATTTTTATTTTCACTTAAGTTAAAGATCTTCCACCACTGGCCGACTGCAAAGCTCTAAAGGTTGAACTTTGGGTAACGATGTCTCGCCTCATACTGATCTGTGCAACATTTTTAAAAGTAGGACCTTAACGTGAGACTATGTGACTGTTAAAACGAGAAAAGTCAGGTTTTTAAAAGAAGAAACAACACGTGCTGCTTCTTCTCGAATTAAAATTGAATCCATAAGAATACACTCAGCGGTTTTGCAGTCAAAGCTTTACCTGCTCTGGTGTGACCAAGTAATCAGGGCTAATGGTTAGCAGGGGTGGAGAGGGAGGGTGGCTTCTGGAGGCTCCAGCCCCGAATGTTTTTTCTAAGGCCCTGAATCGATGCTATTCCCTAAGGAAATCTAATGTAACTGAGTACATTTTCTGTCGTTGGCCTAATATTAAATTGAGAGTATTAAAGAGCACATTCACTTGGCGTTTTTAGGGATCCTTGGTGTGTCATTAGAGCAGCCCAGATTATTATGGTGTGTTTTCAAATGTAGCAGATTTGTCAGCTGAATATTTATTCTGTGAGCTCTACTCCAGCATAGTATAACTAAAATGGGTTTCAAGTTTAGTAATGTAGGTCACGCCAAACTCCTACCCTACATATATGATGTAACCAGCACCATAACGCAAACACATACAGTATGCAGGTGAATTTGAACATCTTTTACACTGAGGTTTTATAATTCCAAACCTACCAGACCACTTAGGAACAGTGGACACAGATTATTGTATTTAGTAACTGTTGGAGCTTTTAACGTTACAAAATATTAAGTGTCACAACTGCTGTTAAGGTGTCAGAGGTGGGGGTCTGGATCTTGGGCTTTCTCTTACCTGACGATGAAGCTGCAGGACACACGGTGGTCTCTCTCTCACCTGATGCTAACACTACTGCAGTGTCTGCCTCATCTGTAATGTACTCATCCTGTCAATCACTGTCTTTACAATCAGGTAGAGCTGTTTCATCCTCGTCCACCTTACTGGTGCCTTCTAACTGGTGGTTAGCTAATGTATATAATATACTGTAACTAGATCACTTAAGTGGGATTTATACTTGTGTATCAGCTCTACGCAGAGCCTACACCATAGCTTACACGTGTGGCCTACGCCATTGTGAGCATTTAAACTTGTGCAGTGGTGTGTCTGTGTCACTCTGCAGTTACACCTCCAAAACACTAGTCAGCGGTGGGGTTTCTGTGAAGTGCTGTTAAGTTTAGTTGATTCAAAACACACATTAAACACACATTAAACACACATTAAACATGGCTTAATAGAGACAATTTCAAACACAAGTACACAAATCAGCTTCACTATAACTCTCAGCATTCACAGACAAACACTTGTCTTTATCTGGACACATTTTCCCCACAAATACAACATGCTAATGTTTTTAGCACAAGCCTATGGCATTTTACATTGTATAAATTAGCCTAGCAGCTAGCACCTTTTCCTCTACTCATATGAAGCCAGGGACAACAGCAACATTTAACAAAGGTAACGTTACAAAATTCAGCTCCATTACAGTTCACAAGGTTCACTGACAAAACAACTGTCTTATACTAAACATGTTTTCCAAACAAATACAACATGCTAACATTATTAGCACAAGCCTATGGCATTTTACATTGTATAAATTAGCCTAGCAGCTAGCAGAGATTTCCTCTGCTCATATGAAGCCAGGATAAATCACACACAAGACCTAAAATGCTATTTCTATGGAGGCTTTATTGTCTTCACAATTTATTGTTTCTTATCTGTGAAATTAAAGTAAATAAAAGCTTTGTTTCCACTGAGGGAAGTGGTTTCAGCTTACAAAAATAGACAGAAGGTCTAGGTCGCTGCGACGTGTAGTTACATTTCTGGGGAGGTGCACATCAGGCTACGGCGTCAATTTGACACTTGTATAAATCCCACATGAGTCAGTTTGTTGCAGTGATTCTTCCCTACAAGTGTACTCTAAGTAAAACTACATAGCTTAGCTTTAAAATGGAAAAACCATTGCAGTTATCCATAATTTGGAGCAGAGATTTAGCCAGTTAAACACTGCCAACCGTGGCACAAAGTTAACTTTTCTCAATTTGATTTTATTTTGTCTCATGTGAGAGAATGAGACATCCATCCTGTTATTCAACACACACAAAGTATAGGCTTCTACTCCTGCTTCAGCAGTGTATGAAAAATAATTTAAAATCAGTGCAAGCCAGTTTTATTTGACATTGTATTTGCTGTTTGTCTTCAAACTGTGGAAAACATAATCCCCAACAGTTTCACTTCCTGTTTCTGGCCACACCTTGAAACTATCTAACAACACCATTTAAAGTGATTAAAAAAAAGTGCTTAAACAAGTTATTTGGAGCTGGGAGCAGGTGAAATGATCTCACTCTGTGCACTGACTGATATTTAATTTATTCTAATAAAATCCAGATTTAGAGACACAAGAGATGAAGTAGAGTTAAGATGGCTGCTGGGTGTTTCTTCATGTGTTCACTTGGTGCACTCTCTGCCTCCACTAATCCAAGGAGAGCAATTGATGGCATTAGTGGCTCTTTCCTGTCAATGGAGCAGGGCGAGGCTCTGCGCATGCTCCGTGGGGTTCTTTTATGGGAAGAGGCTCTCAGGCAGGCGGTCCCTCCCTCCTTCCCTCCCTCCTCCCCTCTTGTCTGACTCCGTCTGGGAAGGAGAGGTTTGGTGCATCGGCGGAGACCGGGGAGGCTGCCAGGACGCGATCCGGAGTTGAGAGATAGTTTGTTTCGGTACATTTGTGGCCTCCCGAGGATCAGCTGCGTCCTTCCTCTTCTTCATCCTCATCCTCGTTTCGACCCCGGCGAGCAGCGGTAACCCGAACATCCCGTCGCATTGATTGCGGTCCACGGCGCAGCGCGAGACGAACCACCGGTGAAGATGTCTGGCTATCAGGGCAAGAAGAACATCCCCCGCATCACAGTGAGTGTCTGGGTGTTTAGAAGTTGAAGTAGATGAGGTTAAATCCTGAGAGGGTCCCGTGTCTGGTCGCGTGGGCCTGCGGGTGTGGGTGCAGGATGTCACCGGGGCGGCATGCTGCTCGCGCCGCTGCGCCCCTTTCGATAAATCTGAGCTGGGAGCTGAAGCATAAAGCTGATTCTTTAATGCACTCTGCACATGCATGCTGGTTTTATTGTGAGCTCTCCTTCATGAGCTCTAACCTCACATTAGGGTCGATAAATCAATGTGGACACCGGCCGCTGTGCTCAGGCTCAAAATGTGATTTTTTTTTTTTGCAGCATCTTTGCGACAAGTGCTCATCTGACTATAAAACCAGCCACTTAACCTTAAAGTATTTATCTCTGCTGCAGACTCACACTCCAGTCTGCCATGCTTTGTGCATGCTATGCATGACAGTGGAGATTTCACGCCGGTGGTCTTTGTTACACGGTGTGTCTGGTAGCCGGGTATCACTGCACACCAACTGCTGGGGCAAATGCCTCCCTGCATCCGCTCACTACCCGGCTGGATTCTTTTATCCGAGCTCTCCTTTCACTTCGCTAAAACTGGCTTTTTTATTTATTTATAGAGGCGCAGAAGCATTCAAGGGCATGTTAATGGTGTTACAGATTATTTCCCTGAATTCATAGCGGAGCTGCAGGGATGGTGCTGGTGGTGCTGGTTCAATGGAAAGTAGAGAATAGGGAGGGGAAGGGAGGGGAGCCAGGGGAAGGGAGGGGACGGTGGGTCCTATTTCCTTCCATGTTTCTCCCTCGGTTGTGTGATGAAGGGAAGATGCATATAGGCAGAACTGATCAGGAAGGAGGTCACTGTCTTTCCATGCTGATGTTAGTGCAGTGAGGTAATTGGGTTAAGCAGTCAAAGATGGCTCTCAGCATGCAGAGCAAGAGTCGCACAGTATGGAGGGAGCTGTGCTCTCACACAGATATGGGTCAGTGCTTTGTGCAGATGTATATATGCATCACTGAATAAATCATTTGGCTTATTCTTGTATATCGAACGGGCCTAATAGGGTCAGGCCGAGGGGCCAAAGTGCTCAGGTGGCCCCTATGCTATGTAGCAGTGATACTTAACTTACAGCCTGTGGGCCAAATCTGGACTACGACAGGATGCCAGGTGGCCTGCCTGATTGTTTTCTAATTCACAATAAAAATCAATTGACCCTTTGCTACAGTAAGTCCCACCCCTGGACACAGACTGGCCAATCATAACGTAGCAGACCAGGGTCCGACAACAACACAGCTGTGCTCCATCGTTTCAGATTTCCTTCATTTTCAGGCTGGTTTTGTGGATTTGGAGCTAAATGTTGTGCCTGGGGCACGTCGTGTATTAATGATACTCGTTACCTGGAGAGGTTGGAAAAAGATATATGTTTCTCTCCTGTTCCAAAACCAAAATCAAACCCTGAAAAGTGTAGGGTTAGCTAGCTAGCTACTGAAGATATAGCCTACTGAATGCATACACATGCTGCGACCCTGCTGTACAGGAATCAGTGAAGGGAAGCAGGGAAACTTTGCTCATATTCAACCAGCTGTGTGTCATCACATTGTTGTTTGACTTCCCCCAGAGATCACTGTCCGTCCAGCAGCAGAGGTCCAGGTTCATCTGCACACACTGTGATGACACACAGCTGGTTCAATATCAGCAAAGTTTCCCTTTATATTCATTGTCTTCTGTGTGGATCAGCAGTGATGTGGTGGTTCACTTTTACACTGTGATCTGTAGCCTATAGTTGGGCTTTAGCTTCTAACTATCTTTGTCTTTTTAACCTGTTGTTGCTGCTGAGTCAGTTTGACATCCTGGATATATCCTTCAAACACAGACTGTAGACCCCTCTGTCTGCTTCTCTCTGGAATCACTGCTTCATTTTTCCAAAAATATGATCATATTTCTTCAGGGAGTGCAGTTAGTTACAGTGTGGGCTCCATGCTTACTCCGACAGCTTGTTGGACCATCACAAAGGGGCGGGGCTCAGCAAAAGATCAAGTTTTTATTTTAACTTAGCAAGTACAAATTATCTGCTGAGTGCATTAAAAAGCGTCAAAATAGAGCTTATTTATCAATGGGAGGATCCCCCATCCCCCAACAGAGGTCCAAGCTAAGCCCCAAATATCTTAAAATCCTAGAAACCCCCCTGAGCACACCTGACCTGTGTGGGCTTGCAGCAGCTGACTACGCGAGGCTGCTGTGACTGGATTTGCCTCTTGGCAAAGATGAGTGAGGACAGCAAACATTAACAATTTGAAAACAGGCAATTTATTTATTATATATACTGAAAAATATGATTAATATTTGTTTATTAGCTGGCCCCTGGCCTCCTGCTATTTTGCAGAAGTGGTAATGCAAGTTGAGTATCCATGCTATGTGGCATCCTTTTTAAGTGACTGATGTCAACAGTTGAGAAGTCTAGTGAAGAAATCTAACTTACTTTCTATAATAATCAGGACAATGACATAATGTGGGTGGGGTGGCGGCCGCTAGGAAGGACAAGGGGCCTACTAGGTATCTGTGCCAGTGGGGGCCCAGCCTGAACCTGGTGGACATCATAAAGAAATTGCAGCTAAAGTGACCAGTCAGACAGTACAGACACTGGCACCAGTATCCATGTTCATGCAGACATCTGAAGTTGGAATCACAGCTCTCTGAAGATACATGTGAGCATCTCTGTGCATCTACAGAGAGAAAGAGAGGTGTTATGGGTAACTGTAGGCCACTTGCAGTGAAGCTGATGTGCACACCTGCCGAGTCACTGCAATCTGTCCGGCAGCCTTGCACATTAAAACAGCTGTTTGGTGCACCCAGTGTTCTGTCTGGTGAAAGGTGAGAGAAATAACACACTCACGTTACATCCAAATGTGTCCGAACAACACCTGTGCATGTTTGCTTATTTGTGGAGACAAGGAATGGTCAAGCAAATAGTCCGAACATTCTGTTGTCAGCTTTTTAAATGTGAGGATTTGCTATTTTTTCTCTGTTTTACACCATTGTACATTGAATGTCTTTGGCTTTGGGACTCTTAGTTAGACCCATTAAGCAATCTGAAGATGTCACCTTGGACTGTGGGAACATGGGTGCAGCCCTACTGTGCATACTGATAGGAGAGGAGATGTTGAAACACTAAGTGAGAGAAAGAGTCATATTGCAAGAGGAGAAAACTAATCAGGAAGACAGAGTTTAATTTAAGCTTGAATTCATTGCATATTTTAATTGTTGAGACAAAGGATGTAAAACTAGAAATTTATGATGTCATAACTGCTGATAATTCAAAACATATTCTGGACTGTGCTGATATCACAGCGTCCCTGGTGAAAGCAGGCAGTGCTCTCAGGTGAATCACTCCCCCCTCGACTCCCTGGAGAGTGCTCGAGGTGCAGCAGCCAGTTGGTGGAGAGATCAGAGGATTAGCAGGGGTTGTAGTCCAACAGTGATTAAGTCAGACCTAAATGGATCCACTGCCTATTCTTAAACAGAGCATGAAAGGAAAGAGGGTCAGGGACTGAATTTAAATGTTTTTTTGTGAAGGATTGGAGGTGATAAATGTGTCACACGAGACTGTAGCTGCTGAACAGGAGAGTCTCTTAGTGCCTAGTGGATTTCATTTCTCCAGCTGGTCCTTGGTCAGAAGTACTTCTGTAACCACTGGGCTTCATCACCGAGCGTCAGTGTGAAGAGTGGATGAGCTTATTAAACCAAACAGAGGCTGGAGAGGAAATGAATGAGGTTAAATTGAATCAAACTAAACAGGAAAGGCTGCAGCAGTGACAAAGAACCTCTGTGGGTTCCGTGCCTTTCTTCATAAGCTAATTCAATTTAGAGTTTAGATCATACGTTATGCCGAATCTGAATGTTTCATGCATCCATTTCCCGGCCATTAGGGGTGGTGTCCGTGTAACAGAAGAGCTTACTGGTTTGTCTCGGACAGATGGAGTCGGATGGGTCAGCTGCACAGGCAGGGACATACTTAAGGCACGTCTCATCAAATATGAATGAACCTCCACAAGTTCACCACCTGGTTTAGAGCTCCTGTGACTCACGCCTGTTCTCACAATCTCAGATGCATAAAGCAAAGCCGAGTTAAAAAGTATGTGATAGAAGTGAATATAGAGGCAACAAACTGATGATTTTTTTTGGTGATATATCTCTTTGTCTTTAAGATGTGGGCATAGGATGCTATAAAAGTTTTATGTCACAATTATCCTGGTCAAAATAATTACGAATCAGGATAAGGGTTTGGTACCATTCACATTTGAACCAATACTGGCACTGGCTTCAGAACCTGGAATTCGATACCAGTGCCTTTTTTTAGGATTTTACTTTCTCTGTAATAACAAAAATGTAGTATTTAAACAAGATGCAGGGGTGATGTAGTAGACTAAATATGACTTTATGATGACTAAAATATTATAGAGAAGAAAATAGACCAGAACCCAAAACTATTGCAGTGATAGTGTTGGCCTGCAGGGAAGCCGACGGAGTGGCCGTGGAGCTTGGTGGTAGGCTTCCCTTTCTTTTTTTCAGAAAATATGAACACAATAAGGACTAAGTGGGTTAAGGCAAATGTTCAAATAAATAAAAAGTCTAATAAGAAGATAAAGTTGCATCACTTTACTGTAATGCAGCCTTTAAAACGAGTGAAACACAGTTTATGCCATATCATGATATAACAATATCCAAAATCTAAGCCGATATACGGTCTTGTATCTCGATAACGATATAATATCTTCATATTGCCCAGCCCTAGTCTGAAGTTGAACCCAGAGCTCTGTAGCGAGCCACGGAGCTCTGGGCACTTCGTGGCAGTTTTGTCTCTTGTCTAAACCCGGCGTTCTCACCCAGATGTGCTCTCAGGTACTGAAATATGGAACAGATGGATTTAATATGAATTGGTACTCGGTTGTACCAATGTAATTTGGTCAGTACCCTTAAAGTAATGAGTTTGGTCCCCAACCCTGTTCAGGATATCCTCAAAATATGCTAAAAACTTTTAAAATGACGCTAAAACACACTTTACCTTACATTTGATAGGAGACAAATTATTTTATTGCTTCACAGAGAGGACACATCTTTTTTTTAGTGAAAAACAAACGATCTTAAAAAGCCAGGCTTTTCAACTATTTGAAATGGCATCATATCTTTCAATATTAGCTATGCTCTTGTTGCATTCTTCAGACTGTTTATGCAGAGTCTCTTTTATTGTTTGTCACCCAGCAGTCTCTCTGGGCACTGCTGGACACGATATTCATGATTATGCCAATAATAAAAATCTATCACAATGAACTTAAAGGGTAGCTTCGGTATTTTTCAGCGTGGACCCTTTTCCCATGTTTTCATGTCTAAGTGAAATGGAGACAACAATCTTGGAAACTGGTCCAGTATTGAGCAGGAGCGCTGCAGCCAGCAGCAGCTAAACAGGCTACAATATAACTACTGGGGGCATTTGTGCACTTTATGCCCACTGAAAGTGTTTTTGCCATTGACAGGCTCAGATTGTTATTTAAAGTGCCTGATAAAAGTATGGAGAAGATCCCTTCAGAGATAGACATTTGTTAAACATGGCAAACCCACCAGACTCCATGTCAATAAGTAGTAATTTCAGTGCGTATAGCGGCAGCACATTTTCACATCTAACTGTGAATTAAGGAGTTATTTCAACCAAACCAGAGCTGGTGATTGATGGAACAGTGGAAATATGAGTCAAGATGGTTTTTGTTTTTAGTAGAGTTAAGGATGAAGTGTGTTTTACAACAATAAAATTACTGTCCAAGGTGACAACTTCAGATTACTTGTTTTGACCGACATTTAGTTTATTTATTCTTTATTTGTTTATTTGCACATATTAAAGGAACAAATACAAATCACTCAATATAGAGGATGGGTTAGAAAATATGCAATTGAGGTCAGAAACCTGAGGAGGGCCTATAAATTGACCCCACCCTGACCTTGTTTAGTCAAGGAAAGTAAATAATGTACATCTTATGGGGTGAATAGTAAATAGATAATAAATAAAACAAGGTTGAATAAGAGAAACAAAATTGAAATAAGAAAGAAGAAATAAAAATGAAACAGAACAAAATAATTTAAACGATCGACTCGTTCATGTTCAGTTTAAAGTCGACAGTACAACTTCGATCACAGATGAGTTATTTAAGCCCGGACAACATTCTCAGAGTTGCTGTTTCTTCGTTTTACATCACTGTCAATTAAATATATTTGGGTTTTTGACTGTTGGTTGGACAAAGCAATTGACTTAAAGACACCACATTGGACTCAGGAAAGTTGTGATGGTCATTTTCACTGTTGCAAGACTAAATAATTACTCAGTTAATCAGAGAATTGATGATTAGTTGCAGCCCTAAATTATATTAAACAGAGAAAAGCAGCGAATCTTCTCATTGGTGAAGCTGGGATGAGAGACTGTTTGGTGTTTTTGCTTGATAAATAACCTAGATGGTTAATAGATTATTAAAACTGTTGGCTGATTATTTTAGCAAGTCAAGTTATTTTTTCCCCAAACAAGAGCAGTGTGTCCCGGTTTGCTTTGCAGCACAGTGGAGGATATAAATACAGATGAAAGCAAAATAAAAAAAACAAAGCTAATGTTTTATTAAAGTAAATTCAGCTTTAATGTCCACGTGAAGGAAAAGTAAAAATAGACCGAGGCTATAATAAGACTGTCCTGGATTAAAGTCTCTGTGACTACAATCCTCAGCAGATGAGAGATCATTAGGCAGTCTGTTAGTGTACCTGTAGTACAGTAGTTGTCCCCAGTGGCAGCTCAGCGTGTGTGTAGATTTCGTTCAGGTCGCCTCAGTCTGTTCACGCTGTTATCTCACAGTGCACAGCAGCCCGGGGCACAGTCTGCTCACACATCACACACAGCACGCTGCTCTCCAAATCACCCACCCACCGGCTCAGCCTTGTTTTCACGCTCAATATGATCCTGAATTCCCCCATTCATAAAGCCAGAAGTCAGAGAGAATACGCAATGTGTGTGTTTGATTGTGTACAGAGAGTGAACTTTTTTTTTTATTAATCAGAACCTGAACAAAAGAGGTGACTGTTGAGTAAAATCTGTAACAGGATTGTGGTGCCTCTGGGTGCACTATATCCTCAATGAACTGCAGAAGGAGGTCAATGAGTGGATTTGTCATAGTGAAAAGGAGGATTCCTAAGTTGAAAATAGTGTTTAAAGGGACAGTCCACCTCAAAATCAAAAACACATATTTTTCCTCTTACCTGTAGTGCTGTTTACCAGTCTAGATTGTTTTGGTGTGAGTTGCTGACAGCCGGAGATATCGGCTGTAGAAGTATCTGCCATCTCTCCAATATAATGGAACTAGATGGCACTCGGCTTGTGGTGCTCAAAGTGCTGAAACATACATTTGCAAAAACTCAACAGCAATGTCTCTTTCCAGAAATCATGACCTGATTACTCAAGATAATCCACAGACCTTGTTGTGAGCAGTTTCATGTAGGAACTATTTTCTTTCTGCCGAACTACACCTGCCATCTGTGTCATTGCACAGGAGGATCTCATTAACTCATGGACGAGTGGTTCGTGCTTGTGACAGCATGAGATGTAAACATGAATGGCGTCCTCCTCGGCTGAACTGTAATGTTAGCTAGCTCATTGGTGCTACGTTAGCTAGCAGTAGATGCACGCTTCCTTCTGTGCAGTGGTAAGGCTGGTGGGTGTCGTTTTCACAGCACAAAAGGAAGCATGCATATTCTGCTAGCTCACCTAGCACCACTGAGCTAGCTCACGTTACAGCTCAGCCAGGGAGAACGCCATTAATATTTAGATCTCATAATGACATGAGCCTATTGTCCATGAGTAGATGCACGCTTCCTTCTGCACGGTGATACGGTTAGTGGGTGTGGTTCGCTAGAAAGAAAATAGATGCTACATGAAATTGCTCACAACAAGGTCTGTGGATTATCTTGAGTAACCAGGTCTTGATTTCCGGAAAGAGACATTCAAATGTAGTTTTTCAAATGTATTTTGTTGGCACTTTGAGCACCACAGGTAAGAGGAAAAATGTGTTGTCGATTTTGGGGTGAACTGTCCCTTTAAATGTAATTTCAATAGTAAAAAGAATCTGAGTGAAATTTCATATTTTAGAGAGAAATAAAGGGAACATTTCAGCGTAAAAAATGAGAACTTTTTTCTTTTTTTTGCAACCAGCAGCTCTAAATCTTGTTCTGTTGGTTGGTCTACAAAGATTTCCCCACCTTTTGCTGGCCAATTTTTTGCTAAGGAGGTTGAATTTGGTGTGGAAGTGGCTGCTATTGCAAATATGCACTTGTTCATAGTCAAAGATTGAATCTAAGTGAATATTTTCCAGCCACAAAGAAGAGTTTAAGTGAGCTTTTAATAGGCAAAGACAAAATTTAAATGAATATTTCAGAGTCAACGGAAATATAAGTTTATTAAGTACAGTTTATACTCAAAGGGGAATTTTAAGTGTATTTTTAATTTAAAGAGAGACTAAAACGAATATGTCCAGTTATATCTTCATCCTCTGAAGCTATAGGTTTCTCTTATGATGTGAACCAAAACATTAAGGTCATGCTGTATTTATCAAAATTCCCCAATATCTGTTTAATAAATACACACAAATATTACTTTTCAGACAGTTTGTACTGTATTTTGCAAATCCAAGGTGTTCAGTTTCACATCTGTCCCTCTGGGATTTGGTTTAATTCCTGTTTAGCTGGTTATTTTGAAAAAAAAAAGAACAGTGAACATGTGTTTTTGCAGCAGCTGTCTGAACATGCACAGAGATGATTTTGTCACAGGCTGGTTTTTGAATAATACAGGACACACACATAAATCACAGTGCTGAAAGTCTGACCTGGCAGCGTTCTCCACCTGACTTCACAAATGTTCCCAGGATATTTTCCATTTGGACAACAACACACAACGTTGCCGGGTTACGTCCGCCACTGGCAGACGTTTTCACAGCGCCCAAATGGATTCTGTCCTGATTTCATGAAACTTTTTCCCTCTGTTGTGCGTTTCAGTTTTCACCTGTGTGCTTTTGTTTATACAAAACATGTATTAAATCATCAGAGCTCACAGGAGTCATATGATACAGCAGATTGATCTGACTGGCTGTAGCAGAGAAACAATCAATATTCTCAGAGTCCATCGTCAGTAGTCTGTTTATTTTATGCTCAGCTGCCTTTGGCATCACAATTACTTCCATAGATACACTTATTTAAAGCTGCTATCATCGGATTTTTAAATTAGGAGTGACCTGCTACGTGTAATGTTAAAGGGACCACTCTGAATGAAGAGCTCATGGAAAATTATCACCTGAATCTGCAGCGTCCCTCAGTCTGTTGTTGTTTTTAGATGCAGCAGGCGGCTGTTTTCAGCAAGAGCGCTTTAATTAACCCACTGCAGGTGGCCTTCACAGCTGGAAACAGCAGATAGACAAAAGTGGCTACCAGCTGGTGAAGAAAGCAGCTAAAGCAGGGTGACCATATTTCCACACCTCCAACCTGGACCCTTAAGTGTATCGCACACACACACATGTATGTGTTTATGCTCATGCCATTGGCGGTTTCATCAAGATGGAGGACTTTAAAGTGCTCAGTACACCTACAGAGCTACCTTTAACACCATGGACAGGACCACAGCAGAGGAAAAATTCTGTTTTGTCTCCTGAAATCCACCAAAACATAGTTTATTTGACAAAATAATAAGACTATAACACACAAGACCAACTGTAACAGTTCACGGATCGATAGCTCTGGTTGTGTTTCACCAGATGGTGGGCAAGGATCCCCTCCTGAGTCGCCTGTTTCAAATGAAGTGGGTTGCAGCAGTGTGACTTCCTGCTCGTAGCCACCATTTAAGTCCCTGATGAAGACCTACCGTGGGCGAAACATGTTGTCTCTTTTAATGATTGAGCCACTAGAATAGAGTCTTTCTAATATATCCTTCCTCGTTAATATACTTTTGGAGTGCCTCTCCCTCATTTCGATAAGCACCCAACATACAGTTCTAATATGTGTTTGATTACACACGGTCATCTTTGGCCATAGTATGATCTTTTATATCAGCATTTCCACTGTGCACAATCAAAGATTTATTCTGGCAGCGTGAGAATAACGAAGCATTTTTTGTGGCCGGGTATTTTATGAAGGAAGGAGTCAGCCTGGAGCTCTTTAGAAAACACCGTCTTTATCTTAGGTTCGATAACCGTTCAGGCACTGATAGGTCAGAGAGAGCAACAAGCGTCATAGCAACAGCCCTGACAACATGAAATTGATTGACTGACATGCATACAGACAAATTAGCGTTGAATTCAGACATGTAATGCATTGTTTATTTTTTCTGGGACAGAAACATGATAACTTCTATGTAAGCGCAGAAAACTAGTATAATATGATTATTATTATTTTAATGGTGGGACAGTTTGGTAGTGAATGTTAAACTGGGGCATTTTAGTGAGTTACAGATACTTATCGGGGCACCAAGGCAAACCAAGATGTCTTGTCACTGTAAGCTAAAAAACAGAGCTAAGTAGGGTAAAAGGAGAGTGAATATTTGACTTATATTCACTAGGGCTGCAACGATTATTCGACTAATCGACCATTAAAATAATCAGTGACTATTTTAGTAGTTGACTAATCGGTTTGAGTCATTTTTCATAGAAAAGTACAATAAAAGTACCCCAAAATACTTCTTACATTCAAATATTGGCAGCTTTACACACTCTCCCATGACGGTGAACTAAAACCCTTTGGTGTGAGTACGAAACAAGACATTAGATGACATAATTTTGGGGTTTGGGAGAGACAGACCGACATTTTTCAACATTTTAACACATTTTTCGATAAAATGATTAGTCAACTAATTGAAGAAATAATCGACAGATTAGTCGACAATGAAAATAATCGTTAGTTGCAGCCCTAATATTCACCAAGTGTCTTGAAGCACAACTCCAAATGAATGCTAATGTTGCTCTGTGTCTGCTGGATTTGTAAACGGGCAGCTGTTTGCCATATAAACTTTATAAGGTGATAATATGTCAGTGTTGTGTTTAGAGCTTGTTTTGCTGCCCCCAAGTGGCCAAAAAAATTGAAACGTTTGCCACCACCCTTCCTTTAAATAAGCAAATTTTTCAAGCATTAAAATTAGCAACAAAACAAACTGAAGTTGACACAGTGAACTATCTGTTTTGTACCTTGTGTCGTTTTGCTTTCCAACATGCTAACTTGCTAGCATGACAGCACACTTGTTTATTGTTCCCCCATAGGACAAAATTATTCAGCTCTATTTCCGCTCCTTATTTTTCCTCATGGTCACACAGGCCACCCCCCGCAATGCTTCTACGCCCCCCAAGTGAAGTCCGCCCCCTAGTTTTATTTGAACCAGGATGGAACCAGGAAGTGTAGGCGAGTGAGGTCGTCGCTGGGGGCTTCAAAACAGCACATTTGCTAAATTGCTAACTGTCATTCTGTTTGTATGACATTTACATGAGCGGGGTTACGTATTGTGGTGTGGAATGAAAACACAGCAGTTCACTGACAGTGAGCCCATTGAGCTTTGTCCACATCCTGTTTGCGAGGCTGCGGTGAGGTTCCCATGAAGGAAAGGTCACTGTCAAGTTTGGCTCGGAGCCAGTACAATCAGACACTCTCTCCAACCCCTGTGAGCTCCAAAACAATCAGAGGATTATACAGTCTGGATTCAGGGCAAGTAATTGTTCTGCTAATTTCCCGTCTTTTTAGCGCTCTGCAGCTGAAGCTCAAAACTGAACTCTTAAGACAAAAAAACACCTTTTAATTTTCAAACCATCTGCCTGTCTCACACTGAGAAACCTAAAACTAGCTCCTCTTTGTGGATCAAATATGATTAATTGTTTCTGAAAAGATAATTTTGCCTCTCAGTGCTGGCTCGCGCAGCTTTGGGTTTGTGAGTGTCGACTCGAGAACCCAAGTCTCTTGGCGAACTCGACTGAGTAATGTGATAATGACAGTCATGATGAGGCACATGATGTAACGGCATATTTCAAAGCAGTTGTCGGGATGAGAGCGGGCCAGTGTTGGGCTGGAGCGAGGCCAGGCGCTCCACCAGAGCTGGCTGCTCCGCATAGATCGAAGATTACCACATGATCTATTTGCATTAGTTCCATCAGCGCTGTCAGAGCGTTGCCACACCTTTCAGATGACAACTGCAAAGCATTTTCCAGACCTGCTGCAGTCAGCTGAAGTCCCCAAGTGCATGTGTGTGTGTGTGTGTACTCTGAGTGTTTGTGTGTGTCTTCCTGCTCTCATTGTAGAGCCATGAGTGTGTCACTGGCGGCGTAATGCGTTTAAAAAAAGTTTCTTTCCAAAAACAGAGGATATGACTTATGTATGCCATCATCTGGTTACTGTGCAGCTCTGAGAACAAAAGACATGACACTTTACTGTAGCCCTGTACTACCTATTTATATTCCAAAAATAAGAACAATTCCTTTTCTAAAATAACTGGCAAAACGAGCCTAACTTCATCTAACTTGGCCAAATTTGAGCATAAACTGGTTCCTGTAATACATCAAGAGTTATTTTTGTTTCAAAAACAGACACCAGGAGCTTCAGATGGATGTGACCTTTACATATCTGCTGTATTCCAATGACGAATCCGTAGTTCAAGACTTCAAAGGATCAAACAGGAAGTGCTCCAGTTTTACACATCAAAGACTGTTTATACGTCTTGGGGAGTACGACTGCATATGTGGAAAAAGTTGTTTGAAGCTTTTTGTGCACAAAGTCTGATAAATTACCTCGAGTGATGTGTCCTGACGTCTCCTGACCGGATGAACTGTTGGCAGTCAAGATGCATTGTGGGTAATGTAGGCGCCAGGGTTTGACAAGGAAGAAGATGATATTTCTGATGGTGTGTGACAGTAGGTGCGTTTACATGGACTCTAATATCAGAATCAGAATCAGAATCAGAAATACTTTATTGATACCCGAGGGAAAATTGCGATTTGTTACAGTCGCTCCGATGTCAAGAATAGAGAATTATAAGAAAAAGAGTAGGTAATAGAAGTATGTAAACTAAAGCAATAAAATAAAAATAGAAATAAAAATGTACATTAAAATAAAAAATATAATGTGCATTATGCTGCAGTGTTTAACACTAGTACTTAAGATACAAAAATATTAAAAATAAAATACATATCGTCACTGTGTGAAATTCAACTACCATATATACAACAATAGAATAAACAAGAACAGAATAAAAGTAAAGTCCAGATGCCAGTCTGTTGACTCAGAGCGACGGACACTGAGGAGGGAGTTGTACAGGTTGATGGCTGCAGGCAGGAATAACTTCCTGTGGCGCTCTGTGGTGCATCTTGGGATCATGAGTCTGTCACTGAATATGCACCTATGTCTGTGCAGCACATGGTGGAGTGGGTGGGAGACACTGTCCAAGATGACACATCTCTTAGACAGCATCCTCGTCTCTGACATACTAATCAGAATAACAGCACAATCAGAATAAAAATCATGCCTCATGTAACCACCTCAAAGAAGACGGGCCTGATCAGAGGAAATTTCAGTCGGGATGAGAGTGTTGGTGTAAGTCATTGATAGTCCTTTCAGTAGGACAATATCAGTGCCCAATAACCATGTAAATGCTTAATGTAATTGTTTCTCTCTGGTTGGAATATTTGTATCTGCAGATATTTGCCCTCCAGGGGGTAATTTAGGTGATGTAGCTGGTGCGTGCGCTGTACAGGAAATGCCATAACAGCTGCTTCTACGTGCCCCCTGTTTGAAACAGTAGCTTTATGTAACGTTATTGCTACAGGCTGAATTGTGGAGTCACCGGACATAACACTCGTCCATCGTAGTTTGCCATATAAACTTTATAAGCTGATAATATGTCAGTGTTGAGTTTAGAGCTTGTTTTGCTGCCCCCAAGTGGCCAAAAAAAACCCCCAATTAATATTAAAATTTTTCCGCCACCCTTCCTTTAAACCAGCTAATTTTTTGAGCATTAAAATTAGCAATAAAACAAGCTAAAGTTGATGCAGTGAAATATCCGTTTTGTACGTCATGTGCCGTTTTGCGGTCCAACATGCTAACCTGGATCTTCCTCCTAGCATACTAGCATCTGAGCACACTTGTTTATTGTTCCCACATAAAACAAATTCATTTAGCTCCATTTCTACACCTTATTTTCCTCATGGTCATGCAGCAACCCCCCAAAATGCTTCTATGCTCCCCAAGTGGGGTCCGCCCCCTGTTTTTTTGGAACCAGGATGTTTTCCTCAAGGAAATGTAGGTGAATGCATTTACATGGACCCTAATATCCCCCTTATAATCAGAATAATGGCACAATCAGTCTTTTGACAATCTGTTTTAAAGGATAATATTAGCACCTAATAACCATGTAAATGCTAAATATGATTGTTACTCTCTAGTTGGAATAAATATATTCTTTCTGCACATGTTTGCCCCACGGGGGGGGAACATTAGGTGATGTAGCTGGTGCGTGCGCTGTACAGGACATGCCACAGCAGCTGCCTCTACGTGCCCACCATTTAAAACAGTAGTCTTATGTAACGTTATTGCTACAGGCTGAATTGTGGAGTCACCGGACATAACAATTGTCCATCGTAGCAGTAGCAGCCAGCATATGAGATGTTCAGGGAGCATTGGTAAATTGGTGACTTTACCAAAAGACTGCATGTGAGGTGTTTAGGAGGCATCTGTAATTTTGAGCTGCAGGAAATAACCTGGGTTACACTCATGTTACTTGTATTTGCAAAACCACTTCTTCTACTATACTTAATGTATTGAATTAGTGTTGTATTTCCAGCAGATTAGACACTTCACAGCAGGTGGAAACACTTTACACAAGTCAGAAAGGTTTTATTCTAATGACATGCTGTGGGGCATGTAAATGCACATCCTATCAGATCACTTTATTTAGCGTCCATCTAAAGAGTTTGGTGGGAGTATCTAATCAGAGTGATGTCAGTCGGACTGAGAAATACTGTCCATGTAGCAGCAGCTAATGTTGTAGGAGTGCAGTGCTATATCAGTTGAGTACTTTTACAACTCATGATTATTATCTCTATTGATTTATCTGTCGGTCATTTTTCCAACATTGCGTCTAGTCCAGAAAATATCAGAAAATAGTGAAAAATGAGTTTCTTAGAGCCCAGAATGATGTCATCCAGCTGCTCCTTTTGTCCAACAGTGCAAAATTCAAATCAAATGTACAGTGAGAGAGAAAAGCAGCAAAGCCTCATATTTCAGAAGTTTAAATCAGAGAATTTGTGCTTGATAAATGATGAATAATTGATTGTTAAGATCAAATAAAAATCAAATAAAAAGAGTATACCTGATACAAATAAAAATAATGTTATATGTTATATGTTTGCCCGGGTGCAGTACAGCATATATGAAGTGGAGGCAAATTCCACCTGCCGCTGGTTGTGCATGCAGAGATTTATTTTACTTGACATCTGTGTCTGAGTATTACCAGGGGTCATGAAAGAATTAAAACAGCATGTAATATTTGAGAAAGTTGTGCAGTGCTCAGCTGTATGTGTGCTGGTTCAGATGCAGGGCGGGGCTCGGACTGGGAGCCTTTGCAGAGCAGCAGCAGTTGTGTTTGGGGCCAGAGCTGCTGGCCGGGCTGCAGCGAGTGGCTCAAACAGAGCGGCCTTTGTTAGCCGGGGACGCTGGAGTCCTTGTGACCAGAGCTGCCACTCCCTTTTTGGACAGAGGACCCAAGCTAACAGGGTGGCTTGAGGGAGGGATGGGGAGGGTGGGTTGGTGAGGGGCACAGGGTGGGAGGCTGTGGAGGTGAAGACCCCCCCCCCCTCCTTCTTTCCTGCACAGAGACAAGTGGCACAGCAGCAGGCATGGATGATTGATTACACAGCCTGTGCTCTGATTGGTTCTCTCATGTCCGTTGCTGTGACAGCTCGACCACATGAGGAGGTCGGAGGGGTGTGTCTGGAGGCGGGCTCCTGTCTTCATTGTTGCGACAGTGAATACTTTACCCCTCATTTTGTTGTTCAAGCAGAGCTGGAATTAGCAAAGAGGAGCAGTGATGAATAGTTACTGTTTCTGCTGCTGCTGTGAAACCTCTTTGAACGAGAACGCCTACAAGTGTTTTTCTTCTTTTTGATGAAGATATACGTGTCATCTGTACACTGATTAGTTTCATGTAATATTCAGAGAAACCATGCATATTCACATTTTTTTAAGTACTGAAGAACTGCACTACTAAGGCTTACCTAACATGTTTAATACTCCCTACCAACAATTACATGTTAATTTTAGAATTTCATGTGAAGAGAAAGAGTCTGTTTCTTTCTATTTTCTTTTTATTTATGTCTTCCTTAAAGGAATACTTCACTGCCCAAATTACAATTTGTATATGAATTACTCACCCCATGTAACGTTGAATTCGTGAAGAGAACTTTCTTTCTTTCTTTGGGTGCTTTCACACCTGCCCTGTTTGGTTCAGTTCAGTCGAACTCAGGTTCGTTTGCCCCCTAAGTGCAGTTCGTTTGGGCAGGTGTGAACACAGCAATTGCACTCGGGTGTGCACCAAAACAACCGGACTGAGACCTTGTTAAAGAGGTAGTCTTGATCCGGTTACAAACAAACTCTGGTGCGGTTTGTGGTGAGAACGTGTTCCGACCTGGATCTGAACCAACTGCAGTCACATGACACATTGTTTGGGTTAAACATGAGCATGTTACAGTCCTGGAGGATTATTAATGTGCGCCTCCTCCTGTACTGCCTTAATATGCACATTCAGCACATCCAATGCATCAAAACATTGTTTTCTAGTTGGAGCCGCGCCTCGTTTTCAAACTGTATGCTTTGACTCAAATGAACAATGACAGCAATATAGTCCACGATGAGCAGCGCTAAAATCAACCTGCGTAGTTGTCCCTCCATTGTGACATTAGAAAGTGTCACATTTATCTTGCAAGTGTACTCTTCTTCAACGTTTTGTTTACTTCCTGGATTTTTCCCACATGGAAATTCTGACCAATCAAGAGCAGCTTTCTCACACAAGGCATTTGATCTGGTCCGCTTGTAAATGCTGCCGTGAGAACACGAACCAACTCTAGGCAATTATGCAACTTTTTAAGAAAATTAGTCCCTGATTCGGACCAAAGCAAGACAACTCTAGGTCTGACAGCACTCTTACATGCCTCCAGTGAATCCAAAGAAGAATCCGAAAACAGAGAGAAAATTCCTCATAATATGAATGATAGGGGTCTGTGTTTAACAACAGCAAAACTATGTGAAAACATCAGTTTACAACTTCTCGCACAACTAGTGCAGTATAATCCAAGTGTCATTTACCCAGTCATATGCTCAGTACTTCTCAAACAGACAGCCCTTTATTTTTTTTACAGGGAACTGAATGGAAAGTGAAACTTATCCAGGCTCTCTTTAAAGCCAGACTCCACTGACAAAAACAGTAATTTTACCTCACTCAACACAGAAGCTGCTGATCTACTGCTGCCTGGATCAGTTTGTTTGTTTGTGTTATTGTGTGACTTTGGTGTTTTAAAGGGTTAGTTCAGGTTGACCAAAGTCACACAATAATACAAACAAGCTACCTATTGAGGCATCAGTAGACCAGCTGCGTCTGTGTTCAGTGAGGTAAAATCACTGCTTTTGTCAGTGGAGTTTGGCTCTGAAGAGAGCATGGATAAGTTTCACTTTCCATTTAATTCCCTGTTGGAAAGATCTGTCTGTTTGGGACTGCTCAGTCCCAGGTTTTATTCAACACTTTTTCCCTCCTGTCCTTCCCCTCCATCTTCTCTCTGCATCTTTTTCATTATAAACTATGTCATTATTAAAACATCCACACAGAGATCTGGTGCTGATCCAAACATCACAGCTCTGTCTTCTCTGCATCATCGCCTGGTTCCCCCTCCGTCCTATGCACCAGATTATTATTAAGAGTGTGTACAATGTGTTTATGGGTATCTCTGGGTGTGGGTGTGTGTGTATGAAGATGAAGAAAGCCAGTATCAGTTGAAAGACATTGCACGGCCATGTGTTCCTTATCAGAATGCATCCTAAAAAGGCCAAGCGAAGGCTGCGGCAGGTTTGGCTTATTTATGTTGTGTTGCGAGTGCCAATCCGCCCTTTTATGTGACATTTCCCAAAATGTCTTTCATCAAATGCACTTAATCCAGCATCCAATCGGGCCAAATCGGATACTCACCCTCATAAGCGTATTTTTATAGGCGTCTATAAAGCCCCAGAGCAGCCCTCACGTGTTCAGGTCTGCAGTGTCCGGTTCCCACAGTTCTACTTCAGCGTTTCCTGATGAAATTTTGGATGTGTGTAAATGTAGTGAAATGTGCAGCTACTTATCATCTTTATTGTTTTCCAGAGCGACCGTCTCCTGATCAAAGGAGGGAAGATCGTGAACGATGACCAGTCCTTCTGTGCTGACATCTATATGGAGGATGGAGTCATCAAGTGAGTTTACTGTTTTTTTTCCTCAATCTGTTGACAGTAAAAAACAGATTGCACCATGTTTACAAAGCTTTAATAACAGATCCATGTGTCTGACTTTTATCTTTTATGAGTAATACCAAAAAGGGGTTGTACTGAAAAGACAGCTAGTTTGCCTAAATTATGGATGTGGATCTGACTGACAGAGTGTGGCGATGCCTTGCAGACAGCCCGTCACTCAGGCGGCCCGGCCCTTAAATATGTGTAACTTTGGGCCTTAATAAAATGTAAAGGGGTGAGCTATAAATGAATTCATGAATTTACTTAATTGAGTTAACAACATTCCTCTCAAATTTTGTCAGGTTTTGGATGCTTTCAAGTTATGCTTCATTTTCATGATTTGTTCTGTTTTAAAATCGAATAAATATGAAATAATATATATGAAAAAATGCCTGAAATGGGGGACTTTTTCCTAATTATGACCATAAATACAAATGTATAGCTTATACTGAGGGTTGTTTTAAAATAAAAGCTCATATTTTATTTGGGATTTAAATAATAATAATAAAAAAATAAAATAAAAAAATAAATCCTCTTTGTTGGTTTTCTCTTTTTAAATTGCTAGACATATGATATTGTTGTTATTGTTGCTATAGTATTGTGATGTCTGGATTGTTTTATATAACACATGGAAAGTATTTAAAACAGATGTAAAGTTGTATTTGTTTTTTGTTCTTGTTTCTTAGTTATTTGTTGCTCTGTTTTGTAATTTCTAACTTTCTTTTCTTTAGACAAATCGGGGAAAACCTCATCGTGCCCGGCGGGGTGAAAACCATCGATGCCCACGGCCGCATGTTAATGCCTGGTGGCATCGATGTGCACACGCGTTTCCAGATGCCCGATCGAGGCATGACGTCCGCTGATGACTTCTACCAGGGCACCAAGGCCTCACTGGCTGGAGGCACCACCATGATCAGTGAGTTATTAAACAGAAAGATCCTTCTGTTTCATGCATGACCTGATGTATCAGTTTTCTCTGAGTGCTCTCTGTGAGTGAATCGAAGCTGACCGAGGTGTTTGCCATGCGTCTTGCCCTGCAGTGGTTCCTCATTCACTTATTGGCTTTAATTGAAAATCTCCTGGTGAGAACAGGAAGGTTGCCAGGCCTGTTCATGACCGAGCCAAAATATTAAACCATCCATCTGCTCTGAGGACTCAGAGCCACAAGGAGCAGAGTGCTGCTCAGACTGAGCCAGGAAGGCAGTTAATTTCCCTCTGGACACATAGATACTGAGGACTTGACATTGTTATTGTACACACACAGTATGGATGCTTTTCCTCATATATTTAACCTTCATATTCTCGTAGTTCTGTTTTGATTAGCATAATGTTTCATATAAATCTCAGGCCTTTTTTTTTTATCTTTGTGCAGTCGGCTTGTTTCCCCTGGGTTGGTTTAGGTTTCCTCTTATGCAGGTCAGGTCAACTGAGAAAGTATAAATTATTCTCCAGATACAGGATTATTAGTATTAGTGCTCAACTTAGTATCTACTAGCTTAGTGCTGTTGGCTGGCTCTGTGTTTATGGTGTATTCCTTTAATTATGGCTGCCTAATAGTCAATCAAACATTAGTCGACAAGATTTCATCGGTCGCTTAGTCGCAGGAAAAAAAACAAACAAACGGGAAACTCTAATAGGGAGCTGCACCTTGCCAAAATAAATCAAAACCTATATGACTGGACCATGAAGTTTAGCAGCAAACTACTATTGGCAGTGTAAAAATACAGTGGAGTAATGGCGCCCTGAGCAGAGAGTAAAGTCACACTCTCTCTGTGTGTGCTGCAATCCGAGCCTGGTCCAGCCATGCGAGCATGTTAGTGCATGTCAGTCCTTGTGTGTGCATCCCACTGGCTGGCTGATCGCCACTGCTCTGTGCTAGTTAGTTACAGCTGAAATTGCCACCCTGACCAGGTAGCAGAACAGCGATGTCACAGAATCGTAGCGCCCAGTCTCTGCTTCCCCCCAGGTTAACAATGTCAGCTCTGTCAGCACTGTTGCTATTGTTAGCACTGTTTGCGCTATAAGCTGCTAGCTGCTAGCTACTGGCCCAGCCACCCCCATGTGGAGAGCCATTTGCAGGCAATCCTGGCTCATACTCTGAATCAAAGATATGTAAGTAGTTGAAACCTAACTAGATTTGTTGAAAGTGAAAGGAATATTGATTCAATTAATGGATTTGTTGCTACATTTATTCTGTATACTTGAGTCCCCAGCTGTAACAGTGGCTTAATTTAATCGTCACATTATTCAAAAGAGACACAAGGCCGTAAAGATAAAAAAGCTAATGTGAAAAGATAATAAAATTTAATTAAGCTCAGGCCTCCCTCTGCTGACTCAGCAGCTGAACTCTCCTCTCCCCTATAGTTGAACTAACACTCCCACTCAACTCGTGTGTCGTTGTCACCTCGGGAAAACGCTGACTGCTGCAGGGTCGGGCAGGCCTGGAACATGGATGTTATGCATAGCAGCCCGATGATTGGAATGTCAGTGGAGTGCACGTCACAAGTGAACAGATGTGACGGCACTGAAAATGGAAAGTGACAAAGACAGTTTGAAATGTGACTTGAGAGGCCAGACAGAGACAGACTTTAAAATGTTGGATTTGAATTAGGTTTCAAACCACAGAAGAATATGTTTAAAATCTGCTTTGCAAAAACCAAGATTAAATCTTATGCTCTGTGTGGTGTGGAGTTAAATATAATGGCTCTGATGGCTCACAAGTTTCACATAGAGGCAGTTAGAATCACCTGTGACCACATATAGTACAACATGAAATTAAATAACTAAAACTTTGATCAGTTGTAAGTCAAGCAAAAATTCCATACGTTGACTGGTTTCAGTTTCTCAGTTAAAAATAAGTAAAGTTTATTGCTAGAGCACATTTAAAACACAGCTGTGGCTGACCAAAGTGTTGTACGAAAAAAAGGGATTTTTTTTAGGGATTTAAAGACAGATTTAAAAACAAAGATAGGGGTAGAACATCACATATCTAACAGCCACTGGTTCCATGGTTATGGAGCAGCAACTGCCAGGGCTTTGTCAGCTTTTAGTTTCAGTCGTGATTGTGGAACATACAAGACATCTGACATTTTTCATCAGCTCTGAGAGGTCTATGAGTTTAGAGCCAGTGAATAAGGTCTGTGATGTCACATGGGGCCTGACTGTTACACGCCTTGAAAGTGATCAAGTCTTAAACTGAGTTGTGAACAGGGAGCCAGTGAAGAGAGGATACTACTCGGGTGATGTGCTTGCATTTTTCAGTACTAGTCATCATCCTTGCAGCTGCATTTTGGACCATCTGTAGGTGAGTTTATGAGGATAGGAGAAGGCTTAAATAAAGGGAACTGCAGTTGTCCACTCTTGATGTAATGAAGGCATTAATTGATTTCTTTGTATCACGTAAGGGCAGAATTGGCCTGGGTTAAGAAATGTTCTTAACAGAACTGATTTGTTTGTCAAGACAGAGCCCAGAATCAAATATAACACCAAAGTTTTTGCATGTTACTTGACATGGGGTGAGGAGGACTAGCTTGCAGGCAAGATGGCCTCGGGATTTCTAGGGACCAAATATGATTACCTCAGTTTTCGTACTGTTTAGCTGAAAGAAAATATTTGCCATTCAGCTTTTAGTGTCCTTGAGACACTCCATGAGAGGGTGTACGGAGTATCTAGATTTTAGTGGGAGGTAAACCTGTGAATCATCAGCGTAGATGAGACAGGAGCTGCTTTACTTTCTAATAATGTTTCCAAGAGCGAGGATGTACAGGCAGAATACAGCTGGGCCCAGGATGGAACCCTGAGGGATCCCACTGGTGACAACAGTGGCAAAGGAGGAGGAAAAACTGACCTGTGACTACCGAGAATGTCCCATGACTAAGATATGACTTTAGTTAATTAAAACTGATTTAGTTATATACCCTTAATACAAACCCACTGATAAAGGGATGTCATGATCCGCACTGTCGAAGGCAGCATTAAGATCTAGTAAAACCAAGATGGCCCTCTTCCCAGAGTCAGCAGAGAGCAACACATCATTTGTCACCTTTAGGATTTGCTGGTAACTTCGGTATCTTTGGTTTGGCTCTCTCAAGCACATTAAAGACGTCACCTTGGGTTCTGGAAAATTGTGATGGTCTTTTTGAACTATTTCCGGACGTTTTAAAGACTAACTAATAAATCATTTATTTGAAAGACCTGTCGACAGATGAATTGGATGAAAATAATTGTTTTTGCAGCCCTAATGTGAACGCACATTCTTTCCTGACCGTGCTGAAGGACCACACATCAGCAGATGTGAGCCATTATATTCACTCATTCTTGTCTGAAAAGTAACATCTTCAAAAATAACATCTTGAGCTCATATACTGTTTGTCTTTGTGTGGTGGAAACCATGAGCAGATGGAGCATATGATGGCTTGTGCTTTGAGCTTGGCTCTGGTGCGTATAAAGACAGGAGTCATGTATCTGGTAATTCTCAAAGATCAATAACAAGCGGTCACTTGAGACAAAGTTGAAACATATTTGGCCGGCTGGTGTGAAACTACAATCAGTCTCGGTTTGTTCTCAACATAACAACTTAATAACAGATAAAAGCATCACAACAGGTTTCAGTCAATGTGTTTGACTTTCCGTCTGTTTGTGTTTGTGTGTATCCAGTTGACCATGTGGTTCCTGAGCCGGGTGTCAGCCTCATCTCGGCCTTCGAGCAGTGGCGTGAATGGGCCGACAGCAAGTCCTGCTGCGACTACTCGCTGCATGTCGACATCACTGAGTGGCACAAGGGCATCCAGGAAGAGATGGAGACGCTGGTGAAGGACCACGGTGCGACCACACCCAAATGCAAAGTCACATAGGATTTCATTAGATCCATATGTTACACAGAAACTCATTATTTTTTTTACATTTAAAGCTGCTAAAAGTAACTTTGGTAGTTAAGTATAGCAGTTAACAGCACATTTAAGTTAACAACACAATTTGTTTGAAAGAATCCTATTAGAACAAGAGAGACACAAGACTATGAACATTGCTAGAAGCCTCTAGAAGCTGCAGTGTTCACTTTACAGCACATTTGGGATCATCATGTACTCAACCCCTTGTAATAATCTGGACGTGTATTAGTTTGTCCTCTCTTGGCTCTCATTGTTAAACATTTGATCAGATTAGTGAAAGTCACATGTATCACATGTTCAGATCAGAGTGGTCTGCGATATTTTGGATGAATTTGTCCTGTTTCAACTTTCCCTGTCCCTCATGGTTCTCACACTGACATCTTTTGTTTATAGGCGTCAACTCTTTCCTGGTCTATCTGGCTTATAAGGATATTTTCCAGCTTACTGACGCTCAGGTGGGGCTTCTCCTCCTCTTCTTGTCACTTCATTCTTTGTCATACCCTGTATTGTTGAGAAACAGAATACACATTTTCCATAGGGATGGTGAATATTATATTAAAGGTCAAATGAAAAGCAACTAAAACGTCATATTTGGATGAAACTTGGAGGGACTTTGGCACGTTGGGACTGTATAAAAATAATGGACATCGCCACTGTGACAACACCCATTGGTTTGTGGCCTGCAAGTTTGGCATTTTGGCCATTACCATCTTGGATTTTTGGAGCCATTAGTGACCATCTGTGCCTTGCATTACCCATACTACCATACTATTATGTCTCAATACATTTCTAAAGCAGTATGCCAAAAAAGACCAGGGTGTTCTACTGCATCCGGTCATATTTTGCTGTTGGCACACCAGCATGTTTTTCTGGCTATTCTGACTCACAGTCCACTGCGCAGCGGAGGATTCCTTACCTCGATAAAGCCACAAACAGATGACAGCATGTTGACAGCTCATCTTGACAGCTTGGTGAATAGCGTTTTGTTTTATCTCCAGTGTAACATACGTGGGCAGGAGGGTTAAGATGTACATACTGCATGCAACAGTATACACTTTTTAAGAGTAGCTGCAGTACCTACTAAAAGTTAAAAGAAAAAGTGTGCGATTTGGATTGAAGCTCATATTTGGACTGGAGGGTGAAGCTAACCCCAGTGCTAGCTGTTAGCTTGCTTAATATAGTACATTTATGGTTTATGGTTAACTGTGATAATGCTAATGCTAATTTTTACTGGTGAAAAACAGACTTAAAACCATTTAAACAAAATGACAGTACCAGAAAAACTGAACATCCAATTCCTAGAGGGTCTTTTGGAAAAACCAAACTCTGAACAAGACTTTATTAGGCAACCAAAACATTACGATTAACTTTTATGAACTGAAAGACCTCTGAAATAGCGACAGCTACCCCTTTACTGTGTAAATCTGGGGAAAACTTGTCAAAGGACAGCACCTACCTGTCACTCAAAGCGGCCACATCCTTAATTATGCGAAACTTTAAGTCTTACTGACATTAAAATTGGTAAATTATGTAAATATAACCCCTTGTTTAGTTGTTATGAACAGGGAAATTAGCTTTAGATACCAAAACGTTTTTATGTACCAGGCTGTAAACATGTTTTTTGCCACTGTAAAGTTGGGCATTTAAAAATATGGGTGTCGATGGGGATTGACTCACTTCTGTAGCCAGCCTCAAGTGGCCATTAGAGGAACTGCGGTTTTTGGTCCATTATTCAGCGGCAGAGTCTGCCCCTTTGTTTGGACACTACTGTTAACAATGACCTTGATTGGCCCTGTTGAAATACAGCCTCTGCTACACTAAATTTAATTAAACCCTTTAACATGAAACGTGCTGCTGCTCATAAATCCAATCCGTACAAATTGCATTCAGCCTGAAGGTCATTGCTGTAACATGAGATATAAAACGTGACAGCACACAATCCACAGACAAAGATGGTGCTGTTTACTGGAGAAGCCACAATAACAACTAAATCACATCTTGTTTACTGTCATTCAGAGTGAGAGCTCGGCCAGAATAGCATTTATTGCAAAAGTAACTTAAAAAGCAGGCAACGATCGGTAGCCAACAATAAGTCGGACATTATAACATCACAGTAGTCGTATCACAGCCTTGATTTGGCTCTTGCCCTCATCCTACAGTCAGAGTTACAGTGTGAGACTGCTTGTCTTGGCGAGAGACGTCTCTTCTTACTCATCATCTGTGTTTTTCTCTCGGGATAGTGAGAGCATGATGAAAGCCGCATCTCGGTCCAAGACTCGGTCTGACTCATGGTTAAAATGAATTAATTCCACTTGAAAGCTGTTTTGAAACAGATCTGTGCTGGTCTTTGCACCTGTGCGAGGAATGAGTTTCTCTCCCGTGTCAAACTTTGACGGCTCTTTATTGTTGCACTTTGGCAGCCTGGAGGTGATGACTCACTCAACATGTCAGTTTCTCTTCGGTCCATGAAGTTACCGCCACGCTTAATAAACAGTCAGGGTGTGGGAGACTCACACACTGTGTCAAAACCAGGATCTATGTTTCATTTCACCACAAAAGGATTCTGAGTCACTGAGGTTATGATTATTTTCTGGTTGATATTACATATTTCTGGGGGGCGGGGGCTTGAAGTCTCGTCTCCCACAGTGGATGTAAAGTGATATAATTAGAGCAGTAGACTAAATATAGTATATCTCAGTATGACGACTGTGTCTGCTAGCCAAAATGCCAAGCCTTCTTTGGTTCCAGCTTCTTTCCTCTGTTTTATATCACTGTAAATTTAACTGAGTTTTGGACTGCTGGTCAAACAAAACAAGCAAATAAATTGTGCTTAAAAATGAGATAAGTCAGTAATATTTCAGCAGCGCAGTGATGTGAGCACATCAAAAGATTTCTTACAGGAGAGGGTTACTTTGGGTTACTTTGTTCGGCTCAGTCGAACTCAAGTTCATTTGCCCCCTAAGTGCAGTTCGTTTGGGCAGGTGTGAACACAGCAATCGCACTTAGGTGCGCTCCAAAACAACTGGACGGAGACCTTCTTGAAGAGGTGGTCTTGGTTCGGATACAAATGAATTCTGGTGCGGTGTTTGTGGTGAGAACGTGTTCTGACCTGGATCTGAACCAACTGCAGTCACATGGCACATTGTTTGGGTTAAACATGAGCATGTTACAGTCCTGGAGGATTATTAATGTGCGCCTCCTCCTGTACTGCCTTAATATGCACATTGAGCACATCCAATGCATCAAAACATTGTTTTCTAGTTGGAGCCGCGCCTCGTTTTCAAACTGTATGCTTTGACTCAAATGAACAATGACAGCAATATAGTCCACGATGAGCAGCGCTAAAATCAACCTGCGTAGTTGTCCCTCCATTGTGACATTAGAAAGTGTCACATTTATCTTGCAAGTGTACTCTTCTTCAACTTTTTGTTTACTTCCTGGATTTTTCCTGCGTGGAAATTCTGACCAATCAAGAGCATCTTTCTCATGCAAGGCATTTGATCTGGTCCGCTTGTAAATGCTGCCGTGAGAACACGAACCAACTCTAGGCAATTATGCAACTTTGTGACAAAATAAGTCCCTGATTCAGACCAAAGCAAGACAACTCTAGGTCTGAAAGCACCCGAAGTGTCTGCAGCCAAACAGTAGACTTACTGTAAATCTGTGGATCAGATGGAAAGGAAACAATCACCCTCAAGAACCACATAACTCAAAGGGTTTCATCAGTCTGGTATAGTAGTGGACGTACAGTAAAGAGTTAATTCAAGGTTTGCGTTTATAGACAAAAAGTTGCATTCGTGCATCAGCGATCATAACTATGTCTTCTTCTTTGCTGCAGGTGTACGAGGTGTTCAGTGTGATCCGTGATCTCGGAGCCATCGCCCAGGTCCATGCTGAGAATGGAGACATTGTAGCTGAGGTACGACATCTCACTCTGGGATCTAAAATGAATAGTGACGTGACTTCTTGCTGCCTTTGATTGTCATCAAAAGGAAAATGGAGCCCTGAGCTTTGAGTATCTTGAGGCTCGTCGCCAACACGTCCATGTGGTCAACTGGTCATGTGGAACACGCATGCACCTTCACATGACTCAACATCTCCTCTTCACACAGTGGTTAGTTTTAGTCTGTGTCTTTGTGTGTGTTTATTCAGGAGCAGCACAGGATCCTGGAGCAGGGGATCACTGGGCCCGAGGGACACGTGTTGAGCCACCCTGAGGAGGTGAGACAGAGTGGACGCAAACTGACCTGTCTGGGTTTGGGGTGAAAAGCTGGTTTGACTTTGGGAAGTGACGAATCATCTCTGAGTTATATTTACAGAAGTCCTGGACCTTTCCAGCCTTCACAGCTGTTAGTGTTGCATTGTTTGACAGTTTTACATTAAGGCCGTGGGTGTCTCGCTGCTTTGGCAAGTACTTAAACATCGTCTTCAGATTCACCTTCACATGTTTCATGTGAATATCCCTGCTGGGAACCGCAGACGCATTACAGATAAAAGCACATCCTTTCCATAAATCATTGCTGTTACTCAAGAACATCCAGATGTGGCAACAAAGTAGAGACAGTAATTTGAAGTTATGACTTACGGCAGCTGTGTTTATGGCTTAATCTTCTATTTTTCTTATTAAATCATTCCCAATTATTACTCTTATTGTTGTTATTATTTCTACTGCAAGGACTAAATCGTCATTACAAATATCGGGGGGATGACAGACAAGACACACAGTGTTCTCTCTTCCTGGAACATTTTGTTAATATTAGTCATTGTAATGTCACAATCCTGTCATCTCACTTTTCAAAATAAATAGCCAATTTTTGCTTAAGTGTTTTACCTTATTTTTGTTGCTATGGATGGAAAACAGATTGTAAGGACATTAAAGGAAATCGTTCCAACCTGGACCTTATTTCCCCATGTATTTGTTTCTAAGTGACTAATGGGAACAACAATATTTGAAATCGGTCCAGTATTGAGCGAGAGTGCTGCAGCCAGCAGCAGCTAAGGCTCGTTCTGAAATCTCAGACTCTTCCACATTATCAAACTCAGCTAAACGTTCAGCCATGATACAGAAAATCTGTTAGATAACACTGAGCTACGCACAAATTCTTCCCAGCACTCCTCAAAGGCTGTGTTTAAGTTGATTTATGTAACTCATTTTCAGCTCACTTTGACAGTCTTTAACTCATTTTATGTGTGTGTAGTATATCCTGGTTATAGGTCTGAGAGACCATTAGCTTTTATATGATCGCTCAAAACCTCCTGAAAGTTTTTAAAAATCTTGATGGGTGGTAATGTAAGAGTGTCAAACTAATGGCAATTTTTCCACTTTCTATTGTCCCTTACCTTCTCCAGGTGGAGGCGGAGGCCGTCAACCGCTCTGTGACTGTGGCCAATCAGACCAACTGCCCTCTATATGTCACCAAGGTGATGAGCAAGAGTGCTGCTGATGTCATCGCCCAGGCCAGGAAGAAGGGTGAGACCCAGTAAAAGAATGTACATCTGCTCTTGCTCCCTTGCAGTTCAACCAAAGTCAAAAATACATATTTTTCATCTGACCTGTAGCACTATTTATCAGTCTAGATTGTTTTGGTGTGAGTTGCCAAGTGTTGGAGATATCGACCGTAGAGATGTCTGCCTTCTCTCTAATATAATGGAACTAGATGTCACTCAGGTTGTGGTGCTCAAAGTGTCAAAACAAAACAAACCATACTGTTTTCTTGCATGCATTTACTCATGGACGAGAGGCTTGTACTGGTTACAGTGTGACATGTAAACATTGATGGCGTCCTCCTCCCGTTAGCTAGCTCAGTGGTGCAAGTTGAGCTAGCAGTAGATGCATGCTTCCTTTCGGGTGGTGATACGGTTGATGGATGTAGTTTGGTAGAAAGAAAATAGTTCCTACATGACATTGCTCCCAACAAGGTAAGCAATTAAGTGAAATCTATTTATATAGCGCTTTTAGCAGACATAGATCACAAAGTGCTTCACAAGGGCAATATACAACAAAGTGACTGTGAGCCACGCAGTGAAAAGTGCACAACGGACAAGACTATTTGCACACAAGAAAAAGTAAGAATTCATACCACACAACAACTATACACAAATTTGAAAAATTAAGTAACCAAAAAGTTACCCAAACGGGCAGAGCATTCCAAAATTTAGGTGCTACGGCTGCAAAAGCTCGATCACTACGTATCTTAAGGTGAGTGCGGGGGACAGACAACAAATTTAGCATATTAGATCGAAGAGTGCGAGCTGAAGAATATGGGTGAAGTAGTTTGGCGACATAAGAGGAAGCCTGACTGCTCTGTAAGTAAGAACGAACTGGATCATATACTCAACAGGGAGCCAATGAAGGGATTTTAGTACAGGTCTGTGGATTATCTTAAGTAACCGGGTCATAATTTCTGGAGAGATCCATAGCTGTTGAGTTTTTCAACTGTATTTTTTTGCGCTTAAGCACCACAAGCTGAGTGCCATCGAGTTTCATTATATTGGAGGGAAGGCAGACATCTCCAACACCCAGAGGCTCTCGCCAAAACAATCTAGACTGATATATAGCACTATAGGTGAGAGGATAAATATGTGTTTCTGATTTTGGGTGAACTGTCTCTTAAATCAAAATTCCCTGCACAGTTGTCTCTGTTTTAGTGTCCCCTTTCCCCCAAACTAGAAACCACAGAGATGAGACTTGAAACAAAACCTCAGTCTAGCCCACTAACACTGACATAAATACTTCATTTGTGGATTCCCACAAGTCTGTTTAGGGTTTGGACTAGAAAACCCCTACTTACTCACAATTACTCTAACTGCTCAGCTCTAATCAGACGTGTTGTACTCTGCTCACACTGTAGATTTTTACAGAAAACAGAAACAGTAAAACCGACACAAACAAGCACAAATAGGAAACATTGCAACAGCCCATTTAACAAGCACGAAACAAACTCCAGGAGCGTAGTATCTGGTGTTATAATGGGATCTGACTTTCAGGCACTGTGGTCTACGGAGAGCCAATTACCGCTAGCTTGGGAACAGACGGTTCTCACTATTGGAGCAAGAACTGGGCCAAGGCTGCTGCCTACGTCACCTCTCCTCCTCTGAGCCCCGACCCAACCACACCAGACTATCTCAACTCCCTGCTCTCCTGGTAAGGGGGAGATGTAAACAGTCAAACTGGACATATAGTCAAAACTATTATAATTTAATTTTGTGTTAGAGGTTAATTTTTTTCTATAATGACCACAGTGCCTCCTCCTCTCTTTCTCCACCTTGACCTTCTGTGTAGTGGTGACCTGCAGGTGACAGGAAGCGCACACTGTCCCTTTAACACTGCCCAGCGCGCCGTGGGCAAAGACGACTTCAGCTTGATCCCTGAAGGTGTCAACGGCACTGAGGAGAGGATGTCTATCATCTGGGACAAGTGTGTGGTACGTACGTTTATACTTTAATTTTCCAAATGAAGCCCAAAGTTAGGAAGGGGCGGGAAATATGAATAAATACAAAAACCATGCACGCATTAAAGTGTACATCAATCCAAAACAACCCGCATAATCAAAATGATGTAGTACTAGAATACACGAGAAAGAAAAGGAATGGCACAGAGAAGATCGGCAGGACAAGCGAGACCAAATCAAAGTCAGAGAGTAAAACCTGCACTCACTCTCAGCTCTGATTCATTTCAGGTGACGGGTAAGATGGACGAAAACCAGTTTGTGGCCGTGACCAGCACCAACGCCGCCAAGATCTTCAACCTGTACCCCCGCAAGGGTCGTATCGCCGTGGGTTCAGACGCCGACCTGGTGCTGTGGGACCCAGACATCACGAAGATTATCTCTGCCAAGAGCCACAACTCGGTACCAACTGTCACTTTGATTTTACCACTTGGGCGGCCAAAGTCTTTCAAACTTTCAAACTCTACACATAGTGGCTTTAGGGCTAATGTCTATCACAGATATCCGTATATGTCTGCAGCATCTGTTGGCAGCGGTACCAGATTTTGGGATCGAAAGCATTCTGGTTTCCATTTGTAGTCTGAGTAGTATTGATCGATCATAATTAAATGGGCTTTGGTTGCCTGCAGGTAGACAGTCCGTGTAGACAGCAAAAAGGCGGTACACATTAGCTGAAGTGCAGTCTCTGAACCTGCTCTGAATCAGCTCTTCAGCTCTTGTCCGATGACAGTTTAGCTTTTTTTTTCTAGTTTGATTATAGAGATTAGCCAAACTGTTGTCAAGACCTTTCTCAAGTTGCTAATCGAACTGTAAATGATAAACAGCACACAGGAGAGGAAGTCTTGGCCCACATATCTGCTGGTTACACCGGATCTCCTGGAATATTGGCAATATTGCAGACAATAGCAGATGGGTTTGGAGATTGCTCAAGGACTTACAAGGTTACTGGTACTGAAAATGAACACAGTAGTAACACAAAAAATAGGCAAGTAGCTGAAATGAAAATAATAATAACTTCATTTATACGTCAGTCTTGAGGCAGAGACGCAGCTCAAAGTGCGTCATAAAACAGGATTTAAAACAACATAAATTAAAAAAAGTAAATAATTGAACGCTTAAGGAATAAAGTATAAATATCCATCTTGTCAAATTATTTCTGGCGATAACTGAGTTCTAAAAACTTAATTTAAACATGTAAAGCAATCTGACAATTAGAGAAGAAATGTTTTAAGAATTTTCTAAAAATGTCTTAAAAAAGGTAAGAAAGAGGCTGTTTGTGGCACCCATTAGCTCACCTGATAGAGCAGGCGCCCCATGGACAAAGGCTTTTTCCTTGCCGCAGCAGCCGCAGGTTTGATTCCATCCTGTGGCCCTTCTCGCCAAAACAATTGTCCTATCGATTAAAGGAAAAACAGACCTTAAAATATCTTTTTAAAAAAAACACAGAGACGTTTTGTAGACATTAAACTGTCCTTATAGACCTGTCTTTGTGCCTGGGGACATTGTCAAGTTAAAACGAGGAAGGATTAACCTCAAACTGCTGGAGATACAGTGGATCCACTGTTTGGAAGATCAGTGATTCGATCCCCGGCTCCTCCAGTCAGCATGTCAAAGTATTCTTGGGCAAGGTACTGAACCCAACGTGCTCCCGATGGCTGTTTCATGAGGGTGTGAATGCCCACTGAGTAACAGGTGGCACCACAATAGCCTCAGCCACCAGTGTGTGAATGTGTGTGAATGGGTGAATGTGCGATATAGAGTAAAAGTGCTTTAAGTGGTCAGAATACTAGGCGCTATACAAGTGTAGTCCATTTACCATTATTGTATGATGCAGTGTTAGGATTTCTGTTAAGTTAAACAAAGGGATCCAAACCATCAATAACAACACGAAACCACTGACAGGGTACAGAAGGAATGTGCACATACTTTAACCTTGTAGTGTGAACATGGAAGGAAACATTTCTCCAGATTAGAAGTCAGTTTAAAAGTGTTTTTCCTTTCTTATATCAAGCAAGCAAGTGAAAATACTTCTTAAATTTGTTAAAAAACATATTTATTTACTAAATAAAAATGTATTCTAGTATGTGATTATGATTAATAATAAGACTGAAGTTGGTGCACTCGATGACAGCCAGAGCAGCAGGTTTATTAGTGCATTTTTTGTTGTGAGGCAGTTGTGTGACTGTTGAACAGGGTGTGGGCCTCACACAGCGTCAAGGGAGTGATGTCATCCTCAAAATCTGCCAGAGAACTGGAACACATCGTTTCTGATTGTTAGCAGGCGGATCACTGAGTATGTATGTATCTGTGTGTGTGTGTGTGTGTGTGAGAGAGAGAGAGAGAGAGACAGAGACCATTGCTATGTATGCTCTTTAAGTGTGTTTGCTTAAGCCTGTCATGTTCTTTGGTTTCTTTATATTCCGCTTGGTCAGAAAAACGACCGACTAATGTTCATGGGAGAAACTGCTCATTTGGAGTGTGTGTGTGCGTGTGTGTGTGTGTGTCACAGGATGGCCCAGCCCCCTGGTGATCTCATTTCAGACTCTCACAGTCCACCAGATTGCCATGACCTCAGCTTTAGCTCCAGTAGCTTTTAGGAGAGAGCAGTCATACAGCTTCCAAATTCGTCACACAGCAACCTCCCCACCCTCTCTGTCCACACACTCACACACACCCAAACACCCAAACCACTTATACGACCCCGCTTCTTCTTCTTCTTCTTCCTCCTCTGGCCGGAGAACTGAGGCCTCTGTGCCACATCACTTGTTTTTACCCTGGCGATTAGCTTTGCCCTCTTTATTAGCATTAGCAGCCAGAGGGAGCGCTTTCAACTCTAAATCACTTAAGCTCCTTTCACAAGTGCACTTTAATCCATAAGTATTCTGGCAGTTTTACATGCCGGCATCATGTGTGAACACAAACTGGAAGTCCGTCAACATCGCTCTGGCAAATTTCCAGAGAAAGACTGAGTGAGATTTTCATAAATCTGTGAATTAAAGCAGCAACATTCCCACATACAGCGTGTGCTGCAGGGAGGTTACATCATCTTCTGATAGGGGAAAATCAGCTGGAGAAGATGAATCATTTCATCTCTGCTTTGAAGGTCTTTCTGCGATGATTTGATATATCTGCATCGGTTGTTTGAGGTACAAGCAGCTGCACTAAAACATCACAGGAGCACAGCTGTCGGTTGGCAGACATGAACCTCAACCTGCCTTAAATTTTAAAAACACTCTTTATGACATGCTATATCGTCAGTGCAAAAAGCCAAGACACTGCAGAAATGATTATATCAGTATATCAATTTTGGGGTTTAAGCCAGGAAAGACCTTTAAAACTTTAAAGCTGGGTAGGATCAAGACCTGCGATTGTTCACGACTCCTGTACTAACAGTAAACAGCAGGTTTTATGACCGTCAGACAGACGCTTATGAATTTACATCCAAATCTACCAGGCAACGCAAAACTGTTGCTTTGTATTGGTCAGTTGCAGAGGCATTTTGGGGACATGCCTCATTGGCTTGGAGTGTGATGATGTTTGGACAAACTGTCATTGATTTATGGTCAAATTTTGCGAGAAGCCGAACTGGTAACGCGTCACAATTATTAAACACACGTGGTTCAACATTATTATTTAACATATTCTGCAACTTTTGTAATGATTGGACAAACAATTTCTGATTTGCACCAGTTAAGGTTACATTCGACCCTATCACTCCCACCACTGAGACTGATAGGACAGCATGAGAACATTTTTGGCATTTTCACACAAACTTCAACTACAAATGAATTTTTAAAATCCATAAATTTAGGCAGCCAGAGTGAGAGTCAGAACACTGTGTGTGTGAACTCTGCGTTGTCCTCCTTTTCCAACTGAAGATGTAAAACGTCTGTCAGGAAAGCGACATGAACTATGATGTGTGAACAGACTTGACATGAGGGATCTGAGACTCTGATTTACTTAGACAGCTGATCTCATCAGTGATGTTCATGTGAACAGGTTTTTGGTCAGTTCCCTGAATCTGCACACACACTGAACATAAGTGAGGTCGTTTACAGCTGAGGACGGAGATCAGAAACAGAAATGTGTAACCTGAAATGAATCATAAGCTCATATAAACTGAATTTAAACACCTTTGAGTATGAAATGTAGTCACAATGTGAACAGAGTTCTGGTGTATGTATGGACAATAGCTCCTCTCACACTGCCTGTTCAGGGCGGGAAAATCGCTGTCTCGCCGTTTTGTATATAAGGTACTACTGCGGAATTAGGGGAAGAGTGGTCTCACCTTAAAGCCGCCACAGGAGGTAGCAACAGTGCCGAAATTATGTTTGTATAAACTGGACAGCCTGCCAGACGGGATCATGGGTGGCACAGGTTTTACATTTTGCACTGCAGGAGATTTAAAAGTTGCTGTTAGCAGTTAGCGGCTAACTCAAAGAGGAAGAACAACGGCTGTAAATGTCTACAAATTTGGAAAACAATAAGATTTGGTAGCTACTTAGCCTCTGAGCAGAGGCTGTCATAATACAGGGATGGTAAATGTTGTTATTGACACATTAATGCCGTTGTTGTTGTTGTTGTTTAGAAAGCCCTGCCAACATGTATGTTTTATGTCACACAAGAGGTCGACGCCATTGTGTTACATGTCACGCCAGTCATCCCTCTTTTGATTTTCTAAAGCCGCTACACACTGGAGCAGAACGGTGCCGCTGTTTTTGACTCTGTGTAAAAATGCAAAGGGGGTTTATAGAAGGGACTTTGTAGCACGATCTTTGTGTAAAAAGGGCAAATGCTCGTGGGAATAGAGAGGCAAGCCACACACGTTTTTTTGGGGGGATGTCACAAGCTACAATTAAAGAAACTCTAATTATGATAAACCTAAGGGTGTGCATGCAATATGGTAACTGAAGTGTGGCAGAATGGAATAGCTTGTCAAACAAGAGCATTAAGCACCAACATTGCAAATGTTACCAAAGGATATTGACAAATATTGTGTCCAACCTCCAGATCTGTGTGCCGTTGTTGAGAGTGTAGAAGACATGTGATGTGATGGAGAAATGTAGTGTGTATACCAGCAAGAAAATACAAGCATACAAGTCACTAGATGCTTATGCCTGTGTAATCTGTGGTCATGTACAGAGCATCAGATCCCATGACATTGACTCAGAGTTTTGAAATCAACAATCTTCCCAAGCCAAAGAGGACACAAGACCACTATCGATGACGCTTGTGTCAAACAAACCAGAAAAATTCAGAGCTCTGTGATACAGTCGTTAGGCAAACATGAATTCTGCTTCTGTTTTACTGTAACAGAAGCATTTTTGATCATGTCCTCAGTGTAGTGTCAGTACAGTAAATAGGCTTCAGTCATACACGTCGCTGGTGTCTCAGTTTAACGAGGGACTGTGTTAACTTGTGACTGTCAGCTGAATGCATCCATGGTTGCTTGTGGTAACTCGTTAATGGTTGGCGTGGGTAATAAACACAGATGAGTGTGTATTTAAAATTGATTAAAGTAAAATTGGAGGCTTTCTGTTTGTGTTTCCAACAGCTGTTGTCAATATGAGTAACCACAACTCAATATGATGTGTCACTCATTAAGCCGCAACACCCGTTAATCTGAAACTTCCGTGAACTTGAACTTGAGTCCGCTGTAATAAAATTGACTCTTACAGTAGAATATTCAATAAACATATTTCTATGCTGGAAACACTTTTCACAAAAGCTCATCTTGATGGCTGGGGCAGAACGCCACTTCCATTGCTGACATGTGCACACAGATTTAAAAAGACGATAGCTATAAAAAGGCCTACTGAATATTGCACTCAGTGTTATTGACATATGTTCATACCTAGCCTTCATATTCATGTACTTGCATATCATTGCTCTCCTCTACAGACTGTGGAGTACAACATCTTTGAGGGCACAGAGGTGCGCGGCGGGCCTCTGGTGGTGATCAGCCAGGGCAAGATCGTCTTGGAGGAAGGGAACCTCCACACCACTGAGGGTTCAGGACGCTACGTAGCCCGCAAACCTTTCCCTGACTATGTCTACAAGAGGATAAAAGCTCGCAGCAGGGTACAGTGCTGATTTTTATTTTCTGCTAGTATCTGTGTTTAATTATTTGAACTGATTTAATATTGGCAACTCATTAAACAGCCTCTTGTACAAACTTTGTCTAGTGAAGTTGTGAGTGTTGAAAGGGAGCCTCCACACCCAGCGTTTTTTATAATGATTGATTGTTTTGTGGAAAGCTGGAGGGATGGCGCAGCTCATTACAGATTGGCCCCAAACTTGGAATATGGAATATTTCCTTGTCCGTTTTCATTGCTTTGAGTGTTGTGTCTGTTTCCTTTTTAAAATGCAGCTGGCGGAGCTGAGGGGCGTACCCAGAGGACTGTATGACGGTCCGGTCTGCGAGGTGTCAGTCACACCTAAAACTATGACTCCTGCCTCCTCTGCCAAGACCTCACCTGCCAAGCAGCCCAACCAGCCCGTCCGTAACCTGCATCAGTCTGGTTTCAGCCTATCCGGTCAGTGCAGACATTGATCCATAATCACTGCGTTAATTTGTTTCCCTCTCAAAGTGAATAAACCCTAACGTTTAATAGTGTCGCTGTAACAGTTTAAACTTCTGCTAACTGCTAACAGCTAACTGTTGACACCAGACATAATAGCAGGATACTCAAGTGTATTAATGCTTCGTTATGCCCCTACTTATGAGTGCTGCTACTTGATGCCATAAACATCCTTAATTAAGCTGCGCTCAGCATCCAGCACGAGGTCCAGTGAGTCTGTTAGAGTATAAACACAACTTTGAAATGCCAACCCTCTTTTTGATCTCACAGGCGCTCAGATTGACGACAACATTCCTCGCCGGAACACCCAGCGCATCGTGGCGCCACCAGGCGGCAGGGCCAACATCACCAGCCTGGGTTAGAGGTCCGCCCCTCGGCCGCTGAGGAGGAAACAAAGGTCTGAGGAAGGACGGCCAACAGGAGCTGAGGGGTCGAGAAAACCCACGTCACGACACCAGGAGCCGAACCCTTCGCAGCACCCGACCGGGCCATCCGTCAGCCTCGATCTTTCACCTCCTCCTTCGCCGCTTTTCACGTACCCACTCTCCTCCTCCCCAAAAACCCGACCCTAGAGGACACAGTTAGAAACAAAAAAAAAAAGGTCTGCCTCATATGATAAAAAAAAGAGAAAAAAATGAAAACACTCCTTATTTGAGCACTTTTGACTGCATTATTTTGTTTTTTTATACCGTCTTTTCTCCCTGCCATATATCCTTATGATGTTTGTTTTACTGTTGTTTTAATAGAGGGATCCAGTGAGACTAAACTGAATTAACACAGTTAAGAGAAGAGGAACATTTTCATGCAGGATGTCCATAATATTTCCATTCTGTCTTTTCAGTTTTGAAGCAGTTTAAATGGCGTACGGTTATAAAACCAGTATTGTCGCCTCCTTTTCTTGCTTCTCCTGAACAGGCCGAACGATAGGTTGCTTTAAATCTAACAGTTTTATAGTTTATTCAGCCGAAAAGAATCGAACACTTCTTTGGAGCTGCTGACTCTCTGCGATTTGTATTATGTTGCATTTCAGTTGCTTCACTTTCCAGTGCATCGCCATCTGTCACACACTCCTTCAGTCAATATCCAATTGATTACTCGCCAGGATGACGGCCTTAAGGTTTGAGAAGTTGAACAGTACAGCGATCTTTTATTAGAGTTATAGACTCTGGCTGCACTGGCTCTCATCTCATGTTTTCCCACCTGTGGCTTTGCTAAGGTACATAAGTAAAAAACCATACTCCATATTTTGGCAGCTGCCTTAGAGCTTGTGAGTCTTGCGGAGCAGAAGGAGCTTTGGCAGGTAGTAAATAGAGCTTTATGCCTCATCTGAGTGTGGAGTGGGAGAATTGATGGAAGGATTTAGGGAGGAAAAAGAAAGTTGTACCCGCTGTCATTTGAAACTCAACCTTTCCTTGCCTTATTGACTCTTAATGCCGTCCTTTTAGAAAACTTCACCACGCAGCTACATATTTTCCGGTTTGTTTGCATTCCTGTAAATCATAAAGGTCCACTTTTCTTTCTGTTTTTATAATTAAACGTTGTTGATAACCCTCCATCATCACCAACCAGTGCATTTACATACAGAATGTTTCTCCTCCTCCAAATGTGACTGTTTTATACTCATCAAAATCCCTCTTTCTTTTCTACTCTTTATGTGCCTGAACCCACAGAAGTTGTACTGATAGTTTTAAAATGTTTCTTGTTTTGTTATTCTTATTGAGGTAAGTGAAGGATGTAAGATAAAAAAAAAAGATGTAAAATAGCCAGGATTAACCGATTCAAAGGTGCCAGACTTTGCGCTTTCATAGGGCCTATTCTGCCGGTAGAGCCCCTGTAAAGACGAAAAATGCTCGATATCTTGAAATGTTCTAATGTTTTAGAGTTTTTAACTTGTTGTCAAACTGCTTTTTAGTGTCATTCTGTAACTAGGTGCCTAAGGGCTGAGCACTATTGATTTACGCTTGAAAGTAGACATGAGCTAATGTACTTCTGAATAGTGTGCAGTGTTGATGTGTGAGGGATGGGACACGCACAGCAGCAGGCTCCTGTACAGCACTCCTCACTGATGTGGATGTGACATCGCTCAGGGCTGTGCTGAGCGCTCATACACTCTTTTTTTTTTTCTTTGTGCATGATCTGGTTTTCATTAAGCCAAGCAACTGATTTCCTGTGTTAGTTCTTATGTCAATGAGGTCTTGGCCACTACTCACCATCTCTCTGCAGCCTTTTCTTCCCCATGACTCAACATGGAGCAACGAGCTCACCCTGACACGGACGTAGGGACCAGTTACTTCAATCTAGAGTAAGAAATTAGACTGGTCTTAATGCATTAATATTAACAGACTTATTGTAAGTCAACAAACCTTCTTGTCACCATAGCAGCACATAAGTGCTAACATTAGCTTTAGTTAGCTACTAGACTTATCCAACAGACTTACTCACACATACACATTCACACATACATACATATATAATGTAGATACAGACTACACCACCTCTGTTTGTGCTTTCAACCCCAGTTTTTCAGACTCCCTCCCCTCTGATCTAACTGGAAGCCTATAGAAGGCAAAGTCTGTCAGTGCTGCGCATGGTATATGTGCAAAGGATCCACAGCAGGGGGGAATGAAACATGTCTCTGAGACAAGATAGGAATGGGAAATGGAAAGCTGATCTCCACGGCACCTTATGCATCACACAACAAGGTTTTTGTTAGTCAGGAGTGGGGAATTTGACCCCGTCTGTCTGGCTAGTTTTATTCACAGTGCTCCACTGCTGCCTCTTTTCCCTAGATTTTTTTTCTCACCCTAATTACTACAACCCAATTCCCAGAATAAATGATGGCATTGTACGTTTCTGCAAATCGCAGATATGTTAAATTTGTACGTTTTAATGTATCGTGTGTTTAAGTTGAGGCACAAAACCCGCTTGGTTATGGTTAGGAAAAGATCACGTGTGGCTTAAAATACCTGATTTTGGAAACGCAGGAAAACAATCACTCCTCGTGGCACTGTCCCGTTGGAAACCATAGACTGTATAAAATAATTGATGTCGAAACCTTGAGTTCAGTTTTGGCCGTCACTGTCGTGGTTTTTTGGAGCCAGAAGTGACCATATTTGGGCAAGTGGTGGATCGAATTCACAGACATGTGGTGACACCTCGCAGATAGCTTGTCACTCAGTCACCCCCACCCTTAGTTTTAAGCCTTAATAAAGTGTAAAGCTACACAAAAATTCCCCTCGTACAGTTGTCATGAATGTTGAAATTAGCTACAAGGACCAAAACAAATTTTTGCACCAGGCTGTAAACATATCTCAGCTTTAAAGTTGACCAATTACGGGCGTCTGTGGGGAATGACTGGCTTCTGGAGCAACCCCCAAGTGGCCATTTAGGGAACTGCAGTTCCTGGCACTTGTGCGTTAGTTTATATTTCAGTCCCAGAGGTTGCCGCTTGGTGAAAACACAGCAAAGGATTGCTAAAAAACACAGAAGATTGGTGGCTAAAAAGCCGCTGAAGAAGGTATGAAGCGGGTCTGCAGCTTGGTGTCTTGTGTCCACCCTCCCCTCTGTCTCAGTCAGCCCATATAGCCTACTATGTCACTTTAGAAATGTTGATATATGTCTAAAATGTGGTCTGCTGAAACGTACAATGCCAACTCTCTTCCTTCTCCTCTAGACCCAGTCTACAGGATTTTAATCCTTACTGCTAAACTTTAGGCGGGAGAATATGTGGCGGGAAAAGATGGTCGTTAAAGTCCCTAAACACTGACACAGTCTGGCAGCAGGCGTAGCTCCTGTGAGAGTAATAGCATGCTCCTTGTATTTTTGTATTTTCCATGTCACTCCTTCCTTTCAGTTTGTCTTATCCCTCCCTCTCTGCCTTTCATCCCCCTTCTTTTCTTTCATTCCTCCCCTCCTCCCTCCCTCCCTCTCTGGCTCCTTCGTTGTTTCTGGCTGTTGCCGAGGCGACAGACCCCTCCACTCTCGCGGGGTTCTGCTTTTTGTTTGTCATGGCAACGCTTGTCAGATTGGAGGTTGCTGTTAGCAACCCGTCCTGACCTGGTGCTATGAGTACAGCTTTGCGCCTGCACACACACACACACACACACACACAGGTTTTTATAATTATTCTGTGACAGCTCTGCAGCATTTCTACATAATCCTGTGCTGAGTTGCATGGAATCCCGAATCCCCCGCTGCTTAAAAAGAATCTATTAGAGTTGAAAGCACACTACAGACTACAGAAGAAACACACACACACCAAACAGCCGTTGCTGCGATGCAGCACCCATGCCTGAAGAATTGACTCGGACATTAAAAACCAGCTGTCAGCGCTGGCACCCTCGCCGTGTCCCATGCCTCCTCGACGCACACACACTAAAACACACACATATACTCCTTTAACGCTCTGTCAGCTTGGATGCTTTTTCTATGCCATATTATGCTAATGATATATGAGTGATATGTATGTACGCAACGTGCTGCAGGCTGAGAGGAGCTTCCTTCCGTTCGGAGGTTGTCGATGCTGTTGAACACCTTCTCGCTCCCTGAACCTTTTCGTCCCCCCTCTGTAAGCCTTTCCCCCCCTTGTGAAAGTGAAACTGTGTGATGGTATTTGTCTTGGTGGCTGTGGGGTTTCTGGGATGCTTGCTCACTATGGAAAAGTGTCAAATCCCATGGATGGTGATGTAAACAAAACAACAAGGACTTCGAAGAATTAAAAAATAAGAAAAAAAGGAATCAAATCTCTGTTTCTTTTGTTTCGGACTAAATGCAGACACAAAAAAGGAAACAAGTACACAGAAAAACATGACAACTCCTCTTGCAAGAGGCCTTGTGATGAGCTACCTAAAAATCTTTTCCTGTAGATGGTATCAAAGAAGAAACAGGCAAGATCACTGGAGTGACATTTAGCAAAGGTTTGGGGCCCCAAGGTTCCAGTTACATGATACAACCATGTTACAACCAGTTTGGACCACTTGTTGAAAAAAAAAATCATCTAGAGTACATGTAGAAACAGATCTTTCAGCACCGAGCCCTCAATCTGAGCTGTGTATACTGACTCATCATTTTCTGTAACTGAATCAGTAGAGCGGTGGGAGAGCTCCACTTTCTGGTGACTGAAGCAAAATTTTACTTCAAAGTTGAAAAGACCATAAAAACAGCAGAAACAATCATAGAATAACTCTACTGCAAAACTTCTGAATGGTGCTTACATGGGCTTAATGCTTCAGTATGCCTCAAACAAACATGATGTCTGCCCATTTGTGAAGGCAAAAGTACTAACACTTGTCTCATATGGCTGCACTCAGGGGCAGGGCAAAAAGCTTTCAGACAGCAAGCAGTTGCCGCTCGTTGAGTGACCATGGCAACCGCAGAAACCAGGCAGGGAAACAAAACAGGAGCTGATTTTACTGGAATCTGAGTTTCCTGAATAATACACCTCTTCAACTGCAGAGAGTAAACATAATAATGAGGAGAAACTGCCTGCGAGCAACATCAGCGTCTGATTATCCGGTCTGAGACGGACGACTGCAAAACATTATTATATCAGGAGAGACTGCAGAGATGAGGTCGAAAGTACGCTGGAGTGCACAGACGAGAGGCAACAAACTTTGTTTAGAGAGTAACGTTTCGACGCAAGATGCATCTTCAGAGTTTGTTGCCTCTAGTCCGTGTGCTCATGGGCTGATTATGAGACAATGGGCCCCCTCCACTCCTTCTTATATAGAAGAAGTAGAAGATATGCTCTGCTGTCATACACACAGGCCTGAAGTACACACAGAGACATGTCAGTGAGGGTGCTGCCCATCGCCAGGTGCCCAGAGCAGTTGGGGGTTCAGTACCTTGAACAAGGTACTGAACCCCCAACTCCTCAGTACCTTGTTCAAGGACAGTTTGGCAGTGCCCAGAAGGCAAACTGGTACCTCTCCAGCTACCAGTCCACGCTGCATACTTGGACTTGAGCTGGTGACCCTCCGATTCCCAACCCAAGTCCATGGACTATGCTACTGCCGTCCCCATTTGCATCTCCTTGTAGTCTTTATGCATCTTTTTGTGGTTGTTTTGTGCCTTTTTGTCGTCGTTTGTTTCTCTTTGAGGTAATTGTTTTTCTCTTTTGGTCATTTTGTTTCACTTCTAAGTTGTTTTGTGTGTCTCTGCCATTCCTTTGTATCTCTTTGTGGTCTTTTTGAGTCTGACCAGGAAGGTCGATACGTGGTCCATCCATGCGTACGCTCCGGTATTCTTTGAACCTAATCTCTGAGGTCTCTTCTGATATAAAATTGCTCCACTCTGAGAGCAGCGGACAGACCTGCCATTCCTCGTACATGCTGTAAAAGCACCTTTACATCCTCCTGGCTCCATCACACTGCCTATCTGATCTCCCTCCAGAAACTCGCAATCTTGACACGATGACTTGTACAAGTGCCAAAAACTGTGCTCACTTTCGGAGAGTCTCTCTTTGAAAGGATTCTTGACGCTGCACGTGGTTGAAGGCATTAAAAGCGACAAAAATAGCTCGTGTGAAGAATGAAAATTCAAACCCTGCCTTCTTTCACTCCTCCGCACACCTGGCCAGCTGCTGTTTAAAGCATTCAGAGAGGCGCTTTCAGACACAACAAGCACTTTGTTTGAAGCATCCTGAGGCCAACAGACAACTTGTTATTTACTTAACAACACAGCACAATGAAAGGTGATGCAACCACTTAGAGTACAAAAAAACAACTCTATTGTTCAGTAACAGCAAATCTTCAAACAGAACGAATTGACTCTAGTTAGCAGCATGGTAGTCGTCTCAGAGTCAGAATGTCCTGTCCAACTGAGACTTTCTGTTTCCTGTGACATGAAGGTTAGGTGACCTGGAAAGGCTAGACTGCATGTAGGTGTGAATGTGTTTGCCTTTCCATCTGCTAGAACTGTTTACACCCCACTTTACACTGACTGCATGCTGGAATAGTCTCCAGCTGGACAGGATAACCAGGCCACAAAAATAGTTTAAACCACCACCTTATTGCCTCAAGAACACTTGGGCAGGGTGTTAACGTCTCATAAACGTCTTTGTCACTGCATACTGAATGCAGTAAATCACTACCAGGAGGATGCATTATATAGTTCTCCACTAGGTGGCAGTGCTGCCATCCTGTTCACTCACCACTCCTCCATCTGCCTCTGTGTTGTGGGGTTTCCTTTATTCAGCTCCTGAATGAAAAATTTAATGACATCAGTAGTTAGAGGGTTAAAATTACAATCCAACAATTACAATCCAATTACAGTGATATTCATGTTGGATAGATACCAAATTAGCTGTGATTAAAATAAATGGAATGGTAAGTGGTAACCAGCTATCAACCTGTCAGGTCTGTTCCCAAGAGACTTAAATTGAAAATCCCCCCTCATTTCCTGCACGGCTGTGAATTAAAACAGTTTCCAACATAAAAGCTTTCTTTGACTTCAGAGGCACTTTCATGTGCCGTCCTCACAGGCACATGAAAAAATGTGAGAGAAGATGACAAAATAAACGCAGAGTAAATAAACGGTTTGAGATTCAAATGAAAAGTTTAATTTGTGTTTTCTCTTTCGGCAAGGGTGTCGTGTTTGTGTTCAATCCTGGCTTGCAATGCAAAAGGAAAGTTCACCAGTAGATCAGCCTTCTGTGTCGTCCATAAAGTCATTAAATTAACTGTATACTGTGATGTGTATCAGGTGTATCCCTGCTCAGCTTTACAAAGATGATCCACTCCATCTGTGTGTGTGCATGTTTCATACAGAGGCTGCAGGATATGTCACCATGGTGGTCCTTCCTGTGTGCAGTGATGCCATACAGAGCCCTCTAGTGGCCGCTTTATGCCAAGTCAGGGGTCTTTATGACGGTCAGTCAAACCTTTTTCCTCAGTCACTGTTTCTATCGTCCCACTGTCCTCTGAATGGCAACCACACATCCATTTTCTATACCCACTTATCCTGTGCAGGGTCATGTGGGGCCGGAAGTCTGCAGAGATTTGGGTATACATGGACGGATCATGAGACAATGGGCCCCTGGGTGCAGACATGCAAAAGGCCCCCCCATCTTTCCTCCATAGGAGCAAGACCCCAAAATTTTATAGTTGTTTAAGTCTTTTTTGTTGTTGTTTTGCATCTCGTTGGAGTCAGTATACATCTCTCTGTGGTTCTGTGTCTGTAGTTTTTTTGTGCCTGTGGTTGTTGTACTCGTTTTTGTAGAAGTTTTGAGTCTCTGTAGTTGGTTTCTGTCTCCTTGATGTCATTTTGTATCACATTGTGGTCATTTTGAGTATCTTTGTAGTTGCTTTATGTCTCTTTGTGGTCATTTGTATCTTGCTTGTAGTTGTGTCTCTTTGTGATCATTTGTGTCTCTTTGTAGTTATCTTGTGTCTTGTTTGTAGCTGCTTATGTCTCTTTGTTGTCATTTTTTGGTCTCTTCTCAGTCATTTTAAATCTCTTTGTAGTTGCTTTGCATCTCTGTAGACACCTTGTATCTCTTTGTGATTGTTTTGCGCCTTTGTTTGGTCGCTGTGAGTCTCTTGTTGAATCTTAGCAGCTGTTTTGCATCTCTTTGTTGTTGTTTTTTGTCTCTTTGTGGTCTTTTTGCATCTCTTTGTTGTTGTGTTTCTTTGTGGTCACTTTAAGTATCTTTGTTTCTTTGCTGTAATTTTGAGTCTCTTCCTGGTCAGTATGTTAATTTGAATGACATTTTGCAGGTAGAGGTCAGGAGAGCTGCTGACACTTTGCAAAGTAGGCCCTTTCATGTTTAGACAGCCACCTATCAATACTCACCTTCACTACTATGGAAGTCGATGTACCTGAGCTACTGTCTTGGGACTATTGGACACAGAAAGGCCTCAGCCAGCCAGCTCGGGTCTAAAACAGAGGACTCTTGTGACATATAGGAAGCTCAGTAATAATAGTCCCAATGTCCTCAAACCTTGTCCACTTTTTGCATCAGGATCGGCTGCAGACTGACGTGGCAGAGATGGCTGCCATCTTGTTTTTACATGGATTAGTGTATTGTGGTCTTACTACCACTAATTGGCACAAAAAAGTGACAAAGACAAGAGGTGTAAGTTATGAATGAAGTATAAGGTACACTAAACCTAAAATATAATGTCCTTATATGAGGACACAGGCTCTCAGGAGGTTATGATACGACGCTGGTTGAAAATCTGCAAACTATCCCTTTAATATTATGTTTACCAACTGCACTAAGGGTGCCTCAACTCAGATGTCCCTGACCAGATTGAGCTAGACTTTCAGAACAAAAAAGATAAAATCATAGTCATGGCCTGTGGTTTTCTAAAGGGGTGAGTATGAGTGTTTTTCATACACATGTGTGGGTGGTTCCCAGACAAACTGGAAAGTCTTCTCTAATTTCCATAACACTGAATACACTGCTTTTGTTTTCACTGTCATGACTGTAGGACAGTAAGGATTACGCTGACTAAAGCCCTCAAATTAAATGGTCTCCTTTGCTGTACCAAGGCTAATTTCACCAGGACAAAAAGTAAATAAATAAATAAACAGTGAAGTCAATTACTGCTCTTTGACTTTGCGGGGCACAGTGGATCAAACAAACTGCTTTACAGTGTTTACTGAATTAATTAGGGATTTTCTGATTTTGAATAGATTAATAAATAAAAAAAAAATCAAGGTTAAGCTTTTAAATACCTACAGACCTGATAACTGATGTGCCTGAGGAAAGTTTCTACTATTCAAACCAAGCCTCCCACATTGTCCTTAACCTTAAGATTTTGTGGGTCCTGAACATTGTTTTGTTTATGCAGAGTATCCCACTGTTAGTCAGGGTTTGTTTTTTGGCAATATTTTTCTCTTTCTCATCTGATTTTCTGAGGAGTGAAAGGATCCGCATGAAGCGCTAATTACTTCCACACAATGCCAAGGTTGACTTGAACTTTATACCCGGACCTGCTGCCGTGCTGTTAGCTCAGAGTTTATTTAACTGCAGCACTTAAGCTGTCCTGATTCTGTGCACTGTATCAGACGAGATGGGACCACTGACCGGACAGCTGTACTGACCTTTTCAAGCTTAGTCTGGCTTTTAGAAATGAGTCTGAACATGGCTTTTGCTTGTTTGCTGCCTGGAGTCAAACTGTGGCTACAGAACACACCACAGCAGTATTTTTACCTCCATAAACTTTTATGATATCAGCACCGCATTGCTGCAGAGGAAACTGGAGACCTATAAGTCCATCACTCAGCTTAGCTGACCGTGAAATAATGTTATTTAAAATTTGACAGCCGCAAAATCTGAGGCAAAAGCAAAAAAATTTTTACGTCCAGGCACAATGTGAATCGCTGAAATGTAAAAGGTGTTTTTGTCACCAAGTCATGAGCAACTTGAATGCACACGGAAAGAGAACTCAGTGTGCCAGATGGCAGCTGACTGCAATTAAAACAAATGTTCAGTGACATGAGTAGACCATTAAATGCATCTTACATGGTATTAGCTCCCTCTCACATGCAGAGGCTTTGCGTCTTTACTAATTAATTTTCATTCATGGCTGTCAACATTCAAATCAGTTATTTCAAGTCCAGGCGCACACACACACACACACACACACACACACACACACACACACACACACACACACACACACACACAATGAGCTTTAATAATCTCAAATGCCAGCGCTGAAAAGGTGTTAGGAAGAGGTAAATTATTTCAATCATGTACGCAGTGAATGTGTGGAGTCATTCAAATATCTATTGTGTGCTTTGCTTTTATAGTTTGCTTTAATTTGCTCAGAAATGGCAGAATGTAACAGCCTGATTTTCTCAAGCTTCTGCAATAAAATAATTTCATTGCAACAATGAAATATGCTGATCAGAGGACTTGTTTCTCTGTCACTGTACGTTTGCAGCGCTGAGTGTGCAGATGCAGTGTCTGCTTCAATATCAATGGAACAGCTGCGAGATTTGTTCCTCTTTAAGATCTGCAAAAAGACCTGCACCTCACACAGGTGTTTTACTTATTCTGGCTCATTAGACCTCTGCTCAGGTTGGATTTGGGAGGCGCTGTGCTGTGTGTTCCAGCTGTGTTGAGTTTGGAATAACCAAAGTCAAGAATGATAAAGATGTGGGTCTATATTGAGTCTGTACACGCAGTCTCTAATCAGTGAAATGAGGGGAAACACCTGTGTATATGTTACTTCTTGCATAGTGTCAGTATATGTTCACGTGGTTGCTGGTCTCAACATTGCTCCTGTGAATTATGGGTGTTATCTCGAGTTATTCCTTTCACCATGAGCATAATTTATGGTAGGGAAGGTAGGGATATGTCCCTACCAATTTTCTGATTACCTAAAGTTGTCCCCATGACGCCAGAGATCAGGACGCCCAGGGCCCTTGCCTGCCACTGGCACGCAATGCACCAAACCCTGATTCCTGTCCCTGTGGGTGGTGGACATCCACAGAAAGTTCGGAGTAGAGCCGCCGTTCCTTCATCGAGAAAGGGGTCAGTTGAGGTGGTTTGGGCATCTGATCTGGATGCCTCCTGGGCTCCTCCTGGTAGGAGGCCCCGGGGTAGACCAAGGGCATACTGGAGGGATTACATATCTCATCTGGCCTGGGAACACCTCAGGGACCCCCAGGAGGAGCTGGAAAACATTGCTGGGGAGAAGAATGTCTAGGGTGCAGTGCATATGAAAATGGATGGATGTTACCACCTCTAAATTGATTACATATGCATTCAAATCAATTATAATTTCTTGGATTTACTAAGAGTTAATTCCCTCATGTTCCCACCGGATAAGAAACAGTCTCTACTGGTGTTTGCTTGCTTTGTTCCTGCCTCCTTTACATGCATGACATGATTGCCGGAGCACATTTCGGATGAATCAGAAACAGCACAGTGCGCTTAGTCAGAGAAAAGAGCTCGATTCTTGAGCACAAGACAATCCAGGCTGTTGTTTTGCAGGTGCTTTGCCTTCTGTGATCACAACGTTATGGTACCGCTATCCAATTAAACACGCTGATTGTTCAGTAATATGAAAGACACAGCTGCCTTGGGCCGGCTAACTCTCTACAGACCGGGGATTATAATCGTCTTCACCTCTGATGAAGAGTGGCGCATCACGCTTCCCTGTAACTTTGTCTCATCCACAGAGTCCCAAATTGGGTTATGTATTTGTCAGACTGTCTGACGGGGATATTTTCATATCAGCAGAGCGCAGAGCAATAATGTAATGCACAGCGGACTATAGGGCAGTATGGAATTATGATTTTACTCTAATTAAATTACAACTTAATTTTCAGCTTCTCAGAGAACACAGATATGTGGGAAATGTCTCGAATGTAAAGACAGTTTTGAACATGAGGAGACATATTGCTGGAAAAACATATGAGCCATTAAAGTCCAGGGGTTTTATAAATTAATGAAAATGAAATGAATTATTGCTGACATTTACAGGGGTTATGTTCCCAAACAAAAAGGGCCTGAGTCGGCAGAGATAACTAAAAGAAAGAAGTTGATCTAAGTGGCTCCCAACTGGTGGGTTGTGGGTGCACTCTGAATGGACGGCAAGTTTGTAAAAAACACACTTTATTTTTAAGTACAGTCAATTTCCAGCACAGAGATTTTATTTTGAAGTGCAGTTTCCTGCTGTAGAGTGAATGACCAACAGACAGCTACTTGACAGAGACAGCAAACTAGCTAAATGACATGGCTAAACCAAAGTATGACACTAAATATAAGTAACTGTGTGAACCTTGAACCAATGAGAAGGAGAAATCCGGACCTCGTGGCTGGACCAGTTGGGAACTGCTGCTTCTTTCAGCTGCTTCTTTCCGCTCTCTTTTTCTTCTATGAGGACCATTAAGTCCCAAAAGATTATATACTTTTTTCATCTTGTGGTAACAAGTTCTGTTTCAGCCTGTTTTTAGTATTTGTAACTATTTTCTGTTTTATTTTGGTGCTCATTTTTGTCTCTCGTTTCAGATACTTCACTTCCTGCCCTTGTTTGTTTCCTGCCTGTGTGATTACCCACACCTGTCCCTCATTAACCCTCCTCCCCTGTGTATTCAGTCTCTGTGATTTTGTCTGTGCCATTTCGTCTTCACTCTGTTAGTAAGTGTTCCAGCCTTTTATTCCCTGACTGTTCCCCTGGTGATATTTGACCATTTTCTGTATCTAATGCTGCACTCACACGCTCCAAGCCTGTCCTCTGACTTCAGGGTGTGTTTGTGAGCTTTTAGGTCGTAATGTGGAAACACCATGGAGGCTACAAGAACGCGCTGTATTTCATTGCTCAGAGTGTTTAACATTAATGTCCCAGTGATGATTCATGCTGCTATCTAATCATGCAGAAACAGTTTGAAGCTTTATATTAATTTGTCCCAGACTTGTTGCTGCACCAGGAGGCTACATTCCCTAAAATCACTACAATATTTCTTCACCTTTTCTATCGGCTTAATGCTAATAAATACCTTTTTTTTTTAACCAATCCAAGGCACAACTAACAGATACAAGCTGATACCACATTACAAAAATACAACGAGCAAAAATTAATATGCAATACATGAACGAATAAAAAGTTTCTTTCCAAAATCTAACGTTACTTTTGGAGTAATTTGATATCACCTTGGCAAGTCATGTACCAAAATTTTTGCAGATTTTCCGAATTGTCTCGACTCGAGGGGGCGTGTATGTGAATTTTCCCAGCTTATTTTGACACCACATGGATGTAGGGCTCTGTTTCTTTTGCTCTTCACTAAGTTCTCAACTTTGTTATTTGTCAAGTAAAGGCTTTAACATTTACTTGTGCCCGTGAATCGTGCTTTTGGGTCCTTTCTCTGCTACTTGCCAGCGCAGCTCAATATTATCTTGTGTGCACAGGATAATTTGATGCTTATTTTATCTTCTACACAGAAGATCAAAAAAAAAATCACCATATGGTACTTTGGGGACTCTGTAATCTTTATCAACTCCTGAGAAACATTTCTGTCTCATTAGCTGCTCAGTGTTCCACTTAGCTGGTCGCTAACAGGCTGTGTGTTTGGTGCTGGGCAGGTAGTGTACAGTAGGTCCTGAAATGCTTCACTGAAAACAGCTGCTAGTACTGTAAACAATGAGCTAAAAGCTGCAGAGTTAATGGTAACTCTCTAAGGGGTCATTACTGTGAGAGTCCTTTTTGACATTACATCCAATTGTTTGAGTCATTAAATGCTGCTGCTTTTAGAGTCCATGGCTAAAAATGCCTGTAATGTTCCTGCAGTTGCTGAAGATTAAAGTCATGGGCGGAGCATGAAGCAATGGGCCCCTGGGCACAGACATGCAAAAGGCCCCACCACCTTTCCCACACAGGAGCAAGACACACAGACTTTGTGCTGGTTTTACCTCTTTTTGTGTGTTTGTTTTGCATCTCTTTGTAGTTGTGAGCTTCTTTTTGTGGTTTTGTGTCTCTGTGGTAATTTTGTGTGTCTCTTTGTGGTTGTTTTGTGTCTCTTTGTAGTTCCTTTGCATGTCTTTGTAGTTGTTTTGTGTTTCTTAAAAGGTACATTTGTGTCTCTTTGGGGGTTTTTTGTGTCTCTTGGTTATTTTGTGTCTCTTTATAGTTGTTTTGTGTGTCTTTAAAGGTCAATTTGTATCTCTTTGGGGTATATTTGTGTCTTTTTGGTTATTTTGTGTCTCTTTGTGGCTGTTTTGTGTCTCTTTGTAGTTGTTTGTGTCATTTTGTAGTTGTTTTGTGTTTCTTTAAAGGTCAATTTGTTTCTCTTTGGGGTATATTTGTGTCTTTTTGGTTATTTTGTGTCTCTTTGGGGTTTTTTTGTATCTCTTGGTTATTTTGTGTCTCTTTATAGTTGTTTTGTGTTTCTTTAAAGGTCAATTTGTGTCTCTTTGGGGTATATTTGTGTCTTTTTGGTTATTTTGTGTCTCTTTGTGGCTGTTTTGTGTCTCTTTGTAGTTGTTTGTGTCATTTTGTAGTTGTTTTGTGTTTCTTTAAAGGTCAATTTGTTTCTCTTTGGGGTATATTTGTGTCTTTTTGGTTATTTTGTGTCTCTTTGTGGCTGTTTTGTGTCTCTTTGTAGTTGTTTGTGTCATTTTATAGTTGTTTTGTGTTTCTTTAAAGGTCAATTTGTGTCTCTTTGGGGTTTTTTTGTATCTCTTGGTTATTTTGTGTCTCTTTATAGTTGTTTTGTGTTTCTTTAAAGGTCAATTTGTGTCTCTTTGGGGTATATTTGTGTCTTTTTGGTTATTTTGTGTCTCTTTGTGGCTGTTTTGTGTCTCTTTGTAGTTGTTTGTGTCATTTTGTAGTTGTTTTGTGTGTCTTTAAAGGTCAATTTGTGTCTCTTTGGGGTATATTTGTGTCTTTTTGGTTATTTTGTGTCTCTTTGTGGCTGTTTTGTGTCTCTTTGTAGTTGTTTGTGCCATTTTGTAGTTGTTTTGTGTTTCTTTAAAGGTCAATTTGTGTCTCTTTGGGGTATATTTGTGTCTTTTTGGTTATTTTGTGTCTCTTTGTAGTTGTTTGTGTCATTTTGTAGTTGTTTTGTGTTTCTTTAAAGGTAAGTTTGTGTCTCTTTGGGGTTTTTTTGTGTCTCTTGGTTATTTTGTGTCTCTTTATAGTTGTTTTGTGTTTCTTTAAAGGTCAATTTGTGTCTCTTTGAAGTATATTTGTGTCTTTTTTGGTTATTTTGTGACATGCAAAAGGCCCCAGCAGCTCTCCACATGGGAGCGAGACACAGACTTTGCGCAAGCTTTTGCCTCTTTCTGTGTGTGTTTTTTTTTTTTTTTTTTACATCTCTCTGTAGTTGCGAGCACCTTTTTGAGGTGTTGTGGCGCTGTGGTAGTATTATGTGTTCTTGTGGTTGTTTTGTGTCTCACCCCTTCAGTAATCCATCCATAATTAAAGAATATCATTACATTGCTTATGGCACAACAAATAGAACTGCAGTTATCCTCATTCATTTTTTTCACCCATATTACAATTTTCATTGCAGCTGCTGTCCAATCCACCTAACTGACTAAGTAAATATTAAATGCGAGACATTTAGAAAAGCCATTTGGCCTTTGCCCGAAACCTAAGCGAAAACTAAGAAGCTGACTGTGGACTACAGGAAGTGACAGGGAGAGGGACACGCCAACATCACAATCAACAGGACAAAGGTGGAGAGGATCAGCAGCTTCAAGTTCTAACCTGGGCTCACCACACACCGTCACAAAGCCTGCAGAACTCTTCTTCCTCCGAGAGCTGAGCGATTCAACATGGGCTCCAGGATCCACTGCAGCTTCTACAGGTGAACCATTCATATTTTATTTATGTTATATTTTATCCTGATATTTTAACGTCACTTTTTTACGTTTTAGATTTTCATTTTGTTCTCACTTGTGTGATTTTCTTTTTATACATCTTTAATCAGCATTGTTGGAAGGAGCCAGAGACCCCTGTTTTTCAGCAGCAATGACTGTGTCTGTGTTTGTTGTGCATTTGATAAATAAATAACTTGAACTTGAACAGATAAATCAGGAAGCGTAAAAAAGAACAACTTTGTCCAATTTAATTTCTGCTGGCAGACGAGCATTCGTCACCCCTCGTGTTACAACATATCATCTAAACGTTCAATGGCACAGAAAATGATTAAAGTAAACAACACAGCGGGGGATTTTGGCAACTTTTAACAGGAACACTAATGCCAGGAGTTGCATTTGCAAGTAGGCTATTCATTTTAGCACATTTGCACAAACATCAGTGCAGACACCTGTATTGTAGTGTTACACCTGAGGACACTGTGCATGAGAGAGTTTCATAACGTACTTAGCAGTGGGTGGATTTGGTGTAGTTACTTTCCCCACATACTCTTACAAGCTGTGAATGGGAATGCTTCTGAAGGTGTCAATAAAATTTCAAATTTATGCTCAGTCACTTGGAAAAGTACCGACTCAAGAAGAGAGGACTGTCAGAAGAAGTCTCAGGAAAGTTTGACACGTAACACAAACCATATTTTCCTCATCGCAAATAATGAGGCCTCTTTGACTTCCTGACGCAGTTACAATTCTTGTCGTCTGCTCTGCTCGCTGCTCGACATCATTATTAATCATGATCAACATTTTGTAATGAAACATCACTTTGCTAAGTCAACTGATTAGGTTAAACTGCACTTGCTTGTCTCTCCAGTAATGGGAGCCTGGATCCATTTATCACAACAGTGTTTGCCTTACAGCTGCTGCAACACTGTTTGAATCCTGTGCTGCTTTTTGAAAATGAGAGCTGCATGTTTAACAGGAATCTGATGCATTTATTTCCATACATAATGTCGGAGCTGGTGAAGGCAGACACAACACCGCTTGACTGCTCTTCACACACACATAAAAAACAACCCGAACCACACTCAAACAAACACAGGTGTATACACAGATGGATGGACACAAGTCCACTTGGCATGGACGGTCACACACACACACACACACACACACAGAGCAAGCAGTGGTTCAATGATTCTCTCTGTACTTGTGTCCTTTTATTACTGATTTCGTGTCAAGTATCAGTAGTTTTCAAGGTGTCTTTTCTCTTTGGAGGCCAAGAGAAGGTAACGTCTGCTGTGTAAAGCTGGGTTTTTTCACCAAATAGAGGGAAGCAAGGATGAATGGCTTCAAGCGGTTTGACATTCAAACATTAGAAACAGTCACAGGAGATGAAAATACATTTCATATATTCATACTTTCAGAGTAAAAAGGATGGTTTGAAAATTAAAAGGGTAAGTTTGATTTTTAGCAACCTGGCCCCTATTTTCGTGTCTAAGTGACTAATGGGAGCAACAATTTTTGAAATTGGTCCAGTATTAAGCAAAAGTGCAGACAGACTGCAAGGTAATCACTCGGGTCATGTTCACACCGTCAGTTTGTGTGCACTGAAGTACTAATTTTTGCCACTGACAAGTTCAGATTATTACCGAAAGTGTCTGACACATTATGGAGAGAGGGGGCTAAATGTGCTTGAAAACTAACGAAACTTTGCACACGAATCAGAAATGGTAAAAATTTGATATTTCATGTGTCTCATGCTCGGGTGTGACAAAATGTTTCAGTACACAACATCAACAAAGTAGCCCCTGCAATATGTGTCACCTAGATGTATGAAAATTGGGAGACCATATAACATCCGAAGACTTACCCTAAACCCAACAGGAAGTCAGCAAATTTGAATTAATTGCAATTTTGATATATTGTTGCCATTTACAGGGATCATACTTTGATGAACTCCTCCGAGTGATTTGACTCGACTGGCTTCGAATGTTGTCTGTGGCATCTAAAGACCTTTGAGGTGAAGAGTCATTAATAGTTTTCGTCCAACAGTGTGTCCATGGTGAGGTGTTAAATTTCCATGTTTCACCAGAAACACGAAGTGCCCAGCTAGCATTTGCATGTGTGGACTAGGTGGGTAGTAAATAGGCTCAAAAATGGGCCCTATATGAGATTGTCCACGGGTTCCATATTGACCCCATGCCTACTGGTCACATGGGAGGGTTTACCCAAGAGGGCCCCAGATAAGATGTCCATTTTGGGCCCAGCCCATGTGGTACCCAGGTAGCCCTAACATAACCCATGTGGGACCCATTTAAGTAGACCCACCCATGTGGGCAATAGGCATGGGGCCAATATGGCTATCATGAACAATACCACCATATAGGGCCCATTTTCAGCCCATTTACTACTCACATGGGCCCCGTATACAAATGTTGGCTGGGTGGTTTGTAGATTCAGTGTAAGCTACATGGTACAATCACAATCATCAGACTTAATGTTTGTTAATAGTCCTGGCCCTGAAGACATCTAGATGTCAATATTTAGTTATAATTATAGCGCCACCTGATGGCAACAGGAAATGACATTGTTTATACCTTTGATGTACTGCTCCTAACAAGCAGACTAGATCCACCTCAACGTTGTTTTGAGAAGCTCTTAGACCCTGATGATGCTCTGTTGTGAAGATTGTAATATTTCGCCAAAGTGCATTGCCATAGGCGGCCATTTTGTACAATTTGCTATAAAACAGGAAGTTGTTGTAACTTGAGTACATATTGTCCAGTCTGTCCTAAATTTCTTGGCCCTACACATTCTCACTCCGACCTTGTCACATATCGACATTTGGTCTTGAACTTTCAATGTCCAGATACGATGTGAAAGGTACCCTGGATGCGTTGGTTGTTGACGTTCTGGGACACCATGTCAAGTTCTTCCTGTTACAGGCATTGTCTCTTTCAAAATAAACGCACTACGTCAGTAGAATTTTTTTTTTTCCTTCAAAACCAAAGTGGTTAGGTTTAGGAAAAAAGAACAGGGTTTGGCTTTATAATCTTACAGGATGTAAACACTGCTCCCCTGGAGCTCAACGTTAAAGGTGACCGGCCGCATCACCTTCAACGAACACCTTTTTTAAAAGGACAAAAAAGCTGTCCTTCTTTTAAAGACACCACAAGTCATCACCCAGGCAACTTCAGAGTGAGACTGGGTTGTTTGGCGATAGCAATTTAGGGGCTGTTCCTGCTTAAACCAAAACAATTTTACTCTTTATCAAAAAGGTCTATCTCTGTAGAAATCCTTTCCTTAAACTGTCACTTGGAATAATGGCAGGCTCCAGGGCTGTCAGTGGCAAAAACAAGCACTTGTTGCGGATGTAAACTGATGTCGCGAACATGCCCCAAGTCGTTACATTGCAGTGTGTTTTGCCTCAGCTTTCTCGCTCAATACTGCACCGATTTAAAACATGTTTGTCCCCATTAGTCACTTACACACAAAAACATGGGAAAATAGTGTCCAGGTTGAAAACCACCAAACTTATTTTTAAGGAAATATATGGAAATGTGTTATAAGTCCAAGCATGAAATTTCATTGCATTTACTAATATAGAATATTTATTAAATTCAGTCATGCCTCTCTAATGACGAGTCAACACATCTCCTTCTGCCACTTGCTGCCTAATGCAGTGTAACATTGAGTCCTCGGCTGCATAATCTCAGAAAAACGAGAGCTGCATGTTTATTAGCTGTCTGGGACAGTTACAACAATGTAATGTCTGGCAGTTTACAAGAGTTTAAACAGAGACATTATCCTCCTGATTGGCTCCACAATGCCACTGTTTAAGTACAGCTATGCAGAATGAAGGTAACCCTTCTTCTCAGGTCTTTACCTTAGGTGACTGTGAAATGACAAATTATTTGTTTTCTATAAATTCTTTAAACAGCCTGCGTTTCCCAGATAAGCATTCTCAGGTATTCATCACTGTTATGATGTCTGTAGGGTAAAAAAAAAAAAAGCCTTTAATCCGAGCGCAGCAGAGAAAAACAACTCTGTTCGTAACGGAATAAGCAAAGGATTAATAGCTAAGAAGAAACGTGTGACAACTTCTTAAAAGAGATCAGACAACCAAAACATGTTTTTTTCAAGCTATTAATCACGACATGTTTCTTAATGAAGCGCTCACATTGTCTTGACACCGGACCACATAATGTTTGTTTATGAATTTGTGTGATATGGCGGGCTTTGTTTTTCTAATTAATTAAATCACTTTAAAAGAGAGTGTGTTGGCACACAGGCGCATTAATAAAGTATAACGCAATCCAATATAATCGCCATGGAATAAAACTACCCTTTATAAAGCTTTCACTTTTTGTTGACTGGTCAGCTTTTTAATTAATTGAAAGGGTCTAGTTCTGCGTTGGCATATGTCAAGATAATCTTCCACCCTTTCATTGAAGGTTACAATATTTCATTTTTGTAGCTTCTATTGCAGCAGTAATTTAGCTTATTCAAAGTTAATTACCTTTTACTTTCATAGTGTGAACTGAATACCAATAACCCCATAACAATGTCCTTCCATAAGGCAATGAAGGGAAATATATTTCCAGCCTTGCATGCTATAAAAGTAAAATTCAGAGCTGCATTAATCAACATTTTTTAAAGCGACAATAATTAAAATGAGCATAAAGTGAAAGCAGTTGCTCTCAGTGATAAAACCACCAGCTTTGCAATGCCACAAAGATTATTGGCCTCAACTGTGTTTTGGTTTTATACTTGTACACTACCTGCCCAGAATCAAAGAATTAAACTATCTGGTGATGGAAGTTTGAAAACAAGCAGCTAAAAAGCCTGATATTTCCCCCAGGAGTTGGTGGAGATCCAATCAGAGCTAAAAAAAAGAATGACTGTTGGATTTACATTCATCAGGAGGACACAAACAAGACAAGATAATTCTGATTTTTTAAAGAGAGGCTGTATGGGGTACTTGCTGAAAGTCTGTGTATTACCTACAGAGGATGTCAGTCGACACACCCCCAGGTGGGAGAAGCGGCAGGATTTCTGACACAGAAACTCAGCAATGTACTGATGTGGAAGGTGGCAACAGCAAAACATACTTAAGCCACCAAAAAAAAAACAATATCACTTTAAAGCTACACTATATTTGGAATATTTTCACTGCTTTACCTCCATCAGACAGTCTGTTCTGATGCTTTGGCTGTTAACAGCTTCAGCTCCCCCATCTATACTCTCGTCACAGCTGCTAGTCTACTAGTGCGTCGATAAGTTAGTTAGTTTGCGTCATTGTGTGACTTTGTTAAATCTGAACTAACGCTTTTAAACGCAAAAGTCACACAATAACACAAACAAATTTTGTTTTGTTTTTTTGCCCCATATACATGCATGCAATCTCAAATCATATGACAAAAACCTTACAACAGTCCCTCGATCTAGACTTACAACCACTCGGTCTCACCCCGAAGCTGTCAACATCCAGCATTTGGGCAGTGACTTCTGGTGTCAGGTACTGACGAAAAAGCCTTCCTTTCACGTAGGCATGATACGCGGCCGGTTGCTGTTATACTTTAAAGATGCCCGGCGGCGAAAAGCGGTGGGACAAGAAACAGCAGCGGTGATGGATGGGCCTAACAACCTCCAGCTTTCTTGGGAAGGTGGTGTTTGCTTCTCGTAAGATTGTAAAGCCAAACCTTGTTCCTTTTATCCTAAAGCGAGCCGCGTACTGTATGTGTGTTGGCAAAATGTAACCTAGTGTGCATGTTATTGAAGGAAAAAACATCAATTGTTTTGCTGATGTATTGCGTTTGTTTTGAAAGAGACTGTATGTGAACAGTGCATTTCTTGTGACAACAGAAGTGCATTTTAAAAAAAGACAATGCATGTACACACAGAACTTAACATGGCGTATCAGAGCATCAACAACCTTGCACGTCGTATCTGGATATGAAAAATCTGTGACCTAATGTTGATGTGTGACGAGGTTGGAGAGAGAATGTGTTGTGCTGTCAGGGCACACCCGAAACTCTGAAACAGTCTCCTTGTTGAAATTCATCTTACAACCTCACTTGTTTTAAATCACTACTAAAAAAATGTTTTTTTAAACTGGCTTTTCTGTAATGTTGGTGTAACATATGGTTTGTTGTTGTTGTTGATGACGTTATTGATGTTACTGTGGGGGGAGAAGCTTCAGAACAGCTTCAGTTCCTCATTGGAACCATCTGACGTCAAGGTAAGGTGGTGAAAATATCCTCAATATAACCGAAACTTAAACTGATTATTAGCATAAATTCGTTTTGTTGCTGACTCCTTCATAGCAGTGCATTTCTGATCTTCCATGTCAGTACTCCAGCCTGCTTCTCCAAACTGGGGGCGTGTCAGCTCACATCTACTGTATGTAATAACTGGCTTTATACAAGTGCCTCATACAACCCCATTTCTAAAGATCCAAACTTTAAGCAGACACTTGTTTGCTTACGTTAGATAACGCTTTATGAGGTAATAGAGTATCAGGTTTGTGTTTCTGTCAGTTTGAATTGGAGTTCTTCTGCCCCCTAGAGGCCAAAAATAAAAATCTAAAGCTCTAAAGACGACATACAGATGCCAGTTATAGAAGTACAAAAGATATCAGACGGGAGCTGCTTGAATTACTCATGAATCTGTATCAGACACCAGGAAATTATGTAATTTTCCAGTGTTTGCATGGGGAAAACACAACTCTGGAGAGCTACACTGGCAGGAAACCAGTACTCTGAAACACAGAGAAATCCATCTGACACCTTTTCATTTATTTAACACCACCACAAGCTATGATGTCAAACATTAAAAGTTGATTCAAGACATCTTTGATACAGCCTCAACAAAAACAAAAAACCGAACATTGAAAGCTTCAGAGGGGTAGCATCAGCATCAAGGGCTGTTGTTTCACACTGCAGTGTGGTGCAAGGTTTTCCCACATATATCAACTGATATTTCTCTTCCCTCCAACAGTGTCTAACTTTTTTTTGTCCATGACAGGTATTTCAAAATCAAAGCCTGTGAGAGTTTAGCCCCTTTAAAGAGGAGGTCACACATGTAATACACGCACTCCTACACCAGCTTCCGCTTCTTTAGAGCTGTCAGTGAGTGCTAATTATGCCAGGATTTATGAGTATTGCGCCCTTAAGGGCTTTTGTGCAATCTGTAGAAATACCACTAAAGTTTTAAGAAATCCCGTCTCTGGAGTTCTTTAACTATGTCATTTTAATAAGATTCTACTTTCTGTTTCATTCCTTCTCAAGTGCAGATCGTGATCCCCACTAACCTGATGTTCACACTTGCAGAAATAGCTTTTGGCTTGCATTTTTTAGCCAAAGGTAGAGTTGCATTTTCCAAAAGTCTCGTGCTGTGCATTTGCACTCCACAGTCGTCGTCTTGTTGACCACTAAGTTGCTCTTATCGAATGTTTTGACATGTAGCGCTCTGTTGGAGAGCAGGTCGGTAGCAGCAGCAGAGTGCAGACAAAATATTATTCATTCACTTTCCAAAATCATATTTCACTTGACACTCGCCTTTACACTAGTATAAAGCCTTAAGGCAACAGAGTTATCTTTTTAAGTCCCGCTATCGTCTGGCCCTGCACTCTGAGGAATATATTTATACATGCAAAAGTTGTACATAAGCATTTCCACGAGGCAAACCCAAAGAAACACAAGATCAGATGCTCAGAATTCCACTGTTGCCCCAACATGCCAATCAAACAGCCTCTCCTGTGACGCCTAGAGAAAGGCGTAACACTTTGGTTGATCTTTGACTGCTGGGGTTCTGTGGTACCGCAGTTCGACTCGCTGAGAGACACCATGCCTTCAGCAGAGTCTTGCTCTGGATTTGTGCGCTTTGAGCCTGATCCGGACCGCAGACAGATGACGAGGAGGTCGACAGCGCCCTGCAGCAACCCCATGAGTTAACAGTGATGCGGTTCTGGGCTGAGAGAACGGAGGTATTAGACGTGGGGCAAGGACTGGAGGAGTGGGTGGTGATGTGTCCGTGTGGTTTGGCAGCCGGCGCCCCAGTTCGCAGGCAGTGACCATGCAGCACGTTGTGGAAGGCTTTCTTGAACTCCTGGCTGAAGCATGGGTAGATAATGGGGTTAATGCAGCTGTTGAGGTAGCCCAGCCAGAAGGTTATTTTAAAGATGGTTTCAGAGGGCTTACAGGAGGGGAAGATGGATCCTAGAGAACACACAAGCAGGCACAAATCAAAATATGAACAGAAACAGACACTAAAACACCTCTAAGACTCTGTTAGATCTAGAGAGCAGTTAGGGAGCTCTAAATTTATGGTGTTTAATCATTTAATTGTCACAGTCTGTCTCAATCCTCAGGCCACTTCACTGCCATTTTCCATCCATCCACTAGATGCCCTCGTACTTTCCCTCTTTTTCCTATCACCTGACAGCCCCACCCATCTACACACCTGCCTCCACTTACCTCATCTGCTCTCTTGTTGCCTGGCCTTCCTCACTCATCCTCCTCACCTGCATTTTATTCCCTCATCAGCCCAGCTCCATTCATTTCAAGACAGTTTGTTAAAGGTTCGACGTTTGTTTTTTGTCTTGGGATTTTTCTTTTGAGCTTCTGGAACCTGACAGAGGTTGGACCAAGTCGTTGTTTTGCAAGTCACAGGTAAGTTAAAAGTTATTGTTGTCTTTGTAATTTCTGACCCGTATGTTTTGCATACAGAAATGCTTTTTTTTTTTTTTTTGTTGACCTCCTGGTGTTTATGTACCGGAACGAAACTCTTTGGTATCATTTTTTTCAAACTGGCACTAAGTAAGGTAAGGTTAGTTCTCCATGGTTCTCTCCTGCAACTTGACTGGATACTGTTTGATTGGTTGAATTGATTTGCGGCACACTCTTTAAATAACATACTCTTCTATCTTTGGGCCTAAGGGAAGGTATCAAGTAATTTAAAGCGAAAAGGCACAAGTCTAAGTGAAGTCACAAGTCACTGGTGCTGAAGTCCAACTCATGTGACTCGAGTCTGGAACCTGTATCTGCCTGTAAGCCTATATATTTTTTATTTTGGCATTAAATCACTGAACTTATCATGCCGGCCTGTTTTGTCTGTGTTTGGGTCCAATCCTGTATTTCCTGGGTCGTGACATTAATCATAAAAAATAAAATTTAAACTACAGATTTTTGAAGAAGAGCTAAAAACAGTATGTGTATTTGTAAAGTTGAACCATATGATGCAGAGTAGCTACCGCTCCACCAGGCTCAGTCTTGGCAAGGTGCTGAAAACGTCAATGAGTCCAAATTGGTAGGAAAAGATTTCCGCACACTTACATCTATGCAGTGTTTCACGTTATTGTAGAGCTATTCGACCTTCATCAGAGCGTACATATTCACAGGTGTATGCTCGGGTGAAGGTCAAAAGGACATGAAGTGAAACACTGCATAGATGCACGTGTGCAGAAATCTTTTAACTGTATAAAATGTCAAGTTGGCAACTGAGCTGCACTATGTGGCCAAAAGTAAGCGGACGTCCTTTTAATCTGCGGTTCTTTTTCATGATTTCAGCCCCTTTAGTTCCAGTTAAGGGAAATCTTGCTGCAATGCTACAACAAGCAATATTTTAGTTTAGTGTGTTTCCAGCTCTTTGGAACCACTTTGTGTTTGGCCATTTCCTGTTTCAACATTACAATACCCCCGTGCACAAAGCCAGGTCCATTTGGAAAATGGTTTTCAAAGCTTGTTGTTCAAGAACTTGATTGGCCTGCAGAGCCTTGACCCCATCCAGCACCTTCAGAATTAATGAAAACCCACTGTGCTAAACCAATGTTTACAAAAGCAAGGCTTCACAGCGGCCTTGTGCTGTATACCATGCCACTGAAGAGTAGCTCATTTTATAAGCACACTGCACGAGTGACGCCAGCATGGTTGCAGCTGCAGTGAAAGGCAGGGGGGGTGCTTTCAACACAAAACAGGCTTTCCATCTGAAGTGCTCGGAAAAAATACAAAATAAAAAATTCAGTGGTTTTTCAGACCCTCAGTCTGGAAATCTCAGCCTATCATTGCCTCAGAGCTTGAATGAGCACTGCGCTGTGAGCCGTGAAGGTCTGTCTCAATTGAAATGCATAACTATTCTCCGATGACTGGCTGTCTTGGGAGGCTACAGGGTGACTGAGGATGCCTCCTAGCATTACAGCCCATTAAGCCTTGTGCTTGTTATCTATAATAGCTTTCATAGGAGGGAGCAATAGTTTGGTTCATTCCATTTCATCTCACAGTAGAAGCCCATTCTGCTCCAGTGTGGTGTTTTATTTGGTCTATTTGGTTGCTTGTAATTGAATTTCTTGATGTCCCTTCTGAGAAAGTCAAACAGTGGAGTCGAGGGACAGTGGGGAAGGAGGAAGGTCCTGCCTGATGTGTTCATAGAGCAAAACATATTCAACAACATTATACAAATGATTCAGGCCTCAATAGCTTGTGTATCACAATAGCTACAATGCTAAGCCACAGGAGGGCTGCTGTTAGAGCTACATAATAAAGGCTCGGTGTATGTTTTTAGCCATCATAGCGGCACAACTGTATGAATAGCAATGTTGGTTAGTCCACGACTTTGGTCCAGACTCAAACAACTCACTTTGGTAACCTGTGGTGCCACAAGCAGGTTCAAGTTTTCACTTGGTGCTTGAAATATCTCAACATTTACTGGATGGATTGGCAGAAAAAACAGTGTAGACATGACATAGTCTCTGAATGATGAATCCAAACGAGTTTGATCTGTAGACTTTTTGTCTAGTGCCACCAAGAGTTTGACATTTCTGGATCTGAGGGAATCGTCTTAATAACTATCAAATGGACTACCACGAAATGTCTTAGCACTGATTGTGTATTATAAAAATATTTCTACTAAGCTCTACACATGGCAAATGAAAATGAATACTCCCCTTCACATGCAGTCCTGCATACTCTGATCAAAGACACATCACTTTATCCTGCATTTAGTCCTTCTAAGACGAGCTCAGGGGCTTGTGTTGCCAGAGTCTACAGGATCGATGCTCAGTGGCGCTTTTTTTTTGTTTCTCTGAGTGAGGATTGGGATATATACAGTTCACATGATCCAGTTGAAATTAATACACATTTTTAAACTCTTGAAGATTTACCAGTTACTAAAAGTGTATAAAAACTAAGGTGATGGTCAAAGTTGTCACAGTGTAATTTAAGGTGTGCTGATGGATTCACGTCGTCAACTCATGCATTGAGTAACATTACAAGTTAACATTCCACCTTAAAAGTTGCCAGCAGTTGTCCTAGTGAATTAAATTATTTAATAGCTTTTTTTGACAGCTCTATAGCTGCTGCAAAACATCCTTTCATTTTATAGTTACAGTTTACTACTAAAACTCTCCATGGTATGAACAGTGGTTACATGAGCCTCTAAACCAGACACAGAGTGACCGTCTGCTGTTGACCAATCAACAGACTGCAGTGTTCACAGCTCCACCTTTTAGTACCAGATCTGTGTGCTAGGTACCCCAACAGAGGGGGGACCAAACATGGGGACGGTACGAAACGGTTCTATTGGTACCACACACAACTTTTCACAGTGGAAACAGACAAAAAAAAGAGCACTGAACTGAAACGTACCGTGCTTTGTGTGCATGTAAACGTAATCTTAGGCATTTTCATGCGTAATTTGAGTTTGAGTACACTTTTTTCTCTCCTGTTTTTAGTGATATAACTAATGTAAATTACGGCTGCATGTGAAGGTTGAAGTCAATACAATGTAAAGACAGAAAGAAATACTCCTCATAGTTTTACAGGACGCCAGGGAACATCTTTAAATTTCTTGTTTTGTCCAACCAACAGACCAAAACCCCCAAATATTTAATGTGCAATGATATATAACAGTGCAGAGCAGATAATTGTCACATTTGAGAAGCTTTCTATCAAACACACGATTGATTTATAGGTGCTTTTCACAGCAGACATTTTGACTTATCATAGCAGTAAAAGCACAGGTGTTACCAATAACACTGATGATGGCTGTGTCCTACTGAAGTGTCCCAGTAAGTCATGTCACTGTGACAGTGAGCCAGCATGCACAGAACCAGGACACTAAAACTGAAGCAGCAAAATTAAATTAAGTCATTATTTACACCTGTGATAAATAATAACACAACCATGAAAGTTAAACCAAAGTCAAACTTTAATAACTTGGTGTGTCATCTTGATCCCTGTATTAAAACACCTGTTAATCAATTAAAGGCAAACAACAGCTCCCAGTTTCTGGTAGAGCGACCCTGTGTTTACGTTTGGATTACACCCGGGGCCTTTAATATGGCCGGTTATGAATGTACACACTGGCAAAAAAAAAGAGGGGAAAAAGATAATGCATATTATTTGTCCAGAGGATGTGTTTCATCCACGTCTCCTCCATCCCGTATAATAGATTGTCCTTTCCTTCAATAAGATTACAGTGTGTGTAACAAAACACATTTCAGAAATAATCTCACCATCTGTGACCCGGGAGGTAACTGCTGACAGACTATTACCCTTAAATACACACTGGTTCACACCGACAATCACTTATCTCAGTCAAGCCATAAGAGTTATTTCAGAAGCAATTAAGATTTTAGATTGTGCTTCACAACGCTTGGGTTCTGTCCTCTCTTCAGCTACGATTACATCGCTCTTATCACCTTCTTTGACAGACTCTGACAAAACGTAGGTGTAATTTATTGAAGATAAAGTTGAGAATATTTGCCTTAGTGGACATTTACCTCTTCCCGAGCTCCTGATATTGTTAACCGAAGCTCATGTGTTTGACTGCAACGGTGGACCAATCTTTAATTAGTTCATTTCTATTCAGGTTTTCCTCTGCTAAAATTTTAATTAACATTTTATATATTTTTCAGTACAAAGCAGGCCTCTTTAATAAATCATTAAAGCTCTCATTATGACATCAATTAATTTCTAAATCATTTAAAATCCCTTTTTAGATTGAGAGAATACATTATTTCCTCAAAGTGTACAGCAGATCAATCATTCGAAGGTTTTTTTTTTGTCATTTTACGCCTCATTTTGTGCCTCTCATTACATTTCCACTGCATCCCAGTCACTCGGCTCCTGTACAGACTTGTTTTTCTCAAAGATACGGTAAATCTGTGGCAGCCTTTCAGAAACAAAGAGGGTTGTTTAACAACACTTACTGATGCTTTTAAGTGATTCCCTTTTCCTGCAGCCAATACACACCCTATAAAAGATTTTTTAAACCATCTCCTAAATTGCAGCTTTTAGGCCACACAAAGATTATGGCTGCAAGTGATATAACGATATATCACAAAATTAAGACGTTTTAGGTCTTTACATTTCTCTATACCCGGCCTGAAAACCAGGGGGTGCACCCAAGGGAGCACTGGGGAGCCATGACCACCCTGATACAACTGCCACCCCTTTGGCCCCTCTAGCGAAAATGACTGGGGGTTGGTTAGGTTCTTTGGTTATGTTTTATATTCCATTACTTCATGTTGTTCCCTGTTTTACTTGGAAATCCACATCTCTTAGTTTCAGATCACTTCACTTCCTGCCCCCGTGTGTTCTCCCTCCCATTTGATGACCTCACTTGTGTCTGATTGTCTGTCCCGCCCTGATTAGCCTCACCTGTGTCTCATTATTCTTCTCTTCACCAGAGTATTAACACTATGTTTACACGTAGCCGGCTATTTTCATAAACGGACATTTCACCCTCTCCGTTTTCAAAAATGATTTTGTGCACACGTGTCCGTTTTCAGAAAACTTTGCGTTTACACCAACCCGTGTATGTATGCCATCTTACGCAGTCTACCCTCGTCGGACAGGTAATACAGGGTGCAGGCAACTTTTTTTATGACACTGACAGGAGACCGCATGACGGTCATCTCACCCTCGATGTAGGGACGCAGCAATGCCGAGAGTGACAGCAGTGATGACCGCGACATCCTAAAACTTTCACACCACTCCTCCGTGACAACCACTTCATTTTCAAAGTTCTCCCACCAGACAGCAGTTCTCTCAGGACGGACCCAAAACCGGCGACGCTGGCGGTGACCTGGACTGGCTCTTCGTGTTGGAGGGAGGAGAAGTTGTTGCTGCAAAATTGCTGACCTCTGAGCACTCATCCGTCTCTGCTCCTCGATATAATAGAGCAGCTGTATTTGCAAATGCAAACATACGAAGAGGGCTTGCACCAACATAAATGCGGCTGCCACTCTGAAGGCATCCATGATCACCATAGCAACATGAAAACATAGGTCGCACTTTTGACGCGGGTGCAAGTTCTGTCGCATACTGTGACGTCTGCTGCCTGCGTTTTCTCCATCTTGCTCAGTTTACATGCAAACGTGCAACCGGAGTTTTCCAAGATCTCCACTCTGGCCGGAGTTTTTAAAAAACATCGTTTTCAGAGGCGAATTCTCCGTTTGCGTGTAAACAGAGGGCACAAACGAAGAGATATGTCTCCGTTTCTAAAAATACCCGTGTACGTGTAAACGGGGCAACGTTTTCTCTCAGTCAGTACGCAGCTTGAAAAAATCTAATTATTGGCTTAGTCCGACTGAAACTGGACTTTTAAATGCATGTAAACAGCTTTATCTGACTAAAATTGGACTATCCGAAGCCCAACTAACACACCTAGATAATTCGATTGATAATCAAACTATTGCTGCATGTATCCACTTAGTCCAACTGGAGTCGGACTCGGCGTCCTGTGCATGCACCACTTTTTCTTTCGTGGGCTTTTACCCGAAAGAAGTAGGAGATGACGAACCAGCAGTTCAGTATATAACAGTGCAGTAACAAACAAACACCATGGCAACTGAGAAGAAGCGGACGCACCTCTGGACAGACAAGGAAACTACATTCATCTTTATTCCTTCGTTAGCTTCCTCTTCGGGTCAACTGGAACTAGTTCAATATGCACTATATTAAAAATGACACCAGATGTACTTGGTCAGAAATTTGATTTTCTCTTCTGCATGTATACTCAGACGAGAAGTCCAACTTGACTGATTAGCCGAGCTATGAGCTTAGCTCGACTACTGCGTGCATGTAAACGTACTGAATGAATACATGTATGTACCAAATAATTAAACTGTCTCACAAAACGGGTTATTAAAAGCAAAGCAAATAACCTGCGGCTACCATCCTGTCTTTCATTAATGCTGCTGTAATCATTTTCCAATAACAATGTATTCAATGACAGAGTGAAAACAATGTGCTAATGTGAAAGTTGTCACTCATACTGTAGAGATGAGCCTGCAGAGGATTATCAGCAGACACTGCAGCTCTCTGTGGCTTTACAGTGAGTTTCAGCTCATTGCTTAGCTGTCTGGTCTGCTGCTCTACTGTCTCTCATCTCTCATGGGGTCGTTCCAACAGGCAGCTGCTTTCAGTGAAAAAGCTCTAAAGACCTAATGTGCACTACCTGCTCAGCACCAAACAGCAGATGGATACAGCTGGAGGCCAGCAGGTGAACATAGAGGAGCGTTTAGCAGCTAATGCATACCATAAACTAGAAGACTTTTAAAATGCTTTTTAACAGACTACAGTCTGACACCTTCTCACATCTAAAGACAGTTGTTAGTCACACCTTTTAAGATTTTGCAGACTGAGGATCACTACCTTCAAGACTAAAGGCCTTTGCACACTGAGTCAAAATTGTCGCACATCTAAAAGTAAATATGACCTCACATTGTGTCAATCATGTTTGTACACTGAGTCTGAAACTTTGGTCCATCATTGAAATTTCTAGTTAGATTTTCGCCGTTTTTCACATCAGTCAGAGCCTTTAGAGACGTCTGACCAAGAGTCGGTGAAGGAAAAGTGGCGACGGGACACAGCCGAGACAAGACAGAGCAATGAGGCGCACAGAATCATTTCATAACTCAGATAGCTCACTTTCAACAGGTCAGATAGTCATATTCAGATAGATGATGATGAAGAGGAGGAGGATGTGGACCACACAGAGAATGTGGAGGACAAAGAGGGAGGACAGCTCTGTCCCTTCATGCAGCTGTGGTGCAAAATGCCAGACAGGAAGGGAGTGGTGACAGCTGGATAGGTAACTCCAGCGGAGAGGGGCAAAGGAGGAAATGTGTGTTTTAATTTTGTCACGTAATGCAAATTTTCGCAAAGAATAGAACAATAAAACGCATCGGAATCCGTGTGCAAGGTTTCTGTGGACAATTTTTTTTTGGATGGGGGATTAAAAATACGGACTCTGTGCAAAGGCCTCGCATCTGGATTCCTTTTGAGATCATTCCCCATGCTGCGTCTGGTTCAAAATATTACACAAAACTCCCTTTTAAGAATTATGATATTTACATTTTTTAAACATGTGTGCAAAAACACACAACTCTAGAAACACAAAAGGTGTCCCAACAGTATTACTATCGATTGGGTATCAATATAATCCATACAGATAAACTGTATTTGGGTACAAACTTTACATTTTCGTTGTGTCACTTAAACTTGCTACCAGCCTCTGTTTGTTAGCTGCACTATGAGATTTTTAAAAGAACTAAGATTTCTCACTAAAATAAGTGCTGGTTGGTGCATCCGAGTGTCTCCTCCTTTTCCACAGTAAAAGAGAACTGGGACTTGTTCACATTCTTGCACCTCCCTAGACTCCTCTTCATGTTTACTGTCTGTTTGGTTTGCTGCTTCTTGTTTGGTGCCAGAGAGAGCAAAGTTATTGTTGACAATGTTCATGTCAATGACCCTCAGCATTTGCATAAGCCAAGACTAAGAACTTACAATAATGTTACATGTGTTTGATTTTACTGGAAGGTCATGACTTAAGACAGCTCTGACTGAGTTTTATGACCACCTTGCACCAAATGACAGAGCTCCAGGGAGTGCGCACTAACTGACGTCAAACTCGTGATTTTATTCCAACACTGGAAATCTTTTCTGCAACAGTGGTGTAAGGTCAGCATGAAGACACAGATGGGAATAGATAGACAGGAGTTGGTGGAGACCAAACACAGAGCTGAAAGAGATACTCACATTGCCATGTGGCCAGAAACTAAATGAGTGATAACATTGCTCCACAACTGCTGCAAGCAACTGTTTGCTGAACAACTGAAAAGTAGCGCTTTAGCTTTGTACTTGAATATAATAAGTATTCATGAAAAGGCACAAGCTGGCGTTATGCCACATTAACAGCAGATGTGTGATGAGGTACCTACCGATGGGTAAAACCAGGAAAAAAGGGAGCCAGCACAGAATGAAGCACCCGACAACAATGCCGAGCGTCTTAGCTGCCTTCTCTTCTCTTGAGAACTTCAGCAGCCTCGTCAGGGAGAAGGATGTGCGTTTATGTGTCGCGGCCCCCTCGTCCTCCTCCTGCTTCCCCGTCTGACCAGAGTTCCCTCTGTGTATCCTCAGCATCACCCCGTCTGTCTCAACGCCTTCTCCCTTGCTGCCCTTCCTGAGGGTTTTCGTCTCTCTCTTTGCCACAGTGTACACACGGCAGTACATGGCCAGGATGATGGCCAGAGGTATGTAGAAAGATCCCAGTGCTGAGAACAAAGCATAGCCGGGCTCCTCCGTGATTCGGCACACTGTCTCATCTTCGGGGTCGGGCTCCTTCCAGCCAAACAGAGGCCCCACAGATATTGCTGCTGAGAGTCCCCACAGAGCAGCTACAGCAGTCAGGCCTCGCCGCCCTGTAGCCATGGCAGGGTAGCGCAGAGGGTAGCTGACGGCCAGGTAGCGGTCGATAGAGATCACACACAGGCTGAGGATGGAGGCAGTGCAGCAGAGGACGTCCAGAGCGGCCCAGACGCTGCAGAAGGACCGGCCAAACACCCATCTGCCGAGAGCCTCCGAGGTGGCAGAGAAGGGCAGGACTGCGGCGCTGAGCAGCAGGTCCGCCGCTGCCAGGTTGGCGATGAAGTAATGTGTCACAGAGCGCCAGTGGTTGTGGAACAACACTGACAGGATGACCAGGATGTTGCCAAGGACCCCGAACACTACAAACACCACCAGCACCAGCCCCAGAACCACCGCCTTGGCTACATCCACCTCTGGGTGGGCGGAGGAGCTGCAGTTGGGACAGCCATCTGCTGCCGAGAAAACACTCATGTTCTCAGCAGGAAACATTGTAATCTGTTGGGTGTATTAAATTGTGCAAGTGGCTTGCAGATTGATAACACTCATGCCACATCTGTTCCTCAATTACTACAGTTTCAACCCTCCGCCTTTTCCTGCTCCTCCTCATGCAGAGGATAAAAGCTTTTCCTGCTGCATCAACCGCTCCTCCAGTTCATTTGCAGATTGCCAGCGCTCCATCGATCACGTGGCCTTGGCCGGAGTCCCTTGGCAGAGTGTCATCCACTGCCACAGTTTGTCATTTTAGTCCACAACAGCTTAATAGAAATGACAGATATTCATGTTTTAAGTGGCAGCCACTGATGGATTTGGAATGTCATGTTCAGCCGCACTGAAGGGCTTTATCGCAGGAAACCTTTAAAAACAAAAAAGAGATAAAAGTAGATTTAAGAACACATTCATAATCCAAGGCTTTTATAAATACTCACAAACAGCCTCATTACCTCTTAAGTGCTGCTCTTTCTTCAGCAGCGTGGGAACTAATCAAAACTTCACGCACAGAACACATTAAAGGAAAATTGCAAAAAAAAATAAATCACACAGCACCCAGTTATGATTAAAGGGTAAAAATATCACTCAGTATTTTTTTTTCCACAGCACACAGCGTCTCTATTTGCACATTCTTCTCCCCTCATTACAGCTGCATTAGACAAAATGGGGGTTGAGTGAACTACGTAAGTGGCATTCACAATTTCCTTTTCATCCAAAAAACATGACAGCCTACATGTCTTTTTGGAGGCAAACAACAACCATAAAACATCCCATTACTCTATCTGATGTTTATTTAAACACACAGATCAACTGATTTAAAGGAACAGTGTGTAAGATTTAAGGGGATTTAGTGGCTTGTAATGGTGAGGACTGTAGGTTGCAACCAGCTGAAACTTCTCCTGGTTAGATTTCTTTGAGTGTTAATCGTTCAGGAGGTTTTTACTGGCAGCCAAATTATCTAAAGAGGTCACTTCCTCTCCAAAACAAATGGACCAGATGCCTGTACTGTGAAGCAGGATTTAAAGTTAGCAATGTAACATCAGGGTTTACTGAAGGTTTTTAGTACTACGAAGCTGCTTCTCTTTTTACCAGGATAAATCACCATGGCAACCTATGCTAAACAGCTAGTATTGGATCATAGCCCGTCAACACCCCGACCTCTGACCAATCACATCACTGAAGAAAAAGTATCCACGGACAACAGTCTGGAGTCTAAAAAAGAGCTTATACTGTATATTGTTATAGAACAGCAGAATCATTTCATCGTCCTATTTCCACTGGTTTTAAAACTGAGCTTCTCAGAAACAGAGAAATCATTTGCAACACTAAACCCTTTATTTTAGCACTATTTGAACTTATGCAGAGTTTATTATAGGTGGCACTCTGATTCACTGCAGTTAAAAATAACACCTGACACCTACGTGATGAGAACGAGGATAAAAAAACAGATAATATTTTATCAGTAAAAGAATCCACACACTGTTAATTGGCTCCTGTTATTATAAATGCCACATTTGGGTCAGATAGACCTCATCAGTCATTGACTACTTTTCAATCAGTGACTGCAGCAGCACAAACAGTCTGATATTTAAGGTATTTTATGTGACATATTCAGACTAGTTTCATCACCATCCAATGAAACAGAAGAAAATACTCCATATTAATCTCACGTAACTCAGTGACACCTGCGCCTAATTTAAGTCTTAGCCGACAGTGAATTTTTGGATGGTATTTTCGATGCGTCAGCATTTTCCGTTACAATATTACAGAGTATCATTTACATCCCACGCCACTGACATTTTACTGTCCAGCTCCCAGACACTTTTGGTACCATTAAATCCCATATAATGTGGGGTAGCCTACTAATTCATGGTTCTGATGATGTCGCTCGTAATTAACACCCCTGCCTCTGTCACATTAAAGCGCTTGTGGCTGGATAGGAAAACCCAAAGTTGATGAACTAGTTGATAACCAGCTTTGTAGTACGGGTTATCCAGACGCCCAGTGTTAGGGTTAGTCGAACCAGATAATGAGAGGATATCCTGGGTAAGTTGAGCTGGCTTCATAGTTAAGGCCTCAGGTGATTTAAACCAATAAAAACAGTTTAATGTTACAAATCAGTGTTTCTCTAACGTTGTTTGGCGTGTCGGAGACCAAATCACCTGCTAATCTGTGCTCACCTTTCTTTTTTCTGACAACTTAAGATCCATGTTTAGCAGGTTTTTACAGGGAGTACAGTTATCCGCAGAGGTCTCTTCCTCTTGAAAACAAATGGACTCGCCTCACTCCCTATCAAGGGGTTCCTGTAGGGAGTCATGAAAGTCCAGGAAGGGCCTCCATACTTTAGTAAAGATCTGAGAAGACCCTTTGAGTGTGTACTTTATTCTTTTAAGTCTTAAGAAATACATGACATCTTTGATCCAATGGGAGGAGGATGGAGGAGCACGCTGTTTCCACCCTAATAGAATCAAACGTCTCGCAAGAAGTGTAAAGAAGGCTGTGACCATGTTGGCTTTGTTTGGAAAATGGGCATAGGATTCTTCTGTTGTTAAACCAAAGAGGGCACAGATAGGGTCAGGGTCAACTCGGATTCCAAACATCTCACCAAAAGCTTTAGAAATACTTGACCAAGGAGGTTCGGACATAGCCAGAACATGTGCATTAGGTCTGCAGGTATATCGAGGGCATAATGGTTCAATGTTTGGATAGATCTTTAGATGTATGACTCGCTGATTTTAAAACCGGTAAAAACACTGAATAAAGCAGTTCCCCTTAAAAAAACAAAACAAATAAACTTTTTCTGACACTCTTTGCCGCGAAGGGGCTTCTAACTATAATGGCAATGCAATATATCCCCCTAAATCCTACACACTGGACCTTTACGGCCCACGGTGCCCAGAAGTCCTGCCAACCATTTCCTAATTTGCAATTTACATAAACTGATTCACACCGGGGATTTTTTATGCAGTTTGAATGCAAATAAGGTGCTGGAGTGCTTGAGAAAGTGTCAAAATAGAGCATGTTTTTCCAAAAAAAATACCAGGGGAGGATCCCTCAGACCTCTGACAGAAATCCAGGCTAAACCCCAAATATCCTTAAATCCTGGAAACGCCCCTGTGTACACCTGACCTTTACAGGGCTGCTGTGACTGGATTTTCCTCTCGTCAGAGATGAGCGAGGACAGCAAACAGTCTTTATTATACGTACTGATTAATAGGCTATCATCCCTGTTTGTTCATTAACTGGCCCCTGGCCGCCTGTCATTTTGCAAATGTGGCCTTCAGGCACAGCAAGTTGAGTATTCATGATATAAAGGAAAATGTGTCTGTACTGTGAGCCTGTGTGCAGCGTGGCTGGTTAGTATTATAATAGAAGAGGAAAAAAGATAATCAAAGACAACAGGGTGAAAGACAAGGACGCCACAGCAGCAAAAAGGATCCTTGGGGGCAAAATGAAAATCATCTGTGGCATTATGAGAAAATCAGCCAGCCATGCAGGGACGATGAAGATAAATGAAAGCCGAGATATATATTTTTTTAAGAACAGACATTCAGCAGGAGCCTGTGATGGCTTCCTTGAAGGTCTCGTGTCTGCAAGCTGTGCTCTAACTCAAATGCCGGATGACAAGCCAGGAATTGAACCTCCAGGAGAGCACTATATTAGCGAGGCAAAGGCTTGGGCCCACTGATAGTCCCACTCAGTACCACTCTCGGTGTACGTGTCGGAGATCTGGGATGTCACCGAGTGAGATAAACGGCGGCAAGGAAAAAAAGAATGAAAGGAGCAGCCGCGATAAAGCCTTTCGGAGAGCAGAGTCATGCTTGTCACATGTTCGTGCAGGATCAAAGGCTTTTGCTCGCTGCACATCCCACCACGAGGCGGAACGAAATTCACCCAAATAAACACTTGATGCTTGGATTTCCAGCGTCAGTAGCCCGAGGGGGGAGTGAAACGAAACAGGCGGTGAATGGATATCTCGGATTGTTTCAGCAGGATGGCTAAACGCAGTGATATTTGGAATGCATTTTCAGTTGTAATGAGATTTCTCGGTGCGGTGAAGTGCCTGCGCAAAGGAGATTAACCGCGTCTAAAAAGTTTATTTCCTCAGCCCACCTGTGTTTGGGAACTACTGTGTAAAGTGTCAGGCAGGAAATAGATTTGCATTGACCTGAGGTGTTACAGTAGAAACAATGCAACAAAGGTGAATTGACATTTTTCAGTCAAATAAATCTTTCCTGAAGTTAAAAATCAGAGCAGCAAGTGTGGGACAGATGTCACATCCATGTCCTGCAGCTCCTCAGCTCACACATTATATTTGATTGGCCTGAGGCTGAAGACCTCGCTTAATCTCAGAGTAAAAGCTCCTCCACATACCCTCTCGCTTCATGTTTCATTCATGCGTGTATTAGCATGGAAGGGGCAGGGTGATAGCAGCGCTGTGACAAAATGATGAAGTGCTGTAAGATGTGTTAAATGACCTTTTCAGTCTGTTGCACTATTGACTGCCTTCCCACCCTTTCCAGCCTTGTACTGTGAGATTTTGGCATCTTTTATTCATAATTTCCTCCCTCTAGGAAAGGAGGATTATCAGAGAAATGCTGTCGAGCTGCTTCTGTTTTGTCAGGAGGACTGGGACAGTCGTGAGATACCAAAACAAAAGACACGAAACTGAAGAGAAAACAATGCTCGAGTGAGTCAACTGACCTACAAAATATGGAGTAAGTCTATAAAACAATAAACAATAAATGTCACAAAACCTATTGATTTGTTGACCTGTGCTCCATGTGCATAAAGAGCATGAAAATGTCAGTGCATTTAATCTATCTACCCTCCTGAAGCAATAATTGATTAACTGTTAATCAGTTATCGAGCAAAAATACCAATATTGCTCATTTCAGCCTCTAAAATGAGATGGATTGCCTATTTTTATACATAATTCTAAGGCAGTGGTTCCCAACTGGTGGGTCACAGTCCAAAAGTGGGTTGCGGGCCCATTCTGAATGAACAGCAAGTAAAATATGCACTTTATTTTTCAAGTAGGGTAAATTTCCAGCACAGAGCTTTTATTTTAAAGTGCCATTTTCTGCTGTAGAGTGAGTGACCAACGGACAGCTACTTGACAGAGACAGAAAACTAGCTCAATCACATGGCCGAGCGCAAGTATGACACCGAATCTATTAAACTGTGTGGACCTTCAACAATTGGGAACCACTGGTCTAAGGGACTGTTTGTTATTTATGAGAGGGAAGGGGGTGTTGCAAGAAGAAGGAGGCATGTCAAAAAAATTGTAAGCACTGAGCAGGGACTTATGATTTTTTTTCGGCTATGGGGAGGGACAAACAATTTTTAAAACTTTTATTCTACATTTTTAACCCCCAAACCCTCCGGTGGGTTTAAAAGGCCTCTTAAAAAAACACCAAAATTACACCATTCATCACAGGCAGAAACTGTAACTACAAAAATTCTACGTGAATTTCAAAATTTCTGACAGTCTTTGAACACACACAACAAACGCTCCCATCAGAAAATATAACCAAATCTAAGATTAAAATAGTGCTATCTCATCACTGTTACAATTTTGCTAGATAAAAGTCATTTGTACGAACCTATAAAATTAAAAATAATCAAATAACATTTAAAAAAAGGGCGCCCATTAGCTAACCTAGCAGAGCATGTACAAAAGCTTTGTCCTTGCTGCAGCGGCTACAGGTGTGTTTCTAACCTTCGTCCCCTTGCTGCATGTCATTTCCCCTCTCTACCCCTGTTTCACAGTAAAAGAACTGTCCTATCGATTAAAGCCAAAAAAAAGCCCTAAAATTATCTTTTGAAAAAAGGATTTCCTCTTTAGTTTTCAAAATCTAACAATGCCTGCTGTGCCCAGTTACTGATGTTATTCTGGCCGCTGCTGCCACTGCTGTGTGTTAAATTACGATTCATTGTTACCAGTACCAGTGGTGTGTGTGCTGTGATGTGTGAGTGTGTGCAGGCCTGCCGTCGGGGGGGTCAAAGGGTACAGATGGCCCCGGCCCAAGGCCAAGAGGGGGCCCATTAAAGGTCTATGATTGACCTTTAAATTGGATCGTTACAATTTACTTACTGAGTTAAATCACTGAAAATACAAGTTATATGTATTTACCTGATAAATAAATGTATGTTATCACCATCTGATGCTCCCACCCCCCACAGGTGTTGTGAAATGGTGCGGTCCATCTGACAGAGGGGTTTGATCATGATTTGATTTTATGATGTAATCAAAATTGTGCAGTAATTTCTTCAGTCAGTGTTTGATTTTACTTTTCTCTAATCATTCACTGGAGGGCATTTTTTCAGCAAGATAAATAAATAAATACATGTGGATATATGATTAAATGGATTATAACTGCAGGAAACATAAAATTTTGCATAGCGATTTGCCCCCCTCACGATGGGTGAGGAAGAGGGACCATCTTTTGAAATGTTGTCCCCCTGCTGATCTTTCCTAACAGCTGGCCTGAGTGTGTGTGTGTGTGTAGGTTTAATACATGTTGTTGGTTTTGTGTGGTAGGACAGGCAGCTGTCATGCAACCATATTCTGCTAAATGCACACACAGCTTGTGTGATGATGTGATGTATAAGGAGGATTTGCATTTTGCTTTAGAAATAAGCCACCACCCCACCGCCCCTCCTCGTCCCCTAATAAACAGTGAACAGTCCCTAAATTGAATATCTCTGGGTTTTGCGCTGTTGGTCAGCAAACACAAGCTGAACAAGATGAAAACAGTCCCTTAACCTCTGAGAAATGCTTATGGGTTTAAAATACATGTTTATTTAATTAATTTGAAACATTTCCTGGCGATGAATAGAAAACCATCATTAGTTGCATCCCTAAGTGCGTTTTCTTTCAGCTGACCAGCGGCGCATCCCAATAGTGGGACCGCACGCCTCTCCCCTACCCTGCAGATATTTGATTAAAAGCTATCAGCGGACATCATTACACTCCAATTTACATCTGAAATCCAAAGTGCACTGCTCATTTTATTGCATTAGTGGATCTCACGGAAAGATGGTGCTTTGCCCTTGAAGAAACTTTCCCGTTAGCCTCAGTCTGAGTGGCCATTACACAATTGAAGCAAGGCAGCCAATTAAATCTCATATTGGAATCATAATTAGGATTTTGTTTTAGGAGACAGAATATTAGTGAGCATATTAAATGGCTTAATGTAGCCTGACCATGGGCATATTCAATCAGGACGGCATGGGACAGCATTACAATCACAAGGGAAATGTGCACAATATTAGCATAAGCCCTCCTGACAACATGGGTGGATTACCAAACAGGCCGAGCAGGCGTGGGCCCAGGAGCCCAGGTGCTCAGGGGGGCCATAAGCCAGCGTCTCTGCGTGAAGTCTCTGTTATTAACCTCGCATTTTTTGTTGCGTAGTCAAAGGGCTCTCTAAATGTTAATGTCATGCTGTGGCTATTTCTGACTCAGTAATTGCAAATGGAAGCGGTCAATCTGTCTTCTGTCCACGATTAAAAATGAAGTGAGGGCTAAGATGATGCAAAAATGCCTCAAGCACTTTTTCCTCATGGCAGTTGAGAGAGAACTCATCACTACGTTGAACTTTGATATTGTGGGTGTTTATGTACGAAGCAGAGCCAAGAAAAATGCACTGCATAAGGAAAAACTATTTTGTTGATTCATTTAGGCTTATATAGTATTTCTATGTTTGCTGTATGTGACACCATAGCTTCCTGTCAATTGTTTTCTTATTTTTATTCTTATTTTTTAAGGCTTTTTTGCCTTTATTAGATACAACAGGATGAGCATGAGGGGGGAAAAGAGAGGGGAGGACATGCAGTGAGGGGCCAAAGGTTGGAATCGAGCCTATAGCTGCTGCGGCGAGGACGTAGCCTTTGTACATGGGGCGCCCGCCCTACCAGATGAGCCACTGGACACTCCGTTAATTGTTTTTTAGGCTTTGTTTTTTTATTAAAATGAGCCATATCTCTTATTTTGGGCTCAGATTGCCTTCTGGTCGACGCTTTAAGGTGCCCAATAGCAAATGTAATCGCTATACAGCCCTTTATTCCTTCTGCTATTAAGCTTTCAAACACAGACCCCACTCATTTTAGATGAAATGAATTTTTCTTTTTGGAGGACCATTTATTGGAATTTATAAATGAGATTTTATTATTGGATTCCTTTACTGATTGCCCATATGTCTTTTAACATTTCCTTATTTACTATTTAATTACTGATTGTTGAACTGATTGTTTGTCTATGTACGTGGGAAAGCTGCAAATGAATTGCCCATTTGGGATAAATAAAGTTGTCTGAATCTGAGTCTGAATCAAATTATATCCCAGCCAGCATTTGTATGTGGGGCCCATGTGGGAAGTAGATGGGTTGAAAAATGGGCCCCATGTGGGATTGTCCATGGGTTCCATATCGGCCCCATGCCAGTTGCTCACATCAATGGCTTTACCCAAGTGGGCCCCACATGGTTATGCTAGGGCCCAGCATATCTTAGGTAAATCCACACATGCAGGCAAATGGCATGGGGCCGATATGCAACCCATGGACAATCCCATATGGGGCCCATTTTTGCAGCCCATCTACTTCCCACATGGGCCCCACATACAAATGCTGGCTGGGATTTTGCATTGCTGTTAGCCTTAATTGAGTGAACCTGGGCTGTAATGCCTGTGTTGTGGAGATACAAGTGAATCTATCTCTATTATTTCAACTACTGTGCTGATGGATTTGAGTGTTCCTATGTCACACTTGTACATTTCATACATATGTTATCAACGTATCTAAAGTGACATAGCTCTGATTACATGCATATGAACTGGCGTTGTCATTGGGAGGTGTAGGGCAGTGTTTCTCAAATGGTGTGCTGTGATGCCAGTCCAGGTGTGCTATGGGATTTTTTAATAACCACATTTCATTATTGCAATATTCAACTGACACTATATAAAAAGTTCTGAATTAATTTTTCATTGACTGTATCAGTGTGTTGTTTTTTTTAGCTAGAGGCAAACTCTAGCTAAAAAATGTAATTTCATTGAATTTAATTAAAAAAAAAAAAATCTTCATTAGGAACCTACCGCTCGCCATTTGTGCATAGGAGTTGTAAGTGTGTGACTCATCAAAAGCCCTGATTGGCAGCCAGTGTGAGGGATGATAACATTGTAAAGGAGAAAGCCGTGAGTGGGACAATGGCTCGCAAATTACAACAAAGCACCAGTGACGACGACCTACCACTGAAAGAAAAAAAAATCCCTGTCAGTAGACAGTATCAGGAAAGCTACCCGTCTTATTATTATTATGTCTTATGTCGTAAGAGTGTTACCACATGTAATAGAAGCTGTTTGGTGTGCGTGGGCGCTGGTGTAGGGGACGGCAGACAGTGTGACAAGGGGTGACGGCTGCCAAGCTGCAGACTACTGCTCCAGATCAACCAAAAACACAACATCAGTTGTTTTTTTATCAGCCCTGTGCTGCATTTCCAGCTGTTTGTGCCACCAAACAGGTTGGTTTTTAAGCCAAAGCGTTAGATGTTATATTGTTTCTGTTTGTACTGCAGTGCTCAGCAATAGAGTTTTTAAAGGTCTGGTGGTCTTACCAATATAAGCCAATCCACATGGGCATTTAGCCATAGCACATGAGATTATACCCTTAATGTTGTCTTTTAGGATGGTTGAATGAGACTGTTTTTGTTGGGAATGACAAAGTGAATCTTTTAGACGCTGGTAGTTAAGGATAACAGCAGCCAAAAGACTGATGTAAAACTGATCTGAACTAGTTTTGCTGAGCACTGCAGTACTATCAGAAACAATGTACCATCAAGTCCTGTGGCTGTACACTTCTCAAAGCTGAAGCACAATATTTCCACTCTCAGGTGTGGGGGAATTGAGGTGATAAATCATCCACGCAGAGGGGGAGATGCAATCACGATGCTCCTAAAACGGGAACTTTTCTACATCCATACATGGGGCAGTTTGGTCCCTAAAGGCCTTAATGAGGAGTCTGATATTAGACTGTTTGCCTGTGCTGCATTAAGTATTCAGATTCTTTCCGTGTTTCCTAACTGGTGTTATCAACTTTTTAAAGGTTGGAGAAACAGACAGAGGCGCCTCTAATAGCTAGTATTGCCAAAGTAACCCGGGCTAAATAGCCATATATATACTAACTATTTGGGATACATGATGATATGTATATTTCTGTATAAGTGTATATTTATCATGCACCTTTTATTTCTATGTGTGGCCTGAGTGTTAATGCATTCTGCTGCTGGTGACCTATAATTTGCAGCAACTGTGGCACGTCATATGTGTGTATTGGATGTATGTATGATGACTATTTAACCACAGAGCTTTATGAAACACTTAATGTACGTTAGATTCACAATTTGTATATGCTGGTATTTTCCTCTTCTGTTTAGCCCTGTGTAGCCCTGGTACGATACTTGGGTACAATATGTATATGTGTATTTTTTAACTTTTATTTGTCTTTACTCTGGGTATTTAAGATGCCGACTTTCTGTTGTTTGGATGGAAAACGTTACATGTTACACTGCATTAAAATCTCTCTAAATGGAAACTGCTGGGTGTAAGGATTTGTTTTCTACTTAACCAGATGTTTTTTTTTCAGCAACCCATCACTACATTTTCAGCCGTGTTCATACCACCAAACGTGTTTTTTTTTTTTTAGCAATCGATTGCTGAATTTCCAGCAGATATTCTCTGACCACATGTGTGTGTTTTTTTAGCGACCCATTGCTACATTTTTGCAGCGATTGTGCCAACAAATGTGTGTGTTTTTCAGAGACCTGTACTTGTGTCTCCAGCGGCTTTTGTGCCCCCAAATGTATGTGTTTTTTTTTAGCTACCCATTGCTACATTTCCAGCTGCGATTGTGCCACCAAAAGTGAGTCTTTTTAGTGACCCGTCACTACGTTTCTAGCAGCGTTTTTATCACCAAATGTGGAGTTTTTTTAGCGACCCATCGCTGCATTTCCAGCGGCTATTGTGTGTACAAACATATTTTTGTAGCAACCAGTCGCTGCAGTGTAGCAACTGTTATGCCACCAAATGTGTGTTTTTCTAGTGACCCATCACTACGTTTCCAACAGCTTTTGTATAACCAAATGTGGGTTTTTTTTTTAAGGGAGCCGTAGCTTTGTCTCCAGTGGCTTTTGTGCCACCAAATGTGTGTGTTTTTTAGGAACCGGTCCCTGCGTTTCCAGCTGTTTTTATGCCATCAAACATGGGTGATTTTTAGAGACCCAGTGCTACGTTTCCAGCTGCGATTGTGCCACTAAACGTTTGTGTGGGTTTTTTTTAGCGACCCATCGCTACTTTTCTAGCAGTGTTTGAGCCTTCAAACGTGTGTTTTTTAGGGACCAGTAGCTGTGTGTCCAGCGGCTTTTGTGCCACCAAATCTATGTGTGTGTTTTTTAGCGACCCCGCGCTACATTTCCAGCTGCGACTGTGCCACCAAAAGTGAGTCTTTTTAGTGACCCCTCACTATGTTTGCAGCAGCATTTGCATCACCAAATGTGGGTTTTTTTAGAGACCCATCGCTGCATTTCCAGCGGCTATTGTGTGTACAAACATATTTTTGCAGCAACCAGTTGCTGCATTTTTGCAGCTTTTATGCCACCAAACGTGTGTTTTTCCAGTGACCCATCACTACATTTCCAGCAGTGTTTGTACCACCAAAACTGTTTTTTCTTTAGCCACCCCATCGCTACATTTCCAGCAGCATTTGAGCCACCAAATGTGGGTGTTTTCTTAGGGAGCCATAGCTTTGTCTCCAGTGGCTTTTGTGCCACCACACGTGTGTTTTAGGAACTGGTCCCTGCGTTTCCAGCTGTTTTTTTGCCATCAAACATGGGTGATTTTTAGAGACCAGTTGGTACATTTCCAGCAGCTGTTGTGCCACCAAACGTGTGTGTTTTTTAGAGACCCAATGCTATGTTTCCAGCTGTGATAGTGCCACCAAACGTTTGTGTGTTTTTTTTAGCGACCTATTGCTACTTTTCTAGCAGTGTTTGAACTTTCAAACGTGTGTTTTTTAGGGACCCATAGCTGTGTCTCCAGCGGCATTTGTGCCACCAAACCTATGTGTGTTTTTTAGCGACCCCACGCTACATTTCCAGCTGCGACTGTGCCACCACATGTGGGTACTTTAAGCCAAACTTTTCTTTATCATAACTTATTTCTTTTTGTGAATAAACATTTTGTCTATGCAGCAGATCAGCAGGTTGTATTCTTGTTGCAGGGGAGGGTTGCTATCTCTCTGTTACTGGAACTTCTCTGCATTGTGCGACACAACTCCCTATACATTCATTATATTCTGTGAGACACCATCAAGGTTGTTGAAACAAAGGTTTTAGCTGCAGCACTTTGTCTAACCAGCTCACCTGCAACACAACTGATTTATTACTGTCTTTTCTGCCTAAAGGCTGGAACAAACAGTTATTTCCATTATTGATTTATCGATCGATTACTTAGGAAAAACATCAATTTATCTTTTGATTAATGGGTTGACAAAAGCCAGTAAATAAAGAAAACACCCAATACAAGTTCCTAGGAGCCATATAGACATCTTCACATTGCTTTTGTTCAGCCAACAATTCAACAAGATTAATTGACAGCGTTATAAAACAGAAAAAACCCCCGCAAATTATCACATTTGAGAAGCTGGAACTGGAAAATGTTCTCAAGATTGCTACAATCACTATTCAGATTGTCTAAAATATTTCTTTGCAACACCACTGTTCTGACAAATTCCTGTATTTTACATGATGACCAGAATGTTTCCTTCACATCAGAGAAATGAAATTCAACATCCTTTTCAAGCACATGAATCTCCTCAACATGCTAATCTGTTCTGCTGCCGGTGCAGGCCACTGTAGAGTTCATATATTTTTACAAACACTGTAATACAACAGTTTGTGTCAGGTCTCTGGAGCAGTGCACTGCTGTGATGAATTACTACACATTTCTAAAAAGCTGCACTCTCCGTGAGAAGGACCGGTCATAACTCAAAACCTGCATGACATTACTCATTATGTTTTATCAACCTTGAACACTGGCTGCACATTGCCCTTCAGAGAGGACAGTTACAGTAAGTGGTTTGTCCTGTGCTTTCATCCATCTGGGGAGGTTGTGTTCTTAGCGCTTAGTCCCAAACGGGAGATCAATCCCAGAGGAAGATAATGTTTAATTTCACTAAGCTTCAACCCATGAGCCTTGGCTTCTATAATCCTTCATCATTTCATTTATATCCGTAAAGAATCTAGCTTTACATCCCATTTCCCATCAGTGTTTCTGCATTAAGATGGCCTACCTGTTGAGGGGAAATGTTGTGAAAATAAATGTAAATGAAGCTGCAAAGAGAAACAGCCTATTGATTTCCTTCATTATAAATATAAAACATTGCAACTTTACCTGAATAGTTTTGAAATATGCAAGAAATAAACAATTACTGAACATTAGGCAGCATGAATTAGCATCAGCAACGGATGGTGGAAATAAAGCAATTTTCACAATGTGCTCATCAGTGGCCTATTAAAGGAAAAAAAAACAAAAAACAATCACCACATCCTCCTCCTGATTAAAAAGAATCAGAAATAATCATAACGATCCATTATGGAAATTAGAAGTCACTCAGGCAGTGAAGTAAGCTGTGGGATGAAGGGAGAAGAGGAGGGAAAAAAAGTCTTACCTTCCTCAGAGCGCACACACACATCTCACTGCGCCGAGTTTAGAAAGGGAAACAGTTCATTTTCTCTGAAAGCAGTCATGCGTTATTCTGTCCGCCACGGAGAGCTCAGAGCCTCCGTCCCTTCTGCCATCCTCCTGCCTCCTCTGGTGGGAGAGAAAGTCACAGTGGACCACCCCACCTGATCCTGGCAGGCCCCGCCCCCCTGCACGAGCCACTCACACTATTCAATTAACTGCTGTTCACGCGCCCTGATCATTTATTCTCTGTGTGGGAGCTAATGGAGTTGTAAGACGCCCCTACTGTACATTAATAATCATCAATAACTAAAGCAAACTTTTATATTTCAAGGAGTTTATTACAATTAACATGGAAGGAAGTAATTTTTCTACAAGAAAAACTGGAGGAATAAAAATATCTTAAGGTGCAAAAACTGCAATTTGAATTTATAATTGACTTCACAAACAACGCATTAACACACAATTTCCTTTTAGGGACTTTAAAGGATTAGTTTTTATTGTCAAAAAACAATAACAAGACCCCAATAAAACTAAAAATACATCCTGTTAACACCTGGTACATTATATTCCTCTGTGCTATAGAGCTTCATGGCTGTCCACAAACTGTCAAAGACACATAGATGAGCCACTCTGTTACACCGGGTGACATGTGTCTTTATTTCCATGATCACATAGACAAGTTTATTTTAAGGTGATGGCACATACATGCTGTAAATACTCACCGGCACTTCAAATACGTGTTAATCCGCTGTCGGAAATAGTCCCCAACAAATACTCCAAAGACACCTGGTTGACTGTTAAAGAATTTTTTCTGACACTAAACATTTGCGACTTTTTTTTGGAAGATTTCACAGTTTAATAAAAAAAAAAAACTTGAGTGTCACAGACAGGAAAGGGAAGTTAGACATTGTAAGTTGGTGGTATTTATCATCATTATGCTTAAATTACTACAGTTTAAATTGGTGACCCCCTGACCTTTCATCCACCTTGACAGTTGTGCCAGAATAAATGTTGGCTACGTACATTTCTGCAAAAATTTGTTGTTGAAACTTTAGGTTTCTTTGCATTACAACAGCAGTGTGGTTAATGTGTGATTATATTTGGTTATGGTTAGAAACAGATCATGTCTGGGCTTAAAATATACAGTTTTGGTGGTACAATCAGCGTTGGAAATGCCAACGCATATCATAACACTGCAAAAGGTTCTGTTCGGCTGTGTTACAAACTGGCACCACCAAGGCCAGGCCTTGAAAGGTGGTTTTTCGTCAGGTGTCTGACGTGGATATCACTGACAAAGAGGTGGTATCTGACGACTTCAGAATGAGAATGGGCTGAAATGCTCGTGGTGTCTTGCTAAAATATAGCCAGTTTTGATGTCACAATCGCAGCTGGAAATGCCGCCAATGTCTTGTTAAAAAACTCCCGCTTTGATAGAAAAATTGCCGTGGGATATGGCGCTTATGTCTTGCTGAAAAATGGTATCAAATGATGTCTGGCTAAGAAAAGCAACCAGTTTTGTTGTCTGATGGTCTTAAACAGTGGTCTGTAGCTTGGCAGCCATCTCGCCTCAGTGTCAGGCCATCCATCATCTCCCCCACCATGTGATGACAAACTCAATTTATATTCATGTAATCACTATGTCGCTTTAGAAACGTTGATGTGATATGTATGAAGCGTATGAATGTAACATATCTGTGTTGTGCAGAAACGCACAATGCCAACATTTTCCTCTTTTCATCAGCAGCGTGCTTCATGACAAGGTGACACTACAGCATTTATTGTAAGTTGTAGCACTGACAAACAACTCTTGTTTACATTTTCCTGTCAAGCACCTCTCATGGCCACAAGAATAATGACTGCTGTCTGCCTGCCTGCAGCTGAAAAAGAGTAGTCTGACGTTGGTAGTGGTGCAGAACCTGCAAGGGATGAGGTTAAGTTCGGGTAGGTCAGCCAAGTGTGACTGTGACACATGAGACTGCAGTCCACAATCTGTCTTGCACTAACAGTCAATATTGTTTGTAATTTTTTAACCATGGCTTTGACCTGTCACTAACATGAACAAAGCAGTTTTGGTTTCCTAAAGGTGACTGAACCATAACCACAGAGGAGAGAGTGCAGAAAATTACCATATGGTCGGTGTTCGTTTTGAGAACTTCTTGGAAAAATTGAAAAACTTAATGGCTGGATTTTCATAAATCCTACATTACTCACAGTGTGTATTGCCGTTACTTCAAAATTTAGTTGGTCTGAGATACAGCTAAATGTAATGGACAGATAGCTATGAATGTTTTGACAGATTCATGCTTCCAGAGGTTGAACCCCTTTCAAATTTAGACACTATGAACTTTCTTCAAGCACCAGCATCAAGCCAGATATTCAACAACATAGACAAGGCTGCTTTACTTGTATAGAACATTTCACACACCAGGGCAATTCAAAGTGTACAGATACATACACTGTATGTTTTTTTTTTCTTCATTTCACCCCTTGTATACCAATTATACCTTGTATTGTTTTCACATGTACTTTTTTCCCCTTCTTTATTAATTTTTTTGTATCATTTGTCACTTTCTTGTTCTCTATATTTGTCTCAACTGGACATTACTTTGTCTTGCCTTTGTGTGGCATTCGGATTGCTGTTTTTGCAATGTGCACATTATCTGTCCTAAAAACAAAACAAACAATAAAGAGACTTAAAAAAAAAAGAAAGAAATTTTTCAATATTAAATATGTTTTTTTTCATTCACATGTTCTAGTCCGTTAACAACTTATTTTAAGAAGTTGGTCAAAATCTGAAACATTTTTGAGTAGGATAAATTTCAAATAAATAAGTTAGAAATATATAAATAAAATAGTTTGACAACTAAATATCAACTTTTGGATGAACATTAAGTTGCTTCAACTTACTGATGTTTTTGAGTTCAAAGCAAATCATGTTGGTTGTACTAAACTAATTGAGTTTGTCAGATTATGAAAAACTCATAGGATTGACTCAGAGTTAGAATTACTTTAAAAAGATCCAGCAAATTTTTACCTTAGTTTTTTTTAAAGTTGAACCAGTGTGTTATTTTTTAGTTTTAGTTTTAAAAAATCACCATTAAAAGCAGCAGAGGTGCAGACAAGAGTTGCAAAGATAAAAAGATTATTTAAAATGATCTAAGATCAAGTTTAAAAATAAGTTTGCAGCCCCAGTAATGGGATGACAGCGACCACATTCATGCTTCCAGAAGGATAAACCCTTTTTAATTTGGATGAAGTCATGAATATTTCTGCAGTGCAACTCTCAAGACGAACTACTTTTTATCTGACTAGCAGCTGGGTTATAAGAATTGCTGTAACAACATTAAACTAAAAGTACATGGGCACATAAACCTTACACCCATACGTAATTGTTTAACATGCCCTCCAAAACCATGAGCATTAATTTACTGCTATAACAGCCTCCTCTGGTTTCAGGCTTTCCACCAGATGTTGGAACCTTGCTGCGGGGATTTGTTCAACCACAAGAGCATTAGTGAGGTCGATGCTGAAGCTGGGAGTCTGACTGTCGGCGTTCCACTTCATCACAAACGTGGTGGATGGGGTTGAAGTCAGGGCTCTGCACAGGTAAGTCAAGGTCTCACACACACAGCACACAAAAAATTCTCTGTGACCCTAGCTTTGTGCGTGGGGACATGATGCCACACACAAACCACTGCGACAAAGTTAAAAGCACACTGTTTGCAGGACTTTCAGTCAGTCACAAGCTGAGGGAGCGGCCTGGCCTCGGTGGTGCTTGGCTTTATTTTACAGAGGGATCCCATGTGTACTGATGCAGACTCTGATTGGCTGGGAGAGTCCAGTCCATCACTAATACCTCAAGGATGACAAATTGGCTATTTCTTCTCTCAGGTTATTGTTTCAGGTTGAGTTATTTATGGCTTCTGCGACGACTCTGTGACCTGACCACAGGTGTCTCAGATGCCGCTGAGGGTCCCGGCAGCAGCGTTCAATTTGAGATTCTTTTTTTACTTGTGTCTCGAATGTCAGGGTGATGCATTCATCTTCAAATGACAGAGTTGTCTCATAAGTCTGCTGCCCCCGGGTGTATTGATCTACAATATGGATCTTTTTAGGGTTTATATTGCAGCTTTGTGTTCATTTGTGGCTGTCCTTTTATCATCCTCAGACTGGCCTCCATCTTGTCCCCATCCAGTGTAAGAAGTCTTTTATTGTTTAGAATTTGTGGAATTAACACTGATTATAAAAAGTGGAAATAAGTAAAGTAAAAGCCTAAAAAATGTGGCATTTTCTTTGATTAGTTCTTTCGCCTCTGATTAAATGAACAACAGAGAGGTTGCTTTGCCAGCTGTCGCGCACAATGTTGAGCTCATCAACATTTGGATCGTTACGCTGAGTGTTGGCTTCAGTCAGTGAACTGATGTTCATTCCTGGCTTTGACAACAGTGAACATAACTGCTAATTTAAATTCATCTCATGGATACTGCACAGGTCACACCGCCCTACAGTGTGCTGAGGGACATAACGGTTTGTATATGAGTATCTGGTGATGCACCTGGTGTTTTATCATACATTGCATGAGCACAGAGCTGCCTGATGCTTGTGTGACCTCTGGCTGATTGCACTTAGCAGGAGCAGATACTTTATTTTACAGTAATGGCTCTGCAGAGGCTTTAAAACTGCAATCCATTACTTCACTCTTTCATACGTAGGGGCATGGTCACGTTTTTTGCGGTCAGGCCAGCAGCGTGATTCCATGGTTGGCGATGCCGGTATGTCGGTCCAACACTTTGGTCCAGACTGAAATTTCTAAACAACCACTGTTGAACAAATTGGCCCAACATTTTCTACAAGCATTCATGATTACCAAACGCTGCATCCTCATGACCTCTGTAATCCCACAACTTTTCCTCTAGCACCACTGTGAGTTTGACGGCTTTTGGAATTAAATTTTTAAACAACTATTGGCTGGCTTGCCATAAAGTTTTGTACAGTTTTCCTTTTAGCATGGTTTGTACAACCTTTTGTAATTTCCTGACTTTTCATCTAGCACCATTATCAAGACTTTGCTTCATGACAAAATACCAGCAGTACTCATCAGATTCCTGTCTGCCATGGCTGTGACTAGCACCATTTAGCAATTGTTAGCATGCTTACATGTTTAGCTACGATAGGAAACACTGTTAACATTACCTTCGAAACATGAAACATATATATATATATATATATATATATCTGGGCGGCTGTGGCTCAGAGGGTAGAGTGGGTTGTCAGTTAATTGGCAGATCAGCAGTTCAATCCCTGGGTCCTTTAGTCTGCATGTCGAAGTATCCTTGAGCAAGATATAGAACCCCAAATTGCTCCTGATGGCTGTGCCAACGGTGCGTGAGTGTGTTAAAAACTCAGTGGCAGGTGGCACCTTGTGCGGTTGCCTTGGCCACCAGTGTGTGAATGTGTGAATGTGACAAAAAAGCGTTAAAAAAAGCACTTTGAGTGGTCGGAAGATAGAAAGGTGCTACACAAGTGCAGTCCATATGCTGTGAAAGATGAGGTTGAAAGCATGTCAGTGTATGATGACACAAAAATGAACTTTCATGCTCAAATCTAACATCACTGGTGTTTTGAAAGCGATAAATGAATGCCAACATACTAAAGCTGGAGCGCTACCAATGTAGATGTGCATGGGCATCTCTTCGGTGAAAGCCCAAGAGCTGAGAAAGGAGGAGAGTCCTGCAAAGAAAGTTGCTATTTCTACATTGGCAACACATCTACACTGCAAAGCAACCAAAAAAGGAAGTGAGACTTATCAGAGAGGGAATCTGACAGTATACACAATGAGGCATGAGTCAGTGTCAGCAAAGTATAACAGAGATGGAGATAAAATGTGGCTAACAGTTTAGCCTTCTGCTAACCAGATTAAACATGGTGTTTTGTAAAAATGGCATTTTTAAACATATTTATGTATTTGTATTTGGTCCACCCTCATAAATATACAGCAGACACAATATTAGCAACACCTATCAGTATAAGATAATATATTTCAACACTAACACACATCACTGACCCAAATATGATGTTAAAACTGCAGAACTGTTGTTTTAGACTGAATTAGCCTTAGCAAAGTGTACCTAATAAACTGGCAATGAAGTGCAATCCCTCATATTTTCTATTTATTGTCTTTTTGTTTTCTTTTGTGAAGTCACATGACTAATTAAGATGGCACATGACTGACCTTCAATGAAATTATGAAATTATGCAACACATCCTCACTCCGACCTCGTCACACATTGACGTTTGGTCATGGACTTAACACGTCCACATACAACGTGCAAGGGTGGGTGCATTGATTGATGACATTGTGGGACACTGTGTCAAGTTGTGCCTGTTACATGCATTGTCGCCTTTCAAAATATACTGAGGTTTTCACAGGAAATTCACTGTTTACATCCATCTATCCATTTTCGTAACTGCTTATCCTCTTGAGGGTCGCGGGGGTTGTTGGAGACAATCCCAGCTGACATTGGGCAAGAGGCAGGCGGTTGCAGGTACACCCTGGACAGGCCGCCAGACTATCACAGGGCTGACACATAGAGACATTCACATTCACACCTACGGACAATTTAGAGTCACCAGTTAACCTGCATGTCTTTGGACTGTGGGAGGAAGCTGGAGTACCCAGAGAACATGCAAACTCCACACAGAAGGGCTCCCTCCTGGGTTCAAACCAGGAACCCCCTTGCTGTGCTACCCACTATACCACTATACCACCATGCCGCCCCTGTTTACATACAGGCACTGCAAATTGACATTGTTTTTTTCCTTCAACAACAAACACACGTGGTTAGGTTTAAGCAAAAAAAAACAGGGTTTGGCTTTAGAATCTTTCGTGATGCGAACACAGCTCTTTCGAGAGAAAGTCAGTGTTTGTTGGACCCATCCACCATCCCTCCCACCCGCAACCAGTCAGACTTTCACTGCCTTAACTTTCGTCCTTGTTCCGCCATGTTTCCTCCTGACATGGCTGGGCACCATTAAACTACGATCGCAACTGGCTGCATATCATGCTGACATTAAAGGACTCCATTTTTCGTTGGTTTCTGACACTGAAAGTCACTGCCCACTTGTGGATTTCAGCGACTTCAGAGTGAGACCAGGCTCAGTTATATCGGTTGTTGCTATTACTATTTTAACATTAAAATGTTGAAACAGTGTTTAATTCTGATGCTTGTAAAAATGTTAACAAAATTCTTAAAGATCAACATTAAAATTTCAACACTAAAACAACATTGAAACAACAATGCAAAATCAATGTTGATTCATCTTTCAGTCAAAGCATAATTCAACAGTGATTCAACCTGGTGTATGACGTTGATTTAACAGTGACTAAACATAAAATGCCAGCTGGGATAAAGAAATTGGAAGTGATCTCGTACAACACTCTGACAACAGGAAATAGTTTGTAATAAATCAGTGAAGAAGAGTTATGTGTGACTTGTTGAGTTTTGATGGATTTGCTTTGCTGTGCAAACACACAGGCCCTGCTCTTTGCAAAGGTCCCTCCCAGACACTTTATCAAAGTTTTTGCACTAAAAAAAGAAAATAAGTTAAGCACGGAAAATCTGCTGTAGGCCTATCTGTTTAAGAAATTTTGACTTTTGACAAAACAAATGCCGCGAAACATTAAGACAACTTGGTCTCAAGACACGCACCTTCAAGGCATGTGTCAAGTTGCTCTGTGTTAAGATCTAAGAGGCGTAAACGCTCAGAGGCCTCAGGCAGTTTTTTTTTCTTTCTGGAAGAAGCATTTGTCTTAAATCCTCTTCTTGAACCCGTCCGCTCATTTGCATAGGTCATAAAGTTCTATCAGATTTAGACGATGAGGAGTTGTGCGTTCCCGCCCTGAAATGACAGCTTGACAGTTTTTGTTTTTCAAAGTTTAGAGAATGACTCATGCACTCAAAGTGCACTTTAGACTTCAATAAGAGGAGTCTTTCTTCCTCTTCTCTCTATTCCCCACTCTCCTTTTCCTTGATCTGTGCGATTATTAAAGGTAAGCCAGTTTGCCAACCTGTGTGATATGCTGCTTGCAGGAGGACACACACTGGTGCTTGTGCAATAACAGAATGTTTTGACTTTTTTACCCTGAAACAGATTGATCTCGGTCATTTATCTCATGGGCAGGAGTACTTATGACTGTGCTATTCAGCTCCTGTAAAGTAAACTCTTTCACTTTAAAGGTCAGGTTCCTCGCCTTGAGCAGCCAGACGGGCATCTCGGGGAGCCATTACTGCACTGTAGCGCTCAAGGCATCCTCTCATAACTGATGTTCTCTCACATTCGCTGACTTCAGACATCAGAAAGTGATTATACTTTGGGAAAAACCTATACTCTCCTTTCACTGCCAGGGGAATGCAAACGCGCGTGGCTGCAGCCTCCGCTTGGCAGGGAGAAATACATTTTCATTGTTATCAGCTTCAGCTGGTTAAATGCTAAATTATTCATAGGGAGGTAAAGGCTTGCCCTCATGAGATTAGTGCGCCTAATTGTTCATCCCGTTTGCTGCTTGAATGCAGGAGCAACGCTGGCTGAACACCAGCATCCAGGATGATTTCATTAATGGGAAAAAGAGACAAGACATTTGGAAACTATTTACAGAGCTCCTTAAACTTTTAATGTCCTCAGCTAAGCCAAAAAAAAATCTCCAACTTTGCAAGTTGGGAAAATTAAAAGGAAATTAGACATCAAGTTGGGAATAGGCAGCTGATGTTTAGATGTCATCAGTTTCACCATGAGTTACCCTCGTAACATTTTATTGACATTTAAGAAAATAACTATTTTCTAATTTTCAGTTTAAAATAAACCTCAAAGCCCAAAATGCCTTTAAAACGATTTTATAGCCTTTGAATCCCTTTAATTGTAATGAAGATCTGCTGCACGTCCAATCAGTTGCTGATGCACCTTTCGAAAACCGTAACGTCTTCACGTTAATGGCCTGTTTTCAAGCTCATACATGAAGATTCTATTATCCTCCTCCACAATGTGCAGTACATTTGTTCATTAGCAAATACACCATGCATTACTAATACGGTCTTTTTAACCTTTCTTCTGTCATGGCTTGTATAAAAATCCCCACTGTCCACAACATTATATAATTTCTAAATATCTGCATTTGCTAAAATATCGCAAAAACATCACCCCTGTGTTCATTTGGTCTATAAATAAACTTTTACTTATTACTTTCTGTGTGGAGGATAAACAGAGAACTGGTATGTTGGCTGCAACTGATGAAAAGCACATACGGAGCTCTTGGTTAACTGCTCCGAGGCTTTTTCTATGAGTCAGCCTTGAAAAGCTCTGTGACAGGAGAGGCGGGGGGGCGATGCTGCAGTCACACTGCTGTCTGCAGTGGATGGATATTTGTTGGGCACGCACTCAACTCCAAAACATAAAGTTTGCTGCTTTATATGCAAATTATATTCTGCCTTAATGTGCCTGCAGAATGTGTGCTCACCTATAAGAAGAAGCATCTGAGTGTTTTTGAAAATGCATTAATTAATGTAAGCACCTAATCAAATGAGAATTATCACCCAACTCTGCTTTTAAGCTTCTTTTAGTGCTCTGTTGTGAATTATATGGAAAACAGACAGTTTGATCTGGTGAAGAAAGCAGAACATTAAGCAGCTAAAGAGCCAGAAGTATTTCTCAGGAGTTAGTTGAGACCACACCAAAGCTAAAAATCTCTGGGAGAGTTATATATTTTATTCATAGGCGCCTTTCAAAGCACTCAAGGACACCTTACAAGACACAGTTCAAAAAACAAGCAGCAGTGTATTCATAGATCGTAAAACCAAACAATCCTGTAATATACAATGAAAGTTAACAAAATGATCAGACAAAAATCGTAATTATGAATATTAGGTATAAACGGAGTATAGACAGTAAAGACAGTGATGTGAGTTGGATTGCAAAAGAGGATCTTCAGGAGGGTGTGTAGATATAAAAGAGTTCAGACAGGTAGGAAGGGGCTTGATTATGAAGGGCCTCAATGGTGAGAAGTAGAAACTTGAAATCAATGTGATATTTAACTGGAAGCCAGTGAAGTTACTGGAGAACAGGAGTGATATGATCTATGGAGGGGGTTCTGGTAATGATACAGGCGGCTGAATTGTGGACCAACTGGAGTTTATGAAGACACTTGAGAGGGAGACCAAAGAGGACAGAACTGTAATAATCAATACGAGATGTAACCAAAGAATCACCAAAGATATCTGAGGTGTAAGTGACGGGCAAAGATGATTAATATTTCGTAGATGAAAGTATGCAGACCATACTTTACATTATTGATGTGGGCCTTAGAGAACAGTGTACTGTCTAGGATGACAACCAGACTCTTAACCTGAGGGGATGGACGAACTTTGGAGCTGTCAGTGGTTAGAGAGAAACCAAAGTAGATTTAGTACCTACAACATTCCTTACACTGTTAAGTCTGAGGAAGTTGCATGAAAGCCAAGATTTAATATCCAGTAAGCAGTCAGAAAGAGAATTGGGGCAAAGAGTGGAAGTAGGTCTAGTAGATAGCAGTGGAATTGAATGCTAAATTTTCTTAACATATGGCCAAGAGGTAGAGGGTAGATAATAAATAAAAGGGGACCGAGGATAGAGCCCTGGGGAACACCACTATATGATGAATGATATCAAAGGCTGCACTTAGATCAAGAAGAATGAGAATAGTTAAAAGCCCAGAGTCAGCTGCCATTAAGAGATCATTAGTACTGTGGAAGGACACGACTGCAAAGAAATGTTAACGTTGCACTGTGTCTGCTGGGTGTGTAACTTTGCAAAAATGTAAGCTGTTAAAATCTGTCAGGCTGTTTGACTGTAAGCTTGTTTTAACCAAAACTCAGTTAATGCAGCTTTAATATCTCAGTTATATATGATGGTCTGCACTTTAAACATTTTACACCCATTATGGGTCCAGCGGGCATGCATTACCATTTTCCCAGCATGCTCAGCATCCTGCATAATGTCCTGAGATGCTGTCGCACTGGCAGGAGATGCGTGTGCTCTGATAGCTGACACACATCTCTGTTTGTCCCTCTTCGCCCACAGTTCATTTTTAACAAGAGACTGATGGTGCACTTACATCCATCAAACGTATGACACACTGCTTCCCTGCCTGTGTGGACACAGCAAGGTATGCGTTTCAAAGAAATAATGTCAATCCTAATTTGATTTCCTGTGCTCTGCAGAGATGCTGGTGGACGCCGCTGATACCAGGGGACTTGTTTGGGGAAAACGATACGGTGGGTCCAATTAATCATGGGATGCACTTAGAAATGGGTAAATGGAATTTGAAATGAGCACTTTTGTTTCATTAACTTATAAAGCCTCTGGGGTTGACAGAAAAACCTGGATGAATGCATCAACAGTCTGGGCAAGAGGAGAAAAAACTCAAATGGGAATGAAATGGAAAGGCAGCCCATGGCAGGCAATTAATGGCTGGGAATTGGTTAAGCCAGCTTGAGGAATGTCCTATTAATTACTACAAATACTGTGGCGGCTGCACTTCTTTGAATAAGCAAACAGCTAACTGGTTCTGTCAGTCCTTTAGTGTCTGCTGTGAATCATCTAATTGGTCTGTTTGCTCGGGTTAGATATTATTCACTTACATGTTGTCACATTAAAGGATTAATTAGAAGTTTATCTTTGACATGTGATAATGATTATAATAACTTCTTGATTCCACATTTGTTTAAGGAACCCAACTTCCCTTAAGTCTACTGGTTTATATTTTTGGACAGGGAACAGTAGATTATTTCTGTATTTGTGATTATTTCTTTTAACACTTTTCTGTGGATATATACAAGTAATTCAATGTAGATGCAATGAAGAACTGTTAGATATTAAATAAGATACAAATCTTGTTTTTATTGGGCAACTAATGATTTTACAAACACACTGTTTCTGGATGGTTCTGTCCCATAGATAGCAGCGATGAGTTGATGAGGAGATGGGTAGGGATGAAGGTGTGCATGAGCAGGGGTGTATGGTTGCAGACGAAAGTAGGGTTGAAGCTGGTATGCAACAGGGAAGAGAGCGACAGAGAAGTAGAGGAAATCGAAAGAGAGTACAAGTTTTGGATTCCCATTCAGGAAAATTTAAAATAAAAGATGACAAATCCAATTTTAATCCACCACTTGTTATGGAAAGCAATAAAACAATATAAATATACTGATCAAAAAAATGAAGGGAACCCTTATATCACACATCAGATCTTGATGAACAAATAATTCAAGCTGAAAATCTTTACTGATGTACGTTGTATATGTTGAGAACAAAATGATCAACCCACTCAGGGCTGGATTCAAAATCACACTGAAAATTAAAGTAAAAAACTGGAATCTCAGGCTGATCCAACTTGTGCAAATTTTATCACAGCAACTCATAATGTGACTCAGCAGTGTGTATGGCCCTCGCAGCCTGTATGCACTCCTGACAGTGTCTGGGCATGCTCCTGATGAGTCGGCAGATGGTGTCCTGGGGGATCTCCTCCCAGACCTGGATCAGGGCATCATTGAGCTCCTGCACAGTCTGTGGCAGTACTTGGCAGCGTTGCATACACCAATACACAATGTCCAATAGGTGCTCAATAAGATTTAGGTCAGAGGAACAAGAGGGCAGTCAATAGCATCGATGCCTTCGTCATCCAGAAACTGCCGACACACTGCACCAGGAGGAACCCAGGGCCCACTGCACCAGCATAAGGTCTGACAATCGCTCTGAGGATTTCATCCCAGTACCTAACAGCAGTCAGGGTACTGTTGGCTATGACATGGAGGTCCCTGCGGCCTTCTAAGGATATGCCTCCCCAGACCATCACTGCCCCACCGCTAAACTGGTCATGCCGGATGATGTTACAGGCAGCATAACGTTTAGACTCTGTCACGCCTGTCACATGTGCTCAGTGTGAACCTGCCCTATCTAGGTGCGCTAGTGGCAGACCTGTCAATTCTGGTGTTGTCTGGTGAATGCAAATGGAGCTGCACGGTGCTGGGCTGTCAGCACAAGCCCCAGAGGACGCCAAGCCCCCATGCCACCCTCATGGAGTCTGTTTCTGACAGTTTGGTCAGAAACATACACACCAGTAGCCTGCTGGAGGTCATTCTGTAGGGCTCTGGCAGTGCTCCTCCTGTTCCTCCTCACACTAAGGAGCAGATACTGGTCCTGCTGCTGGGTTGATGCCCTTATACGGCCCTGTCCTGCTCTCCTCATGTAACAGCTGGTCTCCTGGTATCTCCTCCATGCTCTTGAGACTGTGCTGGGAGACAAAGCAAACCTTCTTGCGACCGCACATATGGATGTGCCATCCTGGAGGAGCTGGACTTCCTGTGCAACCTGATTGGGCTGCAGGTTCTACCTCATGCTGCCAGTAGTGACAAGGACACTAATAGAACACAAAACTAGAGAAGAATCAGTCAGGAAGGATGAGGAGAGAGCAACTGTCTGTGGCCACCACATGTAAAACCATTTCCTGTTTGGGGTTGTCTTGTTTTTGCCTCTCCACTGCACCTGTTGTCACTTTCATTTGCATCAAAGCAGCTGAAACTGGTTCACAATCTCTTGTGCTTCCTAAATGGACAGATTATATCCCTGAAGTTTAACTGACTTGGTGTTATACTGTGACCATTAAATGTTTTGAGCACTGTACATGTGTATCTTCCAAACATTCATAGCACATGTACATTCCAGGACACAAACTGACATAGATAGAAATACATGCATGAATGCACCAACTTTAATTTACACATGCACATATTTCATAAATGTGTATGCAGAAATCCAATCTAAACACTTTGGCATGCACACACACATATGCTTACATGTCATGTGCACATACTGTGTATGTAGATACATAATCTGTATGTGCAGTATCAGCAGATACAGTCCGTCTGTAGGCATGAACAGCTAAAGTTAATGCCTGATGCAACAGCCCAGCAATAAATCCTACTTCCATGAAGATTATAATATTGAATTTCTTTGCTGAATCTGTTTTAGAGAGGTGTTGATTCTATTGTGGTTATTTTGGTTGTGGCTTTGAATAATATTGTGTTATACTGAGAGGGGCTGCTAATGTTTAGTCTACTGTCGGTGGCGTAAATGGGGCGGACTGCTCGTGTGTATGCATGTGAAAGCCTTGGAAGAGAAGGGAAAAATCAAAAATGGATTGTATGAATGAAACATCAGTTCAGAAGTCCCAAATAAAGTAGAAGTTTCAAGTAAAACAGCGATGATGTGAGAAGCATAAAATTGGGGAAATGACATGCACAACCACGGGACCGTCATAAAAAATGCAAAACTGTATTGGAAAAGGAGGTTGCACTTGAACATTGGGATTCTCAGTGGAGCGCCAAACCCAAAATCCAATAAGCATTTTTCAAAAAAGTGAAAAGGTAGCACATCTCAGGATTTCCAAGTCAGCGAGGACAAAATATTCACATTTTGTCCTCCTTGACTTGGAAATCACAGATGGTAGCACATCTTTTTATGTTTTAAAAAAAGTAAAACATAAGCAATATATATCTCCTATCTTATTCCTATTTTATTATTTTTTGGTGGAAACAAGACAAACCATTTTACAGTTTCCAAAAACTGAGCAGAGAAGCGATACAACACAACAGTAGGTACATGATAGGCCTGCCAAGGTGAACAGCATGTCCTGCCAGCTCTGCCACAGAAGACGAGGCACTGTGTACATCTCGGGAGTTTTCCTTCATGGCTGCTAGAGCAGCAGCAGGAGTGAACATCCTGTGAATATAAAGAATAGAATGGAGCAGACCATGTAAGATTTTCCATGATAGCAGCGGCACCTTGGCATCAGTTCTGGTATTTATTTTCAGCAGTAACTTTTCAGCACTTTCAGATGACCGCAGACTGAAACAGGTTTTTATGTGTTATTAAAGTGCCACGAGGCAATTGATGGTTCACAGCATATGCACTGCGAGACCTTTTGTTCATTTGATCGTATCTATTTTATTAAGTGCACCTGACTGGCTGTTAAATAACGGATAAAGTTTTAGGTCAGAGAGTTTTCTACATATATATGTTTGAATATAGTTGACCAGAGGTGTTTGTAAAACTCTGGGAAACCACGAGTTTGAAGAAAAGTTTTTTCCTGAAGTTCTCTGATGAACAGTGAGCAGTTACTTCAATTTTCAGTTGCTCCCTTACTTTGATATTGTTCATAAATTTCTTAGTCGTGGATGGGTCTAGTGGTGCGCTACTTAATTTAATATAGACGGGAAGAAATGTTGCTGATAAGTCATTTGGAGTGTACATGCTACTTCAGTCTGTTAGTAATGGATGGATGATGATATAACGCTTTTCCAGTAGTTTTTTTTTTTTTTGTTACTTGACTTTCTGAGGGCTGTCTGGATTTCTCACAATGATCAAAACATTGTAGCCTTAACTGTGTTGCCTTATTTATGACAGCGTAGAGCTCATATATGAGCACAGTAAGTCCCTCACAAAGAGCCCTGGTTTCTTGCCATTAGTAGAAAAAGATTTATTTCTCCCTTATTTCTTTCTTATTTCTGCCAGCAGCTTCCCTAAAATGGTGCGGATGCGGTTGTGAAAGAGTTAATTGGATTTGTTCACATAACGAAAAAGGATGTTCAGCCTGATTAAGATATCTTTTGGATTTTTATAAAGCAGACTGTGACATGGAATATGTCATTATTTCAAAAGCAAATGTGATTAATAATAAAGATGCATGCCTTTTATCCATGTTAGCAGCAAGGCTCTATAGATGGCAACATCAGTCTGTCAGTCGGTTGGTCCAAACTGAAACATCTCATTAACTATTGGATAGATTGCCATGGAATTTGCAGATATTCATGGTGCCCAGAGGATGAATCCTAATGACACTGTGATTCCCTGAAGTTTTACTCTAGTGACACCATGCAGTTGATAATGATAATGTGTAGACCGCTACTGAATGGATTGTCACAAAATGTGGTACACACATTCATGTCCTCTTCAGGACGAACTGTATTCACTTTGTTAATCCCATAATTACATGCGTAATACCATCATCAGGTTAAATTTTTAATTAGTGCTTTGGTTCATGCCTGAATACCTGCAACACAAACGACTTCCCCATCAGTCTCGGCTATTTTGTGTCTCATGCTAAACACATAACATCATTTTGCCAAATAGGAAATGCTCCTGGATCAACATCGCAATAAACCAATCACAGTCTTTTACATCATCAGTGTGCTTCTCCTGTGCGTCTTTCAAAATTCCTTTGTGCTTCTTCAGAGTTAAGCTAGTCTTCCACATTGAAGTTAGTACAATTAAACAAAATCCTCAGTAACATTGAACAAAAACCTTGTAAGCTACTGCAGGGTTAGCAAGTTAGCTTGCTAAGCAGGTATGCTATGCTAACAAGTAAGCTTGCCAATAAGCTAAAGTATTGTTAACTTATGAAAGAGTGAAGATAATACCATTCTTCAGTTGCAAATTCCTGCAGTTAACACATTTTCTCCTCTTTTTTTCTATGCTGATGATAGATAGGTTTGCTTAGGTTAATCCAGGATCATCATCATCATCATCATCACGCTGATTCTGAATGATTTATTTTGTCGACAGCGATGGTTTCTGGATCAACATCAGAGTCTGTTCAGGATCAACATGTCGATGATGGTCAAGATCAACAAATTATCCAGGGTCAATATAGCAGTGATGAAATCACGTCATGCCGTGCTAATGAGGCCCCCAGGAACAGCACTCAGCCTCTCTTTAATTTTTTTCCCAGTGGCCAATTGCAGTACAAGCAAAAATATCCCCTACGACCCAAAAGCATTTTCCCAATAGACCACCATTATAAAAGAGACGACTGTAAAACTGTTGACAGGATGGAAGTTTTCATTTTTTAGGGTAGCAAAGGCATGACCCGCCCATCTCTGCCTTATTCTGCTTTGATCGGCCAAACCAACAAAGGCAACGAATAATAGCCAATAGCCACCTCGTACTATAAACAAGGTCAATTATGACTCGTTCTATTATAAGTTTTGGTCCATAGAGATTTAATTTTAAAAAGCCGAGATAAGCAATTTAAATCCATGACATCATTGCAATGTAAAGTCTGTAGGCCAAGCAAGAACTTGCAGGTGGGGCCAGCAAGAGAAACACTACTATGCCTATTCAATAGACCACATACGCTGGAGCTTAACCTGGAAGCTATACACTTTTTTGGCATAAGCGCCAGATGAGCAATTCTTATTGGATCGAACAGGTGCCATTTTGGAGTCTGGTGTCCAGATCTTTTAACAAGGTGTGTTTTCATCCACCTTTTTTAATTTTCAATTTCCATCCATCCATTTTCATCTGCTTATCCGGGGCCGGGTCACGGGGGCAGCAGGCCAAGCAAAGCACCCCAGACATCCCTCTCCCCAGCAACACTTTCCAGCTCCTCCTGGGGGACCCCAAGGCGTTCCCAGGCCAGATGAAATATGTAATCCCTCCAGCGTGTTCTGGGTCTGCCCTGGGGCCTCCTACCAGTGGGACGTGCCTGGAACACCTCCAGTGGTCAATTTGCGCTTAAAAAATCCTGAGTGGAAACACCAAAAATTCAAAAACATTACTAAATAGCACCAAAAAAACATGTTTGGGGGAGGTTGAAAAGTTGGTGTATTGATAAAAGGTTACTGCGACTAAGTGCAATCGAGATAGATTCAGGGGATACATGATGACATACCGTCATTGCATAGGACAGTTATCATCATCTTCTCTGGATGGTTTTTAACACGCTAATGAAGCCTCTGTTACTAGACCTCTTCCAAGAGCTAATTCTTACCTCTCTCAGTGACAGATTACCAGCTCCAAACTGTAGAAGGGAACAAGCTGGCTTACTTACATTAATTTTAGCTTGGCTCGTTAATCGCTGGTACGTAGCTTCTAGCAGTCCAGACCACCCTACAGAAAGAAGGATTGCAAGGCGTTCGAGTACCGTTCACATCAATGGTTTTATTGCAGTCTTCACCACAAAACATTAAACATAGCCTTCTCATGTAGCCCTAAGCTTATCTAGACACTTAATTCTACTGCTTTCATCACTCTTTGCTGCATGCGTCTTCACCGTGACACCCCCAAGAGAGCTGCTTCCCTCCCCATAATCAATGAAGTACACGTCAGACCCTCACAGGTTACCCAAAAGGCTCTTAAAGGGATAAAAGAGTGAGCTGGTAACATCATAGCTGTGATATTCGTTGATTAAAACTCTCTATTTCCATTATCCAGTGTGCTCTCTGTTATTATACATCTACTGTTTTCCTTCATTTGTGGTACAACTGGCACTCCTATTCTGCAGTTCTGACTACCAGTAGTAGATGAAAAAGAAAATAAATTTGCATTTTCTTTTGTTTATTTTCTGAAAACCTGGCTAAAATTAGTGCTAAATTTTGATGGAAGCCCAACTATACGTCCATGATGCTAATAAGCAAAAGTTAGCATGTTAATTATAAACACAACCTGCTAAACATCAGCATGTTGGCATTGTCATTGTGAGCATGTTAGTATACTTTATAATATCACTCAGAAATCATAGTCTATGTGCCAAAGTGCAGCCTCAGAGAAGTGCTAACATTTGTACAGACTCTTTGTCTTATCATTATATTCAAACTTTGTAAATTACCTAGTATTATTGTATAGCAGCTGATGGGCTAAGATGCTATACCTAAGCTCTTATGTCTGTGATAATGGCTTGTCTGTAAAAGATGAATTATTCATAATTGTATCAGGATTTCCTGAGCTGTATGAACTCTCCTCCTTTTGCTATCTGATTCTGACTCCCACTGATACAAGAAGAAACACTGCCTGCAGGGTGGCGGCTAATGCTGCTGATAGTCTGCAAAGGCTGTTTCGATTAGTTTAGCAGTGAAACAATCATTAGTAATATTTTTCCTCAGTTTATGTGATTTGATGGGAACATACTGCATTTGTCTACATCAGACTGATAAATGTTTATAGCACTTTCTAATCTAAATGTCTGTATCTAACAAAGCTGAATGACTCTCAGTTGACACTCTAACAAGCGACCAATTTTAAGTGGATTGATGAAATTTGCTGCTGACAAACACAAACAGCAGATAATATGTCACAAAGTAATGAACGACCTCTCCGCTGCTGCACGGTGCATTCACTTATCAAGACAGAAAGTAGATTACTATAAGATGATGGAGTGTTAACAGTTCCTTAAAGGCGGCATTGTATCTGTTTTCTATCACAGAGCTTAAAAATACAAAAGAGTTGGTGTGGGTTTGACGAGACAGTCGTCCTTTCTTTTGCTCAAATTGAGTCGTCACAGTGCAAAGAATACAAATCCCGGGGGAACACTAAATAAATGTGTTTTCTGAGAATCCCAGCTCTTTGCAACTTATTAATAAAAACATTAGTAATAGTATCTGCTTTCAGAAATCCATATCGATTCAGCGCTAATAATGTGACTGACTGTCATGACAGGCACTCCACTTTGTAGAGAGGATCGTTTTCTGAAAGTACAGCTGCAGAGCCAATCAGCAAATAGACCTGAATGTGATTACAGAGACAAGTTTGAGGAATAAAAAAGAGTTTAGAGCGACAATATAGGCATGAAGCTACAAATAAAGAGGAGTATAATGGAAATTTAACAAGAAGGAAAATAGCTTTGGCAAACCCAAGGATGATCTCTTTTCTAAGAACTACTTGCTTAGAATTTTGAGTGAAGGTTGAAGGGTTCCTACCCTTCAGCTGCCTTTGTCTGCCTTAAAACCGTCTCCGCATGGCTTATATGAGTCTAAAGACAAAATGCATAGAATATGCTCAATTCACCGAAGGACATGTGAGGAGGACATGGCTGCTTTTCAAAACACATTCAGAAACACCATTGTAAGACAACAACAAGAGAGGAGTGTGACCAAGGTAAGGGCAGGGAAGAAAACACAAGTATTAAAGGATGGAAAGACACAGCTCATAATTGAAATTTATGTTTTTTGTATTGACGTTACTGTGTTGAAACGACTGCATATTGCAGCATGGAGGCTAAAGTGTGCTTCATCAGATACTTTATTCCAAAAGTACAAGAAGTATCTTAACTTTTGCAGTATGTAGTTGTTGCCACTTTGTTACATGAATAAAATAAACTGATTTTTTAATTGTAAAGTATGTCTTTCTATACCATTGTCCAGTAATGTTGTCCTTGGCATATACAGTATATAGCCAATTTATTTTAAAGATACTGTCACAATGTACTGTTCAGATTAAGACTGTATATTTAGCTACCCAATGGTCTAATAAATTCATGAAGATTAGACAGGTCCTGACTTGATACATTAAATTACTTTTTATGATCATTAACAATAATTATCCAATCATACTAGAGTGAAGTCAGGTGATTTGGGACATCAGATAACAATGGGTAAAAGAAGGATTTACATCAAACTGAGTAGGGATTTAAAATCCTTTACAACAAAGTGCTGGCTAAATGCATTTTTAGTACTTGTGTCACTTAAAAATAGTAAGACTAAGCAGTAAGTCCATGTCAGCCACAGAACATTTTAGCTCATGGGCCACATACAGCCCAATTTGATTGAAGGTGGGCAGGACCAGTAAAACCATTGCATAATGTCCTATAAATACCAAACACCTCCAGATTTCCCCTCCTTTTTTGTTTCAAGAAATACATTTTCAAAAAGCTAATCCATTTACAAAACAGATGACAAACAGCCTGTGATGTCTTCAGAAGAGTGTATGCAATTTCAGCAATAACACTCAGTTTTTCCACACTCAGTCAGTCTGCTTTTCTCACTGTCATTATATACACACTTCTTTATACATTTCCACTCCTGTGTAGTCATCCTGACATCATGCCAAACTACAGTGAAAGAAAAGAGCTGTGTTCTGGTCAGGGTGGAAAGCCTCTGAGGCAGCATTTTACATGATGAATGCTGCTCGTTTAACTTGCTCCTGAAACCTGGTATCTCTTAGCCTTCACAAATGCATCACTATTAAGTGTGCAAAGTCATCCAGTGGGCTGGAATGGACCATTTAGTGGCTGGTTCTGGTCCCTGGGTTGTATGTTTGACACCACTGTTGAGTGAGGTAGGGGTTCTTGATGTGTTTGAAAGTTTCGAATGTATTTTCCTTTGCAATGTATTTTCTTAAGAGAAATATAGCAGAGATACATAAGAAATTCTAATGTAGCTTAACACATAAGGCAGCCTTTAGAATTATAGGGTGTTTTTTTCTTGGTTATGTACCAAAAAGTGTTTAAAATACCTGATTTTACCCCAATACAGTAACACTGTATCAGTAAAAGAGGCTATTCTGGTGCAAACTTTTATTTTTATTGGCCTGTTTTCAGCAAATAAAGCTGATATAACCTCTGCACTTTAAATTAGGCGACATTTTTAATAAAGGACACTTAATATTCAATCAATATTTCTACACTCTAGGACAGGGGTAGGCAACCTGCAGCTCAGGAGCCACATGTGGCTCTTCAGCCCTTCGCCAGTGGTTCCCTGTAGCAGTTATTTTTTTAACATTTCATTTTTATTCATTACTGTTGTAGCCCTAAAGTGATTTTTACATTTTCCAAATGTATAAATGTGTAGCCCGTACACTGAATAAAAAAAAATGCTTTAACATCTTGTCATCTACGGCCTGGCGCCTTTTCCTAAAAGTTGCTGAATCTCAATAGCAACAATAGCAAAACTGAGAATTTCATAGTGGGTGGACAGATTTGTTTGCTTTCACCATCAACGCTACAAAGTTTAAGTACCAAATAATCGTAAATTGCCCACTGCAGAGTAGTTACTTTGTTGTAAAACATATCAGTGAATGCTCATTTAGACCTATTTAGGAATGTTTATAGGATAATTTAGATTAAATAGGCTGTGTTGCCGTCACTATAAGGCACAAATATGTATTTCTGCTCCACAGATTTATTTGTTTATTTTATTTTTGACAGTAAAGGTTAGCTCCACCAGTACTTAAGAAAAAGATCTGGCTCCTTCTTTAATCACACCACTGATTATGAACTGACTCAGGCAGGATGTTCATGGTCACACTGGACATGAAGTCTGTGCACCTCAACAGGACAAGGAGCAGGATAAGATTTTCACGCGCATGCGCAATGCGTGAAAAATAAGGAAGTTGACTCAGATTTTCATCAATGGAAACAATGTAGATGTGGCAGCGTAGAGGAGCAGTCTGCGCTACATTACAACACTGACGGTGTTATTATACCTCAAGTGAAGGTAAGACAGGGACGAGGGGAAGAAACGAGCTTTAAATTAAAGTATTTGCGCATGTCAGGTGACGTTAGCTAGCCTTTGATAGCTTAACTTGTAAGAAGCTAATGCTCCAGCTAATTATGGACGAGTGTTTATCAGACATAAACAAGCAGCTCAGGTTGACTTACCAGTTTACTCAGCTGTCAACATCGTTATTTATACTTGTCTGCTGTTGCTTTACGATGCAAAATCCTCAGCTATTTAATGTTATTAACCTACAGAAGGGTTTTGAGGTAATTAGCCATGTGTAACAGTCATTAAGTTGATGTAAGAGGGGGGATTGTGAATTTAATCTTCTGGGTGTGATTCAAGATTATGTTGCGTTTTCTTTCCTTTCCTGTTGATGTTTTATTGTATAAATCTTAATGTGACGACACAGTCAGACATGGCACAGTAGCAGGACAGTAAAATAAGTGTCACACAGTGCAGCTTAGATGCATGTAATTGCATTAGAATAACATTATGCTTCATACATGTTATTTACAAAGAATACAGTGCTGAGCTGAAATTTTCAAGTACCATGTAAAGAGCCTGTAAAAATAGAAGCTTTAATGCATTCAATTTGTTTTAACTGAATCAAGGTAACCAGGATTTCAGATATACACTCCCCGGCCACTTTATTAGGGACACTTGCTAGTAACAGGATGGACCAACGTCTGCCTTCAAAACTGCCTTAATTCTTGGTGACATAGATTTAACAAGGTTCTGGAAACATTCCTCAGAGATTTTGGTACATTTGGTACATGATCTGGTGACTGTGGAGGCCGTTGGAGTACAGTGAACTCATTGTCATGTTCTAGAAACCAGTTTGAGATGATTTGAGCTTTGTGACATGGTGCGTTATCCTGCTGGAAGTAGCCATCAGAAGATGGGTACACTGTGGTCATAAAGGGATGGACACTGTCAGCAACAATACTCAGGTAGGCTGTGGTGTTTAAACCATGCTCAGTTGGTACTAAGAAAATCTCCCCCACACCATGACACCAGCAGCAGCAGCCTGAAGCGTTGATACAAGGCAGGATGGATCCATGCTCCAGACTCATCAGATCAGGCAACATTTTTCCAATCTTCTATTGTCCAGTTTTGGTGAGCCTGTGTGAATTGTAGCCTCAGTTTCCTGTTGTTAGCTGACAGGAGTGGCACCTGGTGTGGTCTTCTGCTGCTGTAGCCCATCTGCCTCAAGGTTGGACGTGTTGTTGCTTCAGAGATGGTCTTCTGCAGACCTTGGTTGTAACGAGTTGCTATTTAAGTTACTGTTGTCTTTCTATCATCTTGGACCAGTCTGGCCATTCTCCTCTGACCTCTGGCATCAACAAGGCATTTTCAGCCAGAGAACTGCAGCTCACTGGATATTTTCTCTCTTTCAGACCATCCTCTGTAAACCCTAGAGATGTATCTGATAATCCCAGTAGATCAGCAGTTTCTGAAATACTCAGACCAGCCTCTCTGGCACCAACAGCCATTCTTATTCTTGTCTGAACCCAGCAGGTCCTCTTGACCATGTTTACATGCCTAAATGCATAAAGTTGCTGCCATGTGATTGGCTGATTCGCTATATGCATTAACAAACAACTGAACAGGTGTACCTAATTAAGTGTCCGGTGAGTGTGTGTCAGAGTAGTATAGGAGAGCAGCAGAAGTGCAAGGCACTCTTGCGTGATGACAGTTTTTCAATTGTAACATGTTGTGTAATTAACAAGTGCACTTATAGTTTTCTGCTCTGATAATTTTGAGTATATTGTGTTTTAAAACCTGTCCAATCCAGTCAATTCAGCGTCCTCTAAAACTCCTGAATCCACTTAAAATGAATCAATATCAGCCCTCAGGGAGGTAAATTAGGCTACATCTGGTTAAAAGAGCTATTTTGAATCTTGAATGTCAGAAATGGATTCAGCATCCTCAATAAACCCCCAAACCACTCCAATACTATCCAAATCAGCCAAGCAGTTGCTGAAAGGTGGTCTATATAGTTGATAATGTTTATCCAAGCTAATTATGCAAATTCCCAACACCTGCAAGTTTGCATCCAGCAGTGGCTGAATGCTGGGGACCTATTCTGTACATTTCCAAGATAAAACTTTGGGGAACTCAACACTTCTGGGTTCGTATTGCTGGCAAGTAAACTCTGGAAGACCAGTGACTAAAAATTCAGTTTTCTCTAATTTGTATGGTGATAAATTTAGGCCAAAGTTAGTGTTATTTTCAAGATAGAAAGGTCAGTTTGGGCTGGATTTGAAGCTTATCAACTTTTATCAATGATAAAAAGTAATATATTTTGTTGAGAATTTGTCAAATTGACAGCCATTGTTTTGGTTTTTTGGGAATGTTGAGTGTGATATTTTTTAATAAAGTGGCAGCAAGCCCCAGAATCATATTTCACTATTTTCCAATTTGTGTCAGTATACTCCTCGCCAAATTTCATTTCAAGTATGGCTATTCAATTGTAGTGCCCTAATATTTGCATTTACTTAATTTCACCAAAAACATGTCCCAAACAAGAAGTTTTGGGCCCTCTGAGAGTAAACGGCATTGGGGCTGCTCGTTATCAACTTATGATAGCCCAAGGTCATGAAGGCTGGATCTGGCTCCTGGCCTAATAAGTCTTAAATTCCCCCAGTATAACCCCATTCCTCTGAGAGGTTTGCAACATTTTTATCATTTATTAATTATTTACTGTATTTATTATGGCCTAAAACTGCTGATTTAAGGGTACAGATATTGTGTGGAAATAATAAATCCCTGCATTGTGTAGTCAGTACTTAAAACAGTTACATTTGAAGACATTAGTCTAAAAGTATCAGCACCAGTCTTTAAAACACAACATATACTGTGTGTGCAATTGTAGAATTGAAGGGAATTATAAAGCCATAACGAAAAATATAATGCATTTGTGTTCACATAAAAAGCATGTCAATTTTAAATGTTACAAAGTAAAGAAGAAGAAGGTGACAAATTAAAGGAAAACCTGAATAAATGAGCGCAGAAACAGATAAAATGCAGATGCTTCCATACAGGACAGGGTGGCTCACTGAATGGTTTGATGAGTATGAATATGATGTCACCAGATTTCAAGCTAATTGAATGCCGATGGGAGATTTTGGAGTGATGTGTTAGCGTTCTCCGCCTCCATCATCAACAACTAATTAGGGAGTATCCTCTGGAAGGATGCTGCTCTTCAGCACAACAATGTTGTGGAAAAGTAGGTCCTGTTTCCCCTTCTGAAACCAATCCAGATAAATACAAATTTTTGCTTTATCATTGTCCATGTCTCCAGACTGCAGCCCTCAGTTGTAGGCTGCACTGTGTGTTTATGGCATCCTGGATGGTTCTGGAAATCCATGGTCTCTTGTCGTGGAATGACTTAACTGTAGTTTTGGGTAGTAGACGTAGTGATGATGTCAGGACAGTGGTGTCCTGGGGTGCTTTTCATTATGCTAACCTGTCTCCTCGCTTCCCTCACTTGCGTCTCTTCCTTGTGTCTTAGCTCCTCTCAGGGAAGATGTGACTGAAAGATGCAAGGAGGAGACTCGGGGACGGAGGAGCCAAAGCTGTAAAATGAGAAATCCTTGGTTCCATTGCATCAGTCTAAAGAGACATCATTGACTTATGACGTGCTGCACAGCTGTGTTACCTGTCAAACTACAAATGTCCACAGCACCCCTTATTCAAAAGTGTGCTATGTAGGATTTTCCAGAAATCATGTCGCCTCATAAGTCACGGTCACTGATTGCCTGTTTGAATCCAGGGTGGGGGGTTTGAACCTCAGGGTGAGGGAGCCCTTCTGTGTGGAGTTTGCATGTTCTCCCCGTGCCTGTGTGGGCTTTCTCTAGTGCGTCAGTTAATTGGTGACTCGAAATTGGCCGTAGGTGTAAATGTGAGCGTGAACGGTTGTCTGTCTCTATGTGTATTGGACCTGTCCAGGGTGTACCCTGCCTCTCACCCAGTGTCAGCTGGGATAGGCTCCAGCCCCCCTGTAACCCCTAACAGGATAAGCAGTTACGGAAAATGAATGAATGAATGAACACCTGTGTTTCCTCGCTCTTAGCTCCTCAGCACAACTTGATATTATGAAAGACACCCTTCGTTCTCCATGCTGCGTCGTGTACTGGGGACTGTAGGGCAGCCTCTGATTGGCTCCATCTATCGGGGCATGCGTCATAGTTTGTTTACATATTCTGACATCAACATGATAGCCAAATGGCCACTCCTTCTGAAGCAAGCGCAGTGATTCCCCTTTGTGGCTGTCTCTGTGTGGCTTATAGCAGTGATCCAGAGCTTTCATTTCCCCTGTGGTTCAGTGTAAGCAGGTATGGGGCAGCATTTCCGTATTCCTACTTTCACATCAGTCTTTATTAACCATAAAGCACATGCCTCTTCCTTTTTCTTGCCACGTTTGTTGTGTCAGATTAGTATACAGAAAAAGAATCACCAGGTTGAATGGTTCGTTATTCCGGATTTAGCCAAGCTTAGGTGAAACAAAGGACATTTCAGGTCCTGATAGTGTGTCAAAAAGCGATGACAATATAGGGACATCACCTCTGTAAAAACTTTCCTCCTTTTTTATTAAATCCACAGTATTCCCTTTTTTCAGCAAGTGCTGTAACTTCACAAAAAACTGTAACCTGGAGCTTTCCTTATCAGAGCTCTGTGGCGAGTTGATGTGACAGCTGCCAGCAAAATAACAGAATGCTTCTGAAAGCTCCTCCGTACTCTGTTCAAGCAGGAACAACGGCTCTTATTCGTGGATTTAGTTTTCTGTGGCCGGAGGGCTCAAGTGCAAGTACGCACCGAGCCAAAATCTCCAAAATAAACAAAACTTAGGCCTCGAGGAAGATCAGATCACATGTATACTCACACCTCTCTGAGTCCCTCCGGCGCAGATCAGAGTTCTGGTATTTTTCTTGTTTCTTTCCCTGTTTGTATGAAGATGCCACGCAAGATAGAGCAGTGATAATCTATTAAATCTCAGTAAATTGTCTTATTATTCCTTAAATCCCTGTTCTAGGCAGGTTTTAAAGATAAACAAGTTTTGTAGAAAAACAGAAAGATCAAAAGTTTACCAAACTGTTCAGACGGTGTGCTGCAAACATCTCATTTTACTAATTAATACTTTAAACAGAGACAGTCTGTGACCTTGCTCTTGTTTTAACAGTGAAAGTGAGTGTTGGAGATGCTGGATGGTTGTGTCAGACGGTGAATGAAAAGGTCAGTTCAGTGTTTACATTCTCAAGCAGAGGTGACGCGGTGGAAATTAAAAGAGGGGATGAGTGTCCTCTAACCTCTGTGTGTGAGAGGTGTATTTTTTAAGTGGCTTTGCACAGTATTTTGTGGTAATGCATGTCATTAGATGAGTATTTACAATGGCAGATTTTAAATCACAGTTTATACAATGGTAGCTATAACTTAATTTACCTAAGATTTTTGGATGTATCGGGCCATCAATAAGCAGCAAACAAGATATTGTTAAAGAGTTCAGTTGAGAAATAAGATAAAGCAACAAGTCAAAGATCACTGTGGAGATATTCAATCCAATTGTCAGAATAAACATTGGTATTTTAAGTTTCTGCAAACCACAGATATGTAACATTTAGATGTTATTATGTAGCGTATATGCTATGTTTCTTCAGGTGTCAGCAACGCTGTGTTTAGGGTTCAACAGTATTAGAATTTCACGATGCAATAGCTGTCTCAGAAATGATCCCAATATATGGTATTACGAAATTATTATCAGTTACAGTGACCCTTAAAGTAGGACTGCACAGCTAATAGAATATCACAATTTTAGCTTCCCACAATTAAACATGATCACCTGCGACGTTTCAAATACGTACTGCACTCAAAAATAAAACTCTGCTGAAAATTAAACAAACAGACATTCTCCAGTTTTGTCTAGCCTGTGAAAAACTTTCCTGAATGTTGCAACTGCAGGCAGGCAAAATGAAAATAATCTGTTCATTAACCATTATCATCTGGTGTTTGGAAGTATTTCGGATTAAGGAGAGAACATATCATGCAAAGAGTGCGTGACACTTGTGTCTGCTCTGCAAAGCAACTTGTTAGATCACCTAAAAAATGTCTGCAGTCTGCAGAATGGTGAATGCTTGAAGGACAAAATGAATAACATCCATAGAAATAGAATGAATGTCATTCTGTTTCTATGATAATGTTACTAATGTTACCTCACCCCATCCTTATTCAGTGACAAGACATCCTTGACATTAACGCTGCAGTGTGTCACGTGGCTGCAAAAGAAATAAATAAACTTTTTAAATAATACAGTGGTGGATATGTGGCCTATCCATTGGAGATGCACTGAATTCAGTTGAAGAACCCAATTTTAAGTCTTATTTTGATGCTGTGACGATTTGTGTATTAATTTAATTTTTTAAAAATTTGTATATACTTCCAAATTCCATTTTTCACTCCATTGTCATATACGTATACACACAGGCCTGAAACACCCACACATGCACAAACGGACATACATGCATTAAATGGAGAGATGTCAGAGTGAGGGGGCTGCCCATGGACAGGCGCCCCGAGCGGTTGTATTCCTGCCTCGGCTGTGCCCAGGAGGTGAACTGGCACCTCTCCAGCTACCAGTACACTCTCCATATTTTGGTCTGGGTGGGGACTTTAACTGGCGACCCTCTGGTTCCCCACCCCCACCTCTTGCTCAATGTCAGCTGAGATCAGCTCCAGCCTCCCTGCGACACCCAACAGGATAAGCGGTTACGGAAAATGAATGAATGAAAATGAAAGTGCAGTTAAAAAATATTTTGTCCCAGAAAACAATGAATAATCAGGATAAAAAAAATCATGATTTCAATATTGATCAGAATAACTGTGATCATGATTTGGCCATAACTGAACAGCCCTACCTTAAAGGAATGAAAGACAGATGCTTCATTGTTATTGAAACTTGAAACCATTTCCTGTAACATAACGATGTGTAAAAAGTCTTCTCCGTTCAATTGCATTTTTTGTCAGTACGGTAGATAAGCAAGTGTATGTAGTATGATAACCATCAGTTTTCATACCACGATATATGGTTTCACAACATAGCACTACAGCGCTTACAGTGGTTAATGTTTGGTTATGTTTAGGCACAACAACTGCTTGATGTTTTGGCTTAAAGTACCTGTTTTTGGTGGCACAATCACAGCTGGGAATGCCACGATGTCTCCCTTCAAAACAACCAGTTTTGTAGTTTGTTGGTCTCAAACATTGGTCTGTGGCTTGGCAGCTGTCTCACCAAATTTCGCCCAACAAAGCCAACATTTTCCTCTGGTGACTTTGCTGAGATATTATAAATGACTACCTTTCCCTGCCTCTCTTTTCAAACAGCTCCTATGCCATAATGATGGCTACTAGGAACAATATGTTGGGTGCCGGTGCATCCAACAACAAGGTCAAGTATTCACGTCTGGCTGCTGATGACGATGGTTACATAGACTTACAGGTGAGGGGCAACTTCTTCCTCTTAACTCAAAGCTAACATTGTCTCTGATGTTTCATGCTGGCCTGGGTTGTTCAGGAGCCTGGTAATTAGTAATCATTTTATTACCGCAGGCAATTAATTTGAGGTAAATCCCAATTAATGACTTCCTGGGAATGTGCCAAAGCCTTCTATGATCATACAAGAGGGGCTATGAGTAGACTGCAAAAGAACAAGTCTGCTAAATTTTTTATCTCTGTTTAGTGTCTGTCAATGTCAACTGTTATTAACAGAAAAAAGTTCATATAATTAAATGTCTTGTATTCTGTCCAACAATTGATCACTTTACAGTTCAAGAAAAGCCCGCCAAAGGTCCCATACAGAGCGATTGCACTGGCAATATTCCTGTTTCTGATCGGCTCCTTACTGATAATCTTCGGGGCTCTTCTTCTGTCAGGAACCATAAAGGTCGAGGTGAGTTTGGTCAGTTTATGTAATAAAATCTCATCAAATGGCAAATTACATAAATGGGTAAAAGGTCCAGATTTTGTCTGAAGTCAGTATAGTTGGGCTGCAGTTGAAATGTGTCCACAGTATATAAATTTAAATGCATTTTCTTGCTCTACTGCCAAAGAGCTTATTGTCAAACGTGTCACATTTTCACATAATGTTTGGGTCCCTTAAAACTGACAGTAAGTACCCTGTCAGGCTTGTTCTCCTGAAAATCCGTTTGTGACATGAATGTTTCTGTCTGAGCTGCCTGCCTCCTGTCTGCTCGGAGTGTAATTCCTGCTTGGAAGATATATCCCTTTTTATGTTGCTCCTATATGTATAGACAAGCTTTTTATATCTGTTTTTATGTGTCCAAAATGTGTCTCCAAACACCTATGAAGGCGGTTTGATTAATCACACTGCCTTCAGAGGTGTTTAAAAAGGAGTTCAGCATGTTGAGAAATACACTTACTCTTTTTTTTTGTTGTTGCTAGGAGTAAGATGATAAGATTGGTACCACTGTGGTATCAATCATCTGACTTCACTAACATTCAACATGGCATTTAAAGGAATAGCTCACCCCCAAATGGCCATTTGCATATAAATTACTCACCCTGTGTTATGCTGAATTTGTGATGAATTTCTAACATGCCTCCGCTAAACGAAGAATCCAAAAACAGAGGAAATTTTTGATGAAGTTAAGTAAAAGGGGTCCACGCTTAAGAACAGCAAAACTATATCAAAAATACAAGCTCTCTCACAAGTCGTGCAGTAAAATCCAAGTCTCATTAATCCAGTTGTGTGCTTCAGTACAGCCTTTTCCAAGAGGGAACTGAACCTGAAGTGAAACGCATCCATACTCTAGGGGTTGTGTTGTGTTTTGCTCATGGTGTTCTGTTGTGTGCTGGTGTTCTGTGCAATACGTGAAGGGCTTATGTTCAATACTGTTATGGGTAGTACGTATTTTTATGTTTTTATGGTGTATGCTTCTTTTCTTCTGGACTACTACTGTAAGCCAGCAATACTCATACAGCTCCTGAGTCCAAGACAAATTACCCTACGGGGACAATTATCTAAGGTGTCTAGATAAAATCTGTTGCAATATATTGAGATTTATCACCTTTTTTCGACTGTAAATTATGTACCCAAATGAAAACTTTGTGTGTATTATCTAATAAGATAAAGTTTTCAGTCTGTTCATCTCACTTTTTGCAGCAAGTTCTATCTAGTGGACTCAAAAAGCATTTGATTATATTATTCTAGTAGGATACCTAAACTTTAACTTGTATTTGTCATGTTAATAATTTATACAATAAAAAAATCGATACTGTGTGACGATACGATATTGCCTCACAAAAATATCGCGATACTATGCTGTATTGATTTTCTCCGCACCCCTATTAAACACATGATCTGCTGGACTACTGCTGCCTCGAGCGATAGTTTATTTGTGTTATTATGTGACTTGTGTTAAATCGGTTAGATTGGATTCACCAAAGTCATGTAGTAACACAAACAAACTAACTGATTTAGGCAGTGGTAGACCAGCAGCTCTCATGTTCAGCTATTTAAAATACTGTTTTTGTCAATGGAATCTGGCATGGAAGAGAGTGTGGACAAATTTAACTTTTAGATCTGTTCCCCATTACAGCTAAAGGAAACCAGAGGCATGCCAGAGAAACAAAGTTGTCCTCACTAAGTCAACATAACCCAGGAACACTATTTGTTATGGTGGTTTTGGGGGGAAGTGTATCATGATGATTGTGTGTACAGTAAATGTTTATACTTTTTGCTCTTGCTGTGTGGCAAAAGATAATGATAAAGGTTTGCATTCCTTCAGTTCACAGATACTGATGCTCTTCTGACCAGCGATGAGTGTTGTTTGGATCAGCACTAGTGTCGATACAGTACTAGTTTCAGTCGAATACTTTGTTTTGATGCCCTAATTTGAGGAATATAAACATGTTTTTCTTCAAGTTTCTTAAAATGTTAGTATTAAATGAGATATGAAATGTTGTCTGAAGATAAGCATCACACAAAAAATTGCCCAAACATCCTAAAATCTGCAACATTTGATTTAAATTAGGAACTATCTGATCAAAGAATAAGTAAACAAGACAGTTAATCTGACCAGACATTCAGTGCCAGCTTTCGGTACTTGACAGTTTTTGACTCTTGGTGCCACAGTATGAAAACATTTAAGTCAGTACAAAAAAAGTATTGCAGTGTGAAGCCCAGCCTCAGTTTTGACACATCTAGAGAGCCAATACAGCCTCCAAAATGTCAACTCATGCCGTAATTAAAACACTCATGCTGCAGTTAATCTTGTTTTTAAATAGCTGAAATTGAACTGTTGTCTTGACGTTTTATTGCCTTTCTGCCAGTACTCCACTGCGTTCCTGCTTTTTCTGGCCACGATTGGTTTTGTGTGTGTTTGATTTAACTAATGATTTTGATATGTTATACCTCGAAGTGCCAACTTTAGTAGATTCCCTGCTGTGGTGTCTGCTTCCTAAAATCATGACTCCATGTGGGAGATAACAGAGCTTGCACATATTATATTTGTAACTATCAGTAGGAGGTTAATGTGAATGTTTTTTCCAGTCTGAAGATTGTATTTGCAGAAAATTTGATCTGACATGAAGGCAGCATCAGAGTATTTGAGCCGTCTACTTGCCAATCAGCCCACGCAAGTTGAAATAGCATATCTAATATTCAAGCAATGGAGAAAGGAAAAATGGGATGCAGGCAGGTTTTATTGCAAGACGCTGTAGGAGTTTAGGTTGAAAGACTGTGGTTTAATAGTTTTTTTTTGGTTTCGGCTGTAGAGGGTGTCTGAGTGTGTGTGAGGGTGTGAACTGAAGCTGTGTCAAAGTCTTCAGTGAACGCTGTAAAAAGAAATTTTAAACACAGTCAACCGTTGCAGCGTTAAATGAAAGGAAAATGAAGCCCATGCTGGAATGCATTAATCCTTTACTTTACTTTAACTACTTTTTAATAATACCATTACTTCAGGTTTTAAACCATTGTATTTTAATCTGAAGAATCAAGGGTCAGCTCACCTGCAAAATAACAGTTTACATATTATTTACTCAATGTTTGTGACCCTGAATTCAACAGGGTGAATATAGAATCCAATAAAGGTGAACATTCTTCATGAGTTGAAGTAAAAGGGGTCCACCTTAAACAACAGCAAAACTATATCAAATCATCCAAGTATAATCCAAGTCTCATTTATCCAGTTGCCTGCTAAGTACTTCCTAAATGCTTCCAATGTCGCAAAGCATAACTAAAACATGTCAGTACAAAAGCTACATGCACAGCTAAGTAATAGAGGTGGGAATCGCCAGAGGACTCATGATACAGTATTATCACAATACTTACTAACTCATGATACGATGTTATTGCGATATGCTGAGTATTGCAATATAATATATTGCAATTTCTCACCTTTTTTTCACAACTGCAGATTATTTACCCGAAGGAAAACTTTGTCATCATCAATTTAACCTCATAAGATAAAGTTTTCAGTCTGTTCATCTGACTTTTACGATCTATATAGTAAAAGATCGATACGTGGTGTCTGTGTATCGTTACAATATGGCCACGCAAAATGTCGCAATACTATGCTGTATTGATTTTTTCCCCCTCCCCAACTAAGTAGCGTGCCTGCACACAAGCATGCATTTGCCCAGCCAGCATTTGTATGTGGGAAGTAGATGGGTTGAAAAATGGGCCCCATGTGGGATTGTCCACGGGTTCCATATCGGCCCCATGCCAGCTGCCCACATCAATGGCTTTACCCAAGTGGGCCCCACATGGTTATGCTAGGGCTACCTGGGTACCAAGTGGATATGGGGCCTAAAATGGGCATCTTATCTTGGGTAAATCCACACATGCAGGCAAATGGCATGGGGCCATATGGAACCCATGGACAATCCCATATAGGGCCCATTTTTCAACCCATCTACTTCCCACATGGGCCCCACATACAAATGCTGGCTGGGTGATCTATGCTCAGGCAGAGCTCATACGCAAGTGCATGCTCAGGATTGCTCAGGGTGCGCTACCTGTAGGCAGAAGTTTTTTATCATGTAACTTTTAGTGAAAATGCACGTGTTTGGGGAAGTACTGAGCATACAAATGGATAAATAAGAATTGGATTATATTGCACGAGTGATTCATTCATTCATTTCCATAATCACTTATCCTGTTAGGGGTCGTGGGTGTACTGGAGTCAATCCCAGCTGACACTGGGCGAGAGGTGGGGTTGCCTGACTGTCACAGAGCTGACACACAGAGACAGACAACCATTCACGCTCACATTAACACCTACGTTCCCTACAGCCAATTTTGGACTGTGGGCAGAGTACCTGGAGAAATCCTCCAAATACAATTGCCATATGTGTGAATGTGCAGACTCCACACAGAACGGGCTCCCCCACCGTTGAGGTTTCAAACCAGGGAACCCCCTGCTGAGGCGACAATGCTAACCACTGTACCACGGCACCGCCAAGGTCATATTCAAGTGCGAGCTCAGGATTGCTCAGGGCACCCAACCCCTAGGTGAAGGTGTTCTATCGTGTAACTTTTTAGTGAAAATTCATATGTTTGGGAAGCACTGAGCAAATGACTGCATAGATGAGACTTGGATTATACTGCATGAGTGTTTTGTAAACGTGTGTTTTCAAATAGTTTGGCTTTTGTTACCCTCAGTCTCCATTTACTTTAATTCATGAAGAATACCTGCTTTTTTGGATGCTTCGTTTATCATGGAGGCAGGTGAGAAAAAACAAGTTTTCTTCATGAATTCAAGGTAACATGCTGTGAGTAATTAATATTCAAATAATAGTGATACATTTTGTTTAAAAAGCACGACTCAAAACAAAAGTATGGAGTGCCTCACCTGGTGAACCAGAATTTTGAACATTGCAGGATTTATGCACTTAAAATCAGAAAATTTCAGTAATACAGAAAGTAGATGGGGAAAAAAAAGAAAATGAAGTACTCCAAAAATGAAGATAAATACCACCAATGAAACAGATAAGCGATGTTTGCAATTAACTGCCCTGAAAATTACCCCTGAGGCCAACAAAATCAAACAATTAGAGTAAGTGAGAGAGGCTAAAAGGAATAATCATTGTGTGGTTCAAGTATTCTTTTAACACAAGTTCCACTTAGGCCTACCAGCTTTTTCCTGAAGCTGTCATCTGCATCACCTGGTCTTTATTACTGGATGGAATTTGCTCACTTCTCATGTACAGTACAACTAGACAGCACAGTTTTCATCCAGCGTCAACTGAGGCAACTCCATGACAACTGAGCACCTTACATCAGCTAATAAAGAGCATGAGATGCAATTAAAAGCTCTGGAAGAAAAACTGTAAGAGAGAGAGGTAAGCAAACAAGACAGTTAATCTGACAATTTCAGAACTCGCTGTTTAAGGAAGAACAAGTAATCCTCTTTTCCCCAAAGTACAACATGTGCGTGCTGAGAAAATATTGGAACCATCGGTTTGAGGAAGAACAAGTAATCCACTTTTTTCCCCCGAAGTGCAGAATGTATGTGCGGACATTATGTTGGAACCCTTCATTTGAGGAATCCTGTTTTCCCCCTCCCAAAGTACAAAAAGGATGGTGCTGAGAATATGCTGGTACCCTCTCAGGAAGGACAAGTTATACTTTTTTCCCCAAGTACATAATGTATGTGCGGACAATATGCTGGAACCCTCTGTTTTAGGAATTCAGTTTTTTCTGTCCGAAGTACAGAAAGGGTGGTGCTGAGAATATGTCGATACCCTCTCAGGAAGAACAAGTTATCCTTTTTTTCCCCAAGTACAAGATGTACATGCTGAAAGTATGTCAGAATTCTCTGTTGGAAGAAGAACAAACGGTCCAAGTAGTCAACAGGTTTATTTTTTTCGAAGTACAAAATGTATTGTGCAAATATTTCTTTAAAAGCATTTGCCAGCATGGTATCATCTAATGACATCTTAATGAAAAGTCTGAGTTGTACCACTGTTGTTGAGGTCAAGGAAATTATTCATGACACAAAAAGCATCTGACAGAGCAATAACACTTAAAGGAACACTATGCATAGGGCTGGGGCATTTTTCTGACAATCAATTATGGAAATATGTCAAGTTGCGATCTATGGTGTCGCAATATAGTAAGCTGCGCCCTTTCGAAGCATGGATTGCTCTGGACCCCCTGCCCCTATGGAGTCTAGATGCTGGTGGTGGTAATGATGAGATTAAGAGGGTGCTGAGGATCTGGATGTAAAGAGAAGTGGACTTTTCAAGAGCTCGACTTGGGCACTGGATATGCTGACTGGTGAATAAGGTAGAGGAGGGGGCAGCGATTTCACCTAAAATGACAGCTGACAGCAGTAGAGAGGAGAACAGTTTGACAGCAACGACATGATTGGCTGATAGAGATCGTGGCAAAAGTTGAGATAGAGAGAGGAAACTGTGAAGCAATGAACCATAGAAGTAGTCATCCTGATTGAACTCATGCTGAGCTTCATATGACATCCATCCATCTGTTTTCATCCACTTATCTGGGGCTGGGTTGCTGGGGCAGCAGGCTGTGGAAGATATTCCAGACCTCCCTCTACCCAGAAACATTTTCTCTCCCCTCCTGGGGGATCCCAAGGCGTTCACAGGCCAGATGAGATACAAAATCCCTCCAGCATGTTCTGGGTCTACCCCGGGGTTTCCTACCTGTTGGACGTGCCTGGAAAACCTCTAACAGGAGGCACCCAGGGGGCATCCTGATCAGATGCCTGAACCACCTCTGCTGACCCCTTTTTGATACAAAGGAGCAGCAGCTGTACTCCAAGCTCCCTCTGGATGTCTGAGCTCCTCCCCTTATCTCTAAGGCTGAACTCAACCTCCAGAGGAAAGACGCTTGTATCGGGGATCTCATTCTTTCGGTCACTACCCAAAACTCTTAACCATAGAAGAGAGATGAAACATGGATGGTCCGGTACATCTGCAGTTTTGCCTTTCGGCTCAAGTCCCTCTTAGCCACAACGGTCTGGCGCAACGCCTGCATCATTTGTGACTCTGCTTCATGTGACAGTTTAATGTAATATTAACACATAAAGCTAAATAGTTTATTCGAGTGAACTTTTTCTGGCAAATTGTGGCCAGAAAATAGAATACTCCAGGGATGTCATTCTTCTGTAGGCCTCAGTGAAAGTTAGCATTGGCCAGGTTCCCTCATTAAAAAGCCTGTGGGATTTTTCCATCGGATTTTGGATTATTGTAGAAAATAAACTCTGTGGCAAACAAATGTTTATGATACAGCAAGATAATCTTCACGAAAAATACCACTTTTAGGATTCTTGAAGCATAAATGCAATCGCCGAAGTAAAAAGCTAATGTTAGGGGCTGGACACATGCCGTGTCTTTAACCGCCTGGAAAAGGCAAGGTGAGGAACTGGGTGCTACTCATGTGCCTGTTCTGTGCCAGCTTTAAAGAGTGCGGCGGCAGGTTGCGTCTGAGGTAGCTAAGCAACCATAACAAGCACCGTATCATGGCCAATTTACCTGAAAGAGTGCAGAGCTGATCTTCCCCCAGGCACTGTTTGTGTGTAGGCCTATTGTCTGTGGGACAGATGAAAAGCTCGGGTGGCCCTAAACTAAAATATACAACTTCTTCATATTTACCACAGACTGATATTTATGGAAGAAGGGAAAGAAATCTAGGGCGGCACGGTGTTGTGGTGGTTAGCACTGTCGCCTCACAGCAAGAGGGTTCCTGGTTCGATCCCGGGTGCGGAGCCCTTCTGTGCGGAGTTTGCCTGTTCTCCCCATGTCAGCGTGGGTTCTCTTCGGGTACTCCGGCTTCCTCCCACAGTCCAAAGACATGCAGGTTAATTGGTGACTCTAAATAGTCCGTAGGTGTGAATGTGAGTGTGAATGGTTGTCTTTCTTTACATGTCAGCCCTGCGACAGTCTGGCGACCTGTCCAGGGTGTACCCTGCCTCTCGCCCAATGTCAGCTGGGATAGGCTCCAGCCCCCCCGCGACCCTCAAGAGGATAAGCGGTTAGAAAATGGATGGATGGATAGAAAGAAATCTGCTGGCTGTGATTGGTTGGTCTTCGTCACAAGACACTGCTGCGCTCCAAAAGTTGAAATGAGCAGAGCAGGAACTGGCTCACAGGTAGAGTGGGTCGTCCACCAATCGTAAGATCCTGGCTCCTCCAGCCCGCATGTGAAAGTGTCCTTGAGCAAGATACTGAACCCCAAATTGCTCCCGATGATGCTTCCATCAGTGTGTGAGTGTGTTAAAAAACTAAGCAGCAGGTGGCAGCTTGTATGGTAGCCTCGGCCACCAGTGTGTAAATGTATGTGTGAATAGATGAATGTGACTCTTAGTGTAAGAAGTGCTTTGAGTGGTCAGATGACTAGAAAGGCACTATACAAATGCAGGTCCATTTACCATTAAATTCAGGGCACCATCGTTGCGCCTTGAAAAATAGGCACTTGATAAGGCTACGTGCCGCGATGGTGTCGCTCTGGTGTTTTAGTGCACCTGCCGTGCATCTGTGTTAAAAACTAAAAAAATGCGGCATGTGTACAGCCCCTTCGGGTATTAACTAACTATACCAGTCACATGACTTTACATCCTCACTACAACTAGACTGTAAAGCCATGTTTGGCTTAATGATATTCTTGAGTCTCATTTAGCCACTTGTTAGACACATAAAACCTTCAAAAATTCAGTAGTGGGGTATTTACCGACATATTTTATGATCTAGAAGAAATCATGAACCGCAGGCTTTATTTCAGGCATCTAACCAAAATCCCATTTAAAAACCTATTGACTTTGAGAGGAGGGAACTGGGAGTGCTGAAGTGCTAATTCATTCCTGGGTTATAGGACTCATTCCTGCAGCACTCCATACCCACAGCCAATCAGTCACCACAGTCCTGTAACTCTAATGTCACATTGTCCTGTGAAACACCTGAAAATGGTGACACATCATCTTTGGTGATGAACACCATTTTTCTGTGTGCAGCAAGCTGCACTCTGCTGTTGATGGTGTGTTTTCGGTGTGATGTCAGGTTGTCCTATCAAAGACATGTTAAACATTGTGAACTTTGCAGTAAAAATGACATCTTGACGGACTAACTGACAGCAGTCATACACATTCATAAGGCTCCTTCATGTTTATGACAGATATCATGTCAGTCGTATGCACATCAAGTGTTGCCTCTTTTTTTGTCAGACCGTGAACACACAGTTCCTTGTATTTGTTTTTGTAATTTGAGTGTATTGACTCTTCAAAGAACACCTCACATACATTTCAAAAGATACTGTGCATTGCATTCAGATGACACCCATTGCCGTGGCTTGTGCAGCAGTGCATCCTTAAAAAAGAAAAAAAAGAAGAGACATTGAGAGGGCTGCAGTAACTCAGTGCACAACACTGCCATCTGGTGGTGAAATGAAACACTTCACTTGGCGTTGATAAGGACTGCCTGTGCCTCCTGGTGGTTCGCCGCCCTGTATGTGAAATGACTAATGATATACATGAAACCAGATCTCAGACAGATGAAGTCATCACGCCTGTGCGCCTCCTGCACACCCATTTCATTCGCAGCATGTTCAAGTCGCTGCTTGCAGGCGACAGAGATAAGCATGTTAAAGCCTGATGAGTACATTAAGGACTCTGTGATGCTTCCTCCAGCACCTTGTTACTCAGTACGGTATTCCAGTGCGTGATGTTTCTGAGTAAATAATGGGTCTGATTTAAAACTGAAGTAGATCCCAAACTTCCTGGCTTGTAAACTTTTTCAAATAAAGAAATGTCCTCATCACATGTTCTGACCTTAAATCCATTCCCTGCTCTTCTTTATTTTTTCAGCATCCAGACCGCACCATTCCCGTCATCATCATCGGGCTGCTTGTTTTCCTTCCTGGATTTTACCATTTGAGAATCGCCTACTACGCTGCCAAGGGTTACCGGGGTTACTCCTATGACGACATCCCGGATTTTGGTGACTGAGCCAAATGACAGCTGCCGACTGGTTGAGAATCCCCTCCCCTTGCCACACCGTGCATCCTGAGACTGTTGCCTGCTGTTTACTTTGAGTTTCTGAATGTATGTAGCAAACAAGGCTAAATTTTATTACACAGAGACTGTAAATGTTTTGCTGGATTTTATAATTCTGTTGTTAATTCACTGCTCTGTGTTTTATTATCCTCCACACAAAGGCTTTACGATCCTGAGAGGCTTTTTATATTCAGTTTTATCAACAATGAACCAAACACTTAATGAGTAGAGGACACGTTGCTCACATTAGTACAGCAACATGTTGTTAGTGTGCAATGATCTCCCCTCATTCAAGAAATGATGAGTGGTGAAACAGTTCTAGATGCCTTTAACATACTACTGCTAGAAAGTCCATGACCTGGATGACCGAGAAGCTTTGTGTTCTTTGCACAGTTGCACAGCTGTTTCATAGTGTATCCCTAACAAACATATTTATTTTGTTACTGTAGTCTGTATGATTTAATGCAAAGCTTGGGTGGCTGTATTTCTCCCGAGGGATTATATATGAAGTACTATCCAAAGATCGATTACTTTGTCAAAGTAGAGTATATTTTTGACCGAGATGTATTACTTCCTGTATGAAGTATTGCTGTTTGTGCTTTTTCATTTGGGTTTTGAATATCAGAGAAAGATGTATTTTTACATACATTTGCTTGATTAAGAAAAATGAAATAAACGTAGAAATCTGATTTCAAATGTGAAGGTTTTTATGTGTGATTCTTGAGTGCAGTCAGGCTCATTCTCTGCTCAGTCCTCTCAGATGGGATTGTGATGACTATGGAGATCAAGTGTGAATTAAAGGTCCAGTGCGTAGGACTTATTGTATGTGACTGGTGTATAACTGTTTTAGCAGAATAACATTACTCAGATTCACAGTGTGTTAAAATTAGATAAACAAGTTCTTTTTAATCATACAAACTCTCCTGACAATCAACACAAGCAACTGAACTGAAGAAAATAGCCTGTTAGCCAGTTAGCAGCCTGTTAGCTAAGCTAGCACATTGTTATACGGTCTTTCCGAAATCCACAGCAAAAGGTAAATTTTTTTAATTAGGGCAATTCCAAACTGAAATGTTACAGAGAGGAAGAGTTTTGCAGGGACATTGGACATCATGGAGATTCCCATAGGAATGACTGGACTTCTGGTTGCCTCGTTTCCGTACACATGCATAGGTGGAAACAAGGTGATAGTGGCATCTAGTGGTGAGAACGACAGTGGCTGATGCAGAAACATGAAAATGTGAAAACATGAATGGCCCTATCTAGAGCCAGCACTTGGTTTGTCCATTCTAGGCTACTGTAGAAACAATATGGCGGACCTGCTCCATATGTACATATATAAGGCACATTCTAAGGTAATGAAAACACAAGGTTTTTATTTTCAGGTGATTAGTATGTAAGCAAATATAGTTATTTAATTTTAAAAGCCATTGAATACTTAATATTGAAATTTAAAAAACACTGAATTAAAAGCATTGAAATATTTTACCGTGAAAACTATTTAAATTTGTTTGTTCTGAATTTACCTCTTCAAAATTAAAATACATTTTTTTTTGATTTGCTATTTCAAAAGTAATTCTTTTTTTTTCATTCATGAATTCAAGTGTTAGATTTTCAAAAAATTAGATTCAAATAGCAACATCCAGACTACACAGGACAGGATAGGCAATCAAGTCTGAAAGCAATCTAACTGGCTTCTGACCTATCACAGCACGGTCTGTCAGTCATGTGACCCGAGAAAGCGGCTTGAAAATTGAAACCCAAAGATATGGTTTGTGTTGTTTATGTGCACTTGATGTTTTTTTCAGAATTTGCAAACATTGAAAAAAGAATATTCAAATTAAATGAAGTTTTTGAGCTGAATTTAGAACAAATAAAATCAGATATATGGTTTTCAGAGTAGAATATTTCAGTGCTATGAATTCTATGTGCTATATGTGTAAATTTCAATATTTAGTGTTCAGTGGCATTTCACATTTAAATACCATAAAACTTCAATTAATAGCCCAGGCTGTTATTTGCTTAAATCACTTACATTTAACGAGCCTTTACTTGGGACAGGCGTCTATGTGGGACAGGCCTTTAATTCCTTTCACACAACAATATCTCTCAGCAAAGAACAGGAAATACAATCAAATTGTTTATTTAAACCAGTATGAAAATTACTTGTTTACAAATAAGTCTTCAGATAACATAAATTATGAATCATTCATTTGATCTAGCTCCAACAGAAGCACATCAGACAGAGAGTGAGTTACAGCACTCGAGGATTACAGCACTAAGCATGCTGACACAACACCACTTTATCCTGTTAAAACAATACTCACAACTTGGATTCTTTTTTATGACAAACCTCTTTTGATTCTTTTGATCTGAGGAGCCTTATGGACTAAAGGAATATGAATAACTTACAGGGTAATTCAGGAATGGACGCATAATTTGAGGTCGCCAACAACCTGGTTATATATCTCGAAGGAATGTGTAGACACACTGTTTAATGGGGACTAGGCTTTTAATTAAAGTTTTACATTACTTATATGTCTTATTTATACTATGAAAACATAGCATAGACCCTGTGTCCTCATTTGAGGACATCACATTTTGGGTTTACTGCACCTTGTACTTTATTCTGCTTAACTCAGACCTGTTGTCCTCGTTTGTGGACACTTTTTTGTGCCACCTAGTGGTAGTAAGAGCACAGTACACTAGTCCATGTAAAAACAAGATGGCTGCCATGTCTGCCAAGTCAGTCTGCAGCCGAAACCTGATCACATTTTATGGTTGAAAGTTGTTTATTTATGATTAATAATGTTTGTAGTTTGATATGGCAACACATTTTAATTTTAATTTTAGCAATATTAACAAGCTATGATGCTGCTAATTAGGATGTACTCGGTAAAAGACACTGGGACTTTATTGTTGTCTTGTTGGGAGACATTGGGACATAATTGTCATTGACAATGTTGAGTTTTTCATGCTTATTGGGTCCTACTGATCCCAGATAGCTAGAAAAATAGACATTCAGGTGTCAGGAGGATATAACATTTTTGCCGACAGATGCCCCTGAATTCCCACAATGGACCTTTGAGGCATTTACGTAACAACAAAACCTTATTTATGTTACAGACTTTACAGAAAAGAAATGGCAGGAGGGATGAGAAACACACAAAACACGAAAAGTTTGGAAAAAGAGAGACGTAAAAGCACAAATAAATGACTTCCTATTTTTGTAATATCTGTCTCAATTTAAAAAAACAAAAAAACACAACTACAGAATAGAAAATATGAAAACCAGACAAATCCGGTTTGTCTGCTGTCTGTTTTAACAGCTTTATTTTTGCTCAGAGAACAAAAACTTCTGTATAATTTCTGACATCATTTACAAAAACAAAGGGAAGTTGTTTTTCTTTTTGGTGAGAAATTCTCACAAATAACCAGCCTCGCTCGGTGCCAAACAGACTATCAGTGTGCACAAACACAACCATCACAAAAGAGTGTGAAAGTCACACTGGGAGCAGTTTACTTCACTGTCACTTGGAAAAGGTGACATCTATGAATAATCTTGGAAGCCACTGCTGTCACTTTATTAGTAACAAATGTTAGTGTGTATTTATTTTGACTCATAGGTCCACAAAGTAAAACTTTTTTCCCTCCTGGTTTGGCCACCAACATCAGGTAAAGGACACCCTCTTGTGGTTGCCACTACACTGGGTGTCATCAAGGGGATTAAAGGCTAAAAAAAATCGCCTTTTCATCCTCTGCCTGCACAAATTAACTCTTATATTAAATCTGCATTGGCTTAAACATTAAAGGGCTTAACGGGCTGTGGTGGCAACTTGAGTTTAATGTGGTTTCAGTCTTTTGAACGCAACAAGGAAACAGCAGCAGGCAGAGGAGGGAGGAGGAAGAGGAGGAAGGAGGGGAGGGTGGACTCTGATGAGCTCAGCGAGGGCGCAGCAAAGTGGGTCGATGCTTCACTGTCACCTGTACGTGAAATGAACACCTGTTGCCTGCGGGTTTAAGAAAAGCTCAAATTTCAGGTGGTTTGCAACGCCACAAAAGATCAAGGCCCGCTTTTAGTTTGGCAGACAGTGACCCCGCAGGGCCACACGGAGCAAACACAGCCACTGTTGGACTGAGAGCAACATTCAAGGATGTGTTTTTAAAGGGAAATATCACCGAGGCCGACACTCACCGAGCTACAGGTAGGATGAGCTGGAAAAGAAGACAACACACAGCAGTTAATGATTCTGAAAGTGTTTCTGACTTCCAGCAGCTTTGAAAGGATGAGAAATTAATGCTGTGAGCCCACACTGGCGAGTGCGAAATTTCCTCTCAATCCTCTGAACAGTGTCATGCATTTAAACGTGAGTAATGAAGTTTTTACGGGGTTTTTCATTATAATTGTGAAATTGGCAGAAAGTTTGTGGCGCTTGAACGCAGCTCACAAGCAGCTCAAGCATCCAAACACCAACTAGATCTGCTGTATGTTCTCTCCTCTGGCATCTGTTGTTTTAATTGAGTCATGAAGGTGTGACTGGATATTGAACCCTTTAAAGTTGGGTTAAGATAAAGGGTATCAGGAAATGCTGCTCCAAAAAGCTGCCAGAAATATAACTAGGCTTTAACAATGCAAGAATACAAACAACAGGTTCATGTCATTTAGTTAAATTCGTAAAAAGGTACTGTGTGAAAGAATTTTACAATCATATGAATACTTTTATTGGTTCAAAGAGGAGTCCAAACTGATGTCTTTTCTGTCTTTATCCTATTCAGCACACTGAATAAGGACAGTCTGTGGAGCTTGAACGCAGCTCACAAACAGTTCAAGCCTCAAAAAACAGACTAGATCTGCGGAATTTGTTGTTTTAATTGGTTCATAGAGGTGTTCAAGGACAGATTTAAACTTGGTGAAACAGGGTTAAAAGTGAATATCAGGAAATGTTGCTTCAAAAATACTGCTGGGCTTTAACAATGCAAGACTACAACCTACAGGTTCATGTAAACTATTAAATTCATCAAAAAAAGTAGCACTGTGTGAAAGGATTTTACATTCATGTGAATACCTTTAATGGTTCAAAGAGGAGCAGAGTCAAACAGTTAAAGCCTCCAAATACCAACTAGATCTGTATGTTGTTCTTTCCTCTGGCATTTGATGTTTTAATCGGGTCATAGAGGTGTGACTACCTTTTAGGACAGATTTTGAACCCTTGAAACTCAGCTATACAGGGTTAAGATAGTGGGTGTCAGGAAATAAAAAGGTACTGCGTGAAGAATTTTACATTCATACATATACTTTTAATGGGTCAAAGAGGAGCAGAGTCTGAACTCAGAAGTCCTGTCTTTCCTTTTCCTATTTAGCACATTGTATAAAGACAGTTTGTGGAGCTTGAATGCGGCTCACAAGCAGTTCAAGCCTCCAAATACCAACTAGATCTGCTGTATGTTGTTCTTTCCTCTGGCATTTGATGTTTTAATATGGTCACAGAGGTGTGACTACCTTTTAGGATGGATTTTGAACCCCTAAAATGTGGTGAAACAGGGTTCACGTAGTGGACATGTTGCTTCAAAAAGCTGCTGGAAATACTGCTGCGCTTTTACAGTTCAAGATTGCAAACTACAGGTTCATGTAACGTCATTAAATTCATAAAAAGGACACTGTGTGAGAGAATTTTACAATCAAGTGAGTACTTTATTGGTTCAAAGAGGTGCAGAGTTCAAACTGATGTCTTTTCTTTCTTTGTCCTATTCAGCACACTGACTAAAGACAGTTTGTGGAGCTTGAACGCAGCTCACAAGCAGTCCAAGCCTCCAAATGCCAACTAGATCTGCTGTATGTTGTTCTCTCCTCTGGCATTTGTCGTTTTAATTGGGTCATAGAGGTGTGACTGGATATTGAACCCTTAAAACTTGATGACATAGGGCTAAGATAGTGGCTATCAGAAATAATACTTGGCTTTAACAGTGCAAGATTACAAACTACAGGCCCATGTGTCGGAGCCGCTCTACTTACGACACTTCAGTTCAACAGCTGATACAAAAACCTAATTACAAGGTATAAAACTATGGTGTTGGTCTTTTCTTTCTTTATCCTATTCAGCACATTGAATAAAGACAGTTTGTGGAGCTTGAACGCAGCTCACAAGCAGTTCAAGCTTTCAGATACCAAGTAGATCTGCTGTATGTTCTTTCCTCTGGCATTTGTTGATTTAAGTGGGTCATAGAGGTGAATACCTTTTAAAACTGATTTTCAACCCTTTAAACTTGGGTTAAGATCGTCAATATCATGAAATGATGCTTCAAAAAGCTGCCAGAAATACTGCTGGGCTTTAACAATGCGAGATTACAAACTACAGGTTCATGTAATTTCAATAAATTCATAAAAAGGGTGCTGTGAAGAGAATTGTACGTTCATATGAATACTTTTATTGGTTCAAAGAGAAGAAGAATCTGAACTGATAAGTCTTTTCTTTCTTTATCCTATTTAAGGCATTGAATGAAGAGGTGGAAATCATTTTGTACATGGATATATCTATAACTTACAACCTGTTGAGCCACATACACAATGTGAAATCTCATCTCATTGTGCTGCTGACTTTGTATTGAGACCAGGATCTTTCTTTATTTCACAGTTTATGGGAGAAATATTCTCATAACTTCCCCCAGACAAGGTTCATTTAATCATTTCAAATTCCATTTCTGCTTTGATTGAGTCTGTTAAGGTGCCAGATGGGCGCCGTTTCCCACAATATAACATTTTCTATAAAGTTTACATCATCAGAGGGGAGGCATGTGGCCTTTATTGTGAAGGAGAGGAACTTGCCTGACACCGCCTGAATTATATGGCTGCAGTAAACACTTCAAATGTGATGCTAAAAGCAGACTGAAGTAGATGCAAATTATTACCTGCAAAGCACTATCGAGCCCATCACCAGTGTTTTTGCATGTTGTATCCCGGTGCATTAATGACTCAGATGCCTGCTGTAGTGTTAGATTTGAATGTAATTTATGAGAGGAGATTCATTTGGAAATTATTCACTTGACAATAATATAACTCTTACAAGGATTAAAGGTGACATTATGGTCACTTTGACGAATTATCCATGTCTACAAAGTCTCTTGAATGGATAAAAGGAGCTGTAATGTGAAACCAAGCGGTATTTTCCTTTAAGGCACCTGAAAACTCCATAAATAATTTAGCAAAAATCATGTTAAAAAAAATACAAAAATCCTTAATGCTAGCTCACCTGGTAGAGCAGGCGCCCCATGCACAAGGCTGCGTCCTTGCTGCAGTGGCTGCATGTTCGATTCCAGCCCACGGCCCTTCTCTGCAGGCCATTTCCATTCTCTCTCCTCACTCTTTCATGCTACATCTGTCCTGTCAAATAAAGACAAAAAAGCCTCCCAAAATGCTTAAAATCTTGATTGCAGTCAAGATTAAATAAAAAGAAAAGCAACATTTCGACCTTTTTAGATCACCTGCTGGTCATATTCTGCACAGCCTGCTGTCACCCAAAAAACAGCCTCATAGTTCGACAGTGCAAGCAGCTTATTATGACACAAACTTACTTTCGTTGTAAGGCAGCACCCCCTGGTGGCTGCTGTTATTATTACGGGAACAAAACAAACACAGGACTTTCACCCAGGAGAATGTGTTTGCCTCCCAAAGTCAACACTGACTTACTTTAATCACAAGGTAGCCTAGTATGCTAGTATGTGTAGCATGCTACGGTTGTGGTATATGTGATGTGTCATATGTGCTGTGAGGCATGTGACATACGTCTTGTTACATTAGTGAAAAAAGTTCTGATGTAATGGAAAATCATGATGTTATTCCTAAACTTAGCCATGTAGTTTTGTTACCTAAACCTAACCAAGTAGTAGAGCTGCACAATATTGGATTTTTTGCCGATATCTGATATACCGATATATAACAACTTATTTGGCTGATGACCAATACCAGTATCCATATATCCTCTTTTTTCCCACCTAATTTTAGTGATCATCAACTCTCTTCTCTATTGTTATGGCCCACCAACAGATGGAGACGATGATGTTCATTCATCGAGCAAAATAAGAAAAAAAACATGTTGGCTGATTCTGATAGGTCATTTTAAAGCTGATATTGGCTGATACTGACGTTGACAGATATTATCGTGTATCTCTATCAAGTAGTTCTGGAGCAGAACTGTGATGGTTTCATGATGTTGAGTACGTATTTAAAACGGCTATTGTTGTTTTGGGGCTGGTCATATAGGTTGTTTTGGAAGTCAGTGGAAATGGATCTATTCTGTTGTTTAGGTATGAGAGCATTGACTCTGCACCTGTTTGTGCCAAAAGAAAGAATTCTTTGTATTCTAATATCAAAATCCAATCATGTTTACTTCCTGTAAAACAAAATACGACTGGCCTACATAAGAGAGTAGCAACCAATTTCAAGCCATCAGTCAATCTGCAACATTAAGTCAAACAGAGCTTCGATTAAGTTAGCTGGCTAGCGACAGCAAGGTCCATAGGGACCCCAAAAAATCATTGTCACTGGCCCGCTGGCTAGATGTTATGTACTTTGAGGAAAGTGGTATCTACACAAACTCAAGGCATTTTGCTAGTGGACTGCATCTACGTGACATGGACTCCCTGACAGACCCTACTGTCCCATCAGTGTGACACCGTTGACACCTGTTACGACAAACAACCTCTTTTCAACGGTCAAATCCCGCCTGCCTATCCTGTTTCACTTGATGATATGTCACAATACTGGAGCTAGGTACTCTTGAAAGGCTGTTTTACCTGGACTTTAAGCTGCTTCTGTGGGTCACCGTTTGTATTCTTACATTAAGATCCAATCATGTTTGGCCTACATAAGGTAGTACCCACTGATTTCAGCCAATAATATTGTGGCATTTAGCCATCAGTCGATCTGCAACATTTAGTCAAACAGAGCTACGGACTAGGGTCCACCAGGCCCCCAAAATACCGTGGTTACAGGTCCGCTGGCTAGACTTTGTGTACTTTGAGGAAAGTGGTATCTGTGAAAACTTGAGATTATGTGCGTGGTATTTCAAGTGGACCTCTTCTACGTTTCATGGAGCGTGCAATCCCCATTTGACCCAACTGGGGCCTCACTATTGTGACAAACAACCTCTTTTCAACGGCTAAATTAGATCCCTCCAAACATTAGATCCCGCAAGACTATCCGGTTTCACTTGATAATATGTCACAATACTGGAGCTAGACACTCAAAAAGGCTGTTTTACCTGGACTTTAAGCTGCTTCTGTGGGCGTGGTTTGAGCAGAACAACCGACATTAGGTTCTGATTCAAATGTTGCTAAATGCTGATTGGTGCACATGCCTCCTTTTTCTAACTGAGCCCCACCCACTTCAAACCAGCAAGATGAGCATCAGGAAAAAAAGGAAAATGGAAGTCTCTCATGTTCTTTACCAAAAGACTGTTGTAGTGCCTTACAATGGACACTTCCAGAGATGCACTATCCTAATATTAAGTTTCAGCTGTTTTTGTCCAGTCAGGATTGTCTCCTGTCTTGGAAGTGTTAACTTCTAACCAGAGGTGTGGACTGGAGTCAACATCACTTGGACCTTTGAGTTGGAATGATTTGACATCCTCCAGATCCAAGACCACACCGTTTGAAAATGATGTTGTAAAATCTCTTCGTTTTCCTGACAGCAGACATGCTTTGAATCAATTTGACAGCAGCCTATCACAGGGCACCAGCTCTGAGGAAAGGTGCGTTTGGCTGTGAAGAGCAGCAGACAGACAGCAGATGATACCTCCGATTATCAGACTGAGATGTAAAGACTCTGCCGGCGTCAACAAATAACAGACGGTTACATGCAAAACATTCGGCTCAGAAATTAGGGATAATTGCACAGAAGTATTTTTAATGATTTAAGGGAAAATGATAAACACAGTTTGTAAAAAAAAAAAAAAAAAAAAAAAGAATTTAGTGTGTTTCAGAAATAGAAATGGCAATATATTTGTTGAAGGGTATTCAATGACTTGTTTAGAACTTAAAAAATAAGATTTAGGACTCTCCTTGGAACTTATTGTCGTGACTTGGGACTTTATAGCTGTGACTTTGTATTCCTGTTTTGCAAAACAGTGGCTTTGCATCATCCGTGCCTTTAACCCCTGACGTCCTTTCTTTTCTGCGCACGACTGAAGTATGTTTCATAGATTAGATCAACAAATAAACTGTGGCTTTCATCTGGATTTGCCTGCCTGCTCTGTGATTCATTGAAAAGATACCTAATGTTTGTACTCTGAGCATAGAGATGCAATACCCACACAGTGGAAACCTCTTTATTTTTCCCTTTTTCTCTCCCCTTTTCAGTCTGTCCTATTTTCTCTTAAGTGCACATCAAACCGAGCAACGCAGAGGGTTCCTATTGTGATGGGAGGCTGGTGTTAGAATTTGAAAATGGGCTCTTTAAGCCACGTGCAAGCTATGAAAAAATAAAATGTTCACTTACAGGGGGGCAGACAAAAGCTAACAGAGCTCCAAAGTACAGACTACAGAAACGTGTTTACTATGGCGAGAAGAACACTCAAAAACCTCAATGAAATGAGATTGGCAAAGAGAAACTGTGTGTGCAACAAGGTGAAAATATCGGCATGGTGGACACAGACAGAGCTGTTAATGCAGGGCAAGTCTCAGATCCTGCATGAGCAAATTTTAAGTCAGTCAGAAGTCTTTGAGCTCACTGAATTTCATTTGAAAGCTGTGTTGGTAGTGTTTTTTTAAACTAGTCAATATGAAGTCCTTTAAAGGCAGAGGCTTAATTATTAAATATTTAAGAGGCCTATATGTTGCTACCTTACTTCTTTTTTGTTGTTTATTTACAACAGGTCAGACCTCCTCACAGCTGACTTGAAATTTAAAATTTTTAGTCTCAAGTCACATCTTCAAGTCCAAAGTAAATATCTGTCTCTCAGACAAACCAGGACCTTGAAGACATAGCGCCAGGCATAAGAAAAACATGACGGATCTTCAAAGTTCTGATATTTTATAGACAAATAATCAAGTAACAGTATCGTCAGATTAATGTGTTATAAAATAGCCAGTTGTTGCAGTCTGACTTTGCAATATCAGTTTTTAGGTGTGTAATAATATGCAATAAATCAGCTTAGCAGTGCTTAGCATCTTAGCATATACAGACTATATACAAATGGTTGGAATCGCCAGATACGATATGATATTATCACGATGCTTTTATCACAATACATTATCATTTGGATTTTAAATGTTTTGCGATATGTTTAGTATAGCGATAACATATATTGTGTATATAAATTATGTCCCTCAATGAAAAAAAATGTAGCATCTTTGTTAACTAATAAGTTTTAAAGAGAAAATGTCTCCTGTTAATCATATTTATCGCAGCAAAATGTTTCTAGTGGAATAGAAAACGAAATTATTTTCTATTATTTGAGTAGAATACCAAAAGTTTAATATGTATTTGCAATATAATATTTTTTTTATATATAAAAAAAACAGTACCTGGTGTCCAAGTATTGATACAATATCGCCACACAAAATATCGCGATGCTTTGCTGTATCAATTTTCCCCCCTACCCTAGTATATACATGCTGATGTGATTTATACTGTATGTGTCCATGTATATGGATACTTATGGTTTCACCTTGGCAAATGTGTTCTGTCATTAAATGCCATGTTCTGATTGGTTGAATTGTAGACACGAGACACTCACTTTGTGAAAGTTTGGCTCTAGTGCTTTGACAGAAGAATTTAATGCACGCTGTCTTTTAGTGGGCTGTTGGTGGACAGGTGAAGGTGTTAACTGCATTTTGTTACAATTGTAACAGACTTGGACCTTGTACTTATACAGTACATCTTGTAGTGTTCTGACCACCCTGAGTGCTTTAGACTACATGCCACATTCATCCATTCACACAAACATACACACTGAAGGCAGAGGCTGCCATGCCAATCTGCTGAAGGCTAGCAGCTGGAGGCTACTGGCACAACACACCTACATTTCTGGCCACGCCGTAGGTGGTTGAGTTGCATTGTGGGTAGTGTAGGCACATCAGTTGTGGTCTTTAAAAAAAAAACTGTCCATTGTCAATCAGCGTTTCAGCTAAAGGTCCAGGTCCAGATTAATTCAGAAAGGTGATAGAGCATTTTCCAGTCAGAGCTCCTTGACTTTGAAATGACCTGCCTGAGGAAATCTCTGCAAACTTTGTTTCATCTTTTGAATCACTTTAAGAAAACAACGTTTTTAGCATTGCTTTTCAGGAAATTTACCTGTGTCTTTAGGAAATTTTTATTCATCTTACCCTAATTTTAATATGTGCCTAGTGTTTGACTCTTAGTTCATGTCATTCTCTATATGTTTTTTTTAAAAATTATTGTAAAGCACTTTGTAACTGTGTTTTTAACGGTGCTATATAAATCAAGTTCTTTATAAATCTGTGGAGTACACTACACCCTTGGAGGAGGGTTTGCCGTTATGATTTTGTCAGTTAAACCATAGTCTGGATAAAAAATAGTTGACATAGACACCATGATGTCACCTATTGGTTTATGGACACTTGATTCGAAGCCTCAGTTTGGACTTTTGACCATAGCCATCCTGTTTTTTTGGAGCCAGGAAAGACCATATGTGAATGAGCGGGTGGAGCTGTGGAGGAGTGAGGGGTGGATCTGACTCACAGACTGTGGTGTTGCCTCAGAGACAGCCTGTCACTCAATGTGGCCACGCCCTTAATTATGCGTATCTTTAAGCCTTAATAACATTTAAATGCGGGAGTTTTTCAAAAAGTTCCCCCTCGCACAGCTATGATAAACTATACTTATATAGCAACTTTCAAAACACAGTTACAAAGTGCTTCATGTTAATAGTAAACACATTTAAAGCACAAGGAGAATGAAACAAACAAAATGTCATAAAATGTCAGCAGAGTAAAAGATAAAATAAAAAGGCCAAAACTAAAATCAAGATAATAAATGGAAAATAAAAGCAATAAGATAGCAATGACACAGGCAGACAGCTCAGATAAACTCAGGATATGCTTTCTGATAGAAGTATGTTTTTAGGAGAGGCTTAAACGAAGCCAGTGACTCAGACAGCTTTATATCCTCAGGCAGGTTGTTCCAGAGCCTCGGGGCCCTGGCTGCAAAATCTCTGTCCCTTTTAGTCTTTAGCCTGGACACTAGAAAAAGCAGACCTCTGCCTGAGGATCTCAAACGATGCAAAAGTTCATAAGGGACTGAAAGGTCTGAAATGTAGTCTGGAGCCAGGCCATGAGGAGACTTGAAAGTAATCATTTAGATTTTAAAGTCAATCCTAAAATGAACAGGGAGCCAATGTTAAGAGGATAAAACTGGTGTCATGTGATCGCACTTCTTGGTTTTGGTTAAAAGTCTAGCAACAGAGTTCTGTACAATCTGTAGTCGTTGCAAGGTTTTTTGGTTGAGACAGGAATAAAGGTTCTAACAACTATCAAGGTGTGAAGATATAAAAGCACGTCCAACAGTTTCTGTATCTCTAATGCGTGATTTGTACTTGTACATCAAATCGACGCCATACCCTACGCCGTTACCCAATGTGCACCATCCCAGAAATGTATCTACATGTCGCAGTGACGCAGACCTCCTGTCTATTTTTGTAAGCTGAAACCATTTCCCTCAGTGGAAACGAAGCTATTCTTTACTTTTATTTCTGAGATAAGGAACAATAAATTGTGAAGACCATGAAGCCTCCACAAAAATAGCATTAAAGTCTTGTGTGTCATTTATCTTTTGGGGATTTACACTTCGAGATTCATCCTTGCTTCATAGTAGAGAATTGCTCTACTCATTGCTAGGCTAATTTATACAATGTAAAATGTCATAGGCTTGTGCTGATAACGTTAGCATCTTAAATTTTTTGGAAAACGTGTTTAGTATAAGACAGTTGTTTTGTTGGTGAACCCTGTGAGCTGTAATGGATCTGAATTATGTAACATTACCTTTGTTAAATGTTGCTGTTGTCCCTGGCTTTGTATGAGCAGAGGAAAAGTCTGCTAGCCGTTAGGCTAGTTTATACAATGAAAAATGCCATAGGCTTGTGCTAAAAACATTAGCATGTTGCATTTGTGGGGAAAATGTGTCCAGCAAAAGACAAATATGTCATCTATGAATGCTGTGAGTTATAGTGAAGCTGATTTGTGTACTTGTGTTTGATGTGTGTTTAATGTGTGTTTGGGGTGTGTTTTCAATCAACTAAATTTAAACGCACTTCACAGAAACCTGACTGCTGACTAGTGTTATGGAGGTGTACCTGTAGAGTGACGCAGACACACCACTGCTCAAGTATAAATGCTCACAACAGCAGAAGCTGTGTAGAAATCCCGCTTAAACGTTAAAATAGATCTTATTTTAGCAATATGTCTGAGGTGATAAAAACATGATTGGACAAGCTTACTGACATGTTGTTCAAAAACATAAATTACTACTACGATAACGTCACACCAAGATTTCTTGCAGCAGGCTCTATGTGTTGTGACAGGTAACCAGTAGATGGCAGTATTTGTTTTGTGATATGCTGTGACCCAGTTATGAGGATATCTGTTTGTTGTGAGCGGGTAAATAAGTTATGGAGACCAAACCCGTTGTTTTGCACCAGGCTATGAACATGTTAAGTTTGGTATTTGACCATGGGGGTCTTTGGGGATTGACTCGCTCTTTGAGCCAGCCTCAAGTGGCCATTTGAAGAACTGCAGTTTTTGGCATTTCACACTGAATTTTTCAGCCCTGGAGGTAAACACCATTTTCTGTTAAGTGTTTTTGTGCCTGTCCTTTTTAGTTCGCAGCACATTAGGCATTTGACTCTTTATCCTTTTACTGTCCCTCTGGTCAGAGGTTAACCTGCTGGCAGATACAAACAGCCTTGAAACCATCCTCATCAACTGAACACATCCTGCGTTTCACATTCCCTGAAGGCTTTAGTACCTGTAGCTGTCTGAATCAATACCTAGGACATTATAAATGACATGTTTTTTGAGCATGTACACAAACAAACAAGGACTTCAGCAATTCTGATGTCAAAGAAATGGAATTTGATCCGAGAATAAATGTGTAGGAGTCCCTTTATCTTTTGCTTTCAAGTGTTGTGGGGTAAGAGGAGGCAGAACTGTTGATAAATCTGTTACTGTGCCTCGGTCGCGATTAATCAGCTGGTCCCCATTTCTCTCCTCGTGTAGATTAAAATGGCAACAACACAGAATTTCAACAGCATGCCTGTCACTGACATTTCTATTTCTGTCAGCTGATAAATCTGTGTGAGACAGGGCGCTTTCTTTTGTGAGCTACTGGCTCATTTATTATAGCTTTTAAACATTTTCCAGAGTGCTGCGCTGTCACTGTGTTTGTGTGCGACTGCATGTCAGAGGAAGGAAGAATGCATCTGTGGGAAATCTGATGGTCTACAGACCATGTGTTGCCATGGCTGATCGTTTCACCTGTGCAGACCACTTTGTTTGGCAGCTCTGTGAGTTTTTGGTTCAGATTTAATGACATAAAATGTCCTGCAGCTTAACAAGATTTTATTTTTTTTGCCTCTAATCTTTCTTCGTGCTGTGTTTGCCACACTTTCCCTGCTCTCTCTTTCTCCACAAAAGATTTTTTTTATTTTATCGCCGTTGTTCCACTTTATTGCCTTGCTATTTTGCCAGACACACAAGTAAGTCTTACCTTGTCAGCGCGATAAAACTATAAACAACATTTTTATTCATCTGTGGCTGTTGCCAAATGCAGAGCTGAAGTGTCTGGTGATACTTCTTTAATCAGTGACATGATAAATGCCATTACAGGGTATTCAATCCTGATCATCTCCATTCTTCTGAGTTAATAAGAGGCAGTCGATGAAGAGCAAGGAGAAGATGCTGAGCATCTGTTCATTATGTGCCAAACAGGGAAGAGTTGTTGCTGCTTAGTCATGGCAACAGGCAGTCTTAATTTGTGCATGTGTGTGTGTGTGCTGCTCTTTCGTCCTCGCCCACTGTGCAGGGATGAGAAACAACAGAATCATAATGTCGTAGCTTTACCTTTTCCTGCCTGACTCAGTCTAAGCAAACACTCACTGGCTGATTCAAATGTAATAAGTTCTGGATGAACTCTCTGTCTGGCTGCTTTGCATGAAGCCGCGCGGGGTGAAGGGCAAGGGATGGAAGTCTGTTGGCGTTCGGATAGATTCGGCAGACGCGCCGCAGATTGGGGATTTTTTTGACTTTCACTTTGATTTTGTGGAAAATCTGTATATGCTGTGCTGTTTGCTGAAGCATGGGAGAGCACTGCAGCTGTTGACAGCCTGCGTAATTGTTTTTTCGCTGGTTCAGACTTTGCCCCAGCCATGAAATGAAAAAGCCCATAAAAGCCTTATGGTTAGGAAGGGCTGATATGGCCTGTGCGGTTGCAGGGACATGGGTTTGTTCACTGTTCGTACTCTGGAAGTGTAGAGATCACTAAAGATGACAAGGACATCATCATTGGGTCATATACAAATCCATTAAAGTCAACTTAGAATGGACCTCTTGTCCTGTATGTAGAAGGTTTTAAACACGTACCAGCACATGTAACCACTGACAGATGTATGACGCTTCAAGGAACAGTTAACTCAGAAATCAAAAATAGATATTTTTACTCATACCTGTAGTGTTATTTATTACTCTGGATTGTTTTGGGGTGAGTTGTCCAGTGTTGGAGATACAGGCCATAGAGAGGTCGGCCTTCTCTTCAGTATAATGGAGCTAAATGACACTCATTTCAGTCAGGAACACTTTAGTCAAAGAAAACTTCCATTTGCAGTATTATATTTGATGGGGTCTCGCTGCTGTACCTCCAGGCCTCTGCAGAAAGCCTAAGAGGGAGAGAGCACACCTCTCCGCCCTTGCACGCACTTACGTGGAAAGCCCAAGGCGGAGAGAGCACACCTTACTGCCCTTCCATGCGCCTACATGGAAAGCCTAAGGCAGGTAGAGAAACACGCCCGAAAGACCCCCCAGGAACACAACAGAGCAGCATCAACGACAGACAGAAATGACACTGATAAGTCAGACACAGCATGAAAAGGAGGAGCTGGGGTGGAGGCCAGTTGCAGAGCGGCTTGCAGAGGAAGCAGCAACAGTAGGCAGACCAGAGCAGTTTAACTAGGGAGCTCTGAATGAGATTCGCCAAATAGTTGCATAGGGATTTGGTGAAATATAAATCTATCACTATTATACATCGGTCACACATGTTCAGGTATTGTAATTGTTTTTAGAAGTAAAAAATGGTTACAGGACATCTCTCTAGTTCACATTTTGTCCCGTCATGAGCACGAGCCTCTCATCTATGAGTAGATGCACGCTTCTTTCTGCACAATGATACGGTTTGTGGGTGTAGTTTGGTAGAAAGAAAGTAGTTCCTACATCTAACTGCTTTTTAAGTAACAGTTTTGTCCAAACTGTGCTCTCGAAATTCAAACTGCCACTGTACAGTTTACAGTATTCTAAGTATAACCTATAAAGCACTGTTAAGTTTGCGCATCAGTACATTTCTGCCTGCACATGAGATGTAATCTCATTCACGCCTCAGGTGATGTTATTATTGCTTTAGATGCTGTTGTGCCTGTAATGTATGTCTTAATGTTGCAGTCTTTTGTACTGCTTGAGTGTTGTCAAGGTCACATTTCCAGTAAATGGATACTAAGGATGCACTGTATTGTACTCTATGTGCTCATGTTGACATTGCACTTAGTGGCAGGTAGTATTCAAGGAATAAATGTATGCTACCACTGATACCAGCCAGGTGCTGTCAGTCATATTCTAACTTCCAATTTAGTAAGAGAAATCTCCACTAATAGTGAGTTATTTTTTCCCCTCACGGATTTGTGTCTTTTTTTTTTCTCCTTTGTCGGTTCTTGTTTTATGAGCTGTCATTGGAGCTGGTGCTCCTCCGCCAACAATTCATTTCCTCCCTGCTGTGAGCAGCGCCTTCATTTCTGTTGTGCCTTACATTGAGGAACAAAAGCGTGCCTCAATACCTCAATCAAGACTTAAACAATTGGCAATGTGAAGTGTACTTTATTTCATAAGAATTGTTTTCCACCAAGTACACTGACAGTGGTGACAAGTTACCAAGTACTTAAAAGTCAGTATTTTTGTTGAGAACATGTAAGTTAACATTGATTCTTTTTTACATTTCTAGTCCACACAGTTTAAAGAGGGATGTTGTACTTCTTACATTTATAGCTTAAGTTATTATGGCGGCATGGCAAGAGGGTTCTTGGTTTGAACCTTCATGTTCTCCCTGTGTCAGCGTGGGTTTTCTCCAACTAATATTTTGGGACTGTCTTAGATTAGTATTAATGACGATGGGTACACTGTGGTCATAAAGGGATGGACACGGTCAGCAACGATACTCAGGTAGGCTGTGGTGTTTAAACAATGATCGGTTGGTACTAAGGGGCCCAAAGTGTGCCAAGAAAATATTCCCACACCGTTACACCACCACCACCAGCCTGAACCGTTGATACAAGGCAGGATGGATCCATGCTTTCATGTTGTTTACACCAGATTCTGACCCTACCATCTGAATGTGGCAGCAGAAATCCAGACTCATCAGACCAGGCAACGTTTTTCCAATCTTCTATTGTCCAGTTTTGGTGAGTCTGTGTGAACTGTCTCAATTTCCTGCTCTTAGCTGACAGGGTGGCACCTGGTGTGGTCTTCTGCTGCTGTAGCCCATCTGCTTCAAGGTTGGACGTGTTGTTGCTTCAGAGATGGTCTTCTGCACACCTTGGTTGTAACCAGTGGTTATTTGAGTTACAGTTGTCTTTCTATCATCTTGAACCAGTCTGGCCATTCTCCTCTGACCTCTGGCATCAACAAGGCATTTTCACCCTCTTTTTTGGACCATCCTCTGTAAAGGATGGTCCAAAATGTCTAGAGATGGTTGTGCATGATAATCCCAGTAGATCAGCAGTTTCTGAAATACTCAGACCAGCCTGTCCAGCACCAACAACCATTCCGATGCTCGGTTTGAACTTTAGTAGGTGGTTTTGACCATGTCTACATGCCTTAATGCATAAAGTTGCTGCCATGTGATTGGCTAATTAGGTATTTGTGTTAACAAGAAGTAGAACAGGTGTACCTAATAAAGTGGCCAGTGAGTATATATTCTCTCCCTATCCATATTATTTTATCCCAAGGGGTATTTCACAAACTACTCAGAAGTATATAAAGTCTTTTCGATATAATAACATCATTAATTTGTAAATTATATTTTGTATTCTTAATCTGAATCTGTGAAGTAACTAAAGTTATCAAATAAATGTAGTGGAGTAGAAACAAGTGGCAGAAAATCAAACTACTCAAGTGAAGTACAGGTACCTCAAAACTGTACTAAGTGAATGCACTTAGCTGCTTCCACCACTGCTCACAACACAGTGATATTGTTGTGTGCACATGGAACAGAGAGCCAGTATCTGGCTGTTATCTGGCACACTTCTCAGTGTTTGCTTTGTGAGTGTGTAGACATGTTAACCTTTGCTCTTTACAAGGGAGTGCTGTAATTAACTCAGTTTAATGAGATGCTGTTGTGGGCTAAAGCAAGCGAGGTTGGACTGTGGTGCGGCTGTAGAGCTGATATCAGCCCATTTCCTGTCAAATCTGACCTTAACCAGCAGCAGCTGTGGCCCGCTGGAAACAGCCTGCATGATACAGTACAAGACCTCCCATCAGCATGTGTGGTGTTAACTAATTTGGAGTGCAATTTCATACAGCTGCTAGCGTCTACCATAGGACATGATTCGGCTGTAAAAATGATTGATGCCTTCTAGTGTGTGTATGTGTGTGTATCTTAAATCTGACCTATCATGTTCCTCCCCCAGGTTTACTGATAAACTGGAAGCAGGGCTTGTTTTGAGCGACATGAATCGTTCGCAGCATCTTGACATTAAGTTGCACTCCTTGATGCCTTGCTATAGCCTCCGCTCCCATCAGCTTAACTTATCTCTGTCCTTGAGTGCTGAGTCTCCTGGCTGCTCCAGCCAAATGTCTTCATTGATGTGCTCTAAATAAAACACTTAGATGTCGCTCCACACGTGACTCTCGAGAGATTTATGTGACATTTATGACATTTACTTTCAGAAAAGGATATAGGGCCAGGGAGTTTTCTGGCAGCGGAGACGGCTCTGCCCATTTGTGTAATGATATGGGATGAATTCCAGTTATTGGAAAGCTGTATAAAAATCTGAGCGCTCCTCTCCTCCTGTCTGTAAAATTATGACAGAAGCGGCAGCCCTGCTGTCGCCTTTTTAGTTTGGAAATCTGTCACAGATGGCTGTCTTCTTGCATGCGGCCAAGGAAGTAATGTGATTGTGACAATTGTGTCTCTTTTGCCAACAGATTGAACATGCTGCAGGTTGTATGAGTGACAGATATGGGGTCAGCGAGATCATATTTGCAGACTTTCACTGTGCTGGCACTTTTTTGCCTGTTTTGTAAGTATCTCCATCATTTGATTTGACAGATATTTTGCAGCTAAACTTTTCCATGATACATGTCCACCTTAACTTGCTATTCTGCTTCTGAAAAACCCAACAGTGACCACTGAAGGTGCGAGGCCGGAGGTGCGTGGAAAGGTCGGAGACGTGGTGGAGTTGCAGTGTAGCTTTCCTCCATCAGAGCCACCTGCTGCGTCCTCGGCATCCCTGCGTGTGGTGGAATGGGTTCGACAGGGACTCGACATCCCTGTGCTGATCAAATTTGGATCCTACGCACCTCGCCTCCATCCACAATATGAAGGTGAGCATCTCTGGAAAAAATATCACAATACCTAATCCAACTGAAAATTGTAAAGTACGTGCGTCCCTACTGTTGACTGTGATTGCTATAATTTTGTGTCATCGTCTGAAGCAGCATGTCGCCTGCATATACAAGCCTGCTCTACATGTATAATATATAATTCTGGTTATTTTGAACCTGAGCTTTCTTTGGTATGGCTTGATAACATTTGATTATCAGACTAACTTGCTTACTGAGCTTGATGCTTGTGCTTATACCATGTGAAAAGAAAGTAAAGAAAAGGGATTTTTTAACTTGCAAGAGGACCCTGATTGAAACATCAACATGGCAAATGCTATCAGCAGATTCTATCCTGTCATAATATATCTGCAGTGAAATATGTGTTAGCTGGTAAGCAACAAGAAAATTGCTGTACAGTAATCCCAAAGGCATATTTGAGGTAATTTCCATGTAGCCTCACAGTTACATAGAAATAGATGTTTGTTCAGTGTAAAAAAAGCAAATAACCAACTCATATTGCTGTAGATATTTGCCAGGGTCTACTTCTAAGTCGTCTTCTAAGTCTTCACTGTGTGAATAAGAAATTGCTGACATTTAGGAATTAAACATAGACTACAAAGTGCACTGCAGAGCTACTGTAGCCTTGAAAATGTCACAAAGGTGGCTTGCAATTACAAGCATTGCAGCTGATAGTAATCTTTTCAGCCATGTTAGCAGCAGGGTTCATCAGATGGCCATGGATGGCAAAGTTGGTCGCTCAGTCAACACTTAAGGTCCAGACTGAAATATCTCAAAAACAACTGGATGGCTTACTATGACAATTTTACAGACGTTTATGGCCACTTCATGGTAACTTCGTATCTGATTCCTCTACACTGTCCTGTGGTGTCCCGCAGGGCTCAGTTCTTGGGCCTCTGTTACTTTGTCTATATTTGCTACCATTGGGACAAATAATAAACAGATAATAACACTGCATATCATGTATATGCAGATGATAATCAGCTTCGTTTCTCAATCAAACCTAGTGAGCCTCTCAGGTTATCTGGGCTCCTTGATTGCCTTCATGAGATTAGGGTCTCGAACGATGATAATTTTTACAGCTCAATGCTGATAAGACAAAGGTTCTGGTTGTTGCTCCTGAAATATGCTGTCCCCCTCATTATGCAAAGTATTGGGCCTCTTTCCTCTGCTGCTCACTCAAACCTGCGTTATTTAGAGGTAAGACTTGATCAATCAGCAATCATTCAATACCCACGTGAAGCATCTGACCAAATCTTGCTTTTTCCACTTGAGAACTATAAGTAAACTGAGGTCTGTTGTTTCAACTGCTGAACTGGAAATGATTAGACATGCCTTTATCTCATCTCGCATTGACTACTGTAATGCACTTTCCTTCTCGCTGGATATGTCTCCTCTTGCTCGACTGCAGTTCAGAATTCTGCTGCCAGACTACAGACTAGATCAAATACATGCTCTCATATTACCCCTGTACTAAAATCCCTTCATTGGGTCCCTGTTGAGTTCAGGATCCAGTTCAAAATTCTCTTCTTACGCACAGAGCATTACACGGTCAGGCTTCCTCTTGTGTAGCTGAACTACTTCACCTGTGTTCTTCAGTTTGCACTCTTCAATCGATGCGCTTCATTTCTTGTCTGTCCCCCCTCAAGACACGTGGAGCTTTTGTGGCCATCCCACCTAAATTTTGGAATGCTCTGCCTGTTCCCTTACCATCTGCTGACTCTGTGGTTTCTTTTAAAAGCCAGCTAAAAACACACCTGATTAGACAGGCGTTTGGGTAACTTGTTTGCATCAGAGCTGTACTTTTTCAAATTTCGTGTATTGTTGTTGTGTAGTGTGAATTCTTCTTTTTCACTTTTCACTACATGGCTCATGTAGTCATTTTGTCTCTATGATTTCTTTCTTGTTGTATATTGGCCTTGTGAAGCACTTTGTGACCTATGTCTGCAAAAAGTACTGTATAATTTAATTTGACTTACCTACTTAATAACTTACATTTGTATCAGCCTCAGCTGTATTTTTGTTTTAGAGCTAATTAGCAAATGTTAGCATGCTAACAGGTTTAACTAAAATGGTAAACATTCATTTTTGCAAAGGTTGCATACTTAGCATTTAGCTCAAAGCACTGCTGTGCCTTGGTACAGCCTCAGAGAGCTGCTAGCATGGTTGTAGATTCTTAAGCCCCTTTCCCACTGGACAAAAAGCCAGTAATGTATGGCTTTGGTTTACAATGGGTAAGATTACAATTGGCATGCGATCCTGGGACAAATGTCTGCAGTAATCACAGGAATTTATCGGCTCTAGCTATGATTGATTCCATTCGGCAGTAATTAAAATGCGTGGGTGGACTCGCTAATTTTTGCTCCTGCATTCAAAGCAAAAAATAGACTGAATAAGTAACAAAATAAATGCTGCTTTCTACTGTTTACTAACCCTGATTTGGGGCACATTTGTGACTCTGAACGTGACTCACCAGTAAAAACAAAAACACAGAAAGGCACACTTATTTATAGCGGGTTTTCCCAAAGGTAAACATGTGCAATATAGTGGAAAATCATATGAGTCTTGCAATTAAATTGAAGCCACCATTATTGTTGTAGAGGAAATAAAACTATGTTGCCATAGTAATCAAAATAACAGGCCTTAATGCCACTGTGTATGTATTCAGGAAATGTGCTGTTAGAAATTCAGATGAAGGTCTCATTTCAGTCTGTGTGTGTTAAAAGTTGTGTTTGAAAATGTATTTGGGTCTGAGATTCTATTGCAAACCAAAACTGAGAGTGAAACAGGGACAGAACATGTAACCACAATCAATAGTCGACAATGAGGAGGGCTGAAAATAGTTAGAATGATGGTGGTTATGACACACTTCAGTTTCTTCCACTGAAAGAATGTAACCAGTATCTGGATCCCAGAGAATATTCAGTACCACGCCTTGATGGCCTTTCCGTCCAGCCACAGTGGGAGCTACTTTTAAAGAAGCTAAGACTCTCGCGTTGCATCATCATCCATTGTGCACTCTCTGCCCACAGCTCCAAGAACAAAGAGAGTCTGTGGGGAAAAAGATCCTCAATGGACCAGGAATACCTTTGTGTAGCTCCTGTTATCCTTTAAAGTCACAAACAATGGGACTAGTGTGGACAAAAGGAGAGCATGTCTGGGTGGCTCAGATCTTCCCTTTGTCAGAGTCGTTTTTTATTTTCCATGAAGCTGCCTGAAGAGAAATTCAACCTATTGACCTTTCCAACGGCTATTTGAATTTGCCGGAGCGCCATGTAGGGTTTTGAATAAAATGCAGTTTTTGAAATAAACTGCCCCAGCAGGCATGATGATACCACTTCAAAGGGTGAAATAAATTCTTCCTGTTTAACATTCAGGTGGAGGCAGATAGCAGACAGCTAACTACCACCTGCCATTGATTTCCAGCAAGTTAAATACTGCCGGAAAGTAGATGTCAACAATCAGCGTTTGGTATAACAATGAAACGATTAGAGATTTAACCTTTTAAACCTTACTTGCTGGCTGTTGCGTCAGTCCTTACAAATTCATGCTGTGCAGCTAAACATTTTTCAGACCCATTGCACTTGATTTTAAGCTCTATTGCAGATCTCAAGGTTTTCACATATACCAGAAATGTCAGACTGAAGTTTTTAAAATGATGCAAAAGACATCTAGAATACTTCCATTTGATGGAGTTTGAAATATTTCTCTCAGTGTCAGCACTGTATAGCTTCAATGGAGAGCTGGAACAAGCTGGTACAGTATGTGATACTCTCTCATAGTGTGGGATGAGTGGGTTTCCCCAACTTTGAAGCTACCTATAGGACAATAAATGAGGTAAAAGGAGTTAACCCTCCCCTCTCCAATGTAAATATTTGGAACTTTTCTCAACCCATCGCCCCTGGGCTCTGGCAACTCAAGGCCTTGATCATACAGTGAGCGTTTTGCAGGTCGCAAAATGCATGGTGCACCACACCTGCCTGTTTTTTTTTTTAAAATTGAATGCCACTAGAAAAAAAAAACCTTGCTGGGCCTTTTAATTGTTGCCAGGCAACTACCCTATCACATCCTAACACTGACCCTCCCATTTAATCAATCTACTTATTTCACAGTAATTAGTATCTAGTTCTTAAAGTGTTCAAGTAGAGGGTAGTTGCTAAAGCTCTGGTTGAGGGTGAGTGGCTGTACTGGGTGGATCACAGGGAGCACCACCAGTTGGTCCAGGAGCTTCGCCTCCATGATGGCTGTTTCCGGGCATATTTTAGGATGAATCAGGGGCAGTTTGACAACCTACTGTCTATCGTCAGGCCGCATAGCTCTGGGTATCCAGCAACCGCTACCACCAGCTTCTGCTCCATTGTTTACCAACTGTAACCTTGTTGTCGTGACTACCACAGAAGGCCCGCCTATTTAATCATTCGATTGGACAATGGAAAAAAGATGACGAAAAAAGAGAGTGCGTGGGATGCTTTTCCGCACTGAGTTGAATTTTTTTCAATTCGAGAAGTTCAGAGCGCTCCGACAAAAATGCAAGGCACCTAAAGAGAGAAACATGAGGCACGTCGCAACGCTAAAACCGCGAGCAAAAAGCTTAATTCTCAATTAAAACGGTTACAAAAAGCTGCCTGCAGCTGCTAAAACGCTTTCTGTGTGATCAGGGCCAAAGACGGGCATTTGCCTTTATTTTGTCCGATATATTTTTTTAGACCAAACAACCTTTTACGACCCATTGTTCCACTATCTAGGACACATGGAGTAAGTAGAACTGTAACTGCAAGTTTCATGAAAAGTTGTATAAATAGAGGAGTCAGTCACATGTAGACAAATGGCAATTTATACTTCGCTAGTGTTTTTTATTCATTTATTCCTTTTACGTAACCACTTGTTCTGTTGGGGGTCATAGGAGGGCTGGAGCCTATGCCAGCTGACATTGGGCGAGAGGCAGGGTGCACCCTGGTCACCAGACTATCACAGGGACAACATATAGAGACAGACATTCATGCTCACATTCACCAATTAACCTAACCTGCATGTCTTCGGATTGTGGGAGAAGCTGGAGTACCCTGGTTTCGAACCAGGAACCCTCTTGCTGTGAGGCAACAGTGCTAACCACTGCACCACCATGCCACCTCTGCTAGATACCAGATACCGTTGTTGAAGCTAAACATGGTACAGCTGTGGACAGGGGCTGCAGCAAAACATACTTTAGCTATCTAAAAAGATCAGTATCAGTGGAGGTGTATGCTATTCTTGTAATATTTCCCCTGCTTTACACACTGACCAATGGAGGCAGCAGTAGACCAACAACTCTATGTAAAATTATTGTTTTTGTCAACGGAGTCTGCTGGCTTTGAGATAACTGCTTCAGTTTCCCATCGGAGAAAGCCTCCTGACGGCAAGATAAAGTGGTGAAAAGCATACACTTGGTCTGCAGGTTTCTTGGTTGCTAAAATAAGCACCAGTTAAAATAGAAACACTCCATCAGGTCTGGGTCCAGATAGGACGGCATATGGGCTCAGACCCAGGGGATGGATAGAGGTGGCGGGTTAACAAGGGTGACATATTTTGGTCATTTTGCTAACAAGGAGGATGGCATCCCTTCTCGTCCCTCCTCACATCGCCTACTGACTATGTTCAACATGCCTTCCAGTGTAACTGTGTGGCCAAGTAACATGTTTTTAATCGTTTTTGAGCAACAAGAAAACTCCATGGCACAGAGGATAAAAAACACAGTAGAATCAGTTTATCGTTGGCTTTTGGATCTGCTGATAAAATAGTGATGTCTGAATTTAGCCTGACTCTAGGTTGCCATTTGATCCACATTTTCTAATTCATAATGGAAAGAAAATTGACTCCCACTCAACACATGCACATTTTTTGTACTTTAAATGTAAATAAGGTGCCAGAGTGCAGGGCTGTTTATCTGATGAATATTATTAATATTTTATTATTAATTCATTATTAATGTGGATTAATGTTTTTGGCTCCTGGCCTCGTTTCATTTTGCAAAAGTGGCCCCTGGGCAAAGCAAATTGTGTGTCCCTGGTATAGAATATTGCCAACCTCATCCTCTAGGCCACTATATTAGTACAATGTAGAAAGATCTTTGGTATCACAGATTCATTGGTTGTACCGACACACAGTAAAGAACAGTAATCATTCCATTAAGGTATAAGTTTGTCAAAGGATCAGAACCTGCTTTCAGCTGAGCCAAGGCCTTTTCTCATTTGAGCTGAGAGCCACTCCCCTTGCCCCAACCTGAGCAGGAAATATGATACAGACATTTACATAGCAATAAAGTCAGGGTGAACCTTTGCTGATGAATTATCGTAAGTGGGAGCAGGGCGAGCTTTAATTCCAGCCCGGGCTCATAAAAGACAGTAGCCCTTTTGTCGCTGACTGTGAAGACGATCCTTCAACGTACACTGATGTCACACTTCATTACGCCGGGTGTTCGTTTCAGAAGAAGCAGGGCAATATACTGGTAGTAAAACCCCGAAAAATTTGCCCACCCTTTTGGCCCATGAATACACTTCACTCAGTTGTAAAGCATCCTGCGCAGAAAAGCCCCTTCTTTTTAAAAGGACAGGTATGCTAATCACATGCCTCTCCGGTGACAAACAGAAAGCTGCTGTTCTTAACGGACACAAAAGCTTTGAAAAAGATGCTTTGTCCAATCTGATGCTGAGCCTGGGCTTTCTCACAGGTGCTGGCTGGTGTGGGAGTAACAGGTGCAGCATGGGAAACTAACGCTTTAGAGGCAGATCGAGTGGTGTGGATTTCACCTCCTCGGGCCACGAATGTTCTCGGGTGTCTCAACAGTTTGGCTTCCGGACCCAGAGTCCCACTGCTGCTTAGCTGTTTTGATTCAGGTTATCCAAGTGATTCACTGTGCTGAGGCTCTTTCTTTTAAAACCACCATTCCTGTGGAGCGAGAAAGCAGCAGTAAGTTTTGGCATTGAAAAAAAAAAATTGGCTTTGAAAAAGAAAACTTTGACACTGAAAAAAAGTTCAGCTGAAAAATAAAACACAGGCAATCTTTTTTTTTTGTTTGTTTTCAATGACCCTGAAATGTTCTCTCCATAGTATGCAAATTATATAAAAATCATGCTGTCCTTGCACCTCCCCGTAAGCCTCTCCACTCTTTGCCAAAACTTTAACTTTAAAAAAATTGAACTCTTTGTAGTGCCTATCAGGGCTGCCCCCTAATAGTCAACCTAATAGTAGTATAATAGTCATTAGTTAGCAGGATTTCATTTGTTGCATAGTCACAGAAAAAAAACATGAAACCCTATTAGGAGCTGCATCTTGTCAGAATAAATCTAAACCTATATGACTGGACCATGTGGGAATTTAATTTGAAAGGACAGACACAGGAAGAGGCCACGCTCAGCACTCAGACAGGAGCCATGTTACAAACCAATCACAGCTGACAGATATCTTTCCCTTCTTCTGTAAATATTCAGTCTGATAAATACAGAAAAGTTGATCATGTTAGTGCAGGGCTACCCAGAGCTTTACATCTGTCCCACAGGACGATAGGTCTACACACTTATAAACAGCTCCTGGAAGAAGATCAGCTCTGCACTCAGATTTCAGCTAAATAGGCGCTCAGAGCCCAACCTCGCGTTCTCCAGGAGGTAAAGACACGGCATGTGTGCATTTTCAAGGCTGTTAAAGACATGGAACATGTACGGCCCCTAATTCCAGGCCTGGTACCTGCAGTTATTCCACAGGCTAGTTAATAACATGTCAGGCAGGAAATCCAAAGTGTGGGATCATTTTGAGAAGGTGAAGGACCAACCCAAGGTGATATGTAAACTCATCTTCATTGGTCGACTACAAACATGACGTATCATGTGAAACATGGAAGTAGCTACATGCCCATTAGCCCACAGCGTCATTAACAGGCGGCTCGCTCAGTGTGTGACGTGCACTTGGAGATAAAATATAGGCCTATATTAATGAAGGTTCATTAGTACGGTTTGTATTTCTCTGTAATGTAGCACAGTGTTAACAATGTTACTGAGACTATTCTTTCTCACACCTTCAACTCAAACCACCAAAATATATCATTTAATAATTACATTAGTATCATGAACACGGGGACGACTAGTCGACTAATGGCCCTAAATGACGACTATTGGTCGGGAGCAGCTCTAGTGCCAATGTTTCCTTTTACAATGCCAAATTCTATTTTTGATGCCAAAACCTCCTGTCACTGTTCTAGCTCTTCGTTACATTAAGGGCATAAAAATCGAACCTCTCTGATTGCCGGCCGCCTCATCCATCAATAAGCTTTGTGTTTGACCGTGTGTGAGGCTCCTAAAGTGTGAGATACATTAAATTGCTCCCCTGAGAGTGTTAAGAGCTCAAATGGTTTCAATGTATTTGTTGTAATAGAGCAGTAAAGATGAGAGGATTAGTGTCTGCTCCGTTAACAGGACAGAAAGTCCCTCCGCACCCATACAGCTGCTGACTCTATAAAAAGTAAATACAGCTGTATAAATGCACTGTTCGTGAGCTCTTCCCATGCACATCCCATCACAATCAGCAGGAGCAGACTGTGTGCGTTCCTGTGACATTAAACACAGTTAACATGGCTAATATGCTTCCTTTCCCACATGGACAAACATGAGAGTTTGCACTGAGATTACTCGTGTTTGTCACAGCAGCAGTCTCAATTCAAATTCGATCATGATCACGCGGCGGGGCTTAATAGAGCAGCGAGGAGTGAAACCTTATCTGCTTCTTTCACTAACCGAAACCTGAATGCCTCCGCGCGGCTCGCCAAGAGCTGACGACATCCCTCGGAGACGATGTGGGCTGGCTGCCCGTGAATATCACATTCTCAGGGACATAAATGTCGCAACGAAGTGATATTGAATTTAAATAATTTCTCATACAGAGGCCTGTCCAAAGCGAACAAGACACTTTCGAGATGATTCCCCAGAAGACTTTTTTGTCATTTAAAGACTTCATTTCCAAAATGTTACGAATCCATTTTGGAAGAAAGGAAATCAATACCTGTGGTGCATCCGTCACTCTGAATAAAACTGAGAGGAGACACAGTGTTCCTTTTGTCATTAAAGGGTCTGCTTCCTGTTGAGCTTTAAGAAGACCTCAAACCTGCCATCATTTCAAACAATAGTTGATGTCGTTTGAAGCGTGTCATTTTGAATTTTTTTTTTTGCAGTTCAAAGCACCGTTCACGTCACAATCCTCTGCGCTTTACATGAAACAGAAAGAGAAAACCCAAATACAGGCATAACATCAACTCAACACAACACTGGTAAAGCAGTGATAACATGGAAATGGAAGCTGCAGAGTGTGAAACAAAATTAAGGATCTGGCGTAAGAGTTTTGCTGAAATTATTAAAAGCCTAATCTGTTTCAAACGAGGTTTTTGAAAAGATTTTGCCAAGGATGTCTCTTCAAAATGCTTTATGATGACTTCACACAAAGTTTTTAATTTGTATTTCAGTTGAATGGAGATCATTTTTCATTTCTCCTTTTTAAAGCAGTTGAAGAAAGAAAGATGATGACCCCCGCATTTAAGAAGCTATTCTAGTGTAAAACCAGCAGAGTCTGCAGACTTTCTAATTCAAACTGCAGCTTTTCATTTGTAAAGAGTTGTGTTTCGTCACAGCGCTGAATGGTTTTGTGTTTCGTTGTTACCTGAGAGCGTATTGAGGGATGAAGCCCTTGGGGGTGGGGGGGTTCAGTTGGAAACAGTAAATGCAACGAGCTAATGTGTGTGTGTGGAGTATCAATGTGTGGGTGTGTCAGTGTTTGTGTGCATGTGTTGAGCTGATAGTGTTAAGTTTGGGCCTGTCAAAATGTGAGCAGAGGGAGGATGAGAAGGGCAGAACATGAGGAGGAGGAGGAGGAGGAGGAGGAGGAGGAGGAGGAGGGAGAGTGTTGTGAGAGTTGTAGGAATCATTTTCACTCTTATTTGGTTACCTGCATACTGATGCTTCCAGTCTGTTTTCCCAGCTTTTAATTGTTCTGTTCTCGTTGATATTACGTTGAAACAAACTGTGTAAAGACAGATGTTTAAACGATTTAATGAGAATGAGTAAATCAAGCATAGGAGGCATTTATTTCTTCTATTTAAACTCTTGAAGGAGCACTTCTCCCTCAAAATGACCATTTGTAAATCAGTGAGTCATGCTGTGTTACAGGGGATCTGTAAAGAAAACACATGGGGTGCGTTCTGAATCACAAACTTTTTATTTTTACTTTTAACATGTACTGCAGCTGCCCTCAAAAAGTACGTACTGTTGCATGCAGTATGCACACAGTCAGGACATACTCGGGACCCGTCTTGCTTTTATATCTGTTACCATAGAGTTAAACAAACGGCACTCACCAAATTCACCAGAGACTAGTTAACTTTAAAGTTATAACTGCACAGATTGTAGATTCTATATTATATTTATGACAGTGAAATTACTGTCACTGTTTTATAGTCATTCCCTTTGGTTGTTTGTAATATTTATGACTATTTTGTTCGCTTTAACAATCAGTCTTCCTGTTATTACTACTGCTCATCAGTTACTTAAATAAGCTGTCATTACGGCTCAGTCCATGTAACGTATCGCCTGCAACCAAAGGATTGTAGGTCAGAATAGCCAGAAAAGCATGCTGGCTTGCATACTGCAAAATCGGAGCAGATGCAGTAGAACATCCTGGTGTCTTTGGCATACTACATTTGACATACTGTGTATTGGGACACGCTAAATCTTTGTCTAGCATACTATATAGTATGTTAGTATGTATATTGGAACAGCACAGATGCATTCTCACTGAAAAAACCTTAGTATTGGAGTCTGGCTTTTAAGAGAGCATAGATGATTTGTGCTTTTAGCCCTGTAAGGCCCAATAATAGAAAAAAACAAGCAATTTCTTTTCACCTTTCAGATGTTGTAGGGGGCCTCTGATGCAGAAATTAAAGGGTGTTTTGGGCCTAGTTGGGAGCTAAATTTCTGTATTTGTGCTCACATTGTCTGAACAACATGCAGAGCAACTACAGGTTTGATTGCCACCTTGGAGCTACACTTGTGTTCAAGAAAGAGCCCACATTAAATTAAAAACCGTGCTATGCACTGTATGCCCTCAAAAATGCAAATCCATCTCTGTCATGATTTTCTTTTCTTTTCTTAAATTCTCTTTCCTTTTCTTTCTTTTCTTTTCTTTTGGTTAAAACAGTCAGTAGCAATCTTATTAACAAAATGATATGCTTATTGTAGATAAACCACAAAAACTATGAATAAACTTCAGATAAAACAATCCAGTTAAAAGACAAATTTATTATTTTCTTTGATATTTTTTGTCATATACAGGTATGCATGTATAATAACAGGTATGTTAACAACAATGTCATGTTAATGTTGTGTAATGTCAAGTCTCTATTTGATCATGTGACAAGACGAAACGATCCAGTAACTAGTTTATGCACAACATCTGTCAAGACTGACAAGCTGAGCACATCTGCAAGTCCAGTGGGCAGTCATGTCTTTTAAACATAAAAGCGACAGTAAGAAAGGAGAGAAAGGAACAGTAAGGCAGAGGTGTGTGTGTGCGCCTTATAACCAGTAACTAGTGTGCACTGGGGCTTGTGGTAACTACCTTATGGCCTGCACAAAAGTCAGTTTTGGGACCGAGAAAGTTCTTTTTTAGCCAGTGATACCTGTCACAGGGCATTGTGTGTGTGTGTGTGTGTGTGTGTGTGTGTGTGTGTGTGTGTGTGTGTGTGTGTGTGTGTGTGTGTGTGTGTGTGTGTGTGTTTGGGAGTAAATATCCACATAATCAAAAGCTGTACAGTCAAGTTGTTGGTTTACTCTATCCATGTTACTGTCATCTTCATCTTCCTCTGACTCCATCTCAAAATCACTCTGTATTTTGGATGGTGTCAGTCACATCCTGCACTCTGTGTAGAAGACGTCTCTGCGCCTGAGGCTCTCTGGAATAGAAAAATGAAAATAATAATAATAAATAACGAGTATTATACTGTAGTAGATAACCTGGAGGAATAGGGATGTCGACCAAATGTTAAGGGGTATTAAACTGAGTATTTTTCAGGTTTGATAACTGAACCTGATTTAACCCTAACACTGCTCACACGTATCAATGAATGCACACAAAACAGTCTGGCTAGCCTGTTATGCCAGAGGAACACATGCATCTCCTCAGAGCACTTCCATCCCCACTTCAAGGAACACTTCTTACCTCTCCCTGAACAATGCAACAAGCACCCTCCAAAACACTCCAGAACATTCAGAACCTGTTCTGTGCCACAAACAGCTATTTGGGCAACAAACAACAAACAGAGCCCAGGAAAAAAAACAGGATCGGTTAAATATATATTTAAACTGATAAGATACACACCAGGTTTCAAATACATTTATCAATTATTCATCTCTGGTCTAAACTCATTTTTTTTTAAAGAGAAAACACATTTAGAATGTGAGCAGTGCAATATCCCAACATTATGAATAAGGTGCATGTGCTATTTTTATTACCACTCTGAAGTGAGGGAGTTCAAGTATCTCGGGGTCTTGTTCACAAGTGAGGGTAGAATGGAGCATGAGATGGATTGGCGGTTTGGTGCAGCTTCTGCAGTGATGCGGGTGCTGCGCCAGGCTGTTGTGGTGAAGAGGGAGCTGAGCCAGAAGGCAAGGCTTTCATTTTACTGGTCCATCTACGTCCCAACCCTCACCTATGGTGACGAGCTCTGACTGAAAAAATGAGATTGCCGATACAAGCAGCCGAAATGAGTTTCCTCTGTGGAGTGGCTGGATTCAGCCTTAGAGATAGGGTAAGGAGCTCGGAGTAGAGCCACTGCTCCTTCGTAATGAAAGAGGTCAGTTGAGGTAGTTCGGGCATCTGATCAGGATCCTCCTGGGCGCCTCCCACTGGAGGTGTTCCAGGTGTGTCCCACTGGTAGGAGGCCCCGGGGCAGACCCAGAACACGCTGGAGAGATTACATATCTCATCTGGCCTGGGAACACCTTGGGGTCCCCCAGGAGGAGCTGGAAAGCGTTGCTGGGGAGAGGGACATCTGAGGTGCTCTGCCCAGCCTGCTGCCCCCGTGACCCGGCCCCGGATAAGCGGATGAAAATGGATGGATGGATGGAATAACTAAATATCTACATGTTCTAGACATTATAATAGGTACAGAAACAAATATTTAAGACATTTTACTTATATGGCTCAAATCCACACCAGTAAAACAAAGGGATAAGCCTGAAGAAAAGTACACAGGTTGTGTGAGTTCACGGCCAAATAGGCGGACCTGTAAACGTGTTAACCCTCCAGTAGCAGTTCAAGTATAAACAATGGGACCTATTGACGATGTGAATGTGTGTTTTTCTGTTTTTCTGGGTTTTTTTTGGATAGTTAAAAGTGATGTATTTTAGCAAAAGTGGGCCTGACAGGTTTAGTTCAGTTTTAAATAATAATGTTTTAGCAAACTGCACAGTTTTGCATACGACTGGATAAATAAGACTTGGATTATACTGCATGAGATGTGTGAGAGTTTGAAAGCAGATGTTTTGGTGAAGTTATGCTGTTGTTAAAATTGGTCTGCAATCAGTCAATGAATCATTGTGTTCAAAGGCTCCACATTTCCATGGAGACATGTGAGATGAACAGATTTTTCTTTAGAAATTCAACATGACACGGCAGGACTAAATCATTTACAAACACTGATTTTGTGGGTGAAGTATTCCTTTAAACAGCTATTCTTGTAGGGGATGTCTCCTAAGCAGTTTCACTGAATACCAATAAACTAGAAATAAAATGTGAGTACAATGGACATTTCCATTCAAATCAGTGCAGCAGGATTGTCAGAGAGGCGGCCATTTTTATGTAAAATGTTGCCATTGCGAGCTAACTTCCACATAAACAAACTGACTTGCAGCAAGTCACGAACTCACTGAGGTGAGGTTTGGTGGTAACAACCTGACAAGCTGTGAAGTAGTAGGTTACTTTTAAAATATTATCATAACTGTTATTTCCCTGTTTATTTTCTTGTCTATTATTTGCATGTTTGTTCAAACATGATGTTCTGAGGAACAAGTGAGAGCTGCTGCTCAGTGGACAGCTGAGAGGCTGAGAGAGACTGTGAGGATAAACAGCATGTAGAGTCAGCACATTTTCATTTATAACTTGGTGAATGAAGGGTTTCGACCAAAGCAGAGTTGGTGATTGTTGCAACAGCGGACTAACGAGAGGAAAAACAAGACAAACTAAGTCCCCAGTTACACTAACCTTCCTGTGATATCGATCTACCTTTTTTTCCTCCCCAGTAATTAGTATCTAGTTCTCTCTCTGGTCGAGGGCAACAGGCTGTCAACAAATAGTTTTTTGGGCACAAGGAAACAGAGATCTGTGTAAGTACATAAGACCCTAAAAAAGAGGGTTGGTCATGGGGAGTACCACCAGTTGGTCCAGGAGCTTCGCCTCGATGATGGTCGTATTTTAGGGTGACTGGGGAGCAATCTCCGGCCTTCATGGCTCTGGGTATCCAGCAACCGCTACTACCAGTTTCTCCTCCATTGTTTACCAACTGTAAACTTGTTGTCATGACCACCACAGAAGGCCCGCCTCTCAAGTCATCTGATTGGACAATGGGATAAAAGTGGAAATGACGTAGCGCAGGTTGTAGTTTTTTCCCTCTTGAGGAGTTCAGAGCGCTCCAGCAAAACGCCAGGCACCTAGAACACAAAAACGCAATAAGAAACAAAGCAATGCAAAAAGCGTCATCCTCAGTAAAAACAGTTACAAAAAGCAAGCTCCAGTTTCCAAAATGCTTTGGTGTGATCAGGGCCTAGGATGGCTTTGGTTTGCACTGAAGTGTGTTCTACGACGAGTTAACAAGACAATTAGGCTAACATTAGTCTGAGTTCTGTGAACGAAAGAAACCGTGATTGGTGTACAGCTGTAGTTTTTCTGTTTAGTAAGGAAAATAGGTGCAAGGATAGACCAAAACAGAGTTGTTCCACTTATGTGTGTTTTTTTCTGATAACAACTAACAACAATCGTCATTTTCTTTTGTATTTGTCAAATGACCGCAGCAAACAGTTCAGGGTCCTTTCTATTTATTCTGTTTCTATGACAAATACACTATGTGGTCAAAAACACCTTATTCCCAAACCATGGGCATTAATCTGCTTCTCTCACACCCTTCATTTGTTTTCCACCAGGTTTTGGAACCTGGCTGCAGAGATTTACTCACACCCAACCACAGCAGCATCTGTGAGATCCAACACTGGTGTTGAGTGGTTGCAAATGATAATTGCGACATAAAAAATACATTTGTAAATTAAGTTAGATACGTAATCAAATGAAAAAGCATTTAGTAACACAGTTAGCAGTGCTTCAGCACAGTCTGCAAAATGCATAATAATCACCAACTGCTAACAAAAATTGCAAGAACGATGCAATTCCACATTCTTTTATTTTCATAAATCTATGAATTTTTATGAACTACAACCCCATACATAATTGTTTTCTTGATTTTTCTTTTGTTGCTACAAGTGAGCTTGGATTAAAAGAAGAACAGGGAAATGTTTTCTTTTATTTACAGCAACAATTCAATGCTAAATTTACATAATTTAACTAAAATTTCCATTTGTTTGCACACAGAGAACTCACTAAATCTTATGTTGAATGCGTACACACACTTGTTTTTACACTCTGACATGCACCGCACAAACACAGAAACACAAACAGTCCTAAATTTCCCTTTCTCTTTCTCCTCTCTTCCTCTCACACCCAATTTACCTCGCATTCAAATCTCATGCAGCCATGCATTTTTTTTTTCAAATGGCAGCAGTTGTGGCTCTGGGTCAAGCTCTTACTTCACCTCCGCCCTTTCCTTTCCTTTTATCTGACGACTCCCAGTCACGTTTTCCACACAACATCCCTGCCTCAGCACAACCTTTCCTCTAAGGTGCTATACTGACCTATATCACACAGAGCCAGTCAACATGAGAGAGGGGAGGGGGGAGTGCCAGGGGTCAAAGGGTAGGATTTTGAAATGCACTAATCCCCCGAGTGTTTGCTGATGTGTATTTTGCTCTACTTTAACCCCCCCTCCCCTCCTCTCCCCTGTGGATTTAGTCCCCTTTGGCGGCTTGGAAAAGTAAATAAGGTGTGTTATCGCTGCCAACATACCTAACTCCAACTTCCTGGTTCTTTCTCACTGTCAGGGCTGTCCCTCCCTGCCACAGTCACTAGAAATCAGAGCCTCTGTTAATAATTACCATCACCACACAGCCATCCCAGCGGCACCGAGGCTTCCACGCTGCAGTGTGTTTGCTGTTTTCATGTTTGTATTTCGGAGATGGTGCAGAGAGACGACTGTCCTTAATAATGCTTTCATTGACAGTTTCTCTTCAGCCATGCTGTTCCACGCTGCTAGGTCACTGCACAATTGTCTGTGTGATAAAGTGTGAAAACTAGAAGGACACAAAAAGATGTGGGCTGCAGACTGGAAAAGATAAAGAGTTGATGTTGCGAGCTGCGCTGCGGCTCGAGGGAGCCGTCACCTGGCAACCAGGAGATCACATTTCTTTCGCTTGTGTGTGCATGTGTTTGCTGTTGTGTGTGTGAGTGTGTGTGTTTGGTGTGCGGCAGTTTCAGGCAACGTTTGAGGACAATGTTCTTTTACAGCACAGCAAAGCCTCTCACTTTGAAAGTTACACACAGCTCAGACCTGATGACAAGTGAAATCAGCATCACGTGCGGTCGGCCTGTCTCATGCCCTTCACGTCTGCCCTTTCACCTTTTTACCTGCACTGTGTTTCTGCAGGGCGGGTGTCTCTGGTACGAGTCACTGACCTGAGGCTGGAGGACCTGCAGCTGGCTGACCAGGGCTTGTACGAGTGTCGAATCCTTTTACTGGATGAGCCCACAGATGAGCTGCAAAACGGCACCTGGACTGTGCTGTCTGTAACTGGTGAGGTTTATGAAGTAGCATGTGTTTGTTTTTCTTTTGCTTCATGAGACAAAATCAGGAGTCCCAATGTAAACAAAGGACGTGACTGAAACCCGTGTGAACGATAAAAACATCTGTTCTGGATATATAAGATGGCCCTTGCCCTAGTGTGTCGATCAAACAGAAGAAGTCAGAATAAATGTCTTTGACTCTTCAGTGGTAATTCCACAACAAACAACAGAGAAAAGCCGGCCTCAAGTAGGCATGTGTACAGGGCTGGATATTGAACTTCAATTGAAATGTGTCTGCAACACACACACACAAAAACACAAAGCTCTTTTGTACGGCTGCTTGCGTCTAGACAAAATTTAATATATGAGAAGTTTAGCTCTTTTGTTAAAGAAAAGAAATGTTAATTTTTCATTAAGTCGCATGTTTCAATAAATAAAAATGTTACCAGTCGGATCTTTAAAGATAAAATATGGAACTTGTTTTCAGTTTTCTTTGTCTGTGAGTAAATATAAATGATGCTGCTGCTATTGTGCATGACTTTTCAAAAGAGGATAATACATTTTCTATACATAGTTGGGGAAACATTGTCTAAACTTCAAGCCTCAGGGTGGGTGTATCCCATGGAAGTGTTTGACTGGCATCTGAGGGCCGGTGTTGCTAGGAGACCAGCTGTCAGCTCCTATGGACATAGCGCTGTAGCCTACGCTGTGATTTAAACATCTGTTACTTTACAGCTTTCGACATTTAGGAGGACCCATTATGCTGTTTAGTTTTTACTGGAAAGTGGAAGCTAGCTAGGCTTCCACTCACCAAGTGGAAGAATAGACTGGAATTTATTTTTAGTTTTTATTTAGCTTTTATTTAAACAGGTTTGGCCCATTGAGATCAAAAGCAGCGACACAGAGTTTCAACAACAAATAAAATTCACATAAAAGCACACAGATTTAGTTAGATAAAACAGCTGCACACACAGCCTGGATTCAATAGATTTCATTATGGTTTTAAACACATTCAAGGTGACCATGTGTTAAATCTTTAGATCACTTTGCAGATTATTCCATGCTGTGCAGAGAACCTAAAAGTTACAATTTAGTTCTGACTTCGGGCACAAGACGCAAAAAGTCCTGCAAGAAGATTATTAGAGACCAACCAGTGAGGCACCAAGGACACAGGAGTTGTTGACAAAACCGTGTGTTTTTATTTACCCAAAAAAGTGCATGAAAAAGTACAAACCAAGAAATGAATAATGAGGCCTCTACAAGAGGTCAAGATAACTTAACTATATTAAATATAATAACTGAACAAGGTATTAACTGAACAAACTGACCTGTCAAAATGACACACGAGGGAGCATATATAGTGGTTTGGCCAAACCAAATAATACACAAGGCTCCACCAGGAAGAAACCTCCCCAAACAACCACAATAACTCAAAGAAACAGACGATTAATATCAAACAATTTGCCTGTGTAACCCTACAATGCTACAATGATAATGTAAGGTTAAAAGCAGTTAAACAAATTCTGAATCAAAGCATGTGGAACGAATTGTTCCGGTATGGTTGACCATAAATGAAAGTAACCTGTGTAGATAACGAACTAATGAGTTTAGAGAGTGTGACCTGGGAAAACATTACCATGCGTGGCTGTGACCATCACAGTAGGAAGGAATTTTACTAAGAACAGCTTTGTAAATAAAAACATACCAGAGGCGGCGTGTAAATAAAGCAGGTCAATTCACTTATGAGTATAAAACACAATAGTGAGTAAGAGATCGACAATTTGTAATGAATCTCAGAGCCCCATGATACACACTATCCAGCATGTGAAGACAGTGAGCATTCATATACACCACATCATCATATTCAATGTTAAACTCCATCAATTTGTTTCACACAAACAGAAAAACAAGACTTATTTCTGAAATAAAAGCCATGACATACCAGATATGTGCCTTTAAGGGCAAGAGGTCATCAATTAAAACCCCTAGGTATTGAAAACTGGAAACCAACTCAATTTGTTGACCACTTCTGGTTACAACTTTCTTAGATAAATCATAATTTGCTGTTCTCGATGAAGTAAAAAAAAACATTACTTTTTTTTCTGCATTTAGAGCAAGTTGCAGCTGTTCTTGTACTCTATGAAATGCATACTAGATACTTACTTAGCAGGGGTGCGTGCAAAGCAATAACAGACAGTATCATCAGCATAGAAATGAAAAGCAGAGTTTGGTATATCCTGTCCGATGCAATTTTTGTATGTCGTAACTAATAAAGGGCCCAGAACAGACCCTTGTGGGAGTTGCAGTACCTTCAAGATGGCACCCTATAACTTAAATACATAAATAAAATAATAATAATAATAATACAATAAAGATGGATGACATTACAGTTCCCTAAAAGTGAAGCTGTCTATGCTTTTTGATACAAGACCAAACCGCTCATCCTCTTGGGGGTCATGGAGGGGCTGGAGTCTATCCCAGCTGACATTGGGTGAGAGGCAGGGTACACCCTGGACAGGTCACCAGACTATCACAGGGCTGACACATAGAGACAGACAACCATTCACACTCACATTCACACCTACGGACAATTTAGAGTCACCAATTAACCTGCATGTCTTTGGACTGTGGGAGGAAGCTGGAGTACCCAGAGAAAACCCACACTGACACGGGGACTGCAAACTCTGCACAGAGTGGCTCAGGAACAAGGAACCCTCTTGCTGTGAGGCGACAGTGCTAACCACTATACCACCATGCCACCCCACCAAACCAAACAGCAGCAGCATAATGCAGGCCCAGTGTACAGCACCAGCCTCGAGTGTGACTGATAACATGCATGTCGGCAGCCCTTTGTCCCTGACACATGGCGGTTGATCTCGTCCTCTGCTTGATCTTAAGGAGCTCCTGGACCTCATTGTTTTCCTAATTTGCGGACATTTTCAGGTGCTGTTCTTCTTTATTGAGTTTGCTGCTACCGCTACAGTGTAGATCACCTGGCTTAAACTCTTATAGTGTAATATATAGGAGTGCATGGCTGGATATAGACTGTTGTTATCCTGACGTGGCTTTAGCTTAATGGTCTACGTGACTTCAGTCATGGTTTGGCATGATCCTGGCAAAATTGCGTTATGTGAGGAGAAGCAATTGCTCTCTGAGCTGGGTGTTTGGCTGAGTACCCACAGTGCCACCAAATGCTTGTTTGTCACACACTATAAATTGTCATGAAGACCCTCCAATGTGCAACTCCATGTCTGAGCCTCTCTTGGTCTTAGTCTTGTTATGCTACCACATATTTGGCATTGTCGGCAGGATATGCACAACACAGGCAAGCTTTGAAGAATGTTGTGTCATGCTGACATTACATTTATATAGTCCAGATTGTCACATTTATACTTGCTTTAAATCATTCATATTAATCACATTTATGACTTTGTTTTTAATAATCTGCTAGCTGCTTTTTAAATCGCCCAGTAAGGGGTCACAAACATAACACTTCATCAAAACATCACACTGTACTGTCCGTGGGTCTGTCCTGCCAGCTGTCCCTTTTACACAGATGTTGATTCAGTGCTGTTACTACCTCTGCTGCTGGCTTTGAGGTGAGAAAACTCTGTCACCCCGTTTTGCGATTGTACCTCTGATAAAGAACAGCAACGTGGAATAACTGCGTGAAATTCCAGCCTTTAACAGGCAGCGCAAAAGAGGCTTTAGACAGCACTTATTGATAAAGTTCTTTGAACACCTGCTGAGTCATTGTTGGCTCTCTCACTGTGTTGTGTTTGTCCCACATTATACAAAGGAGGGGTTTACCTAACGTCAGCTGTGTCTCTTTCATGGGCCCCCCTGTGGTGATGGAATCTCAGTCAGAACCAACAATTCAGTCACTGCAGAAAAATAAATAAAACATACATTTATTCTGTATGTCTGATTCTCTTTTTAGCGTAATACATTTTTATTTCAATTTGACATTAAAGCTTCACTAAGCAGGATTGCACTCCGGTGGCAGCAAAGATGACTAAGTCTTAATGTCTTTATTATCCAGAAATTATGTAGATCCTGTATTTCAGTTTGTCATTCCTGCATGATTTCAGCAACTGTCCATATCTTAGCTAAATAATGCAAATCAGTGGCCTCTCAATACACATGGGTATTCTGTTCCTCATTAAGCACTTTAGTTAAATGTTTGCTTTTAACTAAAAATCTTCCATAACATCCTCTACAGACCTGATCTTTAGTTTTATTCTATGTATTCTGCAGCACTGCTCATGTCTTACTGTATGCATAGCACCTGTTTAAACTCAAACTTTAGAAAAGTTATGAAACAGCTTTTGCAAAAACTTCTATTTTAAAGACTTTTTTTCATACTGTCTAGACAGATTAGGGAATTTGGATAACTTCTGACTGTCTTCATGTAGATTTTGGGAAGAAATCATCTCTGAATAGAGTTGTCATCATACGTATTGATAGGTTTAAATAATAAATCTAAATATGAAATATGCATCATTATTTTTTCTGCTTTGAAGTTTATCCTTATTTGGGGAAAAACCTCTGCCATGACTCTACGTGCAGACATACAGAACAAAGTATCAGTGCACACTGCAGATCAAAGCCAGGCGAGACAGTTTCACCGAGTTGGTCTGTGTGCGTCAGGTTAGAGATGAGAATTATAATAGATTATGACTGTGTACTTGAGGCTTTGGATGTAACATCACTGACGTGCCCTGCAGGTATGCTCTTCACATCCCATTGTTTGCACTCTGCCTCAATATTTGAGATTGTCAGTGGCCTCCACAGGCTGGAAATGCAGAGCTCAAAGAACGAAATCTATTTACATGCAGGAACTGATTTTTCTTTTTTTTTCTTTTTAGGGGGACCAGGAGTATTTGGCAGGTTATTTATAATTATAGAGCAGAATTTCACCAGGTCTCTCCTGTGTATAAACACTAAAACAAACATCTTAACCTGTAATTCAGATAAGAAAAGAAAAATGACTCTTATTCTAGTAAGAAAAAATAAAATCCTGAAGCCATTTCAAACCTTTTCTCTGGTTATTTATTATACAGGAGTTCAATAAGGGTATGAGTCAGAGGAATTGAAATAAAATATTGAAGTTGCAAGTGGTTTGTTTATGTTTGGAGTTGGACGTTGGAGAAAAAAAAAAAAAAGGCTCTCTGTATGTTCTCTGATGAGATCTGAGACTTAAAGTGGCAGCAAAACGCTCACGCTCGCAGATCTAAAAGGCGGCGTAAACTGACATTTTCACTTTGGAATGTGAAATAATAATGTAAGTTGATGTCAGTAAACTGAACACAGGCTGCCGCTGTTTAACAAACAAGGCCGAGCTGCTGTCATGCTGTATATAAATTGATAAAAAAGGGATGAGGGAGACAAAGGATTTATTGTCAGCTAGTCCGGCTTTTCTCTTTGCAGTTTTCTCTTATTGCTGCTGCTTGGAAGACAGTGTGGATCTTGCTTTAAATTTCTTTTCTAGCCGTAGACAGTGAAGTGTCCATATATAACATTAGTTCTATTCACCTCAATTTACCTCTATTGGGAGAACCACATTTTCTGATTTAGGAGCATTTGTGTCTTTGTATTTTAACAATAGATGTGTTCCTCATGTATAGATGAATAGACCTGTTTTTAAATGCTCACCTTGATGTTTGTTCAATAGCCGCTCCCATGTTTACCGAAGCCCCGCCCCCTGTGATGGAGGCTCTGGTTGGAAGTCACCTCTCTCTTACCTGTGTTGCTAATGGCAACCCTACTCCGACCATCACCTGGTTAAAAGATGGCAGTGTGATTCCAAGAATAAATTATCAGGTATGTTGATATGATTGTGTGCATTAATGTCTGAATATATGGAGTTTGTTCATGTGTCTCTCTATCTATCTATCTATGTACTGTATCGTCTGTTTGAACGAGCTATATCTATCATTTTTCAGCTGAGGAAGACATTATTGATTATATCATACACTGTTAAAAGCATGAGCCACCATCTCGGTCTCACTCCCAACTCGTCAAATACCGAGACTTAAGCAGTGGCGGTCAGCGTCAGACACTGTTACACAGAGGCACCCTTAGCAGTGGTATAAGATGCACCTGGCGGCAACAGTTTTTGACTCCCTTGGTAACTACTGTCATATAAAAGGCTGAAACACACCAGCGGCAAAGGGCACTCCTCAAAAAATACGCCCCCATTATTTTCAATGTACAACCCCACACTGGCGGTGCATCGGCACCCATGGACGTGCCACCCTGCACCAATTCACGCCACTGTCCTATTTCTGGCCTTACTGCCCCCCCGAATTAAATGTATTTTCCCCCCACTCACTCATTGCTTGTACATACTAGCTCCCATAGCAGCTCTCTTCCTCTGCTCCTGTGGCAGCTCGACTCCCCTCCTCATCATGGATGCATAAGAGAACTCTGAATTGCTGCTGCTGTCTTGTGTGTGATGAAGAATGGATTGAGAGAGACTCCTTGTTGAGGTCAAGAGATTTCCCGAGCTAAACACGTCACAATCCCGTCATTATAAAGACAATAGCCAAAAAGATATTGCCTGGCGAGTCATAGCTCTGGAGATAAGCTCTTTAGGTCAGAAATCAAATTTAATTAGGGGCTGTCCACATGTGATTTTAAGCTAAAGCAGAGGTGAAAGTAGTAATAATAGTAATAATTTTGTGCGGTCGTCTGTTGAGAAGCTGCAGCGAGACGCGTCCAGTGTGTGCTAGGGGCGGCACATGATGTGAGTCACACGATGTGCCATGCTGTGGCGGCGCCTGGTGTGTGAGCATAGGGTGGAACGGGGTGGTGGTGGATGGGTCAAACAAACTATGGACATTCACCTGGGAGTCCCTCTGTATATATTCTATGTGAAACCGAAAGTCATTTGAGTTCTTTTAATAACAGCGTAGTGCGCTAGTATGTGCAGCATGCTAGCTAGTGATGTGTGTCCTTACCTTAGTAAGGACCACACTTACTTTAAGCCAAACCATGATGTTTTTTCTAAACCTAACCATGTGCTTTTGTTGCCTAATTTTAAGAAAGTAAAAAAAAAACAACTATTTTTTTTGCCTAAGGTTTATACTTTATCAAGAACAGTAAGGTCATTTTGGAAAAAGACTGTATGTATTTAACATGCGGAACCTGTACATTTCCTGTGAAAACAAAAGCTTATTTTAAAAAGGCAGAAAGCATACAGGGAGCGTAGCCAGGCTAACCAGACTAACATTAAGGTAAGCTACTTGTCTGCAATCAGCTATCAGTAGATTCTTGGCTTCTTCTGCCTGGTGATAAAGTTGGTGGATGTAGTTTGGTCGAAAGAAAAAAGTTCCAACATGAAACTGCTCACAACAAGGTCTGTGGATTATTTTATGTAACCGGGTCATGATTTCTGCAAAGAGACATTGCTGTTGAGTTTTTCAAATGTATTTGTTTGCTGCTGTGAGCACCACAAGCTGAGTGCCATCTAGTTCCATTATAATGGAGATAAAGCAGACATCTTTACACCTGATATCTTCAACACGTGGCAACTCACACCAAAACAATCTAGACTGATAAGCAGCACTACAGATGAGAGGAAAAATATGTACTTTTGATTTGGGCATGAACTGTCCCTTTAAGTCCTGTTAAATGAATCTGTATTAATTCTTTGCATCTTTTCTCTTTGTTGTAAAATATTGAATAACGTGAACATTTATTTAAACGAAGCCATGTGGAAACTGTAGATTAGAAATCACCAGAACTGCTGCAGTTGCCACTTGGTCAAAGCTTAAATGTTGAATGTGTTTAATCTTATATGAGGGGTCATAAAACATCGGAATACATTGGTTTATTCATATCTGTAATATTAAAGATTTATACTATTAATCTGCTAAGGAACTAGTAACTCTTTTCATCTATCGATATGTGTCTGTCTGTTTGTATATACAGTATATATCTGTCTCATCTACAGTATGTGTGCAGCCTGTCTGCCTGTGTGTATATCCTATACCTACCTATCTACTGTATGTATTTACGTGTACTGTTCACATCCATCCAGCTCTCAGTCTATCCAACGTGTCATATTTATTTACCAGGAAGGAGCCTTATCTCTGCGAGCAGTGAGCATGCAGTCAGCAGGACAGTACACCTGCCACGCCTCCAACTCTGAGGGAAACGTGACTCGCGTGACGAAAGTGAAGATCAAAGGTCAGTTGTTGCCTGTCTGTGTGTCTTTCTGTGTGTGTGCCTGTCTGTCTGTCTGTCTGTCAGTCTGTCTTTCTGTGTGCCTGCCTGCCAGTTCCTTCAGTCTCTGTGATGTGTGTGTGCCTGACTGGCTGGGAGCCACCCAAATTTACATTTCTGTTTCTCCTTCTTGCATCATATGACAGAGTGGTTACAGAAACTCAAGCTGAATTCAACTCTTATTCTATCCCTGTGTAGATAATATTGATATCATGATATGAGACAGGATTTCAACTGGGATTTTTTGGAGTTTCTTTGTCGTGATAAAGCTTTGTGTTTTGCTCAATTTGAAGACTGCATTTCAGAGATGGGACTTTTTTCCGGAGCTCACCAGGCTGCAGTAGCTGACTGATATGAAACATCTCTTTTTCTGATCATCAGATTCACTTTATTAATCATTTCTTTTCTAAAAAATGTTCCTGGTTGAATAAAAAATGTAAATTTCTCTTGAGGTATTTAGAACTTAAAAATAAATCATGAGATGTAATGCTATCAGCACTGGGAGATTCACAGAACTTTTCAGGTTGCAGGTTTCCAAATTAACTGTCCGATGTGAGGACGTACACATGTAGAATATGCAAATATGCTACTGTGTATCATAGGATTACACCGACACAGCGCTGCATAATACATTGTGGAATTTATTTCTGACTTCTTCCTGTACTCCTACTCCTACACCTACTGCTGATTTTCTCCGGAGAAAAAGGACTCGTCTGGAGCGTGGTGCATGGGGAAATATTTTGTTTTGGCACACCGTCTCCTTGAGGTTTCACTTCATTTTGGAATCTCTCAGATGCAGTGGTCACATTTTGAATAATAATCAACATCATGAGCACATACCGCCTTAACACTGTTCAGTCTAAGTCACATTATCTGAGCTTTGGCTGCGTTTTTGCGCGGCGTTGCCACATGGATGGATTACAGGAGACTAATAGCTGATCTGGATGAAGTCAGTCTAAAAGCCTTAAGTAACCTCTAAACTGTCACTCATGCATATATCCATCAAGCATTTTAAGGTTATAAATCCAATCTGTAATGACTGCTGTGGAGATCATGTGGTTATTTATACATGAGACATGTGGTATGTCAAGCCTCCTGTATTAGCTCTTTGCAAATAGTACACGTGTCGGAGTTCGGCACGCTACAGGGAAGAGATAAATGTGACATGTAGTAGCTGTATGTGATCGGTTTCTGAGGAGATAACATTGGTGTATTTGAAATTATAGCGACTAATTGATACTGTGATGTAAGCTTTTATTCAACTTTTATTGTTTTGTTTTTGAAAGGGTTTTCTTTGACAGCTTTTCTCAGCTGCTTTGGCGTAATCGTCCACTGAAAGTCATGATTCTGGGCCTGCTGTTTGTAATTGTCAGATAGCTCATTCACTCACAACACAATGTGCATTTCTCATTTTTCCCACTGATACACTGACTTGTCCTTGGTTTGCCTTACTCCTAAGCACAGGTATCAACATGCTTATTGTATAAATCCATTGCATCTTGTGTAAATCATAACCTTTCAAACATAAACGCTGCATATTTTCATTTATTTCATCTAGCATTATCTAAATGCCACATGAACTGATAGCAGATGCATCTTCACATCCAGATAACATGTTCATTCTCGAGCTTTAGTGCCACTTATCTCATTTACGCCACAGAGGGCACAAGTGATGATTTTCTCTGAGTTACAGCGTGACAAGAGCCGAGACTTCCATCATATTTAACACTTGATTCCAGTTTACTGTCTCTATATAGTGTTACTGATGATGATGTGATGTTGTATGGATGTCCAATAGCTCTCCAATCTCACGGCTCCATAGCATGTGAAAACAAATCTGCTTCCTCCTCACTGCATCTTTGATAAGTTGAAGACACTGAAAGGTAGAGTTGACACAGTTTAAAAGGAGGGCAGTGAGTAAGATGGATTAATTTATGTTTCATGTTTGTGAGTCTTTCAGCATCAAGTGGTGGGTAGATAACTGAAAATCTATACTCATGTAAAAGTGAGATTACGCCCTTAAAAAGTGACTCAAGTAAAAATGCAAATGACTGTTTGAGAAACCCACTCAGGTTAAAATAAAAAAGTACCTGATTAGAGACTCAAAGTTCAAGCTGCTTTACATTTTAATATATTTTTAGGCAGTATTGGCCACTGCAAACTGATGGAAAAACAGCACTTGTTGACGAAACTTTTTTTTTAATGAAGTAGAGCAGGTAGGCTTATCAAAAAATAAGAAGAGCCTATCCAACTGAGATATGAACAATCTCCCACTCTCATCTCTTCCTCTCTACCCCTCTCTGCCTCATTATAACATCAAAGATTAAAGAAGAGATGAAATGAAAAATGCCTTTTTAACCCTTTAAGATCACATGCCTGGCCTTATTTTGCACCTATTTCATAGTTTATGCACAACAATTACAAAGAATCAGTTTCTTCATACTGTTAAATTTAAATCTAATCATGTTTTCTTCCTCTTAAACAAAGTATGACATGTGCTTATGGAGTGGTGTAGTGGTAGTTGATGAGATGGATATAGGTACCAAGGAGAGAGTATTTCCTATACATCCTCCTGAGACTCTAGCTTATGTTTGGTATGCATGTTTAATTTCTCCTGGCTATTTTGGATCAGGAAGTGTAAAAAACTAAGCATCGTCTTTGAACAGGAAGTAGTTTTTGAACTAAATGATGTCCTCACATTGGGACATTGGGTTTACTTTTAATAGCCACAAGAGTGAAATAAAGTATAACGGTTAATTTTAATGCCTGAACATTGTTCATTTTGTAACCCTGTGTGAGTTCTTCTTGCTCCATGCTCCAAGCTAGGAATGTCCTTTTTGGTCTGTCACACCTAATTGGCCTGTGTGATATGCTGCAGTGATAAAGTTCCAGTGTCCATAGATGTAATGAGCATCTTAGCTCATTACTCTTGCTTTAATTGGTCAAATTTGTCTGCAGTATCGAACTACCAACGTTTTAATCAGGAATAAAAACATTTCAACCATAAAATCTTTTCAGGTTTTGGACTTTGTCCACTTTTAAGTCGGGATGAGCTGCAGACTGACTTGGCAGAGATGGCTGCCATTTTGTTTTTACATGTACTGGTATATTATATATGTTCTTTTTCTACCACTAGATGACACAAAAAAGTGTCCACGAACAAGGACAACAGGTCAAAGTTAAGATAAGCAGAATGGAGTATAAGGTGCACAAACCAAACTGTGATGTCCTCATATGAGGACACAGGGTCTCAGGAGGATATTCCAATTATAGCTTGAGATCTGTGCATGAACCCGGCGGGACCCATCGGGACTTGAGGAGTTCAGGTTGGGTCGGGCCTTACTTTGCACATATTTCCCAATTAGTCTTCTGGATGCATCTTCTGGATGTGAAGATGCATCTGCTATCAGTCCCAATTTAATGCTTACTTCCTTTTACTAGCCCGGTGTAGCTACACACTCTGACTAAAAATGGTCAATAAATTGAGGTCTCAATTAGATGCCTGGTCTGGTTGCCAAGCACTTCATTTTTATAGAAGTTCTTTGGATGTATAAAACAGGTTGGTAACATTAGTTAGGTGCCTCGATCGCACATATAAATATAAACGTATATAAACTTTTGTCAGTATGGAGATGCTACATATTGTTAGCTTGGTTAGATTCTCCACAGTTTAATCGTTAAGTTCTTTTTACTGAAACCGAAGAAGAAGGTAAATTATTGAGATTTACCAGCCTGATAAACAAGAGAGATGAAAAAGAGTGGTGACTCTCAACATTACCTCTGTGTCCATGCCTCGATTACCCTATAAGTTATTAATATTCCTTCATCAAAAGAATCAAAGGGGTTTTTCATAGAATTAATCCAAGTTGTGAGTATTGTTTTAATAAGATAAAGTGTTGTTGTGTTGGTGTGCCGGGTGCCGAACAAGGAGTATTGTAACTCTCTCTCTCTCTCTGAAGTGCTGTCTCTCTGAGTTAGATCAAATGAATGATTCATAATTGATATGCTGTCTGAAGCCTCTTCTTTGTACAAGTAATATTCATATTGGTTTAAATAAACAACTTGAAGGTGCTTCCCATCTTTGCTGAGCAACAGTGTTGTGTGAAAGGAATTAAAAGCCTGTTCCTGGATATCCTTGCTTTACACCGTCAATGCATTACTGCTATGACATGCTCACTTTTCAACAATCAAATCAAATTCCTCCCGCTGTTACAACCCACCTGCCTATCCTTTTTCATGCTAAAATACATGTCACGATACTGAAGCTAGATAGTCTCAAAATGCTGTTTCATCTGAACTTTAAAGTTACACATGAAAAATTAACAGCTAGCTAATTACATTTTCACCTATACGTGCAACTTACTTCAGTCTGCTGCAGAGGTTGAAAGATAAATTCTGAAAAGCAGAGATTGTTTTTCCAGAGTCAAAACACTTCATGTAACTGTTGTTTTTTGGGTTTTGGTATAAAAAGTTGGCTCTATCATCGTGGCATTGTGGTGAAAAGACAGATGCGGCCTTTCCAAAACCACCCCCTACCCGCTATCCTTCCACTTTCACTCCGTTTCCACGTTCACACAGAGGGTCAGCCATATTGAGTGCCGTCCCAAACCAACTAGAGAGGAGTGGAAGTGAGTTGTAAAACCCTCCAACAGCGAGCCAGTGCCCACTTACTGACCATGCGCAATGCTGTATTGTGTTCGTCATTGAAGAAGCTTTGTGCGAATAAAGTTCCAAGACTAGCCTTACAAATGTAACCTGCTCAACCTGAGACAGACATTGATAGGCCTGTTGTCATACAGACGTCAACATCTTAAAGGTTACACTGTATGAAGGAGAAAACATATCCTTCTCATATTGCTGTATATTTACAACAACCGTTGCAAAAATCAAGCAGCTTCTAGGTCTGTCTGTCTGTCTCTACAAAAAATAAGGTAAACAATAGCAGCAGAGACAGATTAAATATATCTGCTACAAATACAAATGAAGAACATAAAATGGAGGTTTTATTTTTCTCCATGGTTACGAAAAGCTGCGACAGTTCCTCCTCCCACCACAGAGAGGGAAGTTGGTTCCAAAGCTTGCCGCCGTGTTTATCCCCTGCACCTATCCCTTCAGCTGTGAAGGTGACAACAAACAGAGTGACACTCCGAGACGGAGTGGGAGTGAGCAGGGCCCGGTTCTGGAAATGCCCGTGGTGTGTCTTTTTCCCCCAGGCAGATGGTGACTTGGCATCTGCAGTAGAGGTGCTCCTCATGCACTTTTCACCCCTTACACTTCATTTCCGCATTTAAAGCAGACAGGATGTAACAAAGATGTAAAGGGTGAATGTAATCTGTTACCCTAATCCCCAACCCTTAACCTAACCCTAACCCTACCCTAACACCTAAGTTAAAAGTAGATTACTGGCTCAAAAATGTTCTTGAGTAAAGAGTAGAAGAACAAATTTAAAACAGCAACATGAAAAGTACTTGTTTCCCCCCAAAAATACCTCTTTACTTGTACTGCGCTACTACTCAACCCCATCTAAAGCTTTTCCCAGCTCTTACTAAGATCTTCTCCCCATTTCTAAACAGTCACAAGCTTCATCTACTGGGAACAGCTCACGAGGTATTTACTAAGAAAAGGGGAAATAAAGGTGAGCAGTGACATTGAAAAACCAGTGAATAGATCATTGAAAGTCATGTTTGTATAACATGAGCCTATTCAGTTTGCTTTAGAGAGCATTATTACTGGGTTACCGTGTTGAAGTCTCTATGAGAAATGACAAAGAAACAGTTTTAGTGTTTTCTTCCACTGACGCAGTTCCTTAGACGTCTCACTGAAGTGATGATAAAGGGACATGTCATATTCAAGGCAGCGATGCGCTCAGAGATGAAGTTATTTACTTTTGACATGAGTGAAACGTTTTGAGTGAGTGACCAGCTTTTATAGGGAAAACAAGGTGTTGTGCTCCGCATATCAAATGGTGATTGCTCCGGATGTTTTCGGAACGCTGACAGTGTTTCAGAAGAGGAGCTTTTTTTCCTGACATTTTATAAACTGAATGATCGAGATATAATTTATAGATGAATCAATATTTTAACCTGGTGTTTTTTTGGAATCTGCCTCCCACTAGGTCCACCTGTCATCATCGTCCCTCCCAAAAGCACCTTCTCTCAACAAGTCCCAGAATGCACTCCTCCAGTGTCAGGCGGTGGCCGATCCCCCGAACATGACCTATGTGTGGCAGAAGGACGGAGAGAACGTCCATCACATAGAGTGAGTGCAATCATTACTCTTTGTTCCCGAGCAGTCCATTTTCACCCTTTGATGTTTTATGCAGTGCGTTTCAGCGCGGTGGAGTAAAGTGTTACCTTTGTGGGGTTTCTTTTTTCATTCTTAAAGCTCAGCACAGGAGTGGTTGTTACATCTAATTCAAATCTAACTTTGTGCTTTTCGTGGAAGATTGCAAAACAAAATGTTCACAGGGAATAGATTTAAAAACTCAGCAGCAACAGATGTAACAACACAGTGAAAGTGTGAAATAAACAAAGCGCATTCAGTCAGATTAACAATGTAAATACAAAGATTGAAAAAAAAGTGTGTTTGAAAAGGCTGTACCAGAGATTAAATCTATATTGACTAAAACATACTTCTTCAAGTCCACACATACTAGAATCTGCCTCCCCTCAGGTCTTAGTTCTGGTCCATGGAGCTACAGAACATGAAAGCCAGTCCCAGTGGACAAGATGAATCCAGAAGCGACATTTCTTAAAAGCCTGTCTGACATGTACTCATGTGCCGGTCCACTGAGTGATTTGATGACAAATGTTGAAATTTCTTCTAAAACTGACATGGAGTAAGTGGAGTGATGTTAAAACAGGTGCAATACCTGCTTTATTTCAGCTCTTGCATGTGTGTTGCTACATTCTGAATGAAATTTAGAAAGTTTTTCTCTACATTTTGGTGATTGAGCGCCAATTTAGAGAGCCTGCTTTGTCATGGATGGAATAACACATGAGAACACAAAATACACTAACAAGTCTTTACACAGATTTTAATCAACAAACATACATTTTCTGTTATTATAACTCAGTAATTTATTATGTGCTCAAAACCTCTGGCCCTCATATATGAAGAAGTCAGCTGAAACTCATCACACTGATGCTGCACTCTTCACATGTTTTAAGGGTGCTTACAGACCTAGAGTTGTCTCCTTTGGTCTGAATCAGGGACTAATTTTTTTACAAAGTTGTATAATTGCCTAGAGTTGGTTGGTGTTCTCACGGCAGCATTTACAAACGGACCGGATCAAATGCCTTGTGTGAGAAAGCTGCTCTTGATTGGTCAGAATTTATATGTGGGAAAAATCCAGGAAGTAAACAAAACGTTGAAGAAGAGTACACTTGCAAGATAAATGTGACACTTTCTAATGTCACAATGGAGGGACAACTACGCAGGTTGATTTTAGCGCTGCTCATCGTGGACTATATTGCTGTCATTGTTCATTTGAGTCAAAGCATACAGTTTGAAAACGAGGCGCGGCTCCAACTAGAAAACAATGTTTTGATGCATTGGATGTGCTGAATGTGAATGTGTTGGTTCTGATCGAGGTCAGAACACGTTCTCACTACAAATGAACCGCACCAGAGTCTCACCCATAGTCTCCTCCATGCATCATTTCTTTCTCAGATGTGAGTTTGCTAACTAGCTTTAGCTTGCACTAAAATAGCGACACATAGCCAGCAACTGTACACTCTTGAGAATGATACAGAAATGCCAAAGATGGCTCCCTGGAGAAATATACACTACCTGATATGTTTTCATCATTCCCAAAGACAGAGCGGTGTGTCTGTTACCATGTGTCCACAGTGATTCTTGCTTCAATTGCCATGGTATGTAGGTACAACTAAAACATTGAAAGAAATAATTCACTCCCCCAGTGACCTCTTGTATATCAGTACTTGCCCAATGTTACACGGAATTTGTAAAGAAACTTGGTTTTGCTTGTAATCCTCCAGAGGAAGAAGAATCCAAAATCAGAGAAACTTCTTGATGAATTGAAGTAAAAGGGGGCCGCATATAACGACAGCAAAACTATATCAAAACATCTATTTACAAATGCAGTCTCAGTCTCATTTATCCAGTCGTATGCTCAGTACTTTATAAACAGGCAGTCTTTTCCAGTGGGGAATAGTGCTGGGCCATATGGACAAAAATTCACATGTTTGAATTTACAGGCTGAATGGCAATACATGATATATATCTCGGTATTTACTACGAAATGGGCTACATGTTTTCAGTTGCAAACCAAAGTTTCATTTCGGATGTCACAAACACTTTTATATAAACAGACTGTGATCAAAAGAAAACGCAAAGACGGGCTTTTTTTCCCCTATTTGAAAATATACAGCTGCACAACATGTAAATGAAAAGTGATATAAAATAAATAACAGGGCTGTACATGAATGTTTTTGCACCCAAAATGTGAATGAGTGAAGCGGAGCTGTGTAGAGAGTGTGAGAGAGGACACATGCACACCTTTACGGATTAAACGTAACATTGAATGAGTAATTTTTCTACTTAAAGTAAGATGGAGGATGAAGTATTCCTTTAAAGGGACAGTTATTTCCTCATTGTTCACACATCTTATGTATCCCAACTTGACCCTCTATTGATATAAATGGTGTTGTCTAAAATAATATTAGACTAATAGACTAATAATAGACTATATCGCATGAGTTGTGTCATTTTGTAGAAATTTCAGAGCTTATGATTCAATAGCTGAAGAAGACCTCTGGAGACTTTGATGGATCACACACAGTATTTAATGAAGAGTGGATCGAGGAGACTCACAGCTCAACTTACAGTGTAGCACTGTGTATGCTTCTGAGGGTGTCCTTGCCCAGTTGTTGCATTTAACCCAAACATTATTCCCTTGCGAGTTACTCCACGTTCCCAGTTAAGGTTATTCTGTCCCGATCTATGGCTTTGTGAAGTTTCTATTGGTCACTAACTTTGAACAACAAGCACGCTCACCTGGCTCGCTCTAACTCACCTTGACTGTTTCTTACAAAATGCACATATCTAAAACCAGACTCGTCTGTTGAGCCTGGAGCATAGGGCAATCTCTCTTCCCCTTAACCTTGGGAGCTATGGCAACAGAGCCGGCTAGGCACCCTTATCTGGGCAGCTGTACTCCCTCCGCCACAACTGGGAGACGATAGATGGAGTGTGCTCATAACTGAGGTCAAGTAGCCTGACCTCGAGGCCTCTTTTAGACCTTCTGCTGACCCGACTGTTACCTTTAGCATAACTATCATCCATTTCCTTTACTGACCAAGGCTAAAGGCTGTAACACAACAAAATTTCTTTACATGTGAGACTTTGTAAACTGACTCTTTTATATAGTTTTTTAAACATGGTTGCCTAAGGCTTCAATGGATCAAGACTTTTTTGTAGTTTTTGGATTCTTTGTTCACTGGAGGCATGTGAGAAAAACAAATTTCCTCACAAATTAAACATTACACGGGATGAGTAATTGATATACTTATAGTAATATGGAAGTTGAAGTATTCCTTTAAAGGGTCAGTCATTTCCTCATTGTTAAAGTTGTATCAATCAAATTTTGATTCATAATTGTTTCTTTTCACTCTGAGTTATGTTTGGCTGTACAAAGTGTTTGTACAGGCCAACACACATCTAAGGCCCGCATTAGACAACTCAAAACTGAAAGGATTCTTTGGCAGACCAAAAAAAACAGAAGTTTGCTGTAATCACGCCAGCTAGTGATGAAAGAATGCTTTATTCCTCCAGTATCTGCCCAGGAGAGAGAGAGAGAGCTGTACATCGGCAATATTTCTGAGATGATAAAAGGTGGATTTTTTTTTGCTACTTCTGATGTGAAATTCAAATAGGCATCAAGAAAACACACCAAGGTTACTAGCTCGGGGCTTGACATTTTGTGCCAGGGATTTAAAAGTTGGAGCACAGCTTCTCTTTTCGGATTTTTGCATCAATGTTGTGAACCCCACTGTTATGTCTGTTCACTCGCAGGAAATGCGGTGACATCCAGAAGTTGATAGGATTTCAACATCATATCATGTAGAAGTACACATTGGTGCTTCGTCAGTTGTGACAAGCTAAGAATACATGGCTATGAAGCATTTGCTTCCCCAGAAGCAAAATGTGGAGCACAGAATAGCACTGATGCCAGTATCAATATATAACAACTGATAAAGTAAAGGTGCCGGAAAATCTAGTGTGCATGGAGAGAAGTAACCAGACATTCAGCAAATGATATACCTGACAAGTCAAAGTCAAGGTACCACATCACCTCATTGACCCAGAACAAATACATTTCAATCAGGAGAGACTTGTTCTAAGAGAAAAGAATATTTATTTACATGTACACATCAGTATGAGAAATGTCTTTGGCAATTAGACCCCATCGTGATGTCATCTGTTCCAGGAGGGTGGTGAAGACGTAGTAGATTAGGGAGTCGATGTGAAGAGGAATGGTCTTTTTTTTTTTTTAAAACAAGGTATTTTTATTGGTAATTCAATTAAGATGTACAGAATATTCATAAACAATCCGTGTATTATTCGTTCTTTCCATTTTCAATTGGCAATCAAAAATCAAAAAATGAAAACGGTGACAGATTATATTGTGATTTGTTTTGGAATCTAACACAAAAAAATGAAAAAAGCCTGGTTTTTTCATATTTCAATTTTAGGCTCAGATCAAAAATACGAAATAGAAAAATGGGCCATAGGACTCAATTTGATTTTAATATTTAATTGGCCGGGTTTACGTGACCCGGAAATTTGGTAACGAGCGTTAGTAATGATACTCTATGTTAGCTTGCCAGCCGCCACGATCTGTCTGGACTGCAATCCATCACCATCAATCTATCAGCCATGGACAGCTGTGTACTGTTCTGAGGAACCAAACATCTAACTGACGGAGGATGACATGACAACTGAAAAGATCAGCAGGATTTTCCAGGTAATTTATATATTTTCACTAAGATGTTTGGTCCCTCTGTACAATACACAGCTGTAGTATCTTTGCTAACGCTCGTTACCAAACTTCTGTGTCATGTAAACCCAACCAATTAGATATTAAAATCAAATTGAGTCCTGCTGGCCCCTTTTTTCATTTCGTATTTTTGATCTGAGCCTAAAATTGAAATATGAAAAACCAGGCTTTTTTCATTTTTTTGTGTTAGATTCAAAAACAAATTACAATATAATCTGTATCCTTTTTCATTTTTTGATTTTTGATTGCCAATTGAAAATGGAAAGAACGAATGATACACGGATTATAAACAAACACAGAACCAGTTAAGGACAAAAAGACAACCCCACCCACCCATCAACCCAGGAACAAACAGCAAGAAAGCTAGACCAGTCAAAGGAAATCTAATAGACGAAAAAAGAAAATAAAAAGAATAAAAAATGTATATGAAATAAAAGAATTAAAAAAGGAAAAAGTGACAACAAATTGATTAACTTGTATGACATAAGTAGAGGTGTATAGGGTGTTTCAGTACAATTTTTCAGCTTCCATATTTGCCACAAGAGTTAAAAATGGTTGCCAGGTAGCAGAAAAGCATGCAGTTGATCCTTTGATTAAACAACCAATTTTCTCAAATTTTAAAGGATACATAACATTCTTGATCTTATGTCCATATGTTGGAGGTGAAGAGTCATTCCATTTACACAGGATGAGCCTTCAGGCTAGAAGTGAGCTGAAAGAGACAATGTCTGCTTGGGCTGTACTTAAGTTAACATCTAGAGGAGTTACTCCAAATATTGCCGTGGGCATTGATGGAGGCAACCAGAGGAATGGTCTTTTGATGAGCGTGGATAAGGTGACTGGAGGTGAATGGGGTGGAGGAGGGTGCAACGATTCCACCTAAAATGACAGCTGACAGGAGCAGAGAGGAGAACAGATTTAAAGTTTGGCAGCAGCAACATGAATGGCTGAAGGATAACGTGGTAATGTTTGACTGGCTAACCAGGAGAGGGAACGTCCACAGTCAGCTGATTGGTGGAAGTGGTGTGAGTGGGACAGAGAGGGAATTGTGAATGGATATAGCATAAGGACAATCTACCTGACTGAACTTACGCTGAGCTTCATTTCAATCAGGAGAGACTTGTTCTAAGAGAAAAGAATATTTATTTACATGTGCACATAAGTATGAGAAATGTAAAAAGTCTTCAGCAATTAGACCACATCGTGATGTCATCTGTTCCAGGAGGGTGGTAAAGACATAGTAGATTAGGGAACCCCCCAAGGAAAACAGAAAAGAGAGGAAAAACAAACCACCTGATATGAGTCTATCTTTACCTTACCACACTAGGCAGCAACAGGCATCTCATGAAATAAAGAAGGCTGTGAAATAATGATAATAATAACAATTTTATTTATATAGCACTTTTAAAAACACAGTTTACAAAGTGCTTTGACAAACAAAGCAAAAAATGCAATACTCAGGGGCAAGAAACAACAAAAAGTCAAGCAACAACAAAATGTCAGGCAAAACAGAGGCAAGATCAAGTTGGATAAAATTAGAAAAATAGAGGGAAACACAAATGTCATGGTAAAGGCAAATGAGAGTAAAACCAGGTGAATAAAAAAATCTATATATAAAAATATAAAAGAATGATGACGATAAGGGCAAAAAGTTAGACTCATTTAGATAAATAAATAAATAAATAACAGGTAAAAATTAGGTTTAAAATCTAAAATAGATTTCAATTCTGATGATTATGGCTTACAGCTGATGAAAATCAAAAGTCTAGTATCTAAAAAATATTCATTTATACACCTAATACTTGGTTGTGTTTTCTTTTGCAAGAATTATTGCATCAGTGCAGCGTGGCATGGAAGCGTTCAGCCTGTGGCACTGCTTAAGTGTCATAGAAGCCCAGGTTGCTTTGACAGCAGCCTTCAGCTCATCTGTATTCTTGGGTCTGGTGTCTCTCATCTTCCTCTTGGCAATACACTATAGATTTTCTATAGGGTTCAGGTCAGGCAAGTTGGCTGGCCAATTAAGCACAGTAATACCATGGTCATGGTGTTATGGTCTTGGCACTGTGGGCAGGTACCAAGTCCGGCTGGAAAAGGAAATTAGTATCTCCATAAAGCCTGTCCGCAGATGGAAGCATCAAGGGCTCTAAAATCTCCTGGTAGGCAGCTGCATTGACTTTGGACTTGATAAAACACCAGCAGATGACATGGCATCCCAAATCATCACTGACTTTGGAAACTTCACACAATCAGCTTGAATTCTGTGCCTCTCCACTCTTCGTCCAGACTCTGGGGCCTTGGTTTCAAAATGAAATGCAAAATCTACTTTCATCTGAAAACAAGACTTTGGACCACTGAGCCCACTGCAAACAGCCAGCCCTTTCAGTGATGCCCTTCTGTGGCTTACTCTCCTGTGGAGGGTGTCAATGACAGTCTTCTGGACAACTGTTAAGTCAGCAGTCTTCCCCGTGATGTGGTTGTGTGTACTGAACCAGACTGAGAGATTAAAGGCTCAGAAAACCTTTGCAGGTGTTTCGACTTAATTAGCTGATCAGAGCTCTTCTCAGGGCTGTGTGAGTCTAGAAATTATACAGTTTTCACTTTCTGAAATAAATGACAAGAAATATTGGAACTTCACAATGTTCTTATTTTTGTGCTGCACCTGTATGAGTCAGATTCACCCCTCGCTCCCTCACAGCTCCACCCTCTGATCTCAATATGGTCACTTCTGGCTCCAAAAAGGAAAAGATGGCAACAGCCACAATGCCGAACTTATGGCTCTGAAACAGGAGTCCACAACATAGGGTAACGGTACAGTGGCTTTGCCCGTTATTTTTATACAGTCTGTGTGTGAAGCCAGCAAGAAAACTGTATTACATTTCCTGCACACATCCTTCTGTGTGTGCATGGTACAGACAAAACAGGGAGCCACTCATAAAGACGTTGCTCCATAACTACTGGCGATCAAAAACTTTCTTTAATGCTACTGAGGGAGTGTTCATCAAAGCTTCACTGATCAGTATTTTCTATAACAATTAATGAAAGGCTGTTTGTGATGTGAAAGGGGTTACATAAGCCCATAGGAAACTATCACCCACCTCTGATGGACTATAAAGCCTGTTAGCCTATTTTAGCTCATTGTTGGCACATTTTCTACATCAGTGGTTCCCAACTGGTGGGTCGTGGTTCAAAAGTGGACCACACGTGACTTGCAAATGTGTAAAGTTTGTCAAAAACACACTTTATTTTGAAGCACAGTACATTTCCAGTGCAGAGCTTTTATTCTGAAGTGCCATTTCCTGCTGTAGGTTGAGTGACGAACCGACTGCTACTTGACGGAGACAGCAAACTAGCTTGATGACATGGCTAAATGCAAGTGTAATGCTAAATCACAGACTGTATATAAAGATGGACGACATGACTGCTTCCCAAAAGTGAAGCCGAAACATCTGGATCGCCCCCTGGTGGCTGGCTGCAGTAAGGTTCCTCCATGTTAGTGGACGGGACGTGGGCCAAACTAAAAACTCAAAGTACACGTCAAATAAATTTTTCCCAAAGATGATTTTGGACATTTAAGATCGTTTTTGTTATGCTGCTGTTTGCTCAAGTGTTCGTTTTTCTGACAAGATTGGTTTAAATTAGTATTTAATGCTATAAAACAGGGACTTTACTGCATGATTGACAACTGTGTGAGCCAATCAGTGGACTCGGATTCAGTGGCGCTGCTTGCGATTGGGCGAACAGGTGTATAGGCAGGAAACTTGGTATCGCGGAGATCACTACTGCACAGACTCTGGCTCCAAATGAGGTCACCAGAGCAAGATGGCAGCGGTCATATCTGGGATATTTTAGCTTCACTTCTGTACAGTGGTGGTAACTGGAAACGTGTCTATGTGCTGAATGTATTAAACTAGGTGGACGTTGAGCTAATGACTACGTAGAAATGTGGACCCTGTGTTCTACACTACAGGTTTTTTTCTCAGGACTTCATGGAGATAAAACCAAAAATAAAATGAAAGTGAATGTTGTTTTTGACTTGTTACTCACCCAAATGACCCCAAAATGAATGAATGCACAACTTAATGCAGGCCACATGTAATAGCTTCTACCAAAAGACGCAGAGGAGAGCACAAAAAAAAAGTACAGCTTCACTCATGTTACTTTAAAAGAAAAATGAAGTTGACCTGAAACTGTGGAAGCACTGAATGAGCTTTTCCGTAGGAGAGGTTTTACAATAGCAGTGTTCAGTGCCAGGGAGAAGATCCGAGTGAGCGGAGAATGGTTCATGATTGCCAGCACATCATCCACCAGACAATTGAACACTCTTAAAAAACGGTGGCTGGGATAGGGTCAGCTGAGCAGGTGGAGGACTTAATTTGCATTACTTCTCCTCCCGAGCATTTCTCCATCACACATATCATTATTCATTACAGCCACACTCAGGTTAATACTTAACCTGATTCTGATGTGGAAAAAAGTTTCAGAGAGGCTTTTTGGAGCTGATATATAATACTGTTAACAGCTGAGTAGAGCCCACGAGGATTATTCTGATCATCTGTTACGAATTTTGGGAAATAAGCTCTTTTGTAATTGCTTTGTTAAAAATAGTTGGTGCTCTCTGAGAATGTCAGAACGGACTTTCAGTTTAGTTTCTCTCCATTTACTCTACAGAATTCTTGCAGGGTTTTTTAGTTTCAAGATGTTCACAATGCCATGGTGGTTTTTGGTTTTTATTTGAAGGAGTTTAACTAGCACATGAAAAGTTGATCATAAAAACTAAAGCCTCGCAGGAAGAGTGAAGAATTTGAGGGTAAAAAATGTATTATGCTTATGTATTAATTAAAAAACAAAAAAACAAACATGCATCCAGTGTGAACCCAGTGTGATACAGATCAGTACGATCACGGGGAGATTTCACGATCAGCAGTTGGATGTATCAGTAGTCTAGCTTTTTAAATTATGCTAAAATCACATATCTGCTGTTATAAAATCCTGTGGTTGGTTCATTTGCTTTCACATCACAAACAAAACACACCATATTTCACTTGGAAGGGGACTGAGGGTGCTTTCACACCTGCCCTGTTTGGTTCGGGTAAATCAAACTCAAGTTCGTTTGACCCCTAAGTGCGCACCAAAACAACCGGACCGAGACCTTCTTGAAGAGGTGGTCTCGGTCCGCTTACTAACAAACTCTGGTGTGGTATCAATGATATTCTCAGTTTCATATAATTGACCCTTTGCTAAGTCCCGCCCCAGGACGCAGACTGGCCAATCATAACGTAGCAGACCAGGCTCTGACAACAACACAGCTGTGCTCCATTGACTCTAATGTAGTCGTTTCAGATTTCCTTCATTTTCAGGCTGGTTTTGTGGATTTGGAGCTAAATGTTGTGCCTGGGACACGTCGTGTATTAATGATACTCGTTACCTGGAGAGGTTGGAAAAAGATATGCGTTTCTTCCCTGTTCCAAAACCAAAATCAAACCCTGAAAAGTGTAGGGTTAGCTAGCTAGCTACTGAAGATATAGCCTAACACACACTGTGATGACACACAGCTGGTTTAATATCAGCAAAGTTTCCCTTTATATTCATTGTCTTCTGTGTTGATCAGCAGTGATGTGTGGTTCACTTTTCCACTGTGATCTGTAGCCTATAGTTGGGCTTTAGCTTCTAACTATCTTTGTCTTTTTAACCTGTTGTTGCTGCTGAGTCAGTTTGACATCCTGGATATATCCTTCAAACACAGACTGTAGACCCCTCTGTCTGCTTCTCTCTGGAATCACTGTTTTATTTCTCCAAAAATATGATAATATTTATTCAGGGAGTGCAGTTAGTTACAGTGTGGGCTCCATGGTTACTCCAGCAGCTTGTCAGACCATCACAAAGGGGCGGGGCTCAGCGAAAAGTCAATTGTAACTAGTTTGTTGGGTTTGAGACCATTAATTGTGTTTTTGGGCTCTGAGAACTTGTGATGGACATTTTTCACTTCTGTTGACATCTTACAGTTTAAACCAACAAATATAAAATAAAAAAAAAACAGCAGGATAAATCCAAAATCCAAAACAGTTGTTAGTTGCAGCCGTAATCTGTAAGCAAACAGTTTCTTATTGACACATCCAGTAGAGGAGGAGTTGGATTTGTTTAGTAATGTTTGTATCCGACTTCTCTTTGAGCTCTGGTTTGGTCTGCATGAAGTCCAGAGAAAAATATTTGTCTCTTTAGCCTCTACATTTTGCATGTTTTTCACCAGCTTGTCATTGTTCTCAGTGTGTCTGCCATTTGATGGTGGGTAGGTAGCGTGCAGTGGGTGTCTCTGTGCTGGTTTGCCGAAAAAAGCTTCCTGCTGCTGCAGGAAACACAGAGACCGAACAATACAGTGAATGTGTCGTAAAACCACCTCAGTGTGCTTAAAGAGCCTAAAAAGCTCTGCGGAGCTGCAGAGTTGATGATCATTCTTTGTGGGTTTGTCACTGCAGGTGACCCCTCTGACATTACTCATTTGATTCATCGGTAATATAAAAATATTGTTAGGTGGAGCTTTAATAAAAGCAGCATTCAGGAGCACAGGTTGACGCTGATATCAGTGCAAAGAGAGAAAAACAAAATAGTGAGGAGAAATATCCGGGGTCGGTTACAGTACATGATTCATCTGACCTGTATGGTAATTAAGCTACAAATGTGTGACTGTGAGTCGTCCCACAAATACGTATCGTAGTGTGCATGTGTCACTTGTTAGGAAAGTGCTGCAGCCTGGTAGAGTCCTCGTGTTTTCTCTCTGGTTTCTGTGTAAGTGTAAGAATGTATAAATTGAGTGGGCACTCTCCTCTTCCCACTCTATCTGAAATGAAATGAAATTTCCTTAACCTCCATCTGCACACATTGGTGAATAACTCTCACAGAGAAAAAAAAAAAAACAACCTCCTACACTGTTGATGCACTGAGAGCCTGTTTGACTCGACTAGAACGGAGGAGCTGAATTACCTCTCACTGTTATTCTGAAGCAGCTGGTTTCTTCTTTACATGTTGAAGAATTCCCGTGTGTTTATTCTCAAGGTCTCTGAAGTCGCGAGTGAAGATCATGGTTGATGGAACTCTACTCATCTCCAGTCTCATCCCTGAGGATTCTGGGAACTACACCTGCATGCCCACCAATGGCCTGCTGACCCCTCCCACAGCCTCCGCCAACCTCACAGTAATGCGTACGTTTGTGTGTGTAGTCTGCAGTCGTGGGCTCTCATAAGACATCAAACACTTCTTTTATCTTTGTCTAGTTCTCCAGAGTTTCAACACATTGTGCTTCAACAATTAACACTGCAATCATCTGGGATTTTGAAAAATGTTTTAGGCTTATTAGCACTGAAACACTGGTTCTGTGTTACCAGTGACACTGCTGCGTTGGCAAATGTAGGTTACCAGAATATATTAAGATAAGTTACATCCTACTAGATCTAGAGCTTTGTTTCCACCAAACACTTTCAGTATGGTGCCTTTGAAACCCAAAGTAACCCTTCAGACATGGTACCTAGACCCTAGTGTTTCCACCACAAACTGTATTCTTAAATGTGGGCGGGCTTGTTGTCACTCACTGCTCTGTCCAGCACTCACTGTATTTCCTACTTACCGGTGACACAGATAGAAGTCTTCTTCAGAGCAAAATAGAACAGGCTGCAGTGAGAGTCTCTCTCCATGGGATATCTAAAAATAGTGGGTTTGTGCATTTAGTCCTTCTCAGGCAAGCTCAAGGGTTTAGTGTTGCTGTAGCCCACATTAACGACCCTCCAAATGCTCTTTTTTTTTCTCAAAGTGAGGATTAGAATAAACGCTGTTCACATGCTCTTGTTGAAATTAATATATATATACTAACGCTTGAAGATCCACTCATTACTGAAAAGTGTGTGTCATATAAAAACTAAAGTGATGGTCAAAGTTGTCACAGTGAAATTTAAGGTGTACTGATGGATTCACGTCGTCAACTCATACAGTCCATGTTCCACCTTAAAATTATTTTTCTCAGTCTACAGCTGCTGTGAGAGGCAGCAAAACATCCTTTCATTTTATAGTTACAGTTTACTAATCAAACTCTCCACAGTATGAACAGTGGTTACATGAGCCTCAAAACCAGACACAACTCAGCCCTGAGCAGAGTGACCGTCCTCTACTGACCAATCAGACTGCAGTGTTCACAGCTCCACCTTTTAGTACCAGATCTGTGTGCTAGGTACCCCAACAGAGGGGGGACCAAACATGGGGACGGTACAGAATAGTTTCAACTTGTACCATCCACAACTTTTTATATTGGAGACGGAAAAAAATAGTACCCAACTGAACTGAACTTTACCGTACTGCTCAGTGGAAACAGGGCTATAGCGTGCTGACACACCTGCTAAGTAGACTTCTACATCACTGCAGCAAAGTGAAACGTTAAACCACTGGAGGTCAGCAAAGATGAGCTTTTCAGTTTATATTAAGTTGCTCTTTAACGTGAGTTAACTATGCATTCCCTCTAGAGGGCACAAAACTGCATGAGAATCATTTCTAACAATATTCAAAGCTTTTTATAAAGCTGAACTTTAGATTAAAGAAAGATTCGGAAAAAAAGTGGCCAGAAATGTTTGATGCAGTCTTTCACAAATGCATTGTTTTCAGCTGTCATGGTGACTTTAACTACACTGTCATAGACATCTCATTTTAACATCTGTTGTGTTCAGCCCATTTCAGACCAAAGATTCGCGACCAGTGTGCTAAAACAACAGGCCTTACCTAGGCTTTTGCAGGCCACATGCTGGCCTTGGTCGTGACTCAAAAACTATAGACATCTATAGAAAAGTTTGGTCTCATTTTGAACCGGAGCACCAGCATGATACAAGATAAATAAATCCCCATTTTTTGTTATCTTCGTCTCCATCTTGACTGTAAGAGAGTTGGGAGGTACAATTTAACCAGGCGGAGCTCTCCGCTGTCTGCCTGAGATGTCATTTTGTCCCATCTCATGCACATTTTGATGATTTGTTTTTTTTTTCCAGATGCTTTTTTTTTTTTTTTTTTGTCTATTTTAGTTGTGTTTACAGTTGTTATTTCCTGCTTTGTTGTGCTGTAGCCGACAGACAGATGTAATACTATTAAAAGTCCAGTAATGAATGATGGATCAAAAATTTCTGGCTAGGTTTTAGTCTTTAAAAATACCTATATTTTTAATACCGTGCCTGCTAGCAGGAGAATTTGCTCCGTGCATCATGCCATAGCTCCATCAAAAATAGACAAGGTGTGTATTTTTATTATTTATTAAAAAACGTCTGCTGGAGTGGCAGTGATCACCGGCCAGACAAAGAGGGGATATACCCTCGTACACCCTTCACTACACCACCATATGAATAAAATGCCTTATATATGAAAAAAAGAACTTCTGTGTTTGTCATCTAACCATGATTGAAATTTGAGCCTCCTTCCTCTGTTTACAATTGTAAACAAACCTGTAACAGCATCAGAAAACAGCAAGGCGTATTGATGATCAGTGTTTAAAACAACAGTCAATCCATTTGGAAGTGACAGCATCAGGTCCCACTATTCATGCGTTTCAAACTTGGTTCCTCTGAACATTTTACTGTTGTTTGCAGACCTGTAAAACCCTTCAGACACATTCAGTCAGCTGTAAATGAAAGGAGCAGCACCTGTAATCAAAACAGGCTCTCGGGATATTGATTACAACAAAACAATCTGTTCTCAAAATGAATCACAAGTTATGGATCGTGGCACAGTTTATTTGCACCAGTGCTTCCCATGGTATTAAATCACTGATGTGTATCTAAATTGTGTTCCTTATTTCAAAGTAAACTACTTTTCTGTCTCTCCTGTGTTCAGACCCAGCGCAGGCTCTTCCAATGCCTCCAGAAACATACCTTCCCACAGGTATGGAGGGCGTGGTCGCCTGCCCTGCGGCCGCTCAGCCTCCACTGCTCCGTGTAGATTGGACAAAGGATGGAGAACCACTCGACCTGTCCTTGGTAATAAAAATGATAATTTCCAGATGGAAGCGCAGTCATCATAGCAGTGCCCGACCTTTACTGTGTGCTCCAAGTCAAATTTCTGTCCTCTCGTTTTGTCTGGCCAACACTATCTATTGATTCCTGATACTGCAAACATCACAGGGAACCGGCGGCTGAATCCACTCATTTTATTTTAGCAGAGAAATGTCAGGCACCGCTGCTGACGACAAGCATCTATGAGGCAGCCGTCAGCAGCTCATCATGCAAAAGCTTTTCTAACAATCAGCCCACTCAACTTGCCTACAGAGCAGCAGAGTAACTATTTTCTTGCTATCACAGCGTCAGGACCGAGGTAGACGTTATGATATATTTTCTCGGGCTTTATAATGGGACGCTTCCTGTGTCCGCTGATGGAAATATCCTTTCAGTTTTTCAATTGGACAGTCATTCAACCACATACATCTCAGAGGACAGGGATGGTGTGTGCAATCTTAAAAGCTTTTGAAGCAATCCCCAAGGAACTCCTTACTGCCCCTTGCTCTCTCCTTTTTCTTTTTTTCCCCACTTCCACTTCAATCTGCTGCTCACTTTGTCTGTGGGAAGGGAAGAGAAGCCTTTATAGATGAAGGGCAGGGGGTGTGACTTCTCAGAACCTTACCACAAGCTTTTTTAACCTTTGTCTTTCAGATCATGATGCAATATTTGAACCCCTGTTTCAAAATAATCGCCCGTGGTGGCAGCTTTTAAACCATTACCTTTGTTTTGTGTGCAAAAGATCCACCCATTTCCTCTTCATCCCCTTCACATGCTGAGTTGACCCCCCCCTCCCTTTGCTCAACACTTTAGTCTGAGCGATGGACATGTCGTCGGATGAGACGCGCCGCAGGAAATGTGATACATTCCTGTAGTGCGGGACACAGACGTTGGAGTCAGGCTGTTATTCTGCCAATTATTCCAATTCCATGCTGGATGTCACAGGCCCTCATACACGCAGTAATACGTTCTCACAGCCTCATTCTGGGGAGGATAATAGCAGTTTTGACTTCATTAAACTGAGTAGGAACCTTTCGCGCAGTCAAAGCACAACACGAGGCCTCCGCTGTGGCTTATTGGGAAAGAATGACATGAAATTTTAACTGCTCTTGATGCAAATGCTTCAAAAAGTGATTTTGAAAGCCCCTCTGAGCATTTCTGCTCTGTGTGTTGGGAGTCACCTCAGAAATGATCAAGGGAATATCCCCCAAAACATTTTTTTAATTATAACAGAGAATCACTTTGCACTTTAGATATCATCTTGCGAAAGCTGTGACAACATCAATAAATAATGAACAATTTTAGAGAAGTTCGGAAGTAATCTACCCAGTTGGGACTTAAGTACTCAACCACTTCAGGACTATGGCAGGCAGATAATAAAAAATTATGTCTGTTAATCCCTCAAACACAGCTGAAGAGCTCATACGTGCACTTTGGAGTTGTTGCAGATTTCCTGTCCTTAAAGCTTTCAGCACTCCTCTAAGTTAAGATATTTCTTTGCCATTAATTCACTGAATTATTTAAGAGTGGATGTGTGAACTTCTTTTCTTTGTAGCAGTCAGAGTAGTGTGAACAGTGTGCATTTCTTTCAGTATCCAGGATGGACCTTGACACCAGAGGGCTCTTTGTTCATGACCACAGTTAATGATGATACAACAGGCATTTACACGTGTACGCCATACAACAGCTACGGCAGCATGGGTTCATCTGACGCGACGAATGTAATTCTGCAGGTTTGTGTTCACTCCAGTGCCATCTTCTCTCTGTGGAAAGAATGTATATGTGAAATTTCACAAATTACAATTTCATTTGTCCAAAAAATGTCTAGAAATGAAATTGTACGTTACATAAAGTCATTTAAAATGGTTTTAGGCAGGCTACATCACCACTGTATGTGTCTCTCTAGTTCTGCTAAACTGTCTATCTACACCAGCGTGCGTGTATTTTAATAAGCCACAACTGCATCTGTCACAGCAAATTAAAAAAACTTAACAGAAATGACATTTATTGACCTTTTCACTCCGACGTGTGAGCCCTCTGGCATTAATAGAAGCCAACTCAGACTCGCTACAATGGCTCCGCTATTGGGGAGTTAATTGTGTGGCTAATCCTTTTGTTATTAAGATAATCTTGTCCAAAGCGCCGGTAATCCAGTCTTAAAATCCATTGTTGCTATTGCTGCAATCTCCTTGATTCTGCTATATTGCTTTGGAAACTCACAGGACCCCCCATCATTCAGCATCACTCCAGAGAAGCAGTACAAACAGGAAGCCGGGAGAGCACTGCTCATCCCGTGTCAAGGAAACAAGGACCCCACAATTAAAGTGACCTGGAGCAAGGTAAATTACCCAGCACAGGTTATTCAATTAGTAAGGAGTCCTGTATTATTCATGGCACTGCAGATGTTCACAAGGACATCTTTTTGTGCAGTACGTACAAGAAGATAGGTATAAATAGTGATAGAAATGTGCACATACTGAAACATTTAGTACATTCTGGATGTATTTGGACAGTGACAGATATTCTTCTATTGTCTTGTAGTTGTCCTGTTGCACTGTGTAAAACTTAGGGGAATATATGTATGAAAAGGGATATGATTTTTACAGTACTCATCCAGTATTGATTTTCACAGCTTAAAGGGACAGTTCACCCCAAAATCAAAAGTGCATATTGCCTTTACCTGTAGTGCTATTTATTAATCTACATTGTTTTGGTGTGAGTTGCCGAGTGTTGGAGATATCGGTCATAGAGATGTCTGCCTTTCCATGAATGTAATTGAACTCGATGGCACTCTGCTTGTGGTGCTCAAAGCGCCAAAAAAACACATTTAAAAAACTTAGTAACAATGTCTCTTCCTTTAAATCATGACCCAGTAACTGTTGTGAGCAGTTTCATGCAGGAACTATTATATTTTTGACAGACTACCCCCACCAATGTTATCACTGCGCTGAAGGAAGAGTGCATCTACTGCTAGCTCACCTAGCACCACTGAGCTAGCTAACGTTACAGCTCAGCAGAGGAGGATGACATTAATGTTTACATCTCATGCTGTCACTAGCGTCCATGAGTAGATGCACACTGCCTTCTGCGCAGTAATACGGTTGGCGGGTGTAGTTTGGTAAAAATAAAACAAAAATTTGGCCTTGAAGCAGCACAGGTGAAATGCTGTCTAGTTCTGTTATAGACCCGTAGACTGTTAGTAAATAGTATGTTGTTTTTGGTGGGCGGGGCTTAGCTGGTGGCAAAACAATTCTCCACAGACATTAGCCAGCACTAGCACTAGTACTAGTATTCGCACTAGTTCTGTTGGCTTGTTTGAGACAATGGAGGAAGATGATGTGAGTGCTGCATTCAGATATACTCATTCCAAATGCAGGAGCGCACTCTGGCACAAACTGTTTTCCGTTTGTTCAATTATATCTTGGTATACACCAACTATAATAAAAAAAAAGTTCTATTTTCTACTCTTCCTGTAAAATATTTTTGATGACTCATCCTGAACTTCATGAGGTATGTTTAAATATATTTAATTAAATGTGGGGCCGTGAGCTGAACCAGTCTAGTAAAACTCCATCTGACCTTTAGCTAGTGGGTTGTAGCAGCTTGTAGAGCAATGTCATGCAGGAGGTGGTTGTCAGTTGGCAAAAACATGGTTTACATTTCCAAAGAAGCATGTTTGAGGTCTATTATTTTCATTTCTACTTCATCCCCCACCTCCTGAACTACTTACAACCCAACATACTACATTCCACTCAGTAATACGGCACATTACGTATGTAAACTACCATTTCCCGTGCCATTCTGGAAGTGCTGCCATCTAGTGGTTGCAACATGCTCTGTACACAACCTGTGCTGTACTGTGCAGCGCTGAACAATGTAATAATGAATGTGGTCAGAAGTGGAGCCTTTCAACCCACTGAGATCAGTGCATCAATGATTTTCCTTTGTAGAGGTTTAGTGAGCAGCTGCTTCAGCAATCAGCACTCTAACATCCTGTTTTAGCTTGGACACACCCACTTCCCCAATTCAGAAAATGCTTTCAAATCCAGACACACAGATAATGGGACCAGAATCGGTCGATGGTATAGCGAAGTGGTTGTACATGCTGTGTAATTAACTAAGTCAAATATAGTGTTTAGGTGCTTATTATTTTATTTCAAATCCAATCTGCTGAAGTATAGAGCCATAAAAAAGAGAAGAACATGTCACTGTGTTAATACTGTCTGACTGCACTGCAGATTAGAGCTGGACAATATGAGCTAAAACTACATCACAATACGTTGTCGGATTTACCTTGAAAACAATATATGAACACCTTTTTGTTTTCAGTACATCTTTGCCATTGGTTGTTGGTGCTTTTCTCAGATTGTAATATTGTAAATTTAGCTGGAAAAGTGATCCAATATGTTGGTAATGTGATTAATTTTATTTTTCTGTCCACCCCAGCTGTATCTACTGTATATTTACACATATGCAAAGAGTTTTGTTCTATATGTGAACAGTCTTTGTGTTCTTCTAGGTTGACTTGGTTCGTCGCACCTCTTACACCATTGAACGCAATGGTTCTCTGCTCCTGCAGCCTCTCACTAAGGACCACCAGGGGGCGTGGGAGTGCACCGTTGCTAATCGCGTAGCCTCAGTGAAAGCCAGCACACAAGTCTTTGTCTTGGGTGAGTGCAATGAGAAAGATTCCTACCTGAGAATACCATAACAAAAGTCCTATTACCAGGGTTCTCATGGGCATGGAAAACTTGGAAAAGTCATGTTTTCCAGGCCTGGAACAGTAATAGAATTAGTAAAAGTCACTGAAAGTTTTGGAAAAGTCTCAGAGTTTTGTTGCGTGTAATGACATTTTTACAGTAATCCTTCGTTATTAACCTTCCCTGTAATGTAATATATCGGCAAATTTATTCTATAGCTCTTTATATGATGTAATATGTGTTGATATGTGATGTTTTGTTTATTATCATGTATGTTTCTTCATTTTCTCCTCGTGCTCCGTCTCTCTCCTCATGTATGCCAGCTAGCTGAAGTTATGTTTGAATAGAGTTTGAATCTGTTATGTTTGAAAAACACCAGGGAAGAGGGAAAGAAGAAAATAGTGATTATGGGTTCATGAAAAGTCATGGGGAAGATTTAAAATTTTGCCCATGAAAATGAGTGGGAACCCTGCTACATGAGCAGAACACATATTTATCCCTTTACTCCAGGAGGGGATGATGTGTATGTGTGTGCTTGTGTGTATGTGCAGCTAATCTTGCAAACTATTGGACTAATTAGCCTAATATTTTGTGTGCACATTTATGATTGTATGTTCAACTGCCTCTCGTGGTTATGGTGATTCACAGTGATTGAAAAACCTTTTTTGTTGACTGTTTTATAGCGTTATTTACCGCTGACTCCTCACTCCTGTTACCTGACCGCTAGGGGTGCAAATTTTTTGAAATCAGCTCAGTTAAAAACAACCTTTATTAGTCTGTTGCAGGCCTTTGACATGTCTTAAAATTGACATTCATAGAAAAATTTGGTCTTACTTTGAACCGGAGCAACTGCAGATTAATTCCATACCAGATATGTTATGATCCACTAAAGTTAGGCACAATTCAAGATTGATAAATCTCCATTTTTGTCATCTTTACTGCCGTCTTGAGTCAGGAGGGACAGCTCTACCAGGTGCAGCTGCAACCCAGTTCATTCCGTTCGCCAAACAGCATCATACCACACAGGAAGCATTTCAGAAGCAGAGCGTTTGGCCTTCCTGTTTTTGTAAACTTGTAGATTTTGTTGTTTTTCTTATATTTTCTTAGTATTAGTGCTTTTACCAAAAATTTTAATTGTTATATTTGTTGTTATTTCCAATTTTGTCCTGCTGTAGCATACAGGCAAAGTTAATACTCTTCAAAGTCCAGTTGTGAATAAGATTTGTGGCTGTGTTTAACCATCAGTGATACATGTATCCTTATAATTATGTTGTATTTTTCACATACAGTGTCTATTAGCAGGGAAACTCGCTCTGCTCTGTGCAGTGTGCTGTAGCTCTGTCAAAAATAGATGAGTATTTTTATTAGCTTCCAGGTAGCTTCCAAAACGTGCATCAGCACATCTGCTGAAATTAAAGGAATTGTCTAGAGTGGCTGCGTTCAGCCTGGCCAGCCGCCTGGTGGAGATGTGCATTCTACTGAGCGCACTTTTCTGCTTTATTTCTTTGTTCAAATTGTTCTCTCCATACCTGTGTAAACCTCTATTATACCCAGCGCAGGCCGGATGCCTGTGCCTCCACTCCGCCTCCAACGGATAAATGTGGTACATCTAGAGATGGCCTCTAAACTTTAGCGGTATCAGGTAGTTGAAGTGCTGGCAGATATCCATCAACTCCTCTCCGTTCCTTCCATTACAGGAACCAGTCCCCATGCGGCTACCGCGCTGTCCGTCTCTCCAGGGGTGAAGCAGGCCAACATTTCCTGGGAGGCAGGCTTTGATGGAGGATCAGCACAGACATTTTCAGTTTGGTGGGTGTAAAGCCTCCCACTTTCTTCTTGGGCTGTAACCATGGCAGCCATCGGTTGCACTGGTTTTACTCTATTGATCTCTGGGATGAGGAATTCATTTATCTGTTATCACCTCTTGGCAGCTACAATAAAAAACGCTGCTGCTGAGCATAGCTTTATAATGCAGTGGCCATGTTAGCTACAACAGGAGGTTACTGAGAAAAAAAGAGAGTGGAATTCATTTGTTTCTTAGGAATTTGCGCCGTTATATTGACTTAGATCACACAGACGAACGTCTGGTGTTTACTTGAAGGCTACGTGTTGTTGATATGCCTTGCGATGTTTTATCATTGAGACATGGACAGGGCAGAGGGAATGCAAAGCAGCAGACAAATGCACCCAGCTGGATAAAAAAGAAAAACACCTAACCTATCTGGAATGTGCTCTCCTTTAAAGACAAGTGTGCACAATAACTTGTGTTACAGTTGTACTTTATGACAGCTATTCCTGGGAATGATGTCTTTAAAAACAATGTTAAAAATGTTATTTTAGTAAAATGACGTTTTTTAAAAATAGGATTCACTAAACTATTTATATAAGTTTTATTTTTTTTTTTAAATGTCTGACACTGCAAGTGATGACATACAGAAAAGTTCTCCTAATGCTCATCTTAATCACATTGTAACCTGGGAGCGCCACATCAGATGGAGATGAGATGAGCTATCTTAATCCCTGAGAGGGAACTGGGTCATCGCTGCAGCAAAGAGCAGCATAGAAATAAATATAAATTACATCAAAAAAACATAAAAATAGATCAGCCAATCAGTTCAAAAACCCTTTAAAGTCTCAGCTACTCCCCGCTCTGACAGCCTGACATGTTATGACCCTATATTATGAAGGATAGTCAAAGTGAAAACACTCTCTATTGTGAGAAAAACAAAAGAGCAACACTTTTGCTTTTTCTGTGCTGCGGGAACGTCAACAGGATATAATGTGAATGTTTTCCCATTGACATTTCAACCAAAATCCTCTTTTTTTTTTCATTAGAGCAGAAAATTGTAGCACGTAGGTCTTGTGAGCACTTTGTGATTTCCAAGGAATGAAATTTTAACGCCCCTTGTTTGACAGTTGTGAAAGCTCTGTAGGCAAATATTCACACCACATGCCTGTAAAATCAGTCACTACAGAAGAGAAGAAAACCCCACAATTGTCATGTGCTGCATGTATTGCTCTTCGAAAGTGACCTAATCTCAGCTCTTTGCTTTATACATTCATTCGTTTTCCATAACCAGAGCCTACCCTCGCTGACATTAGGGGAGAGGCGGGGTACACGCTGGACAGGTCGCCAGGCTATCACAGGGCTGACACAGAGACAGACAATGTGCTAGATATGACTTTTGACCAGTATGTTACTAGTCTTGGTTAGTCCTGTTTTCTTCAGCTAAAAATTATCACAAAAATCAAATGTATCTTTCCTCCTTTGGATCATGAACAATTTATTCACACTTTCATTTTCTCCTGTCTAGATTATTATAATTCCATGGACACATGCCTCAGTCAAACTGCTCTGAATTGTTCATAGTTGGTTCAAAATGCAGCTGCCAGACTATTAACTTCAACTAGCCGTCAGTCCCTAGTTGCACCTGTTCTTTCATCACTCCTTTGGCTTCCTCTTAAGTTCAAAATAAACTACAAAATGCTATTGATTACATATAAGTAGCTGCAAGACCTTGCCCCCAGTCACATTTCTGATCTCCACTTCTTCCTTATTCTACTTCTGGACCACTCCGATCCTCAAATCTCAGCCTTTTATCCTTCTCATGCTCCAATTGTGAACAAACGGTGATTGTGCATTCAGTGTTTTAGCCCCAACCCTCTGGAATCATCTTCTCCAATCTTTCAGATAGGATCTTTGAATCTTTGGACTGTTTTAAGCAATTTCTAAAAACCCATCATCGTTATAGTTAAGCCTTTTTATAGATCTCTATCCCTGTCTTATGTTTGGGTTTGTTTCTGTCTGGTCTGTCTCTCACTGTGTTGTGCTTTATTTTGGGTTCAAGCTCCAAAGGGGCAGAACTCTATTGAGTTTGTGCTGGTTTATTATTATTATTGTCTGCTGTCTCATGCTGTGGCTCAGTTTATCGTGAGCTGAAATGACCTAGAAACATGAAACCTGGCCTTATAACTGCAAATGTGCAAATGCCTCCCAAGAAATCTCAAATGCCCACATGGTGTTGTGTAATTAACACCGTAAGAATGTTATTAACTGGATTTTGTCACTGTCAGCACCGTGGTTGGTTTTTAGCATTGTGGGACTGAGAAGCCAAACACATTTCTACAATAAATGAGCAGGACAGGTCAAGAAACATGGCTGCCATCAGTCAAAAAGTCTTTGCAGAGGGCGGGGCTTGCAGGAAATTGGCATTAACTCATTAACAATTCATCCAATCATCATAAATCTAAGCAGATATCTTAAGTGCGTGTTGGAGAATAGGCCCACCGAATGCATTTCGAGGCTGACCCATAGGGGCTCCACACATACCTGAAATATGCACCTCAAAATCCAATGGACAGAATTTTACGAAATTTGGTGTATATTTCCTGCGTGCAAGTATTAATCAATACTTATAGTGTCATATTGATTGGTGCCTGTGGGCGTAGCCTGGTAATCCTTTTCAAGCTGTTGCTCAGTTTACCATGAGCTGGAACAAGCAAGAGATGTGACCCTTGGCACCATAACTGAAATGATGTCTTAATTCTTCGCATCAAATATGATCCAAATTAGACTGATGGTGGTGCTATAATGAACGGCTGAAAAAGGCCACTCCCCTTACACACATTTAAAATAGACCTACACCTCAGTGTCCTGTTCAAAAAAGCCTCTAGGACAAAAAAGGCCACCATGAAAGATCCTTAGCCAATTTGTCATAATGTGAGAAACAGTAACATGAATAGATTTTGACTCAATCAATACCAAATTTAGCATACAGCATTAAGAGATAGAGATACACAATTCTAATATAAATGAACAAGACTGGTGAAAAAACATGGCTGCCATCAATCAAAAAGTCTTTGCAAAGGGCTGGGCTTGCAGGAAATTGTCAGTAACTCATTAATGATTCATCCAATCATCGTAAATCTCAAGTACGTGTTGGGGAATAGGCCCACCGAAGTATTTTGAGCCTGACCCATAGGGAGTTCCACAAATGCCAGAAATATGTACCTCAAAATCCAATGGACAGAATTTTACCAAATTTGGTGCACATCCTCTGGGGGCAAGTATTAACCAACATGACACTTGGTACCATAACTGGTAGTCTTAATTCTTCCCTTCAAATGTGATCCAAATTTGAGTGATGGTGGTGCCTTAATTAACAGCTGAAAAAGGCCACGCCCCTCACACAAACTTGAAACACGTCTATATCTCAGTGTCCTGTACAAAAAAGCCTCTTGATAAAAAAGGCGACCATCAGGGATTCTTTGATAATTTGTAATAAAGTGAGAAACGGTAATATGAGACTTTTTTGGATTTTGACTCAATCAGTACCAAATATGGCGTACAACATTAAGAGATAGAGATAGAGGTACACAATTCGAATATAAATGAACAAGATTGGTAAAAAACATGGCTGTCATCAATCAAAAAGTCTTTGCCGGGGGGCGGCTTGCAGGAAATTGTCATTAACTTATTAACGATTTGTCCAGTCATCATAAATCTTGGTAGATATCTAAAGAACATGTTGGGGAATAGGCCCGCAAAAAAGAGCACCATAAGGGGAATCTTTGCTGATTTGTCATAATGTGAGAAACACTAATATGAGTAGACCTGTTTGGATTTTGACTTAATCCATACCAAATTTAGCACACAGCATTAAGAGATAAAGATACACAATTCTAATATAAATGGACCAGATTGGTTATGGCCATCATCAATCAAAAAGACAAAGTGAAGTTGTCTTAGAGCAATCCTAATTAAACTCTGTGGAGACAGTCAGCACAAAGACTTGAGCATTTGAACCAAGTTTTGTTCACATCCAATAAAGGGGGAGCAAAAGGCAGGACTTCAAGAGTGTAATTATTGAAATACTGCATACAATGTAATGATGAGACAATTGTGTGTGATTGGTCTCACTCCTTCTTTAGACAAATCAAACCAGCTGAAGTGACTTTGCTCAGCATTGTGAAGCCCAAAATCTGCTCATTGCCGCTTAGGGCTTTGATTTTGGGCGGTTGAGCTGCGCTCTTCTGGTGACTGAATCTGCAGTTGCCACTTGCAGTTATACTGCAGTTTACTTTTACTTTATCTATACATTAATATTCTTTTGTATGTTTGAGGCACTTTGTATTTTTGTTTTAAAAGAGTCATATAAAGAAAACTTCACTTACCTACTGAAATATGACCTGTTTTATGCACTGCAGTAACATAAGCCTGAATTCGAATTACACTCAGCCGTCTTACAGAACCCAAGATGACCTTACAATTATCCACACCATGTTAATGTGACATTCTGCCCTTTTCTATTTTCTCATAAAAGAACATCACGTCTGTTCAGTCAAAGCCATCATCTTCAAAAAGTAAAACAAGGCCTTCTTTTCAGACTGACATTAATAATTTTCAAAAGTTCCTCCACTTTTTAATAGGTGAATAGGTGAATAGATTTTTTGTAGCCTCTGGGTCAAGTAATTTGCTCTGTATAAAATAGACATGTAGAACTTCAGCTCCAGTAGGAACATGAAAATCACCATAATTTGAGTTGCAAGCTCTCAGTGCAATAGCAAGGATACATCAGTGCTGTCTCTGCCACAAAATCTGGAGCTGATGATGAGTATGAATGATTAATGAAACCTACTTTTCTGTCATGTTTCATAAAACCAGACTGCCAGAATTCCCCGCCGCTCTTTTGTTCTCACTTCTTTCCTCTCCGTCTCTCTCCCTCTGCAGGGTGAAGAAGATTTCAGCGAGTGATAATGATGGGAAGCAGGACTGGTTCTCTGTGCCCGTGCCCCCCTCCTCTGGCAGCAGGATGCAGGTGACAGGCCTGTCTGCTGCCACCGACTACCAGTTCAGCATCCTATCTCACAATAAAGTGGGCACAGGACCCTTCAGCGAGATTGCCACCACGCGGACATTGGGTCGGTATCATTCCCAGGTTTTCTCCTTATCTGTTGAATATCAGCTGCTTCCATTTTGGATCCTGCTGCAGATTTGGAAAATACTCAGTGAGCCAACAAATCTCTTATCTAGAGTTGTGTTTTTCCTCACCTTTTTTTTTAGCATTGAACAACACACAAAACAAGCCGCTAGCAGGCTTTTCAGTTTTACCCGGTGCTGACCATTATTTTCAGTGGTGGAATTGGCAAATGTTGCCAGCAGCAGATGATATCAACTGTAACTAATTAAAGTTAATTCCTTGAGTAACTTGCCCACAGGCCAAAATGAACCTTGGCTGTGTGGTTGATATGCTAGCTACAATCTAGTGTTTGTACTCAGCCAAAGATTATTTGTTCAAGAAGGAAACACTTTTTAGTGCCACGCTACAATCATTGATGGATTACTAAATGGGCCAACCAGGCCAAAGCCCAGGGGCCCCCTTTGCCAACACCTGCAAAATGTCACTCAAATTAACACGTATCGACCATGAGGAGACTCAAAAGGACCACAAAGTGATGCAAAGGTACTACAAGTGACACAAATATACCACAAAGAGACACAAAATGACAGTAAAGACAACACAGAATGACCTCAAAGAGATGCAAAGAGACTACAAAGAGACACAAAATGACTATAAAGAGACAAACAACCAAAAAAACCCCCACAAATATTCATCAAAGAGACACAAAATGACCGTAAAGACAAAACAGAATGACCTCAAAGAGATGCAAAGAAACTACATAGAGACATAAAGCAACAATGAAGAGACAGAATGACCAAAAACGACACAAATTTACCTCAGAGACACAATATTACTATTAAGACCACACAGAGTGACCTCAAAGAGATGCAAAGGAGCTACAAAGAGACACAAAACGTCTATGAGGAGTCAGAATGGCCAGAAACGATGCAAATATACCACAAAGAGACACAAAATGACCATAAAGACAACACAGAATGACCTCAGAGGCATGTAAAGGAACTACAAAGAGACACAAAATGACTACAAAGAGACAGAACAACCAATAAAGACACTAATATACCTTAGAGAGACACAAAATGACCGTAAAGACAACTCAGAATGACCTGAAAGAGATGCAAAGGAACTACAAAGAGACACAAAACATCTATGAAGAGACAGAATGACCAAAAAAGTCACAAATATACCTCAAAGAGACACAAAATGACTACAAAGAGACAGAACAACCAATAAAGACACTAATGTACCTCAGAGAGTCACAAAATGACCGTAAAGACAACACAGAATGACCTAAAGAGATGCAAAGGAACTACAAAGAGACACAAAACTAATACAAAAAGACAAAAACAACCACAAGGGCGCACAATATTGCCACAAAGAGAAACAAAACCACAAAAACATGAATAACAACTACAAAGAGAAACAAAGAAAAGGAAATAAGAGACAAACCCACCACAAGTCTGTTTATCTTGGTAGGAGAGGTGGTGGGGCCCTCTGCATCTGTGCCTAGTCTATTGTCTCATAATCCACCCATTTCTACAATACCAGCTATTTGTTGTGACTTAAGTACTACATTATTGCTGTACATTGTTACTTGGTCACACAGCATCCCAACACAGACCTAAATAGAATTTTTAGCGTGGCTCTGAGGGTGTCAGTGTTAGTCTGTCCAGTGGGTCAGTCACTTTGAAATCTCTCACCAACTGTTGAATAGGTCAACATGGCATTTTGTTCAGACATTTATGTCCCTGTTTGGATGAACTGACACAACTTTGATGATCTCCCAATTAAATATCTGGCACCATCATCAGATCAAAATCATCATCTATCCAATACCATGGTTTATGATCAAATACCTGCAAAACTATTGACCTTCCCATCAGTCTCAGCTGTACTTTGTGTTTATAGCTAATAAGCAAATGCTAACATGCTAAAATGAATGGAGCACGAGATCGATCAGCGGTTTGGTGCGGCTTCTGCAGTGATGCGGGCGCTGTGCCAGACCGTCATGATGAGGAGGGAGCTGAGCTGGAAGGCAAAGATTTCGATTTACTGGTCCATCTATGTCTCAACCCTCACCTATGGTCATGAGCTCTGGGTAGTGATCGAGTTACAAGCGGCCGAAATGAGTTTACTCTGTGGGGTGGATGGGCTCAGCCTTAGAGATAGGGTAAGGAACTTGAACATCTGGAGGGAGCTTGGAGTAGAGCCACTAATCCTTTGCGTTGAAAAGGGTCAGTCAAGGTGGTTCGAGTATCTTATCAGGATGCCTCCCGTTAGAGGTGTTCTAGGCACGTCCCACTGGTAGGAGACCCCGGGTCAGACCCAGAACATGCTGAAGGGATTACATATCTCACCTGGCCTGGGAACGCCTTGGGGGTCTCCAGGAGGAGCTGGAAAGCGTCACTGGGGAAAGGAACATCAGGGGGGCTTTACTTGGCTTTCTGCCCCTGCGACCCAGCCCTGGATAAGTGGATGAAAATGGACTGATGGATGGATAACATGCTAAACATCGATGAAGCAGTTACTGCTTTTACAATAAGTCAGTTAAATTGCCGATGGTTAGTGTTACTGTTTCAAATTTAAATTAAACCGTGTTTGATTACCATGCTTTGAAAAACTTGGTAAAAACTTGCCAGCTTTAAACCAAAGTTAGCAAAAGTTTCCCAGACGCAGTTGCGATATGCAGCGTGGGTGAGCAGGTTCCTGTCCTCATCTACTGGCTCACAGACACTTGAACAAGCATTTCAAAGACAGGCTGTCTTTGATGTTTGATATGGTTTTCATGTGTTCACACAAAGTATTACCTATGCTAATATTTTAGTGTTTATGAATACAAAAAGTGCAGGATGCTAAAGATTTTTTTGTGATTTTGTTAACGGAAAACTTGGTGAAGTGTGGGCACCAGTACTTTTTGGACACTTGCAGCACATTTTAAACTGATAACTCTTATAGTCTTGGTCATGATGATCGTGATCTGAAATTTTCATACTGTTTTATCTCTTATTCTAAACTAAGATGGTGGACATTATGCCTGCTAAACATTAGCATGTTGGCGTTGTCAGACCATGTTGGCAGTAATTCAAAGCACCGCTGTGACTCAATACGGCCTCACAGAGCCAGGATCTTAAAAGGTATTTTAAGTCGATCTTACAGATGTCTACAGTTGTCCTGGGGTGATCAAATGTTCGCCCAGGGGTGAAATCAACACTCATACCCAGTGTTTCCACACAATGTGCCGCAGTGTCTCCTCTCTTTTACAGTTGCCTGGCTCCAGGTCTTGGAATCCGCCCACTCCACTGAGTTGACTGGAGTGTAAGGAGTTGATAATTCTGTCTGATATCGAGCAATTTCTACAGTTCTTTTAACCATGTTTAGTCTGCTGCCCTAGCCTATGGCGGGCCAGAGCGGTGGATGGCACAGTCTGTGGTAACACTAAGACTCAAGTGTTGATTTTCCTCTGGAAAGATTTTACTCCTCCTGGCAAAGAGTTGGCATCCAAAAGACATTTGAAAGATCTAGAAAATACCTTTAAAGAGTCAACCCACTGCTGGATAAGAGTAAAAGAAAACATTTAGATTCTTTTGCCAAAGGTTTGCATTGGGAGCAGAGCCCTGGTTAAACAATCGAGCTGATCAAGCCAGTTTGAGTAGTGAGAATCTCCCGATTAAACTTTTACACATAAACAGTCAATAATACAATGTTCGTGCTATGATTATTATGTCCAAAAATGTCAGAGTAAACAGTATTATTATGACATTTATCCACCTTTCTGAAATATTACTGTTAGACCTAAAATATAGTGAGTATGTCTCACACTGTATTTGCCTGAGGTGTAATCAAACATAACAATTTGGGCAGTAAACTGTATGTTGCAATCTCTCTGGACTCTGCAAAAGAACTAGCATCAATCCCAGTCCTCCTCCTCTCACACTCTCAAGGTTGAACATCTGTGGCAGTAGCAATTTCCTCCACTGTAATTTAATTTTTCCGCCAGAGCGTATCTGGCTGATCAGCTGAAGGTCTTTTATCCCTTTGAATCAGATCCTCCACCGAGGAGAAGTAAACCGAAGCCCCCTGCTTTGCTGTCAGCTCATCAGGGCTCAGCAGGTGTCGTACTGCGATGGTCCCTTCCTGAGGCTCAGCACCCTCCCATCACAGGCTTTGTTCTCCAATCCCGCTCCGAGCAAGGGGAGTGGTTTCATTTGGACGAGGACATCAGTGCCAACAGTAGCGAGATAGTCGTTCCGGGTCTGCACAAGGTAACAAGCCAGTCACACTGCTCCCTCTGAGACTAATCAGTCCATGCTGCTTGTTGAATGCCTTGGAGATTTTTTATCTAGGCTATACCTCTGTGGTTTTACTTTTGTAGACTCTCAATTATGCACACTACATGGCAGCCATCACTTTTCTGTTGTCTTTCAATCTGGGTGCGCTGCTGTTTCTCCTCTCTGCCCGTCTCATCCTTCTTTTTCTCTCCTATATAGGCCTACACAAATTCAAATGAACTTCATTAGCATTGCAGGCACAGTCCCGTGTTGACAAAGTGTGGTTTCATCCTCTGTCCTCCCCACTGTGTGTGTGTGTGTTTGTGTGTGTGCGGATGCTGGTCTCAGGACTGTGTGTACGAGCTGCGGCTGCTATCTCGTCGCGGGGAGTTGCTGAGCGAGCCCAGTCCATCAGTCAATGTCTCCACCATGGGTAGGTGTTCGGGAGCAACCTTGCCCCCTTCGCATTCTCACCCCACCCTCCGTTTCAACCCATCCTCCCCTCTCAGTCTACATCTCTAACTCTTTTCTCTCTCTTTTATGTCTTCCCCCGTCCCTCTTTACCCAGCGTTGGACCAAAATTAGAGCAGGCCCCCGGGGAAACGCTGTCCATTAGAGGCCTAAATGATAGAAATAGCTCCACTAATAACTTCTCAAAAGAGTTAGCGATAGAATTTGTACTGGTCTTTTCTGATTCTTATGTGAGTGTGACATGAATGTTTCATTAGATATGGTACAGAGATATCAAACAGAGGGAAATACAGCTCCCACGGGTACCACCCAAGGACTGTCACAACAGTCGGAGCCAAAGCTTGTATATTGTTTAACATGATCTCAGTTTGACGTCTGACTGAGCAAATGCAAAACAATCAAGTTTATGATTTGCTGATAATGATCATCAGGGATGTAGATGGAAGATTAGATCCACTTAAAACTGGTAATACCAAACCTCATAGCAATCTTGTTTTATTTTAATGAGTTTCTTTGTGATGTAAATGAATAAGTATTTATTGGAGTTGTAGCAGCCTAATGGAAGTAGCAGGAAATATGCATGTATTAAAAGTTAGCCAGAATGATTATAAGATTGTATAGTTTAAAGAAAAATTTTTTTTATAAATACTCAGTACATTTTTATCAGTTAAAATTTCAGCAATTATGATTATACATTTAAATATAGAAATGTTTCATCTGGGAAAATCAGAAGACTTTATAGTTGGATGAATAAATAATTTATCAGTAAATACTTTTTAAGTGTTTTATCATTTAAAATTTTAGCAAAATTTTTGCTATTGTCATTATGAATTTTATTATAAATATTTAAAATATTTCATCAAACTATACAATTTATACAGAAGATGATCAGAAATTGTATAGTTTGATGAAAAAATGTATAAATGTATAAAATATGTAATATTTTATTAGTTGCAATTTTAGCAATTATGAATAGAAATTTTAATATAAATATTTAAAATACATTTTTTAAGCAATACAGAATGTATCCTTTATTTTTATGAATACAAAATTAAATACAATTTATAAACATTTTTTTATATGTGTCTTTTCTTAATAAAAAGTATGCTTTTTTTTTTAAAGCACGACTCTTGATGATGAATTTTAATAGTGTATATACACAATATAGACTTTACATATGCTGTGTATATAATAATTTGTTAATTGTAATCTTGTAAAATGTAGCTTTTGCCATTGAACTTGAATATATGTGAAATGTGTTGATGTTTTCACAGACTAAATAACAGTTATTAGAGAGGGAATTCATATCATATATATCATGTATAGTAAAAAGACTTTTTGCTTATTTTTTAATTAAACATGTCTTCCATGTGAAAGAAGGTTAAGTTATAGGTTGTTTCATAAATGGAACAAAAAGAATAAATAACAACAAAAGAAACACTAATATAAAAGCATCAGTATTAGCTATTGGCAAAAATGATATTTTAAAAATTGGTATCAGTGTCGGCCCAGAAATTCAAAATTGGTGCACCACTAGTTCAGTTACAAAGTTAATTTGTACATTTACAATGTCATGTTATTTCATTGTTTATTTTTCTGAATTAGTGAATTTGTATATAATTATACTGTCGAGCTGCAGCAAACACCATTTATTTTTGAGAAGCGGCACCAGGGGGAGGCTCGCCTAGGGCACCAAATGTGCTAGGGCCACCACTGCACCCACACGACAGCTGATGCAACAACTGGTTTACACGATTAAAGAATTTCTGCACAAACCATCAGAAACTGTCTAATCCGAGCTCATCAGTGTGGCTGGTTGTCCTCACCAGGGTCTTGACCTGACAGCAGTGCGTTGTCGTAACCTATTTGAATGAGCAAATGCTCACCTTTGATGGTAGCACTTTGAAGAAGTGTTCTGTTAATGGATAAATCCCACATGGCCAAAGACTTGGTAGCCCCGTGTCATGTGAAATCCACAGTTCAGAGTGCTTAAGCAGTTTCTTTCGGCGAAGGACAAGTGCTTACTAACAGATTTAAAATAATCTGTGCACAAAATTTAAAGAGAAATAAGCCTTTTGTGTGCATATTAAAAGTTTTGGATCTTTTATGTCAATAAATCAGCAAAAAAAGTATTACAAGATATTTTTTTGTTCAGTGTACATTTATAAACAAAAGTAAAACAATGCAAAAGAAATAAGAAGAATTGTATATCTCCATTTTCAACTTATCTATATTGTCTTAGTTGTTTATCAAGTGTGCTACGGCAAGCAACAGTGTTTTTATGGTTATTGCTGACACCACAGTCACACTTAGCTTGCTTTTACTTTTATTCCCTAATATATATATCACCAATGAAATGATGTCACAGGGATGGAGATCTACCCGGCCACATCCCGACTCCTGGAGTACGTCCCGGAGCCATTACTGGCCGGCGTTCTGGGCGGGGTCGGCTTCATGTGCTTGGCACTGGTCTTGCTGCTGGGGTCCGCCTGTATCATCAGCCACAAGAGGGACCGGCGTCGCAGACAGAAGAAGGATGGTAAAATGCCCCTCACTCCAGAGATTCAGGAGACACTCACTTTGATGAACTGCATCATGAATATCATCATTTATTCAATAAAATATTGAAGGCACTTTCAATCCATTATATAAATCATACCCCACTGCATGGATTTGGCGCTCCTCTTGTCCCCCGCTCGTCCATTCAGTTGTAAAAGTTATTGATGTCATTTACATTACTTGCTAATTAGGGTAATTTCTCATTAGTGGCTGATAAATGTAAGTGTAATTAACTTTTTGGACAAGCCTGGGTGCCTCGGGCCCTTTAATGGGCTCTTATTAGGGTTGATTATGTTTTTACTTCTTGGTCAGTGTGGTTGTATCCTAATGAGTCAGATACCATCTTGCCCCTTTCCCTCCCTTTCAGATTCCCCCTCTGCCATCTATAAATGCTCCCCATCAATGTAAGTACCCCTTTATCATTTCATTATAATGGCTCCCATTGACCTTTTCCTCTGCTTCCTTCACAAACTAAATGTTGAAAATGCCAGCACTTAAGTTATTTTCAATTTCACATCTGATTTTTCTTCCTCATCTTCATCTAGTGCTGCTGCTGCTGTTTTAGTCTCTTTCTGTCTACATCTCTCACGCCCCCTCTTTCACTCTCACTCAATCTTATTTTCTCGGTCTCTATTTCTCTCCCTCTTACACCTCCGTTTTTTCTTACAATTTTCTTCTTCCACCCCTCCCTCCACCTCCTCTTTCTCTCTCATAGAAAGACTTCAGGCACTGGCAGTCCAGACAGTGTGTTGAAGAGAAGCCTACTTCCAGCCAACATCCTCTATCCCACCACTTCCTCTACCACCACCTCCTCCTCATCGCAGACAGACTGTTCCTCCTTTAGCACTGAGAATCATCATCGGCGGAAGCAGCTCCTCTCCAATTACAGCAGAGGCCGCCTCACAAGGACAACTTCTTCTCCCATTTCTCCTCCAATTGAGTTGATCTCTAGAGGTCCAGATGGGCGCTTTGCACTCCCACCATATGACAGTGACTCGCTGAGTGTTCACAGCAAGAAAAGTGGAAGGTATGACCAAGATAGAGTCAGGAGGTCTGTGTCGCTACACTCGGAGAGGGGAGACAGAACACAGCCGCCGTTCGTGCTTTCTGTCGATCTCCCACCTTGCAAACCAGTAGAGGCTAATTCCACAAACCAAATGTGTGACCTGTCCCATCTCCGCCCTTATGTCTTGGATCAGAAGTCAAGCTACGATGGTTTTCCTGACTTCAGCAGCCTGTGCTCAAACATGAGTTTGTCAACCATTCCTCATCAAGACAGAGGAATAACTCCCACATTTCCAGTGCTCCCACACATCCGATCTGGCCTTGGTCAGCCGTCCACAACCGCAAGCGCCCTGGTTCTCCAAATGGAGCATGAGCGGGAGACGGGAAACCTGAGCCGCTGCCTAAGGCTGGCTCAGGAGAGAGAGGAGCTGGAGAGGGAGCTCCAGAGGTACACGCTTGAAAGAGGCTCCATGAGAGAAATGAAACATGGGCATTCAGACTTAGAAAGGAGAGACGCTGCTGCTAATGAGCTTATGTGGGAATATAAGAGCAGCACCTTGCCCCACAGATACCCCCAGGGTGGCAGTGAGGGCTTTGGTCTCCCACAGACCCAGTTCTCTTCATCCTCTGAGCAGTGGGATGCCCGTCCTCTTGTCTCTCCCCTCGCTCTGATCTCAGCCCCGAACCTTACTAGAGCATCTTCACACACAAGTCCTTCTTATCTTAAGTTCGGCAACTATCATCCTGCTTCATCCCTCACCAAACAGACCCCCCTCCTATCTGAGGAGGCAGGCAGTTTTTCCAAAGGCAGATTAACCCTCCCACATCTCTCCTCAAAGCACCAGAGACATGAAAGGGTAGAGGCAGCACCAGAGGGCTATGATAATTCACCACAATCTACAGTCTTAGAAATGCAAACGAATGATTCATGCTCTGAGGCACGGGGACAGAACAATCTTAGTCATGGCGGCCTTACAACGTTGTCTTTCCATAGCAGTAAATATACTGAAAGATCTAATTCGGCTCTCGACTCCGTGCCAGACTCTTCAAAAGCGGAGGTTGCATTCCCCGAGCCCACTGCTGAAGACGTGTGTGTTGAGATGAGTGTGGATGAGCCAGAGTTGGAGGTGTGTGTGATGCGGCCTACAAAGCCCATGCTGCACCACAGAATCGCCTCCCATGTGCAACGAGGGCACTCGCTGACTCGCAGAGGTCAGCATGAAGACGTGAGTGGGAGCGCAAGCTTTAACTGCTGCAGTCCTGCTTCTATGGATGATATTATCACAGTTCAAGCTTCTCCTCAAAGTCCAGAACCAGAACTCAGGAGAGCTGTGACCCAAGGGCCGAAACTTTGGGACTCTAAGCAGCGAAGTCGTAGCCTTGACTCACGGAGACGGAAAGAGAGCAGCTTCCTGACTCCTGATGCGTGGATAGACTCTCTCAGTCAAGATAACTGCTCTGTTGCGTCTTCATGTCGCCCAGACACTCTGTTTTGGGAACCCCAGAGCTCTCCCACTAGGAAGATCTCCAAATCTCCTGCAAATTCTCCTTCTGCTACCCAAGCTGCCTCCCGGTCACCTCCTGCTGTGGATGCTTTATCTCTGAGGAGCAGAGCAGAGAGGCCTGTACCAAATGCTGACATGTCTTACCACTACGAGCCAACAAGAGAGGCGTCAGTCTTTCCTAGTGCTGCCAAATGGCCAATCGACTACAGGGAGGCTGTGAAAGAAGCAGAAAGTTCCTTGGAGGCCATGAAGGCAGCTTCCAGATGCTTACCACCCAACGACAATTACCAAGAGGCATTAGAAGTGGAGGCGGGGGGCTACGAGGGAGTGCCAGAATCTGGGAGCTGCTACAGCAGTTATGCCAGCAGCGGCCGAGGCAGCATGGAGCCTGCTAACGGACGCCTGTCTCTGTGTCACCTTTCCCCAACCTTCCCCGGCTCACCTGAAACTGTAGAGGAGAGCCAGGGGAGCAGAGAGGACAAGCACAGTCACATAATGGAAGCAAGCCAAAGGTATTAAGGACATAATGAATGATGGAAATTTGGTTTCAGAGAAGAAAATGTCGGGCTAACATCTGTAGTGCTAAAAGATCCTGTGTGGTCGTAATAAGGCGTTGAAGGTCATTTCAACATAATTAATACAAGGAAGTAAAGAAAGTACAGAATGTTTTCAGTTTCTGATGACTTCCACATACCCAAAGTTAACTTTTAACAGATTTTTGAGACAACTTGCTAACAAACTAAAATTGCTCATCATTAAGTGGGTGTCAAAAAAGGTGGAGAAATGTCAAAACACTAAAAAACACAATTCATCCCTCTGAATTGCTCAACAAGCACTTGTCCATTACATAAAGCACCAAGTGATTCATAACTGGGAGTTATAGAGATTTCTTAAGTGTCTTTGTGCTGTAGGTAAACATTTATCACTGTCGTGTAAACATTTAATGAAGTGAAATCTCTCGGTAGGATGTCAGAAGAAATATCAGCAAACATATGCTCTTAATGTAAAGTTAATTAGGGGTTCTTAATGAGTGTCTCTGTGTCTGCATCAAGTATCCAAACTGTGCTTATATATAACGGGATGTTTTGTGACCTCTCTAGGAGAAAGGCCTCAGTTGATGAGAATTATGAGTGGGATGCTGCTGATTTCTGCTCACAGCCTGGAGACCATGCTGGTGAGGATTTTTCTTTTCTTCTTGATAATGTTTAGTTCATGTTTTGGTAAAAAACTGGCACAAACTAGATGCATTTGTCTCTTTAGAATCATACATACAGTGCTGCAAAATAATATGCTGGGCATGTGTGAAGTTAACCTCTATTTATCCAAATGGCATCCTCTACATTTAACCTGCAGGGATGTTATGCTCCCAGTTGGATGAGAACATGAGTTTAGATAATGTCTTTCTAAAGATGGAGAAATTGCTGTTTTTTAGACAATTACTCCTGATCTGGCTCACCATGGCTTCACTCCAAAAAGAAGTTAGGAAATATAACTATATACAAAGAAATCACTCCAGATAGGCTCCATTGTGATCATTGTGTGTTGGGGAGGGGGAAAAAAATGTCAGTCAACGACTCTGGTATCAGCGTTTACGCTAAATTGGCTACATCAATTGGCTAGCTAATAGCTAATCAGTAATGACTTCCATTATTCAGCGTCATTTACCCTTAGGATCTTGTGTAAGTGGCACCTCGGTTGTGCAGTAGTTAGCACTGTGTGTCCGTGTGCTGCTCTGGGTTTAATCCAGTGGCCAGCTTCTGTGTGGAGCTGGCATGTCCTCTTGGGTTTCTCCCAGTTTCCTCCTACAATTCAAAGACATGCACATTAGAGTTAATTAGCAATGCTGTAATTGTTTGTAGGTGTGAATGTGAGTGTGAATGGTTGTCTTAATGAGCCTGTTTACACGTGGTATTGACGTGTCTTGGGTGACCTGATCCAATGTGGACTGCTCTAAATTTGTCTCCACATGTGTCTCGAATGACAACTTGTGATCCTATCTCACTTTCACAACACATTAATAATGTGCATAATAAGATTGCAAAGACCAAATGCATTGTTTTTATTAACTAGAGGGAGGTTTATCGTGTCATGAGAACACTGTAGCGCCAGTTAACTAGTTGGCCTTGAGGCCACAGACTGCAGGAGACTGTGCACATACACTGATTTATTATTAACCATTCAAAATGGGTTAAATCTTATTTTATCATAGAGCTGCGTGCATCATATCAATTTACTCAGCCACTCTACGTTTTCTCTTTCTCTGTCTTTGTTTATGATCTGACAAAAACTATAAACAATCTATGGCTAGCTAGCTGCCCCACGGTCCTCCCACTTTCTGCACCTGGGAGACCGCTGCTGCAGGAGTGTGAGCTCCACACCCGCACACACACAGTCAGTACATTTACATGCACAGTTAAGTCGACTTACGGCTACATCTCGACTAGGCCATTTAATTGGACCACTGTCCTTGTCCCAGTATACAATTGGTTTATTGACTGAAGTATGTCTGACTTTGCTACGATAGTTGGCAATAATAAAGCCCGTTCAGCCTATTAGTAGTGGACATTTTTCCAGGTGACCTATTGCATCACAGGACAAACAGTTGACAAAGTAGTTAGCTACGGTTAGCTAGGGGACATCTTAACAGCTCTCTACATTTAGTATGTGCTGTTTTTTTGGTTTTACTTTTTGTGCAGATGAGATGCACACTGGATACAGATTTTGCCATGTTGTCACCAGCTTCTTCTTCTTCTGTTACACATTTAATAGTATTCAACTTCCGTGTCAATGTCTGAGGTGGAAACTGTGGAGCATGTGCAGAGCGCTTAGGCCAATTTGGGTCCGACTGACTGTATGCATGCAGGAGTAAGTTCGCTCCCACCTGCATTATCTGGGTGTGTTAGTCCGACTTGGAGAAATTCGATTTAGTACAATTTCAGTCTGGTCTCAGACTGACACAATAAATAGATTCTCCCTAATGTCATCTAAATGTACTGACAGGACTAACTGTTAGCATCACACTGCGAACGTTACTTAACGGTTGTTAACAGGTTTAATGACAGAAACTGTTTCAGTTTCAGTGTCAGTGTGAGTTTTCGGGACCTGTTTAACAGCTGCTGCTAAGTTAGCTCGTGCTAACTGGGCAAAGATTGAACTGACCATTAACCGAGAAGAGAGCGGCTCCAGAGATGGATCTTCCGCACTGCGTCCAAATTATGTAACAGCAGCAACAGTCAGCTGAACAGGTGGTCCTTCAATGTGGCCCAGGACACATTAGCGTACACGTCGCTAAAAGAATGTGGCCACATATGGCTGAGGCCATTTCTGAATGTGGTCTGAGAGGTCGGATCTCAAGGCACATTGAGGACATTGAGTGCACTCACACCTGTGCGTATAGCTACCCACTTGTGACCTGATCACCCAAGATGTTAATACCAATACCTTTTTCTAATGATTTTAGTGGCACTGAGTGGTTACATATAATGTACTCAAACATATTATTTGGAATTTAATGTACTCCTTTGATGACTGATTTGTCTGCTGGTATAAAGTATACATATTCTGATATAGTGATCCCTGTTTGCTCAAATGTATATTCAATTCAGTGGGCTTGCCTATCTTGCCGTATGTTATTTTATTTTTTATATAAGACCTTTAAACTTTAATTCTGTGGCTTACAGTAGCAGTGCGGTGTGCATAGTAGAGAGCAACATTTAACAGGCCATTACTGGAACACTTAGCAATTTTTAATCTGATCTAGGTGACATTTGTTAAGAACAAATTAACAGAAAGGTCAGGCTTGTTTTTACTCTTTGGCTTCTTTGAATTAACCTTGCAAGCTAACCTACATTTGTACTCCGAAGCCAGTGTTTAATATCCAACCCTTAACCCGTGAGTGTTTCATATCTGTGGGAGTTCAGGGTGGAGGCGATGAAACCAACAGGCTGCAGACATTTATTAAAATAATGTCTGTGTTTAAATATCAGGAAAGTCAAGGATAATTCCAGTTTCTTTTTACCCACAGGTCTGCTTCCTGCGTCGAATCTACTGAAGCCTGCGCCGTGCTGTAGTCTTCCCACAATGCAGCGCTCCACTAAGGCACAGAAAAATTGCCCTCAGCTCTCTCTGCTCCTGGGGCATCAAAGCAGCTGCTCTGCTGAGCCAGAACCAGACACCGTGCTGTTCTGACAGCGCCAGCCTTCGGCTCATCTCACCTGGTGTGTCCTTTCACTTATTGACTCGAATCACAAGGTGACAAAAAGTGCATGTGGCAGAAAGTGAGCTTTTGTCTGATCGATCTTATTCCATTTTACAGACAAAAAAAAAACCGTCCTTTAAGTACAGAATCGCTTTTAGGGAGGTATTCTGCCCAGACTCTTTGTTCAACTTCACTTGGAAGATAGCAGTTTTCAACAATCCAGGCCTCAGTGAAAATAATAAAGACATAAATCACCTTTACCCTTATGCAGAGCTTTAAAAGTTTGTTTTGCTTTGTGACCCATCGCCATCACGCTCTTGGCATTTTCTTTTGAGAAAGTCTGCCAATCTGCCGATATCAAAGCTTTTCACTGTGCTGATGGATTCACCACGTTCTCTGTGTGTGGTTTGATATGCATTCATCATCCAGGGATGACTCAGTGGCTACACAAGGGACAAAAAGATCTCAGTCATCATCAAGTGACTGGTTTAGGCTGGGGATGATTAAGTTTTTAGATATCATCCATCACCTTTGAGTTTAATAAGAGGTGTTTATGAAATGCCAATAAGTAAGGAAGATAAATAGAATATGAAATGTTTTTCTGCTGCACTGTTACTGTTCTGCTTTAGTGTAACACTGTTTCTAAAAGTTAAATTTCCCAACAGAGATCATTATCAGCTTTTATGCCTGTGAATTTTTTTGGAATCTACAAACCTACGCAGTGTGGATAAAAGCCTTACTCTCCTCTCCAGGCCGTCTCCTTGTTCAACGAAGCAAGACCTCTAATTATGCTTGATAATTGAAGAGGGTCAAGACAACTTGTAGGGTTCGTCTTTGTTTATTTTTTACGGACATAAAGGCAATCCAGTTTTAGTTTTCTCCTTTTGACTTTAATTTAGCAAGGATCAATTCACAGAGTGATGACTGTTTTTTCCTCGCAGCAGCACCTGCTTTTTACTCACACAGTTGTTCACATTGACACTTGGGAGCTGACAGTGGCGCCGATAAGTGGCACCAGTTGAGTGGTTAAATGCTTTGTTTGAGGGCGCATCAACAGCAGGCACTGAACACATCCTTGCAGCGCTGGGCTACAATTCAACATCATTGCTTATTGACTTACAATGGAATTTTATAGTAATGCTGTCAGTGCACAAAATGCTGTTGTCTAAACTAAGACTTGCAATCAAATTGTAATCAATTTTTTTTTTATTTGAGTGGTCAGTCACATCAGTATTTATAAAAGCAAAGTTTTATTCATTCATTATTATCTGCAACCGTCATCACCATGACAGGTGACCACCATCTTGGTTGTTTTCAAAATGCCCCAAGCATCATCATGTAACTTATGTTCTGTACTGAAACATTTATGAGGAAAAAAAAGTAAAATAAGAAGTGAGGCCCTACTTAAAGCGACGCTTACCTTTCTGGAAATTTTACGCCTGTCTTTGTTTAGGTTAAAATGCTATTAATAAGCTGATGGCACACTAAAATGTAAGTGAATTCCACCAGAGATACAAACTCATAATTATACCATTGTCATATGGTTCTAAGAAAATTCAGAATGCACTGATTGGCCGAGCGTCCTGTCTGTCTTCCCCACGTGGAGGCCTCCGACTGTGTGAAATGCAAGAAAGGTAAGCGTTGCTTTAACTAACTCCAACTAGCCTTATCATTAGCTAATAATATTTTTCAAGTTGCTGTCATCTCCTCATCATGACTCTAAAATCTTCCTCTAATTTCAAACACTTTGCATGTAGTTGGGCTGTACCTGAGCAAGAATAGTTTGGATTCAAATCAGACTGTTGAACATGAAGATTCAACTGTTCGTTCCTTTTTTACACTTTCTGGCCGACGCTGTGTCCGGAGCTGCTGTATGCTCTCCTCCTGAAATAGTCTCTAAATGGCGGGAAGTGAGACGGAGGGACTGCTGGGTGTGCTAGCTAGCTATCTCGTTTAGCTTGTCTCATTTGTGCTCCGATAAACAATGAGAGGGACAGAGGGGCGGAGATAATTGATGCACTGTGCGCAGCTCTACAATGAAATAAGATTTTTCTCATTTTATATATTGTAAAATTTCAATTAATAGCCCGGGCTTTTATTTGCTTCAATCACAATAATCAACAGGCTCATATATGGGACAGGCCTTTAATTCCTTTCACACAAAACTGTTGCTCAGCAAAGATCAGGACATGCAATCAAATTGTTTTTTAAAACAGTATGAATATTGCTTTATTACTACTTAATTTGATCTAGCTCCAACAGACAGCACATCAGAGAGCAAGTTACAACACTTGAGGATTACAGCACCCGGCATACTGACACAACACCACTTTATCCTGTTAAAACAATACTCACAACTTGGATTTATTTTTATGAGAAACCCTTTTGATTCTTTTGATCTGATGACCCTTATGGACTAAAGGAATATGAATTAAGTTACAGGGTAATTGAAGAATGAACATTGGACACAGCCCGGTTTTCTACATCTTAAGAACTTCTATTGAACAAATGAACCGCTTGACAACCAGACCAGGCGTCTAATTGAGACAGGCGTTTATTTGTCAAAATGTGTAGCTACACTGAGCCAGAAAAAGGAACTGGGCATTAATTGGGACTAGGCATTTAATCAAAGTTAAAAAAGTGCCAACATGTAGCAGTCATTGTTGATATTGTCACAGCACAGGCGGCCACAAATAAATGAATGTATGAGACAGTATGCACACTGACTAACAAAAACACCCAAAATGTTGAGCTGTCGCTGTCGACTAAAGAGTCATCGACAGAGGATGACTCACGGACTTTCAGGGGGCAGCCCTGGTATGTAGGTTGTTGTATAGACTGTGAAACTAAAGTGTCATGAGCAGAGCGGGTCCAGACACTGGAATAAAGGCACTCACGTAAACGCTGTTGGCTGAGAGAGCATAAAACCTATATTGTCAAGTTAAAACATAATAGAACAAAGGAGAAGGAGTTCCCCTGTCAAACAATGTAGATCAGTGATTGGTTGTTTGATACACGCACTCACATCTCATTCACGTTTCTGTCTGGCTGATGATTGGTCGACTGAACGTGCTGCTGCTCTCCCCCGCTCACTGAACACAGTCTGTCCACATGAGAGCACATTCACTGAGAAATATTGACTCTCTTCATGGGAAGGGAGCACAAATTAATTTTGCCTAGCCACTTACTGATGTGACTGGGCACTCGCATGTGCAAAGAGTTTCATCTGTTGGAAGACCAAACAGTGGAGCACAGTTCATTACATCCAGCATCAGATTTTTTATGTGGCACATCCTGAAAATTGGACACCACTGATCTCGCTCAGCCTTGCTTACCAATGTAAATTAAGATTGTTCCTGTTAGTTCTGGGGGCTCAGACCAGCGACGTTCCTGGCACTAACCTGCCACCTCTGATCCTAACCCTGCTGAGAGAAACATGCTTATGCCTCATGCTCTCTTTTCTTCATGAACAATGGAGGGAAATTGGGTTTTGCTTGCTGCACTAGCTCTAGGCCTTCACATTAGTCAACCAAATAATTAACTCAGAGCTCCACAGCGTACCAGAACATTGTGGTGTATCCATCCTATAATTGAAATTCACTCATAGAGGCTACATTTACTGCAAATCAATGTTTCACTTCTGTAGAACATTTTCTTTCTCTGGTGTACACATAATGTACCTCAAACCCTTCGTGCTGCTCAGGGGATTTGTAGTCAGCACTACTTTTTTTGCCTACGTTTTTGAAATTGAATCTAAATATTGTGTTTCCTGTGCAGCAAACAAGGGAAAGTATGTTAAAATATTTTTACATATACTGGATATAATAGCTTTAAAAAAATAATTCTGCCTGTTTTTGACATTCAGGGCTAAAATCTGAGGGAACGGCTACATGATGTTTGTTGAGTAATCTGGAGGTCAGTGTTACATCACTGGCTATTATGTGGATAAACTGTACTTCATACATCACAATGGAAACCAGTTGACAAAGAGCTCGTGGACAACAGCGAGGGCTCATAAACCTGATTGTTATACTGCTACCTTTTTCAGTTATTGTGTGTACTTAGGAGGATTAGCTTTAAAGCAAGCAGTCTTTTATTATGGCCATTAAGCAGCGAATGAATTATTTGCAAATGCCAGGAAGTGACTCTCAAAGCTAGAAACCAATCAAGGTCTTATGAAAAGAAATGTCATATACAAATTGCAAAGTGTAACCGTATGCTGCGCATGTTAGCTTGGTAAGGTCTAAACTCACCATAATTAGTGAGTAACTTGACTCTTTATGTGAGTGAATGTCAGCAAAATGTAAAAGTTTCCCAGACTGGATTATCTGTATTTAAATCAGCTATGTGGTTATAGCACACTAGACGGCAAGTTCTTGTTTCTTGAAAAAATGACACACTTACAGTGTCTTGTTTTTAATCTACCCCTTCTACCAATTTTCACTGGAAAAATACCCAGATTTATTTTGACTGTAGCAGACCAGTTTGAACTGATTCTACCCTCCCAGCACAATCAAAAGTTGTCTTTTCTGCTGCAAGAAGAGGGTGTTAGCTGGAGTGAAATGCAAATAGGCTGCTGAGTGTGAGTCCTTCTAAGTGATTAAAAAAACCCCAACTGTTAAAGATCAGAAAGTTTGAGCTGCAAATGGTATTGTAATATTCCAAATCTCACCTGCTTTTTTTGTGTTATTACTTTTTTAAATTAGATTTTCACACATTAAAAAAATAAAACATTGATAAACTCAGATGTTTTCAAAGCCTCGGAAAACTTAAAATCTGCTGTATTTCCCAACGTCTTGAAATATTCATGACTAAAAAAGAAACCTCTAAGACTGACCTTGACTAAACAACCCACCGAGTGTCATCAGATTCTGCTTCAAATGCTACTTAATCCTGATTTGTGCCTGAGTATCATAGTTTTCCTTCTAAGCTCCAAGCATTTTAAACCAGTGAGAAAAACACAGAGGGGGATGAAAAGAAAAACAGAAATCTCTCATGTGAAATAACCAAAACTTTTGAAACGTGGACAGCAAATAGTGTGTTCATGTGAGGTCCCATTGCTCCCAGTAGGCAGCTGATAGACAGTCACACACTCATGTTGGAATACAATGTTAATACAAGTGATTTTGCATAAAGACAGCTTTTTCATGACAACATAGAGCTCCTCTCCCTCTGGACAGAAAACCCACAACACCCGCATCCAGCTTTAGTATTTCATGGGAAAGGTTACAATCAGCATTCACGCCTGACTGAAATGACTCTGCAGTTGTCACAGGTAGTTACTGACTCCAGCTCCGATTGGCCTCGATCGGCAGTGATGGAAACACAACACATGCTAATTTTAGCGCCTTTATCTTTGCAATTCATAGACGGGCTTCCCCAAAATACCATCTACTGTCAAAATCTCAGCCCGAGCAGCGCTTGAACGTTGATTCAGACTTAGTCTGCAACAACCCATACCAGTAATCCAAAGTCGTCAAAATCCAGCGCTTGGACAGTGACTTGCGGTGTTAGACACAGACGAAAAAGCTTTCCTTCAACGTCAGCATGATGCGTGGCCGGTCGCCATTATAGTTTAACAGCACCCAGTGGCGTCACAGGGAAACGACGACAGGACAAGAACAAAAGTTAAGGCAGCAAATGTCTGACTGGGGCAGGCAGGAGGGGGTCCAACAAACAGACTTTCACCAGGGAGAGCAGTGTTCGTGATTATAAAGCCAAACCTTGTTCTTTTTTCCTTAACTCAAGCAGGTGCGTTAGTTGCTGAAGGAAAAAAACGTCAATTCGCAGTGTTGTACCAACGTAATGCATTTATTTTGAAAGAGACTGAATGTAAACCGGAAATTTCCTGTGAAAACGGAAGTGCATTCTGAAAGAAGACAATGTACCTGATAGGCAGAACTTGACCCAGCATCCCAGAATGTCCAATAACCAACACCCAGGGTACCTTGCACGTCAGATCTGGATATGGAAAGTCTGTGACCAAACGTCAATATGTGACAGGGGCGGAGTGAGAATGCGTTGTCAGCAACGAGTTTGAGAGAGAGCATTATAAAGAAGGAGTAACCACCGTAACATTTTCACTGGCCTCCATGCTGCTTTGACTATTGACTAACCTGTTTTCCAGCTTGTTCAGGACATTGGACATGGCACACCACTCTAAAAAAAAGACATACACAAGTCTAAGCTATTGGCAATGGGACAGGAGTCAATCGTCTATTTTTAGTGGGTGTTCCTGTATTTAAAAACCTGCATACACACGCTCATTTTGGTGGAACTGTGGTCTTAACATATTCATTCATATACATTCATGCACAACGAAGGGGATCGGGGTTGGGAGACATGACCTGTGTAACGGTACAAATTCACCCTAGGATGGCAAAGGCATAACCCGCTCTTTTGTGCCTTACCCTGCCTCTGGTTGGATTATCCTGATATTCTTACCCTAACCCTAATCAGTCTCACTGTATCCAACCCAACCACCAACCAGGGCTGGGTGTCATTTAAAAAATTACGATACCAGTACCAACACCAGTACCCTAAAAGCGATACCAGTACCAATAGAATACTTAATTTGATACCCTGTTTTTCTACGTCATTCAGTTCCCATCATGTGAATGGAAGCATTGAGTTCCATAAATGCCACCAGATCTCCCACCAGATAACCATGCTTCCAAGCTTTTACAGCATCACAGCATGCTGAACTGCCAACTACAAAAAAGACTGAATGTTCATATGGTACTAGAGAAGTTTTTGATACTACTTTGGTCTGGGTTATTTCGGGCAATATCCTCAAAGTATGGAGAACCAATGCACAGTCCTACCAATGAAGCAATGAGTACCAGCTAATCAGAGATAAAACAGGGCAGGCCATGCCTTCACGATCCTGGGGAAGAAAAGCTGACATTCAGGGCAGGCCATGTAGCAAATTAGGGCTGGATTCCCACATCTTGTGATTCCTTTTACGATCTCGCAGTCTCTTATTTTGTGGTTGTACAAATCCAGCTGCTTCACAAGGTAATGTGCTTTCAGCAGATATAAAGGAGGAAAGTGAATCTGTAAACACAGACAACCTGCAACACTTGACATTTTGTTCTTGAAAACCACAAAGCTTCCATTTTGAAAGATTTTTATTGGATTTTAAGTCAAGTCTTGTCTTTTGTGAGGCAGCTATCTTTTGGTTTATATGAAAGTTCAAAGTAAAAGAAAAAAATAATCACTGAACCATTTCTTAATTGAATTTAGAGAACAATCAGCTACTGTATCGTGATATATAAACCAATAAAGTGATATAAAATGATATACCATGGCCTAGCCTTAATGGGCCATGGTATATATAGTGTAGTATAGTACAGTTAAATAACCATGGCCCAACCCTGATAGGGATGCCCAAAGATCAAGCTTGAATCAATATGTCCTTTAACAAACTTTAATATCAGCATTATAGGAACTAGTCATTATTAAAGTGACAATTTTATTGGATTTATCAAATCTAAATTAACACCTGCAGACATTCAGTGCTTGTTAGAGCTTTAAAAATAGGTTTATCATGGCAACAACAGCTTCTCTCTCCTCGCTCTGCTCCTTTTACACAATCCAAACCAGAGGCAATCTGTGATGGCGCACAGATATACAGCTTGATTCTGCTCTTTTGACACTGAGTGGGCAGCTGACTTCATTGACTGATAAAATACTTGTCTTACATTTGAACCAGCTTCCAATTAAACTAATGGTATTAGTACCGCAGCACCAGACAACCCCCATCTCAAGAAAATGATCGGAGGTAATGTCATAGTCATCTTTTTTAATCCTCCGCAATTCCATTTATTTAGACTTTTATATCACTTTGACATCAGAGATTATGGGGTGGGACAAACACATATTTCTTCTTGTCTGTGGCTGTGGAGTAGAGTTTTGCTGAGAGCAAACAAAGAAAGTAGTAATGAGTGTGTATGAGAGCAGCCCGGGCACGGGTACTTCAGCAGCTCATTTCAAAGGCAAACACTCGTGGCATTCAAACGACAAAATAGCAGTTCACACTGACAGGTAACATTTTTTGTTTTTTAGTACGAGTACATGGTGTGAATTTATCAGCTGCGCAGCTTTCTTCTTAGCTCAATCTGTAGCTGTCAACCCACCAGTGATTGGTTGTTTTTGAAGTGATATTTTTCTGTGAAGACGTTTATTTCATCCTGGGAGTCCTTTTCTTAGCTTTCTATACAGGAAGTGACACAATGACAGCTTGATTATTACCTTTATATAGAGAGGGTGCAGCATAAGACCGGAGGTACGATGCTCTATATAGTTTGTGATCTTACTTTTGTTCATTGACCCTTGACAGAAATATTTCAAGTGCTCTTGGTTTGATGTGACAATTAGTTATCAGTGTATTTTCTTTATTGACTTCCCACGTAGTTCATGGGGTTTCATTATGAGGTTAGCATGCTTAAAATAAACTTCTAGCTTCAGAGTTAGGGAGACTTATTCTTTCATCATGGCGGTAAATCTGAATGAATTACAGTCTTCTTTGGTGCTCATGATTTCAGTAAAATGAACTGAACCATTGAATTGTGAAGAATCTAACCAAGCCAACAATCTGTAGCATCTCCATGTTGACAGTCTAAACCACTAGCTGATGTTAGCTCCAGTGGGTAGCCAACAACCTGTTTTATACGTCCAAAGAACTTCTACAAAAATGAACTGCTAGGCAACCAGACCAGGCCTCTAATTGAGACAGGCCTTTATTTTCTAAAAAGTGTAGCCACACTCTAGTAAAAGGGACAGGGTGTTTAATTTGGACTAGGCTTTTCATTTTAGTTTTACAGCACATTAGTTGTCCACATGACCAAAGGTTGCAGCTACTGCTAGTTTTAGGAGTCAGTCGAGAACATAAATAAGGAGGCAGGTCATTTTATAAAGAAAAGTACACTGAATCTAGCATTTTCAAGCAAAATGAATTTGCATGTTTTTAAAGAATGTCACCATAATGTGTTATTTACCTAAGTTAGCTGACGCCATGTTAGCTTCATGAGCATTGGGGTGCAATCGAGTGGCAAAAAGTGATGTTAAAATGGGGCTCGGAAATTGATCAAAAGCACAGATTTTTTTTTGACCACAAACAAACTTTAGACGACATTTGGTCAAGGTGCTATATGGCAAGCAACAGACACACACAAGCTCGTGAAGACATGACTACGTTATCGAGCTTTTGAGTAACACTTGGTCACTGGTCACGCTGTTGTGTTGTCACTTGTGGTGTGAACACAGCATAACACTCTCTGAGCTGCTAATGTGTCAAAAATACAACAGAAGGGCAGCTGCTGTGTGTGTTTACAGTGCAACCTGACAAAATATCATAATTTTAGCAAAGAAATGTACAGATCTGCTGTCCGCTGTTGAAAATGACTAATGCCTTGCATTAGAGATACCTTTTTAATAACACATGGATTACATGCTGTAGCTTGTGAAGGCAATTTGTATGGCGGACCCCGCCACTAACAATGACAGCTAGTTAATCACAGAGGTAATGACAGAATGCAAAAATATTCAGTGGCTGACTCTAAATACTACCAAAAAGATGTTTGATTTCATGAAAATCTGAAGGACTATGAATTAAAGAAAAGTTCACAAGTCATCTCTAAGTCAAACTCTCCTGGAATGTAAAGTCGGTCCATTATCCTCAGTAATTTGCTCATGCACACCTCAAAGCACGATCACTGACAGAAACTGAACACGCTCGTTTTACCTGGAGGCCAAAGCACGCGCTCAATTAAAAGTTGACAATCTGTACTTTTCTCTTCAGTGGAAACTTTTAGTGTGACATGCAAGTTAGATGAGTTTACAACTACCATGCATTTTGAAGTTAGAACCCAGAAATGTTTCCCCCCCTGAAATCCGAACTCGTTTAATCATTACTCATGCCAACCAGCGTGGCGATGGAAATTCATCAACAGAAGGTTAAGTGACAGAAATTGCAATTATGAGTCAGTTAAGCTGTTTAACAAGCAGCAAAGCTAAACATTCACCCGTTCCAACTCATCAAATAATGGGATTGGCTGATTTTCTACGTTTTATGTTGTAAATTTGGTTTTAAGCTGTTAGTTGAAAAAAGAACAAGCTATTCAGTATATTGTAAATAATCTTTTTCACTGTATTTCTAAGCAAGCAAAATAACAAAAAGACCTAATTGTGGGATACATGCAACAACAAGGAAACTGTAAATGAAAAGCACACATGACCAGTTTCCAGCTGCACAACAGTGACATTTTCAAATCGTGTTCTGCTGTGATGAAGGCGTTTATGTTTCATTTAACCTTGCAGTCATAATTATTTTTGTGTTTTTCCATCTTCAAGTGGACTTCAGCAGGTATTTTATTTTGCATGACGGAAAGAATGAGGATGGCAATTAGCGCTTGTTGCTGAGGATAAGCCGTGACTATTATCTCCTGCCAAGTGTAAAATTAGTGTGATTATCAGCAATATTACCGTAGAAATATGGTTGGACGTGGATAATTTAAAGATTGAAACCTAAATGGGAGTTTTTCAATCAGTCCATCTGCACATCCAGCATTCAGTCTGAGAAGCGAGAATTCACAACATGTCAGCGAAGTTAATTACTTCACCGAATGCCTCCCAGCAGAGTGTGGAATAATAGCATCAGGGGAGAGAATGACTTTTCTTCTGTTGTATTGGTTTTATAGTACAGCAGAATCTTTCTTAACCCCTATTTCACTTTAATTAGGCATTTGCCCAAGAGACTTACTTTTTGAAAAACATCTGTGCTCTTGTTATCCCAAGGGCAGTAACCTTGCAGTAAGCGTTTCTTATTCTCTCATTGATTACAAAGCGTGTTCATTCAGAATTGATGACCTTATTATAATGGGTGGTTTTACTCCGTCCTTGGGAATGCACTCGCAGAAAAAACATAACTGAGACCAATTTCTCACAGCGCATGTTGACATTACGAAGCACTTTTAGAGGAGGGGTTTACTTTTGACAAATATGTTTGACTGATTTCAAAATGCCGTCCTTTCATTAACTGAAACAAATATAGCAAGAACCTTTTAGCTTTGGACTTCATACACGGAAAGGGGACAAATTTTTTACCACAAGGAAATATGTACATTAATATTATTAAAAACAGGAAAATATACAGAGTTATATGATTAAAAGTCAAGCGTATATTTGTGTGTGCTGTATTTATGGAGTTTGCAGCAGTGGTTGCAGTAATGTTTACAATGATGACAATATAATGAAACAAAGAGCTCATCAATATGGAAAAAATTGTCGAAAAAATGTTTGTTGTGAAACCAGAGGTGTGGACCTGAGTCAAAAATTTGATGATTTTAGACTTGACTTCACAAAATCTAAATAGACTCGCAACTCAACTTGGACTTTAACAACAATGACTTATGACTTCATTTGGACTTGAGCCTTTTGACTTAGAAGATACCATCCCCAAGACCAAAGAATAAAAAGTATAAGTGTGCCACAAATCAATTAATTTCCCTTAATTTCCTCAGTCAACTAAAATTAACTCTGTATGGATGACCTGACATGACTCTGACCAAATTTGGGTAGGTGAGGAGAAGCAATTGTTCCCAGAACTGGTTATTGGAATAACAGTAAACAACAGCTTAAGGGTGCTTTCACACCTGCCCTGTTTGGTTTGGTTCAATCGAACTCAAGTTGGTTTGCCCCCTCAGTGTAGTTCGTTTAGGCAGGTGTGAACACAGCAATCGCACTCTGGTGCACACCAAAACAACCAGGCTGAGACCTTTTTTGAAGAGGTGGTGTCTGTCTGGTTACAAACAAACTGTGGTGTGGTTTGTTTGTGGTGAGAACGTGTTCCGACCATGATCCATTCAGCATGTCCAGTGCATCAAAACATTGTTTTCTATGAACAATGACAGCAATATAGTCCACGATGACCAGCGCTAAAATCAACCTGCGTAGTTGTCCCTCCATTGTGACATTATAAAGTTTAGCATTCATTTTATGAGTGTACTTTTCTTCAACGTTTTGTTTACTTCCTGGATTTCCCCTATAAATGCTGCCATGAGACCAAAAACTAACTCTAAGCAATTATGCAGCTCTTAAACAAAATTAGTCCCTGATTCGGACCAAAGCAAGACAACTCTAGGTCTGAAAGCACCCAAAGTGACAGGAAACACCTTTTAATGTGTATTGGAAAGCTTGTAGGTGTGTCAATAGATACTGCCTGTTTGTCAGACGCTGTACCTCGTCATGATGAACCAGTTCTTTGGCTTCCTTTGAGTAAACCCTCAAATGTCCAATCCTATGTCTATTTAGTCTCTGTATTCCATAACAACAGCATCTAAGCAAATTGCAGGAGGGAACCATGAAGAATTAATGTCATGTAACTTAGCGCCATTTGGAAAAAATGATACCAAAGATCATTTCGTTTGCATAAGATAAAACCTGTCATTTTAACTGTGATTTTTAAATTGTATGTATTATTACTCTGTTGTTTAAGTGGCGTTAAATTTGGTGAAAAGGGCATTATGACTTGACCTCAAACTTTAGGACTTGACTTGAGACTTCAGTGCAAATATTGACACCTCCTTGTGACTTTGAACACAATGACTTGGTCCCACCTCTGTTAGGAACTCCTTTTGTTTGTGTCTGTATGAGGAATTATGTTTTTTTAATACTATCTTATTGTTATACTTTAGATTTATTTGTACATTGTTGATTGTATAAGCAGATTTTGACTGTAGTTGATTAGTTTTTTATGTTTTATGTATTTTTGTGTCATGTAAAATGATAAAATACATTTCTTGGATGAATATATGCAATCCCTGAATCAGGGTTTCCATTATATCAAATGAAAATGCAATATTGTAAAACATTATTAGAATTCATGTAGAGCGACATTTTGCTTCTTTGCATGATATATTTGTAAATCTCTTTGGTCTTTCACTGCCTCCTTCATCTATTTTTCCCATGTAAATCATAGTCTAAAGCCCAGCAGGGCAGCACTGTATGCAATGAATTTTTTGTTTTAATAAATAAACATGAAGCATTTTTTACCATGCACAGCCTCAGGGTTATTCCACTTCACTAACTTACAGGATCTATACATTACATTGTTTATCAGACAGTGGAACAAAAGGTGTTCACAACCATCGATCTGACTCTCCTACGCCAGAGAAGTAACATGGATCCTCAAACTGATTGGTATTCCCCTTTGCTCATTTTGAGTGTTTTGCATACACAAATACTTTCAAAATCAATGGAACTTTGTTGATCCGAACCCTCTTTGAAAAATGGGGCTATTTTGGGAGAATGTAGGCGCTCAGCGGCATAGAAATGAATCGGCAAAGTTTATTTCCAAACTATTTAAGAAATAGATATACATGGTGCGAAAGTGTAGCCTTCAGGTTGTAGTTCTCCTTCTGTTTGCAAAACATTTCCCGAGAAGCCTCGCAAGGAAATTGATGGTTTTAAAGATTATGGTTTTCAGTTTTGTCAGCCTCAGATGACACTGCTTCTTTTTCATCTGCCTCTCTCCATCTCATTTGGATTGTGATCATGACTGGGTGCGATTACCACGGATCACTTCTGGAGATGGACTGAATTCACAGTAGTTTAACGGTGTCAGCAGGTAAGCCCTTTAACTGGCTTATTATAAATAGACAGTTGGTTCTCACTGGGTGAGACATGCAGAGCCTAATAAAGCCGACATACACCTGTAACCACTTTTCATTTAACTGGCAATAATATTCTAAGTGAGTTGCTCTATTTATATTAACACTGATGTTATACGACTGTACAAACTAAAAAAAGTCTTTGTGGAGTAGTGAAATAAAACCCTCATTACCACTTTTACCATGACGACTGACTTTTCCTTCCTCACAGTACAATGAGCCTCTCCAGGCAGTATTCTGCGGCAGTTACTGTGCTTTCTGTGGTGCCTGACAAAACCTCTTTGTTGTTCCAGAAATCACCATGAAGCTCTCACAGCCTATCAAGTAGCTCAAGAATTAAAAAAAGCACATTATGAAAAAGATTATTTAGCCTATAATTTTCACATCATGAATTTGAAATTATAAGTCGCATGAGCTCCCCCACCCAACGGAGCAACACTCACACGCACACACACACACACACACACACACATAAATCAAATGAAGAAGCTAACAAATTGAATAGCTCATGAATACCTACACTACCAGTTGGGTTGAGTGGGCATTTTCACGCTTCCTTAGTAATTACGGCACTAAACCTGGCAAATGTGTCTATTTAATTATAGCACTGTCAGACAATAACAAGAGAACAGCGAGGAGGATTGGCTGCTGCATCTACTGTACAAAAAGAATACTTAAGTCGAGGTAAGTAATCCCTAATAATGACCGTTAAATATTTAGCCATATTTGTCAAAATAGTTGGCACTTTATTGGTGACAGAGCCACATCTGTGAGATTTTGTTGCATCTCCAGGGGTAAAACTGCCTGTAATTGGGGCGTACTGCTCAGTTGAAACGATTTTGATGAGGTCCATTCCAGTCTGGGCCAGTTAACCTTCAGGAGATAAAATCTCACACTGTCTGCTGTGTAAGGATCTGATAGCTCGCCCTCTGATCTAGTGTGACCGATGAACTTCTGCACTGTGTTGGTTAGATAACAGAGACGCCGTGACACCTGGATCTCTTTATGGATTACCTCCACACAGGGACACAGAACCTACATGTCAATCACACTGGCAGCTCCAGCATCTCTCCCACAGGGGGATTGTACAAGAAGGTTCTGGCAAGACATTAACTGTAGAATAAAATCAATTATACAGTAAGACACTAGACAAACACACAGGGAAACAGAACCTCCATGTCAATCGCACTGCCTGCTCCAGCTCCTACTGTACACATTAACGTTATAAAACTGAAGTGAGCTTCATTTGCTGCAGCTTTAAAGGGTAACTTTGGTATTTCTCAACCTGGACTCCTTTTCCCACATGTTTTTGAGGCTAAGTGACCAATGGGAACAACAACTTTTGAAACTGGTCCAGTATTGAGCGAGAGGGCTGCCGTCATCAGCAGCGAAACAGGCTGCAATGTAACCACATGGGGCAATTGTACACCCTCAATATATGTCCACTAAGGCTGTGATCACAAAGAAAGTGTTTTGCGGGTTGCAAAAATGCATGGCGCACCGCACTGCCGTTTTTAAAATTGAATGCCACTTGTGACCGTTTATTTACTTATCTTATGTATTTGACACAACTAGTATCTAGTTCCTAAAATGTTCAGGCAGAGGGTACCTGCTGTAGCTCTGGTTGAGGGTGAGAAGCTGTCAGCAAATAGTTTGTTGGGCACAGGGAAGCAGAGATCTGTGTGGGTACATGAGACCCTAAAAAAGAGGGTGGGTCATGGGGAGTACCACCAGTTGGTCCAGGAGCTTCACTTCAATGATGGCCATTTCCAGTGTCATTTAGGATGACGAGGGGGCAGTTTGACAACCTGCTGTCTATCGTCGGGCTGTATAGTTTTGGGTATCCAGCAACCACTACCACCAGTTTCTCCTCCATTGTTTACCAACTGTGAACTTGCTGTCGTGACTACTACAGAAGGCCTGCAACATCTCAAATCATCCGATTGGACAATGCGAAAAACATGGACAAAAAAAGAGATGATGTGGAACATTTTTCCACTTTGAGATTACATTTTTTCAACTCCTGGAGTTCAGTGTGCGCCAGGAAAAAAGCACCAGGCTTCTAGAGCGCAAAAACATGAGACGTGTCGCAACACAAAAACTGCGAGCAAAAAGCTTCATTCTCAATTAAAACAATCACAAAAAATTTCCCCCAGCTGCTAAAATGTTTTCTGTGTGATCAGGGCCTAAAAGTGCTTGTTTTTGTCACGGACAGGCTCAGATTCTTATTGTAAGTGTCCAACAACACTGTGGAAATGATCCTTTTAGAGAAAGACCTTTGTGTTAAAGAGTAAGATCCTTTTTGTGTGTCTTAAAACAGCCCCAAAAATGCTTGCACCAAACCCACCAGACTCCATTTAAATCAACAGTAATTTTAGCATGTATAAAGCCAGTATATTTTCACATCTAACTGGATGATAAAATAAGGTTTTACTTCAACCAAACCAGAGTTAGTAAATGTTTAAACAGTGGAAAAACAAACCAAGACTGCATTTGTGAGTTTTATTTTGTTTTGTGGACTTTTAGTGAAGTGTGTTTTACAATGGGAAAATTACTGTTATTTCAGTGGAGTCTGGTGGGTAAGGCAATGGCGATTTCTGTTTCTGGTTGAACTAAAAGGATCTCACTCTTTAACAACAACAAAAGGTGTGTCTCCATAGGGATCCTTTCCATTATTTTTTTCACTTAGAATAACATTCTGAGCTTGTCAGTGGCAAAAACAAACACTTTTGGTGGACCTACGTTGGTGCACAATTGCCCCAAGCGGTTACATTGAAGCCTGTTTCGCTGCTGCCAGCTGCAGAGGTCTCGCTCAATACTGGACCAATTTCAAAAACAGTTGTTGCCATTAGTCTCTTGGACACAAAAACACAAGGAGATGGGATCCAGCTTGAAATACACCAAAGTTACCCTTTAAAGCAGCACACACACTTTTAAGACAACTATTTTTTAAACTTTTCAATACATTATGACACTGTGTGGAAACAAAAATATTAACAAAAAATATGAGGAATAATAGGGTGGATGATGAAATGACCACCACCTCTCCCACAGGAGGAGTTTGGAAGTCCCTGCAGCTATCAGTAAATGTAACCACATAGATTTTGTGTAATTATAATAACAAGAAATTAAGATACATATGACACCATTACACTAGTCAAATCTGTGATTATTTGAAAAATGTTGCATTTATTTGCAACATAAATTAAGGTCATCATCATCACAGGCTTTGAATGGATCATTAATAATATATATAAAAAATGGTTTTCAGTTCAGAGCTGAAGTTGACCTCACTCTGACAAATTCACTAACCTCTATCTCTATCTATATCCAACCCTCTTTAAAATGTGCATTTTACATTTGCAAATACATTTTGTGGACAAACACAACCCACACTAAATTCTGTTCTGAGGAACATTTATACTGAAGGTATCAGTAAAAGTTTTATTGCCATTGCACTTCATTTGTTCTCCTAAAATATCCACTGCTGCTAAAGATGATTAATATTTCTAGTCATGCTGGTATCATCCCTCTGTGGAAGGAAATGTTGGTCTGTGGCCTGTGTTGTTGTTTGGTGTAACATTTTGCTCCAGACTGAAACATGGCAACAAACAAGGCGTACCAGATGGATTGTCATGAGATGTACATTCATCATGTCTTCCTTGGGATTAATTTAAACAACTTTGATGAGCCCTTGACTTTCCCTCTAGCGCCACCCTGAGGTTGATATATCCTCCTGAGACCTGGCAGTTTATATTTATCCTCTGTGCATGCATGCAGTCTATTTGAGTCCTGATGTACTGTACAAAGAACATCCTGGGCTTTCTAATGATGTAACACACATGGGGGTGTGACCAACACGACACATCTTTCTTTTCAGAAAGGGGGATCTGCAAAAACACATTTTATGGCAGCAAGGGAGATAAGTGATGAAATTTATAAAAATATATTGTTTCTTTTCTGCATGAGGATGTTGGTATTTTTCTTTACAAGAGTCTTAACCATATTATGTTCAGATTTTAGACGTGTTTGTGAATTTTAAGCCTCTCAAAAGACAGATTTTAACCCATGTCCTTTGTGGGGGACAGTGGGAATTGCTTCTTCTCACTTCAGAAAACAGGAAAAACCCCAGAGCCAGGCAGTAGAGCAGGATGTTGAATGTTCAGAGGAGGACATATCAGCTGAGAGGGGGCTGGAGGAAGACATGAGTGACACCCAGCGCCCCTTTTAAATCAGAAGTGACACAAAAACATGGGTTCTGAAGTGTAAGCTATTTAACACAGGTTCGACAAGGGCAAAAAGAGACTCACACCAGGAACATAAATATAGACAGTACAGGCAGATTTGCACTGGGGCCCCTGTGGTGGACGGGCCCTTACAAGTGATTTGAAATGCCACCTTGGAAATATACCTGTGTTCAAAGACAAATGATAAAAAAGAGAATATTATTAATTTAAAAACAGTGCCATTTGCTATATATGTCCTCAAACAGGCAAACCCATCTGTTGTCATGGTTTTCTTTTCATTAGTCACTAGCTATCTAAAACAAACTTATATGCTCTTTCTATATAAGCCATTAAATCTATAAATATATTATAAAAACTACTCAATTAAGTAATTAATTTCTGACTTTCTTTGATATTTTTGTCAGACATGCAATGATGATTGCTGGGTAATATGTATGTTGATGTTGTCCTACATCAAGTCTCTAGTGGTGTTAAGACAATACATGCACAACAGCGTGCACTAGGGCCCGTCGTAACTTCCTTATGCCACTACATCACACACACACACACACATGTTATGTAAAACCAGTTAATGCATTCGCAATAACGCTAATATTACTTTTCTTGAGGGTGGATTAATTTTGTTATACTGTTAGCCTAAACATACTTAAAGTTACTGTAATTAAATGTACATTTTATGAAAAAGATTGACCCAATGTCCACTACAAGGGACATGTTCTGAACAGTGTTAGGAAGTTTAGTTTTGAAATGTAATAGGTTACAGATTACTGGTCACCAAAAATGTAAAAAGTAATGTAGGTATTTTAATGACTTCGTCAAAGTAGTGCAAGTTATTACATTTGATTACTTTTGGATTACTTTTCTGACAAATTTGCCAGTGCGCATGACCAAAGGAGACGTGGTGGTTAGCACTCTCGCCTCACAGCAAGAGGGTTCCTGGTTCGATTCCGAGTGCGGGAGCCCTTCTGTGTGGAGTTTGCATGTTCTCCCCATGTCAGCGTGGGTTTTCTCCGGGTGCTCCAGCTTCCTCCCACAGTCCAAAGACATGCAGGTTAATCGGTGACTCTAAATTGTCCGTAGGTGTGAATGTGAGTGTGAATGGTTGTCTGTCTCTATGTGTCAGCCCTGTGATAGTCTTGCGACCTGTCCAGGGTGAACCCTGCCTCTCACCCAATGTCAGCTGGGATAGGCTCCAGCCCCCTGTGACCCTCAAGAGGAGAAGCAGTCAGAAAATGGATGGATGGATGTAGTAATAGGACATTGAGGTGTCATTTTGGAAGCACTTGGCCTGTCGTTTGTTTTCTTCTGTGTATTCTCAATAAACCTTGTAATAATAAACTTTTTCCCTGCTTTATGTAAGTACTGTGGATCACCAGAGTCAAAACTAAGACACCTCACAAAGTGGCCTAAGAACTCCGGTATGTTGAAACGGGTTCTACAACATTTATTTTGTAATTTAATTACATGTAACTAGTTACATGTCACTGTATACTCCCTAACACAGGTTATATGTTATATATCATATATTATGTGTTTCCTACATCCCAATTGCTTAAAATATATGAAATAAGATAAATAAATAGAAATAAAAGTCTTTAAACTTTTTTCCCTGAGTCTCGGAGTAGTCCCGCCCCCTGTGACGTGATAACCACTCCCACTCACACCTGGCGCAGGTAGTTGAACGCTGCGGCGAGCGTGGAATTTCTTATTTAAAAACCTTTTTAACGTCGTGTTATGATGAAAAGAGAGCTTTTAACGCTAAAGGGAAACCACACCTGACCTGCAGGATCCTACCCAGCGGCATGCGCAAAGTTTGCGCGGACTTTTCCTGGTGCCAAAGTAAAGCCTGGATGTGTGAATGCCGCCTGACTCGCAAACTCTTGTTTCCCATGCCTCCTCCTCCTCTCCTCCAGCTGCAACACTGTGTGAATGAGAGCGGTTTATTGTGACCTGAACAATTTGCCAAGAGCTCTGCTGAAGCATGAAAAAGCCACGGCCCGTGTCCACTCTCAGATCACCTTGAAACACCTGAGCAGGAGTCGCAGGGCCGCGTCCCTCCTGGATGAGCAGCGCGGGCTCCACAGCAGCGTGCACAATGTAAAGGCAAACAGCGGAATATTAAAAAGCTCCATCGATGTGACCTGTTACCTTGCCAAACAAGAGCTAGCCTTTCCTCTGCCAGTCAGGGGAAATTATGGTGCGTGAACTGTTGCTTGTTTTGGCAGAAAAAGATGTCAAGTTAAGCACACACTGGCGCTCCTCAAATGTGTTTACTGGCGCATCAGTTCAGATTCACAGTGATTTAAAAGAAGCCGAGGTTATCACGGGTCGAATAAAAGATGGCATACATGCAGCATCCTTTGTTGCACTGGAGGTGGATGAAACCAAGGACATCACAAACACCAGTTTTCACCTGATGGCTTTCTCTAACCCGACTGATACGTTGTTTCATCCTCTTCAGTACAAAGCAGTGGACACTGGCCTTGGCTCTGTGCACATCACAGACACTCTGTGAGTCTTGAATAACCAGCGAGGTCAGTTTGACAGTTTTAATGATGTGAATCTTTTGAACAAAGATGTCAGAGATGAGAGGAAAAGAAATATTCCACAATGTTCTTGACAACATCACAGAGTGAGTGAAAGCCAGGACTCACCGTCTGGACGAGCTTGGTTTCCTTGGCTTGGTTGACTGCAAGAAATGAGCCGAGATGTCAAATAAAATTTGATGATAACAAAATAAAGAGCCTGTCCAGATATGCAAAATTTGATGAGTACAGTCTGATTTGGTGGGATTGTACTGTTCACAAATAGTCACAGGCATGAGGCCTGTAGAGCTGCTTATATTTATAACACACAGTGATTTGCACAGACTGTAACCAAGGACTCAAAACTTGAAACTGGTACCATGGCACCTGTGGAGAGAATAGTTTTTAGAGTGTAAAGTGCTTAAAGCTCTACAGCCATGACTGAATGCAACAGGCTTCTGTCCTTGGCTTGTATTTCTATTGGAAAGGAGAGACTATTGAAACTGAGGAATGCACCTAACAAGGATGTGAATGAACAAAGTCATTCACAGAGGGATGGGCCCATGACCTTCATCTACAAATAAAGTAAGTGCCACCTCTTTAAAAAACAAAACAAACAAAAACCACATATATTTATATGTAGAGAGAGAGATTTAGGGGAGACCGGGTATGGTTGTAACAACAGGATGGTTACAACAGCACCACTTTCACTAAAGAAAGGATGACCTATTAGTCATGTGATACATTTATCATGTGACCACTTCTTTCCTGACTTTGCTAATGGAATTTCACAGCTGTGTGAAGGTGCAGACTTCATAGGCAGAATACGGATTTTCGGGTATGAAAGTTTTTTCTTTTTTTGACCAAGTCTATGTTTTGATTTGACTGATACTGATGGAATGAGAATAATGCAGCTCAAATCACCATGCTGTTACAGGTTATATTTCAACTTACCCAAGCAGTGGGGCAGGTTGTAACAGTGGAACTCCTTGTATTTTACCTAAGTTATTTCATTCTGTTATGTACCTCGACAGGTTGGAAATGTGGCTATTTGTAGCAGACAAATAAGGGTACTTTTTGCCAAAATGATAGAGCTTTAACACAAAAATTTTGTAAGTCAGGTGCTGTAACAAAAAGTTTTACAACCATACCCAGTCTCCCCTGTCAATTAACTTTCTAAAATCTTTTCATTGGCTTTGCTTATGTTGTCTGATGTTAGGATACTGTGTGCAGACGCTAAGATTTCTCTCCTTTATTTCTTTATCTTGGTGCGATGTCACCAGACCCTCATTGTGTGTCGTTACTGTTGCGCTTTTAAACATTTTGTTGAGATTAATAAGCTGTTTTCTACCTCTCTACTTTTCCTCGTTATGATGTCACCAGACCCTCAATGCATTGTTATTTGAGCACTTTTGTATATGTTGCTTGTGTGAATAAGCTGCTTTCTTCTTATCGGTGCGCTGACACCAAGATTTCTCTCCATTACCGAAGTTTTCACCAAAATTAGCATGTGTACGGGGGGGCGGTTTAGACACTGGTAAACCCGCTAAAAAAGGGCTATAGCCTCTTTTCCCATGTCAGTAGAACAGAGCTTTTTATACAGCTTTTTGTATGTGAGGGTTTTTTTGGTGTGTCATGTTCGACGTCACGGACCAGTCTGACAACAGGTTAGTAAACCGTACAGTGCCACATGGAGGCCTGTGAAAACTTCACGGTGGTTTCTTGTTTTATACATCTCCTACTTATTCAGTCTCCTTTTTTCAAACTCAGCGCAGAATAATTTGGAATGATATTGATGATGCCGGAATGATGTGAATGACTGATTTTGTGGTGGTGCGTCATTGAGTCTCGCTGGTAAAGGAGCTAAAATTAGTGCTGTCACCTGGGTGTTGTGTTTCCATTAATGCTGATTACAGCCAGAGCTGATAAATACATGTGACTACTGCAGAGTCATTTGATCCGGGTGTTGATGCTGATTATAACTTTTTACAGTATATTAAAAAGCAAGACGATAGCCGTTGTTAGTGGGGTTTTTTTGTGCAGTGGAAAAGGGGTTTTATTTTTCTTTATCCTGGTGCGCCGTCACCAGACTTTCAATGTGACTAGTAAGCCTTTCTGTGTGTGGTTATTATTACTTATTTATTTATTTTTTGTGTGTCATGTTCAACATCATGGACAGGTCGGAAAACAGGTAAGTAAACAGCAAAAAACAAAATGGCGGCCCGTGAAAACTTAACAATGGTTACTTCTTCTTTTACATGTCTCTCACTTAGTAAGTCTCAGTCTTGAGTGCTGCTGGGGCAGAGACAGACAGTGTTTTGCGGTTGAGTGTCACTGCATCTCACTGGTAAAGGAGCTAAAAATAGTGCGGTCGCTTGAGTGTTGTGTTTCCATCAATGCTGATCAGAGGTGGAGCTGATAAATAACTATGACAACTGTAGAGTCATTTGATCAGGATGTGGATGCTGGTCGTAACCTTTCCCATTACATTAAAAAGACAGTTGTTAGCAGGTGTTAGTGTGTTTTGTTTTTTTGGTGCACTGTCAATGTGAGTCTCACATTGTGTGTGGCTATTGGTGCACTTTTGCACATTTTTAGGGAATAAGCTGTTTTCTACTTAATGGTGCACTCACGGCACACTCTCTCAAATCTCCTTCTGAAAGGTAGCAAGAAATTACAGCTGTTAAATGATGGTAGTGAGGTGAAATGATGAGATAAACCTTTGTTTAATTATTCAAGAAAAACTGAGACAAAATTTAAAAGTACAGTGAAAGTAGTGTGATGGAAATATTTGAATAAAATGTCTTGGAGTGGAAGTACACAGCAGAAAAAAATTAAATATCCAAGTAAAGTACAAAGTAGGCCTACTTCAAAAATGTACTTAAGTATATACTTGAGTACATGAACTTATTTACTGTCTGCTGCATGTGAAATCAGTGCTATGAGAGCAGTGAGACTGAAGCAAAAAGTAAAGATGCTGTTCATAGAGCTGAACAATAAGCTGAAACTCAATAAAAATCTCAGTAAAGCCGAGGGAGCCGCAGATTCAGATGATAATTCTCCGTGTTTTCAATCACTGTGAGCAACTTCCTTCACATTGTCACATTGTTGTGAGAGATCACAAACAGTTAAATGGGAAATCATGAAAAAAGCAGCTATTTCTGTCGTAGAAAATGATGTGTACTTTTTCCTGACTGTTCAGAGAAGCTTTGCCTTCTCTGTGTGATTTACTGGATACGCCCACCCTTTTGGGGCCTTTAGAAATCTTTATAAAAGGAAAAAATACACTCCATGGTTGAACTTGGTTGATCCCATGTCCACATTAAGGCCTAACCTGTCAACATTACTACATTTTAAGGGCTGACACGTCAAAAAGGTTAGAAATCAATCACCGCCTTGAGGGCTTTTTGAAGCAGCACTCAGAACAGCAGATGTACGCCCTGGTCTCCAGTGCATGAACCAGCAACACTGACCTCCTCCCTTTGACCTCTGCACACTATGAGATCATCATACTTAATAGAGCAAACAAAGGCACAAGGAAACAAAGAAAAATGTTTCTTTTCCGCAGTTTCTTTCTTTCAATTTTAGTATAAACTAACAAGGCAAACTTTGATTATTAACAATAGTATCCACTTGAGCACTTGGTCAATATGTGCTCCTCTCCGACTCTGAATACTAAACAACAGTCTGTACAGTGGATATAAATTGCCATGTGGGGTTGTTTAGTATTTGCAGGTTTCAGTAATCCTCAGGTCTGTTCCTGTGCATTATTGGATCCTGAGGATTATAGAGCTGCAGATTTGGCAAATTTGCCTTGGACTTGTGACTTGTCACTCCTGTGACAGTTTGCCCTCAATCAGATGAGATGGATGCCGCCTGCAGCTGTCCATTTCATTCAGAGCAGCTGCACAACATCACATGTCCGCGCAATCTCCATATCACACCTGTTGATTCGCTCCATCTCCTAAACCCCTCGAAAAAACAGCAGGCGAGAACCAGGAGTGAAGAGATTGTCCTTGACGTGTATTTTGACTTTGCCTGTGATATCCATACTGTGTAATGAAATGGAATTTGTTGCTGGCTAGCGGCTTTGTGCAAACAGCCACATATTCTTTGCAGACAAAACACTTCAAAGACAAGAATGCCAGATGTAAACTAAGCGACGTGAACAAATGTGACAGAAAAATAGGAGTGCGGTGCTGTCAGTGTGAGCTGTCATACAGACATTAACAACAAGCAAAATGTCCTGCAGGACTGCACAAAGGCACAGCTTGTTTGTTGCCTCATACTTTATAATTGCCAGTCTAGGGATGAAAATGCATCATAACCTAACATTTTCTATGATTTCCATGAGACTTTTTTTATGCATAGCCTCAAGCCTCAAGTATAGACTATGATGATTACAATATAAATTGTCTGTTTTCACCTCCAAATACAGCCGTCAATAGGCTATTTTACACAATGAATGTTTGCTGTTTCAGGCAAATAGATTACTCCATTAGTCAAATTGATTACAAATGGGTTAGTGGGGTCGACTTTGTTGGCCAAACAACAAATTAGATAAAAGTGAATGCAATCAGTCTGGTGTGCTGACGTCTATTGAGTTTAATTCATGCCAGCATACAGTAGTGTTATTGTATACTGCTCTCTTTTTTATACTGAATATATCAGTTAATATCCATCTGTGTTTACACATTTCTTTGCTTTGGTGTAATGTCTTGTTTGACATTTGTCACTAGTTGTTACCTTCCACTGTTCTTCACATCTGTCTAACGTGTTGTTTATGGAGGACTGATGTCTGTCGTCGTTTCCAGCTGTTCATCCTGACAGTCGTCTAAACTTGTCCATTCTGTCTTCTGAGCTCGTCCATCATCCTTTTTCGCCTGTCTATCACCTCAGATTGCACCTCACTCGGAGCATTTGCACTCGTCCATAACTTCTGTCAAATAGAAAAGACAACAGATGCCAGTCTGCATTACATTACAGTTAAAGACATCAGACAGATGCACCGGCTTCGACTATATGCTGTAAAAACTTAGCTCAGATTACATCATGAGTCTTTCGAAACAAATGTAACATCAAAGAAGAAATTCTGAACGGAGATTACTGCGACTGGTGGAAGTAACAGTTTTGCAAAAACCCCTGCTAGTCAAAGTTTTCCGTGGTTGTCCTCATGTGCACTGTAGCTGGCACTGCTCTGCTGGCTCAAACAGGGACAAAAGCCATTTGGCACCACTGGCAGATAATTCATATGGTTTAGTGCTACAGGATTAAACCAGGAACCACTAATGAAATTGAGCGTGAGACTTCTTCAAGGCTATTTTCAAGAATGTCCTTGAGCAATCACAGTCACAATTATGATGTAATGGATAGGAAGGTGTCTGTGATTTCATTAATGCCATAAGAGCGTCACACACTCGTGACATCACCGTTTGTTCTAATTAATAGTAAACAAGGAAATGGCAAAGAAAATGAACCTGCAGCGATGCCGTATATTGTAAAATGATGAGCTCAGTGTTGAGACTCGCTGTCTTGCTTAGAAATTCAATCCTCATCCTTAAACAATCCACAATTACATCATCACAGAGACTCCATCAGTCATGCCAGTGTGACTTTGGAGTCAGGAAAAAATGCTTAATCCCTCGAGCTTGGTGAACCGCCTCACATTCAGAATCATTAGATATTTCTGTACAGTAGAATATAACCGCGGGCCGGGGAATCAGCACTGGACTGGAAATTATCATGCATCCTTATGCACTGTTGTAGCCCAATAAAAGTCCATAAAAATTCAATATGGGAAAAGGGAAAGGGCTAAATAACACCAAATCACAGAACAGCTGAGTCCAGCAGGTCATTACTCACAGCTCTCGGATTAACAGGGGAAAAAATTACGGGATCCAAAAACAAATATAAATACATATTATATTGGGGTGGGCTACACTTGCATTTACACCAGGGGTTTAATATACTGGGGGCCACAGTGGACATGCCCCCTGGACTAGTTTTAGAAGGCAGTATTGGACCCCTCTGTTTACAGAAACAAGTTATGAATGTTAAACTAAGGTTATTTTGAGAAAACAGGAGAAACAGCAAGCACCATTTTCTATATGGAGTGACAGCTGTGGCCAGAGGCATGTTTTAGTGGTTGTCCATCAGTCCATCTGTACTTAAGTATGTCTGTCCTGTTCTCATTGACGCAAAATCTTAGGAGGGAATTTCTTTAAAATTTGGCACAGACACTGATATGATTAGATTTTGGTTGTCAAAGGTCGTGTGACCTTGCATCCATCTCATTCTCGTGAACGTTATATCTCAAGAGGGAGTTTCTTCAAATTTGGCAGAAGTTTCTACTTGGAATCAACGATGAACTGATGAGAATCTGATGGTTGAAGTTCAAAGGTCAAGGTCACTGTGAGCTACAAAACATTAAAGGGGGGGTCTGGAATTATTGAAAATTACGGTCGTGCAAGCTGGATTTAGAAAATCCACAATCAAAAGGGTCCTACTCTCTTCCCCAAGGAGTCACGCCTCCAAAGAACACGAACGCGCCTTGCTTGTTCACAGAGGTGCGTGAGCGAACGAGCGTGAGCGAACGAGCATAGTGTACAGACTCAAGTGCCATTGCAGAGCTACTGAACGCTTAGTAGAATCAAATAAAAATGTTGTCTTACCTGTCCAGCAGAAAAAGGGCAACCATTGCATCACTTGGAAGACCTTTCTGATCTTTAAGTTGACGCCAACATTGAAAAGCCACACGGACGTTGACTCGTGTTTTGGTTCTTTCGGCATCCGTCTTTTTTGTAGCAGTAGCTCTCTCTTATACCGATTTCCTTTTTCAATTATAACTAACGGCTGGTGTTGGTGCCTTCTCCGCCATCTTACATGAATTGCTTCACAGAACTTCACATTCAACATTCAGCTAGCTGGCTAGCTAGCTAGCTTATGTTATCGGTATACTAGCTGAGAGTGCAGTCAACTTGACATTGCTGGAGGCTTGGGTCACGCGCATTAACTGGTGACAGTTTGAGTGACCTATCACCGTCCATTTGTTGTTTGTGGAGTAGTCAGGATGATTGGCTGGAGCTTTTAGAGCCCTACCCGTTCCACAGGTGACTGACATTTTTTATCCATACCATGCCTTTAAGTCCCACACTTTTGTTCCTTAATCAATGGATGTCCGAAACTGCGCCAGCTTGCCATCATATTGTTTTTACTATGCACTTCCATGGAGTGAGTCAATAAATTGATTAATTTCATCACTTTTTTTTGTCTTTTGCTGTATAAAATTTCATCAGAATTTTTGATTAGAATTTTGTGGTCGCAGGTCAAGGTCAGTGTGACCTCACAAAACATGTTTGTCAATGTCAATCAACAATGCTAATCAACACAAATGTCTAATAGGATAAAACAATGAAGTGAAGACATTTTATATCTTAAAGGTCAAAGGTCAACTACACTCTGACATCATAATGTTCTGCATAAAACACTCTTCTAGCCATTTTTCAATGTGATATCTCCAGAACAGAAGGGGAAATATTTGGCCACATACTAAATAGGTGACACTCATCTTGGAAGCCGACAGATCTTCGGTGCTGTTGGGCGGACAAAGGGTTTGAAGCATCCATGTTTTGACAGACGTGGATCTAAACTCTAAGAGAACTTGACTGGTGCATGGAGGCGTACAACCGCAGGGCGGTAATTCCAGTTGATAAATAATCATCAGTATTGTGGATATAATGGCAAAGTGGGTGAAGGCAAATAACAGAACAGCTCAAACAGTCTGGTGAGTTGAGAAAATTACATCAGTTTACTGTAATGATGCCTTTAAAACAGGAAGAAGACAGCACTTATGATAATATGACATGCAGATGCTAAGACAATACTTAGTCTCATATCACGATATTCTTATAATATTGATATTTTGCCAAGCACTACAGTCACATTTCCCAAATAAATTCTGGGCTCTTTATAGGCAAGGAGTAAAGAGGTTGAGGCTTAAGTGACGTTCCCCCCTCTTGAGTCTAATGAGCCACTACTGTCAACAATTTCAACATTTCAGCTTGCAAACAGTGTCAAAACAGGAGGGATTTCTTCTCACAGTCTTGCAAGGATAAACACAAACCAGTGAGGAAAACTGCCACAGTGTGTGATTTGTGAAGACTTTTAAAAGCAATAAGAGTTTCATTGTGTAATGAACTTAAAAAGACACCTTGTTACTGAACACCCACGGCGCGAGTACAAAGTGAGGCGATTCTTTCAAGGCAGCACAGAGAGGTTCAGACAGCAGCGCCTCGGCAGTGGACGAGGAAAGTCAGTCCACGATAACGAGGGTGCTAAATTTACATTAATTGGCACGTTGCGTCACGAGGATGTCAACTGTTCGCACAGGCACATTCTGTTGCGTTAACGTCTAAAGACCAGAACCAAAGTGTAAAAGTGCAACGTAGGAGCAGCGAGCGTCTCAGCATGAGGTGTGACACACTGTTAACTAGCACTTCAGCAACTTAGAAATCCGTGGTTGGCTTTTTGTGGTTCATTGTGATGAGGATAAAGATAACAGACTTCCCAATCACCAGGCTATTGTAACAAAATATTGCCAATAATTAGATTCTGATCAGGCATTCAGCAAGTTAGTTTGAATATACACTAGATACAATACAAGAATCTGCAGCTCAGAAGATATTAGGGTACAGAAGTACTACAGCTATTTAAATCTGTGGATGAAGCTGTAATCACTGGGCATAAGGACGTTTCTGTGAACTGGTAGGAACATTTTGTAGGTTGTCAGCAGAAATATAAAAATAGAGTCTGCTGGGGAAGTGTGATACCTTTTTGTTTTCTTTTTTAAAACATATTAGGGTGTCTTCAAAATTATATTCCATGAAGTACTGCATTGTTAAAAACAATGATTATAATGATAACATTCTTGTTAAAGTAAAATGAGTTGGCTTTTCATACTGTGATAAGAAAAATATGTGAGACACTTTGTCATTATACTGATCAGATTGTTTCCTTAATTGTGGCAGCTCTTGTAGTTGCAGCAGAGGTGGACATTAAGGTTACTTCTGTATGACAGTGATATATTTTATCAAGAGTGAGTACTGTAATTAAGTCCTTGTATTTTAGTAGAAGATATATACAATACAATACTCACATACTATATGTGCATTTAAATAGATAGAGAACTTGGCCTTTGGTCTCTCAGCTCTGAAATGAATTATTTTGAGTCTGTCCGTCTTGTTGCTAAGTAGATTTTTTTTTTCCTTTTCTGTTTTGAAGTCACACAGATTTCTTTCCAGCATGGAAATCACATGTCTTTTTTTTATTGCATCTCAAAGCTTCCTAGTACAAAGAATAACTCCTTTTGACAAAATTCTAGAGAAAGTATGGTGTTTTCTAAGAATTTCCCCTTACAGTTAAGACTGGATTCTGAGACAAAGGCTTTCATAAAGTATCTTAGTCCTTAAGATACTTCTAGAGGCCACTATGTTTGAATAGTTGTTGTTTTCTTGTGGATTTTGTTGCATTTTAATGTGTTTTGATTGGCAGCTACCTTGGCCACGTCTCTCTTGTAAAAAGAAATTTTCAATCTCTAAGTTACTTCCTGGTTCCATAAAGGCTAAATAAAGGATCTCCCATGGGGAGAAACTGTTAGGAGTAGGGAGGAGGACATCTAAGAGGCTTAAGAGTTTCTTCAGCTTTGGAGAAAATGATGGAAAGACAAAGAGGCAGGAGAAATTGAATGACAGTGAGTAAATGAAAAGCCACAGATTGGATCGTACAGGGATAATGTTTGTGGTTGATCTCGTTAGAGAAGCGCTCACATCTCCCACCCAAGGCAATAGTAATATTATGCTACAAGTAAAATGATCACAACACTCATCCCCCTTTTCAAACCACCAAATTAGCTCTGGTGCTTGAACTAGTTACGTTCATGGTTCCTGGAACCTTGGTATTATCTAATGAATCACGCTGCATCCGCACCAGTTTTAGTGGAACCATTGTAATCAAAGATGTGTCATCATTGCACATGCACAATGAAAGTCAACAATAGCAAAATTGTGGATTACATCGACTACCTGCAAACTTTTGTTCTGTTAGGACGGATATTTGTTTTTTACCCAAGAACAATAGACCAACTGTTAATGGATATTCTGGTGACATCTCTATTGTTGTACGTGCTTTTATTTCCAACCTGTAGAATATGAAACGCCCACTGGTGTTGTCACAGTTGGTACCTCAGGTCAAGGAAAACCTGCTATTTTTTTAGTTTCAGCTGTAAACCAACTTTTTAGGCTCTGAACCAATTTATTTTTGGTCGAAATGCTCTGAACGGATCAAAATCAGGTGCAGGAAGTGGAAACAACCAGTTCCATGTTGGTGGAAATGGGTTATTAGATATTTGGCGACTGGAAAAATGCAGTTCATTTCATTTCCACTGGGTGGTCACACCTTGCAGGCTCACAAAAGGGCCGTGTCTGTACCCAGCAATGGGGTCATACTAGGGCTGTCATGATAACAATATTGGATTTTTTGCCGATATCTGATGTGCTGACACTCATCAACTTATTTGACTGATTACTGATACCAGTGATTCACAAGTGAGGGTAGAATGGAGCGTGAGATGGATCAGCTGTTTGGTGCGGCTTTTGCTGTGATGCAGGCGCTGCGCCGGTCCATTGCAGTGAAGACGGAGCTGAGCCGGAAGGCGAAGCTTTTGATTTACTGGTCCGTCTACGTCCCAACCCTCACCTATGGTCACGAGCTCTGGGTAGTGACCAAAAGAATGAGGTTGTGGATAGAAGCGGCAGAAATGAGTTTCTTCTGTGGGGGGGCTGGGCCCAGCCTTAGAGATAGGGTGAGGAGCTCGGACATCCAGAGGGAGCTCGGAGTAGAGCTGCTGCTCCTTTGCGTTAAAAGGGGTCAGTTGAAGTGGTTCGGGCATCTGATCAGGATCCTCCTGGGCGCCTCCCATTAGAGGTGTTCTGGGCACGTCCCTCTGGTAGGAGGCCCTGGGGCAGACCAGAACACGCTGGAGGGATTACATAGCTTGTCTGGCCTGGGAACACCTTCGGATCCCCTGGAGGAGCTGGAAAGCATTGCTGGGGCAAGGGATGTCTGCTGTGCTTTGCTCGGCCTGCTGCCCCAACGCCCGGCCCCAGATAAGTGGATGAAAATGGATGGATGGATGATACCAATATTGATATCAATACATCCACTTTTTCCCACCTAATTTTAGGGATAATCATGTCTCTTCTGTAGTGGAATTAATTTCATATTATACATCCATACTTTTATCGCCATCCAATCAGCAGTGAAGGAGGCGGCGGCACAAATTGGCTACCACAAGGACCAGCTGTACAGCAACAGCAGTGGGGGAGAACTTCATACTGAACCCATATAGAACGGTGGTCCCGTCCTTCATCCCTATGTGCTTCAGCCTTCCTTTCATGTAGAGCAAGAACTCTACCTTGTGCCGACACTTTTACTTCTGCTGGTATTCTGTATCATAGCAACTAGATGTAACCAAAGCATCTTGGCTGATAAAACGCTGCCATCTTTACTAAAACCATCACAATTAAAAAGCAACAGCAGTAACATCTGTACATTGGTTGTTGCCTTTTTAAATTGTATTTATTAGCATGTCCATATTAACCACAGGTGTATGCGCTAATTGGTGAATAAAGGGATACAACAGGGATAAAACAACAAAAGGGATAGTCATACTGCAGATTGCACTGTTGAACCACCCTTAATCACCGCAGGGGAGATCCCTTCACTCTAACAGCTCTAGTGGGAACAAATGGCAATTGTGGTAATGGTATTATAAATCACAGTTTTGAATGTGCAACCCTACCAGTTTGAACTAGCTTGGGGAAAAGATTGTTATCTGTTGCTCGGCTCCAACTTCAGCATTTTGTTCATTACTACATGAGGCACAATAACATATGTTATTGCTGGCAGTGCTGTGGTCACAAATGGGGCTGCCCGACGCTCTGAGTTTCCGTTCATTTGTCATCACCACAAATGAAAGAAGGACACGGTTATATTGTGCTGGCGTTTGCCAGTGGCACTCAGCAGGTGTTGAAGTAAATGGCACAAAGAGAAACGTCTCTTGGGGATTAGTGTCAGTGTTAACAAGCGTAACTCCATGAAGGTTGCCTGCTTTTTTGTGTGTGTGTGGGGACTTCATAATAACCTCAGGAAAATACCTAATTGGAGCGAGCCGTTTACTATTTGCAGTGTCGGCAGCTAGGCAACCGAAACATTGGGTCCTGTTACAAAGGTAGAGGATGGAATCAAGAGCGGCCCTCTTCACTGGTCTTTTTGTTTTTAGCTTCTCTGAGAATGATGCAGAAAGAAGGGAGGCAGCATGAGCACCTGTTGTTCTACTGTGTGCTAAAGTGGTTATTCAGTAGGAAGGTCATGGACACACTGTCGGGACTGAGAGAGGACGTGAGGGCCCTCCTAGAGAGGGAGGATAGGGATTTATTTGACCTTCTCGGTGACAAGCTGCGGCTGGCCAGACTAATTTACTTCATACAGATCTTTAAAACCTCAGTGAACAAAACACAGGCCTTCACAGGGCAGGAAATCAAGTGATTTGTAGCTCGAGGATAACACTCACCGCAAGTCTGAGGTTACGACAGGCCTTATTTGACTCGTGAGATATTTTTTCTTTGCTATCTGCTTACGGCAAGAATCACCCAGCCCGTGGTGAGACAGAGGACAGACATTACCGAGCATCTTGTTAGAGTGCAAGAGAAGTTTGAACACTACTCTCTAGACTCAGGGGGAACTTCAGAGGATGAGCTATCCATATTAAGCCGCAGCCTGTCCTGATGTCCTTATTCTTACACAGATGGGGGTTTTAGTGATACTTTGAGACAGCAAACACAGAGTGCTTACACAGTCCTTGGCTTCCTACCTGCAGAAGTCCTTTTCTTCTCCCTCATGCTTCTCTTAAAAGATTGAACACACGTGTTCTGATTCACTAAGGTGCTATTCAGTTTGATAGCCTTGACAGAAATACTACAGCACCTTTGTAAAGCTTATGACGTCCATTTTTTGATTGTTGCCATGTCAGATAGATTTTAATACAGCTTTTTGGAGACATTTTGTGCTGGATTAAAGGAGCAGTATGTAGAATTAGTGGCATTTAGCGGTGAGGATTGCCGATTACAACCAGTTTAGAATTATCTTTATGTGCAGGAGTGAACTCCCAGCTAGGGTTCCTTCAGTTTGTATTGTTCAGGGGCTTTTTACTGGGAGCTGAATCACCCACCAAGGTCTCTTCCTCTCCAGAACAAACGGCTAGGTGACTTTAATCTAGAGGATCCACGATACGATATTATCACGATACTTAAGTCACGATACAATATTATTGTAAGTTTAAATATGTTGCGATATTCTGAGTACTGCCATAAAATATATCCCAATATATTGTGATTTATTACCTTTTTTCAACTGTAAATTATGTCCCCAAAGGAAAGCTTTGTCATCATCTGAGTTATCCAATTAGATAAAGTTTTCAGCCCGTTCATTTCACTTGAGCCATTTTTTTTTTTTCCCAGCAGCAAAATGTATCTAGTGGACTGAAAAAAAAGCAATGGATTAAATTTTTCTTGTAGGCTACCTAAAGTTTAATTTGTATTTGTCATATTGATAATTTATATAATCAGAAAAATAGATACTTGGCACTGTGTGATGAAACGATATTGCCACACAAAAATATCGCGATACTTTGCTGTACTGGTTTGGTTAAAACACTGATTGAAGCAGTTTCACGTTACAAATCAGTGTTCGGCTTGTCGCAGACAGGACGCAAGCCCAGAACCTTCTAATGTGTGCTTTTTTCTGATAACTTAAGCTCAAGATGCTTTTGGAGCTAAATTATTAATAGAGGTCTTTTCCTCTCCAAAACAAACGTACCCGAGATTTAAACCGGTAAAAAGACTGAATAAAGCAGTTTCACATTAAAAATCTGGACAGCTTGTTGTGAAGGGGCTGCTAACTATGGTGGCTGACCTGAAAACGTGAATTGATCTTATCAAGAGCCAGTGTTTTGTTGTCCATTCTGGGCTATCGTAGAATCATAGCAGTCTCTGTGGACGAGGACCCGCTCTCTGTTTAGATATAAACCACTGATTCTGAGATAATAAAAACAGAACAATTCTTATTTTCAGGTGATTTAAAGAAAACATAGTTTCATTTCTTGCTCTAACTTATCATTATAATGTTAATTGCATAGTGTAATAGCCATAAAATAATCACACCATCTGTGTTTAGATCTGTTCCCTATAAGCCTCGCTTTCACTCTGCATTTCTGTCTGCCAACAGGTACGATCTCTGGGGAAAATGAAGGTTCAATTTATGGCACAAAGGAAGTGCATCAACCATTGTGCAACCAAAACAGGAAGACAATGGTACTTTGGTTTCCTTTGTAGCTATTGTTAGCTTTCCCTAATTACCAATGAGTATCAATGTAAGTTCTCTGTGGTTACTATCCCCAGTAGATGAGATGTCGGATGGTGAACAACCAGCAGTAGCAATCTGGTTGTCTTTGTGACAGCGTTGTCAACGATAACACCAGTTGGAAACACTCATGGGAAGTCAAATTCAGCCTGTGAAAAAAACAGGTTACATATTCTGTGTCTGTGGAGGCAGTTTTCCAAAGTCTGAAAAAATAACCTATGATGATGTCATCAGGGTTATCTTGGATGAGGTGTAAGATTCTAAATCTGAAACAAAAATCCTGTGCTACAAATTTGGGGCATTTGGAGGAGAAGAAGAAGTTGAGAGAATGCCCAACTGAAAATCTGAAGAGAGTGGAGCACCAGACTCCAAATTTACAAATACAAAAAAATAACAACTTCTGTTTTGAAGTGGAGGTACTTCTGCAGAAAGTGAGTGCCAAACGAGCTGTCATATTTAGTAGTGTAAGATGTGGATATAAAATCACACAAAAAGATGCAAGGGATGCGAAAAACACGTTATTCAACCACCCTAGCCGCAAACTGCAAACTCTATACTGTGTTTTCTAATAAACTGTATTTTGTACTATGCAGTGTGTACGGACTGCTTCTATTATATTAGACTCCTGGATTTACTGTAGTCTGCTTTGCATCTTGAATTTTGTTTGTTTTTATTGTGTCTACTTGTTATGTGTGGGACTACAGATGGATTCATTTTATTGCACACTGTCTCTAAATAAATCAACTAAACGAAACTAAATTACACATCTGTCAAGGTGGAGGACAGACGAGTACCGCGGCGCTCGCTAAGCTGTGTGTGTGAGTGTGCAGAGTGAGAGAAAAGGGGGGATGGAGACAGAGGGGGAGAAAAGGTGGAGGTGGACTCGTGCTGTGTTTCTGTAAGTTACTAATTTTACTCAAAATGCGGATATGTCACTGTGACCCACCCACCAGAAGTGTCTGTGATATTTTCTTGTCTTCTTTCTAGTTATTAGTTGGGATGGTTCTCATAAACCTAACTGATGTGTTAGTGTAGTGTTTGTTGTAAAAGACCATAATCATTTTTGTAACATAATCAAATTGTTGCTGGGGTCACAGGGGGGCTGGAGTCTATCCCAGCTGACATTGGGTGAGAGGCGGGGTACACCCTGGACAGGTTGGACTATCACAGGGCTGACACATAGAGACAGACAACCATTCACACTCACATTCTCACCTATGGACAATTTAGAGTCAGCCAGTTAACCTGCATGTCTTTGGACTGTGGGAGGAAGCTGGAGTACCCAGAGAAAACCCACGCTGACACGGGGAGAACATGCAAACTCAGCACCAGAAGGGCTCCCGCACCCTGGGTTCGAACCAGGAACCCCCCTGCTGTGAGGTGACAGTGCTAACCACTGCACCGCTGTGTGTGTGAGTCCTCAACCTTGATTGAAGTGCAGTGCTAAACTGCTGGAGTCCCCCTTTAATATTCTGATTCCGCCTTAGAGGTAAAATCTTAAAGTTCAATTTTGGTACTTAGGCCTGAAAAAGTTTTAGAGCCCCTGCTGCTGGGAGCCTGAGCCTTGAGGTGCCTCCTGGTAAAATTTTCGGTTTGCATAGCTCCCACAAAAAAAAAAGAAACAGTATTCCAACTTTTAACTTATATTTGCAAATAGAAAGAAGTGAAAGTGAGTTAAATAAGGTTTATGTTTATAATGTTGCTCAAGATGTCTCTGCAAATAAAAAGAGCTTTCCAGTTTGATTAATTCAGGATTTGAGTGTGTTGTTCACCTGAGGTTATTTCACGTTACTCTGCACTGAAAATTAAATTCACAGTTCTCCATATGCAATCACAAAATGAGAATACATTTTATAGTGTCTAACCAAGACTTGTTATTTAATCAGTTTATTTCAAGCTATCATTAGGATACATTAATGAATCAATTGCTGAATTCATTCAGTGTATATTTTAATTAGAAAGACTCTTTTGATTCCCAGAGACACAACAAGTGACTGCAGTTCAGTAATTAATCAGAGCTCAACAAAGAAAAGGTCTCTGGAAATTTAAATTAAAACTGTGATGAAAACTAATAAGATCTATGCTTTACTCATGATTAGTTAAGCAAACATTTGCTTGTCGTTACTTGCAGTCATCGTTTTGAAACACTTTAATTAACTTGTAATCAAATGCACAGAGATTTTTCTGTTCAGCCTGGCAATTCAATTGAAATTTAAAACATGATGATAGATAAATTCAGTGCAGAGGGCCACGAAAAAGAGGTATTTATTGCTGCTTGTATTGCACTTAAAGGGACAGGTTCACTCCTAAATCAAAAATACATATTCTCACTCTTACGCAGGATTTATACTTCTGCAGCAGACCCTACCCAGCAGCCCACATGTGATTTATACTTGTGCGGTGGTGTGTCTGTGTCACTCTGCATATACACCTCCAAAACACCAGGGGTGGCGGGGTTTCTGTAAAGTGCTGTTAAGTTTTGTTGACTCAAAACACACATTAAACATGCCTTAATAGAGACTATTTCAATTACAAGTACACAAAACGGCTTCATTTTAACTAGCATTTACAGACAAAGCACTTGTCTTTTGCCTGACACATTTTCCTCACAAATACAGCATGCTAATGTTTTTAGCACAAGCCTATGGCATTTTACATGGTATAAATCAGCCTAGAGGCTAGCAGACTCTTCTCTACTGATAAAAAGCCAGGCACAACAGCAACATTTAACAAAGGTAACGCTACAAAATTCAGCTCTATTACAACTCACAAGGTTCACTGACAAAACAACTGTCTTATACTAAACATCTTTTCCAAACAAATATAACATGCTAACGTTATTAGCACAAGCCTATGGCATTTTTCATTGTATAAATTAACCTAGCGACTAGCAGAGATTTCTTCTACTCATATGAAGCCAGGGACAACAGCAGCATTTAACAAAAGAAATGTTACAAAATTTGGCTCCATTACAACTCACAAGGGTCACTGACGAAACAATTGTCTTATACTAAACATGTTTTCCAAACAAATATAACTTGCTAACGTAATTAGCACAAGTTATGGGCATTTTACTTTGTATGAATTAGCCTAGCGACAAGCAGCGATTTCCTCTACTCTTATGAAGCCAGGATAAATCACACACAGGACTTAAAATGCAATTTTGTAGAAGCTTTATTGTCTTCACAATTTATTGTTTCTTATCTGTGAAGTAAAGTAAATAAAAGAAAGAGCAATGGCTTCAGATTACAAAAACAGACAGGAAGTCTGCGTCACCGCAATGTGTACGCCATGCTGTGGCGTAGGGTGGGGCGTAGACTCTTCGTCGATGCAGAGCCTATATCATAGGTACAGCGTTTATCAGTCTAGATTGTTTTGGTGTGGGTTGGCAAGTGTTCAAGATATCAGCTGTAGAAATGTCTACCTTCTCTCAATTATAATGGGACTAGATGACACTTTGCCTGTGATGCTCAAAGCACCAAAAAAACCAAACATTTGAAAAACCCAACTGCAATGTCTCTTTCAAAAAATCATGACCTGGATACTTAGAATAATCCACAGACCTTGTTTGAGCAGTTTCATGTTTCATCCATGAACTACACCCACCGAATGTATCACTGTGCAGAAGGAACCATGCATCTACGACTCACTCACCTAGCACCAATGAGCCAACTGACATTGCAGCTCAGCCGAGGTGGACGCCATCAGTGTTGACATCTCGCTCTGTTGCGAGCATGAGCATCTCGTCCATGAGTAGATGCACACTTCCTCACATGAAAACAATCTAGACTGATAAGCAGCACTACCAGTAAGAGGAATAATGTGTTTTTGGATTTTGGTGTAACTCATCCCTCTAAGGGTACACAAGGGCAAACATTAAATCACAGCCACAACGGCAGCAAACACAAAAAGACCAATGATCCAAGCGTGAATCATCAATGATGATCATCTTTGATGTGATCATCAATGATCTTTGTGGCTCTTGATAGTCTGTTCGCTGATGGATGACAACAACAAAGGTATTACTTGCTGCTAAAGAATTACAGTTTTAATAATGACATACTTTCAAGCATTGATTGTTGTTGTTGATTGTTTTGTCTTTAAGAATATTCATTTCCTGTTTCCTCCTATTCTTCAGAGTCACACTGTGAGCTACAAACGGCTACATGTGATTAAATGAGAAGTCAGTGTAAGATTTTGAGCTAAATCAAATAAAGTGAACTACCCTAAATGCAAAAATGAATCTCTGACTCCTAATAATGTTTGACTGCCTAATTCTTCAGTCTACGAGTCAATTTCAGTCACTCCATTTGTCCATTTCTAAGCTCTACAGATCACTCTTCACCCTTTGGTGTACTGGAGTAGAATGTCAAAAGAGCCATAAAGAGAGCAGTTTGGGAGGCATTTTATTGAAAAGTGCACACAAAATTCCCATTTAATGTTGGCATTTATCTACTCACCTCAGGGAACCCTTCAAACAGAGCTGAACTGGAGATCAGTCTCATTTGGCATGTCACTTATTTGTAGCAATGTCAAAAAAGGCCTCTCAAACTTCTCCATTTCACTTTGAGGTTTAGTGGCACTTTCCAGCAGAAAGCAAAGCTTTTTGTGTGAGTGTTTTTGCCCTTTAGCTGACAGTTATGTTCCAAAATGGGTTGCCAATTATTTGAAATATTTAGGACTGATATATTTGGTTGCCATGAAATTTTGTATAGCCATTTGTGGTCCCCAGAGGATGAATCCTTCACATTTCAATTGGTGCCATCATCAGGTCAAAATTGTGATTTGTCCAACACTTTGATTTATGCCCAAATAGCCTGTAAGTAAAACTAAAACGATATTTCCTGTAGTGCCGCCATGAGGTTGATATTGTTGGCTTTTAGTCTTGACAACCATTGGATGAATTTCAACAACATTTTGTACAGATATACATGGTTCCCAGAGGATGAATCTTAGTGTCTTTGGTGATCTCCTGACCTGTTATCTAGCACACCTAGCAGGTTAAACGTTTTACTTATCCACTGTAGGGATGCAACGGTTCTCGGTAAAATGTTGAACCGTTCGGTCCGCCCTACACGGATCAATACGCCCTTATGGATGGTCTGTTTTCGGTTTTGCAATTAATTTTGCATTGATGCTTCACAGGCCACTATATGTGTGTGTGTGCCTGTCCACAGGCCGATGCCATGAATGTGTAGAGAACGGCCGAGTCAGCCTGCTGGACAAAAGCCCTCCCCGCGAGTTAATGTCCAATCACTGTTGTGGCTCCGCCCACTCACCCCCTCACATTGTTGTAACTGGAGCCGGTGAAAGTGGCGCTCGCCTCACACAGAAAAGAAGCGGAAAAGAGCCATGGCAAGCGAAAGCGGAGGAGCTGACAGACTGAAGTTTGAAGAAGCACCGCTTCATACTAATCTCCGGTGTGCGATCATTTCGGTTTTGCTGTTGAATACAACAACGAGGAAGTGAAACAGTTAACAGAAATGTCACTGTCTGCAAACGTTGCTTGAAACATGTCCCATACGTAAAAGGAAACACGAGCAATATGAGCATGCATCTCCAGCGTAAGACAGTCGAGGACTCAAGAAGGTAACACCAGCGAAGAAACAACTGTAGTGTATACTGTACGAGTTGTCAAGGTTGAGAGGCTGTTAACTTAAATGAATTACAGTATGTTTGCATTTGGAGTGTTATTCAGTACACCAGTGATACTGGAATTTGTTTACTGCGAAATGTAGTTTTTGCTGACAAACAAAATAAAGAGATAATTTTGGGGAAAAAATTGTTCTCTTCACACACAAAACACGTACTGAAACCGAACCGAAACCGTAGACCACCAGCAGGTTTAGAGTTTTACTTATCCACTGAAATATCTATGGCTGAAATGATGCAGAACTTGAATTGCCTCAACAACTGTTGGGTTGCCTGCCATGAAATTTGGTACAGACATTCATGGTTCCCAGAGGATGAATCTCAATGACTTTGGCAATCTCTTGACTTTAGCTTTGAGCACCACACTTGTATTGTTTATAGCAAAGGTCTCCCAACAACTGTTGGATTGCCTGCCAAGAACTTTGGTACAGACACTCATGTTCCCCTCAGGATGAATTGTAATAACTTTAGGGACCCCTAAACCTGGTGATGGTACTAGAAGAAATTTCTAGTACCATCATCAGGTCAAAATTTAAATGTGACCAATACTTTGGATTGTGACAAATAAATAATCTTGATTCTCTTACTGTGGAAAAAATTACAGCACAGACCATGCCCAACAGAATAGTAATATGGTGTTTTGAACATTAAATACATGCTAACGCTAAAAACACCCCAAGCAGCAGTGAAGTGCGGCCTTCAGCAAGCTGTCATCTCTTGTCTAGGGAACCTAACCTTCATGGCCAGGCCAGAAATCTTGGTGTCATCAATGACTCAGCTTTGAATTTGACAATCAAATTAACTGTGAAGTGAAAAGTGACAAAACATTGCCAGAATCTTCTTATTTCATGACCTGACAATAGTCATGAATGCCCTAATTTCCTCTCGTTTGGGTTGTTGTAATGCTTTGTATGTGGGAATAGTCCTCCTTGTCCCATCTGCAGTTGGTACAGAACGCTGCTGCTAGACTTCTGACTGGTACACGGAAAACGGATCACATGACATCTGTACTGGCGTCCCTGAACTGGTTACTGGTCAAATATGATTCTGAGTTTAAGGTTCTACTGTTTGTCTTTAAAACCTTACATGGCCTGGCACCCAAGTACATCTCTGAGCTCCTCTGCCCCCTTTCCAACCCCAGATCTCTCAGATCCTCAGACCAGCAGCTCCTTGCAGTCCCGCAATTGAGACTAAGGGGGAAATGGGGGATCATGCATTTGCAGTAGCCGCCCCAAAGCCTTGGAACAGCTTACCCTTTTCAATTTAGTGCTCCCCCTCTGTAGACATGTTAAAATCTAAGCTGGAGACCCACTTGTTTTCTGAGGCCTTTTATTATCCTTAAGGTTTATGTTTTATTTTTCATATTTTATTGTCAGATCTTACTTGTCTGTGCTTTATTTTCCTTTTTTATTCGTTTATTTGCGCATGTTTTTGGGTTTGGTATGTTATTTCTTTTACGTTTTGCTTTTATCATGTTATGTTATCTTATTTTATTTTACTGTACAGCACTTTGGACAACTCTGGTTGCTTTTTAGTACGCTTTATAAATTAATTTGATTTGATTTGAAAGTTGTGGTGGCTGCTCCCATCTCAAAGAGATGTGGCTGTTTGATTCTGTGGCGAAGTGCGGCCAAACTAGAAGAGGACTGGAGATGGGTAGAGTTTAATTTCTGATGGTGAATTGCATCCAGAGGATGCGCAAAGCTATTTAGTAAACGGGACCTGTGACTCTGGTGGCATGTTGATCCATGTTACAAAGAAATTCTTCCTGCTTGAAACACATGAACGCGCCACCCGACCTCAGGAAAATGTAATTAGTGCCACAAGTCACACCTTGTAACTGCTTGGTGTGTTTTCGGTGTAAGTCCCACACACACACACACAAACGACAGTTTCAGTTTGTTAATTTAATGTCAATCAATCAAAGTATCACATGTAATGAGAGAATTTTACTTTTTACATTTTTCTATTTGTGTGTTTACTGAGGCAGTCTTAGGCAGAATAAATCAGTGACAGTTTTTTCCCCCACTTTGCCTCCACCTCTTTCGTTCTCTCTTGAGTACACACACACACACACACACACACACACACATACACACACACACGTCTGACACATACACACACACTCCCCCTCGCTCTGTCTCACTCGTTCCACTGCCACCCTGGAGAGTTCACTGCTCTTGCTGTTTTAACCTCCAACCCGGGTTGTCCATGCTACGTACGCTGCGTGTCACTCAGTGAACTGTTTGTTTGCCACTCATCGCTCACTGCCCTGCTCCTGTCCCCACACGGCTCCCTGCAGGCCACAAACCACTGGAGTGATTTCACATCACAAGCCCCGTCTACACAGGCTACTTCCCCTCGTAGCAGCTGGTAATTTACTCCAGACAAGACATCTCTGCTCCTATCACTGAGATAACGCTGTATTCGTCTTCAGCCCCCCTCCTCTTTTTCTTTCTCTTTTCCCCTACTCCACAGCAGCTTTACATGCTCTGCATGCAGTATGACTCACCATACAAGGTGTTATCAGTGATAATACTGCAGCAAATAAGGCCACATATTACTCCTCCAGTACGTGATCTATTTACACTTCAGCGAGCAGCTAGTAATTAAAAGTCAACATCAGGCATGGTGTCGTGCTTGTTTTGACTTGTCAACTTCACACAGCCCTGCCCCCCTACTGCTACGAAATCCATACAGTCGCACCGACTCTGAAGAAATAATGACACGGCACTGTACAATACAGAGAGAAAGCCATGAGGACTGAGATCTCCATTTGGTTTTCTGCCAGTGCAACAGTTGCAAGCAGCAGAATAAGAAAGCTAAAAGTTGGCAGCAACACGGTAAACACTGACAAGAAACACGTGCAGTCACACTGACGCGCTTCAACAAATAACCTTCCATTTTCACTCTGCTGCACTCACAGTTTCCTCCTATTCTCTCCCTGCGTCTCCACTTCAGCCCTGCTCCTCTATGGTTTCCATGCGTCAAATTGCTTTTGAACTTTCGCTGCAAAAATCACCATCTTATCAAATCCTTTCTCTCTATAACTGACTCCTTTAAAATGTCTTCTTTTAACAAGTGAAAAAATGCAACAGTTCAGTGAGAATGTTGTAACTTGCTTCCAATAGAAATCAACACGTTCCAAAAAGAAAAGGGCAGGTTGCTGCATACGGGGAAAAGAAAGACTTGATTTTAGTAAATTCTTTTGGTACCAATAATAAAACGATACTTGTTGATTCCTTTCATTGGGAAATGTTTAGGGATTTTCTACAAAACCTTTATTTCATTTACCAAACAAAAACTCGATATATGTCCAATGATGTCCAACAAGCTCTTCAGCTGAATGCTAACTCTAGCATTGCTACATGCTCTCAATCACAATGCAAACATGCTGATGTTTGGCAGGTAAAGACAGGCTTCCAAGTGACATTATCAGGGAGATGTGCACATTTGCATGGGTAGAAAACAAAACAGAATGACTGAGCTGTTTTGTCTTAAACCCTTCAACTGCACGAATCACAAAAGTAACAGGTGGTAAAAAATCAGACATGTGCGGAGTCTTGTGAGGCTGATTAACAATACTTTTTAAATCTTGAGTTGGCACAGTGTGCTGAGGTTTTTGCACTCACATAATGCGTTGATGACTGGTATATTTTAAAGACACAGGAGGATTTTTAAACAGGCTGGTATTAGATGACTAATATCCATATATCCTAACATGCTGTCAAGCAGGAGGAATCACATACAGTAGGCTAAGTCAATTACAGATGTCAAGAGTTAAGCATAAATTAGTTAACAGCAAGAGTATTTTTATGTCATACATGTCGGTCTGTAGGTTAATTTTGCTAGGGGAGTGCAGGGCACAACCTTACACAGGGTAAACTGTAACATGGACTTTTTAAGTGGTTACATGCTTCTGGCCAGTTGACCATGCCACAGCTAACAGCAATAAATGAAGTTTAGAAATAATAAAGAACCCAGACATCAGTCAGTATGAGTCCTCCTGTCCTCTCTGCTCCTCCCTCTGCTGCTGAGGAGAGTAGCTGCCCGCAGGTCACATGACCACTGGTAAGTTTTAAGGTACGAGACAAACTGAGCTGAACCCTTCGACATAAACAGTTATTGTTGTTTTAGCTTGTTAGTATTAGCTGGAAAGAGCTCTGTGCTTGTTTATAACATAATATTTGCGGTGGTGGATGAAGGACTGCGGACATGTTTGCATGTTGCTAAACAGCTGTATTGATAAAGTACTGGTAAAGTACGAGGTTTTATTGCACTCACAGTAACCAGCGATGTTTCAGCTCAAGTTATCTTCACCTCAGAGCGTCGGTGGCTCAGTGGTTAGAGCAGGCGCCCCATATACAGAGGCTCCGTCCTCGCTGCAGTGGCCTGGGTTTGGCTCGGGCTTTCGGCCCTTTGCTGTGTGTCACTCCCTCTCTCTCTCTCTCCCTTCACTCACTTAGCTGTCCTATCCATTAAAGGCAGATAATCTTAAAAAAAGAAAAAAAGTATTTCTCCGGGTACTCCTGCTTCCTCCCACATAAATCACAATATATTACAATATATTGTAACGCAATACTCTGCATATCGCAATATTATCGTATCGTGACCTAAGTATCGTGATAATATCGTATCACGAATCCCCTGGCGAGTCCCACCCCTAGTCGCTTGCTCTCTTGAATGCAATCTTGACTGGTTTTCAGCAAGTTGCTTTATTTTTAAATAGTAAAAATGTACATAATTGAGTTATCATGACTGCTGACTGACTGATGCCTGCATGGAAATGTCATTATTTTTGCAAATAGTTAGCAATAAACCAATATTTGGCAAATCTCTGATGCAAACTAAAAGGATCTCCGCTTCACTCTTGCTCATGTCTAAAGCAGACATTTGATGACGGCTTCCAGTGCTCGTCAGTTTTTGATACTTGATACACATTTTAATGAGTACAGAAAAATTACTGAGGTTTGGTACCCAGCCATACGCTACACTGCCAGATTTTTCACTTGTTTTAAGAAAACAAATCTTTCCCCTCCTCCCAACGGTTCTCTGTCT